>OU343219.1:164316099-164373702 GCA_910596185.1 Chrysanthemum makinoi
CAAGTTCAACATAATTGGGTAATCATTACCCTCTGATCGGAATCACACAAAAAAATATTGGGTACAGTCACCACCCTCCAATTGGAACCACACAGATTAATAGTGGGTAACAAAGCTACCCTCCAATTGGAATCACACAGAACAACTACGGAAAAAGAAACATAACATGCAGTATGCATACAATAACTACTTACAAGTCCATGCACTAATTAAACCACGTAATCACAACAACTTAAAGCAGCATCATTTCCATCCCAAGTTCAAAACAAAGAAAAATGGGACTATTAAACTCACACGAAAACTCCGCAGCTTCCACAAAATCTAACGCAAAATCTAAACAACAGAAATAGAACCACGTTACACGCGACCAAGCCAAAAGCTTAAGTCCATGTAACACACATATGACGGATGTCTAAGGGTTGTATTAACCACCATTGGTCACCTCGACTCCATACCCACACTACTAATCAACACGCACTAAACTAAATCCCTTGTTTACATTTTACCAACAAATGCAGATTTTGGGGTACTTTTACCCACAAAAATCACGACAAAAAACTCAAAACTCACACCAAAAATTTAACATGGTCCCTCATGAGTATACAAGCCACTCCCAGAAGGCCATGAACTAAAACACATACAAGTGTCCTCTAGAAAATCAAACCCCAAAACTATCCAAATTCAGAACTGCACGCACACCAAAATGTTTTGACCAGAAAATCATACTTGCACAACTTATTAACCGCTATCCTTCGTGTGGAAGTCACAAAATACATAAAACCCAACTTCCTCAGAAGGGCTACCCTTTATTACACTTTTAGACCCACGTTTACCCTCTTTTTTTCTGACCTAAATCTGTCCCGGTTTAACAGGTTTGACACCTTTTCTTACAAAAATCGTTTGACACACTTTCCGGACTCGAAATCAATCGAGGCTAGACTTTTTGGAAAGTAGACTCTCTGAAATACTGTTTAGACCCAAAAATCATCTATTATCTCTTTACCATGTATGAGAAAACGTCGTTTTACTACAACCCTAAAATCAGCCAGAAATTAACTCATTAACTCACGTGTTTTAAACCCTTATTGTTTCACCAATCATCCTAACATCACTAACTAATGACCCTAACATGTCTTACAACATTAAATTACAGATTTTATGGTAAACCCTAATCCATCATAACTTGTATTACATGAATCAAATCATTAATTAAATGAATTAGGAATCACTAGACATACCTTAAGCTTGTTTTTCTTCAAAATAGTGAAACCTTAACTTTTCTTTTTTTCTCTTGGTTTGGTCGACTATTCACAAAAAAAAGGGCGAGGGTGTTTCGGTTTTGTATTTATACTACCATAAGACCCTTCTAGATAACCTCTTAAGAGTTATATTTGAACTAAAATTTGTTTCCTTTTTCCCCTAAAACCCCAAAATAGGCCTATATATATATATATATATATACACTATATTATCAAAACCCGTCCAGGATGGGGTGCCAAACTGTTGTTTTTATTTTTAGGATTTAGTAGAACAAATATATACTAAAAAGTAATTAAAAAGTTAAATGAAACGGTTAAGATCTATAATTGATGTTACCATAATCCATAAAACGACTAAAAGCAGGTAAGTACATTGATTTGTGGTTTTTATTTTTAGGATTTAGTAGAACAAATATATAGTCAAAAGTTATTAAAAGTTAAATTAAATGGTTAAGAACTATAAATGATGTTACCATAATCCATAAAACGGAAAAAAAGAGATAACTACTTTCTAACATGTTGTTTTAGAAACACTGGAACACTATAGTTCCTTCATATCTTAAGGATAAGGCCGAAGAGGTGATTGCCGAGTCAACAAAGGATGGTGAAACCGCTAATCACAGTGAGGATTAAAGAATAAACCGGTTGTAGCAGTTGGGGCAGGAGCACCAGCTGTAGTAGGAGCTTTGTTTCTTTCTAAAGCTGATCCAACATCAACGCTATTAAAGTTGTTACATTTAAGGTTCCATGGTCTTTAAACCTGATAATGACACAGACCCAAAAGCTTATCTCTATATCAATTAGCAAGTTTCTTGGTCCATCAAAAATTATAGTCCCGGGTCTGTTCAAAACTAGAGTGAATACCTCGTCTTCGATGAAAGTAGCTGCTTCTGCTGAGAATATTAGAGCCGTAGTTCACAGTATCATAACATCTGCTGAAAATAGGAGTCTTTCAGCAATGAGATCAACCAAGAGATGATTATGAGGCCCCACAATATGCTCGTTCTGTTTACCCATTGCTTCAAGATTCGCATGGTATATTTGCTGAAATATCGTCAATGGGAAGAGTTTTAAGATAATGAAAAATAAGCTATAAATATACCATGTTATTTATTGAATACATTAACAACTAAAAGAAATAAACGTTAACTTTTATTCATCTTCTATATACTTATAACTATTAAATATTTCTTGCTATAACATACATATAGAATGTTTGCCGTTTCTGCTATTATTTTGTAGAGTAACGCTTTCTTACAATATATTGGTGTACCATCAGTACAATATTCTCTGTATATTCCACTTTTATATAAGAACACTTTTCACCGCTATATTCCTAATTCTATAAAGAAACCAAATGAAAAAATCAAATTGTTGAGCTTGCTATATGTCTTCTTGCGTCGTCACAGATGTGTTCTTCTGAACTGAAAAATAACATTTATACTCAACAAACCTTGATGGAAAAATAAGGGGTGTTTGGACGCTATTAAAAGTGTGGGAAAAATATGTACCTACCTTCCTTTGGAACCTTTTTAGCAGCAGGATAATTTTTCAGAGTATCAGCATGAGCTGCATAAAAATTACAATCAGTGTTGAATTATGGTGCCGCCGATTATAGAGCAGTCACATTACTATATAAGGTTTTGATAATCAAAGACGAAAGACCCATCTGAAAATAAGTAGCACGTATTTCATTTAAATCTTCTCCATATCAGACATTATTATATCAGAATGATATAACCACGTCGAAAATACTCAAATGTGTTACTCGTATCTAAATAGTTGCATAAACAGTCTTACCCAAATTATCATGTGACGCATTCTCGTATTGACCCATTGATTTCTATTTAGCAATTACCTCATCATTTTTTTCAATCTCAGTCGTGTCATCTTCCTTATCAGTTGCTAATGCTAGGAGCGCGTTAATATCAATTGCATATAATTGTTCATTTTTTTATTAAACAGATTGTTGGTATTATTATATTAATAATATTCATATTAATGTAAGTATTGTTTTGGTTATTATTTTTTTGTGTTTGATTGTATTACTTTACAAATAGTTAGACATTATACTTTGATTTACGAATTTGTATTTTATATTAACAATTGCATATAATTGAGAATTTAGTTTGTTAAGATTGATTCTTGATTAAGTGTACGCATTGTGCAAGTTTGTTATGAATGTGTGCGACACTTCCATGAAACGAAACATTTAGTAAAAGTAATTAACATGTCATTGCATCGATAGTACATGACAACCTCTGTAATTGTATTTTAAGTGTATTATACATTGTTGTTTTGTGTTTTTTTTTTTATTATTGTTTCAAACAATTGGTAGGCTTGTTGCCTTACATGTATACCAGTCACAAATGCATTAGTTTCATGGAAACTCATGAACGTAAATTTTGATGCAGCATTTAATCTATATCTGAATATATATATAGAGTGTTGCATATCAAATTATGTAATCATTACATCTATTTTACATTGTGTTTTAATTTACATTTATATAACACACTTTGTTTAATTTCATTTGAAACTTTTTTGTTTTTAAAGAAAAAAAATAATATGAATATTCATTCTTTTAATAATTTATTTTGGTTCTACTATTTTGTTGGATTTTTAGTTTTCTGTTATAATCTTCAAAGTTCATTAGAGTAAGGATTTTTATTCGATTAGAGGTTGTTTATGATAATGCTATATGTTTAGTTTTAAGTCTTTTTGATTACATTGTTTACATAAGAAAACCCCAATTCTCATAATCGGATCAAATTACTATGTAATTAGGGATTATTTTATTGTTATTATATTAAATGAAGATGAAAGTGTTTGTATTTAATATTGAGTTTGTTATAATATTTATTTTTAAATGGTTGATTGATGGTTGGGGTAGCTAGCCACCTTAAACTATTACAACATCTTGCTGATAATAGAATTTATATGCTTGAGAATTTAGATAGCACAGATTCTTGTGAACTATAAATATCGGAAGCCATGTATTTGTGAAAACATTTAGGTTAGTTAAGGAATATATTAATGAAGATGCAAGTCCCTAACTTCAATTGGATAACATAAAAGGTAATAGAACTGAACTCACCAATGCTACACAGATAAAACCACAATGTAACTTTCATAAGATTTACTAAGTTTCTTTCTAGCCATGAATAAATTGATGGTGTACACATATATCATATACATATACGTATACATTATAAATATGTCATAAATAAGATGTTCAATTATCAAAACCAAATAAAGCAGAAAAAATGGGAACTGAAAATCATAAGATGATAAACGCCACCAAATTGACTACTACACCATGCAGAATTAATCTGAACTTATTACTTGAGTTATTTACATTTGTGTGATAGTGCCCACGATAAGCTACAAAAAAAAAGTTAAGGTCACACCTTCAACTGGTGAACTCGTATGAGCCGTAAGGGGTTGAACTATAGGAATAGAGATTACCATAATGTTAACATTAGTTATTACAACATGGAGATAGATAAGTCAGTTGTCAGGGTGGTTCTTGTGCATTTACTATTTAGGGCAACCGTTGGTATGTTCGTTTGGCCTTCAATGTGTGCGCCTACATTGTTCAAAAGTAACCGGTATTAAAAATTAGTGACTCGTGATAAAGTAATATGAGCATGGTAAGCAAAAATAAAAATAAGTCTTTCACTTTGAATTGCCTAGCTCCTGTCGAACATACCAAATTCAACTATAACTACTTAAGTATGTAAGATTTCGTCCTAAAATTTTGAAGCTTAACTTCCATGAACTGGAAGAAGTATATAAGATGTTTCAAATATCCCACACTTTACGAACCTATGAAATCTAGTGAATCAACCTACAAACGGTATACGGAAAACAAAACATACATGCCTAGATTAACTTTTCTTAGTGGTGATGAACATATATATGCTTTACACTCAGTAGATTATCATGTCTAAAGCTATTCTCACATCGTGATAATTGGCCAACCAATAACCATCGATGATGTAATCAAGAAATTGAATGAAAAACAAAATCATATATGTAAAACAGAACATACACACAAATTAACTTTTCATAGCAGTGATGAGCATATATACGCTTTATACTCTAGTAGATTATCATGTCTAAAGGTATTCTCATGTCGTGATAATTGGCCAACCAATAACCATATATGATGTCATCAAGAAATAAAATGAAAATTAAAATCATTAGTCTATCATTTACATTTATGTTACTTCCCGTTTCCACCATTCCACAAATATATCTTGGTCGAATTTTACATGTTTAACCAATGAGACATTTTTCTTATTGAGAAATTTTTTTTATACGCTACCATAAGTTATGAAGTAAAAAAGTTCTCATCAATTATGCAAGATCATCAATTTGTGGAAAATATATTCTGCTTATAAGAACCGTAAATCCGTAACCTTTAAAACAACTTATATGATAGCATAACGGCTCCAATTTTTGTTCCACTAAGATCTAAATGCATTATAGTGACAAATGAATTCAAGTATCCTTTGTATAAACACAGAGGCATCAATTCTTGTTCATAATAAAAAAACAATTAGCTGATTTGGACCATTTTATTGAAGGCCTGGGTAACTGGACATGTCTAACTATCTTCTATGGGCTGAAAAGAGCTTTAAAAGGGGGAAGTTACTAAATCATGGCCACTGGAAGGAAGGAGAACAATATAACACGTATTATTTGCCCATCTCGTATTCCACATCGTCCATATGATTATTATGTCCCTAAACAATCAGACACCCTTTTTCATCCCTAATATTATAAAAGAGCAAAGTAAAGAATCAAAGAATACCATATGTGTGGTTGTCATTGGACTTGTATGATCCCTCTATTTTTTTTTTCGTAAAATATAGTATGTAGTCTTTAACAGTTCGTTTCGTATCCAAGAGATGTTTGTGCCTGAATAACCAATACATAGATGATATTACCTACTCATTAGCTCTTTGAGAAGATATTTATAAAATGATCTCAAGTACTCATTTTGTTAGATCATATTACTTGCTTCTTTTTATTCTTTTTCACTTCTGAACACATCCAATGATCCAAAGAGATTATTTCACTTAACTTTTTACAGTTTTATGTAAGCTTTATAACAACTTTTTGAAACTCATCCAACTAAATACAATAATAAGAAGATAAGAAGGAATATAAGAAAAACCAAAGGGCTCTCTAAAGCTGGATATCTGCCTATCACCTTCTAAAATAAGTTGGGTTGTTACAGGAAATAGTTTCAAGATTTTTCAGAAGTCAAAATAGCTTGTTTCACTTACAAATTTTCATATAAGCTAATAAGGAGTTTTAAGTGATTGGCTGTTATCTGAAACGACTAATTTTATTACACAATAAGCAGATTTAATCCCAAACACCTCCATATGTTGCACTGTATACATACATCACTTTGACATCCCTTGGAATCATTTCATCCATTTTGCTATGACACGTACCAATTAAGTTCACCATTTATTTCTGTACATAATCGAAATAATCAAGTATCTTAAGAAGTCAATATTTTGAGTAACTTTCATGAGATAAGATGCATCACACGTCTATACAATATAATAATTAAACAGGTTACCTCAAAAACAGATCATCTGCTATTTTATCTATGATCCATACAAAAGTTTAAAACTCATTTAAGATTTCCATTACTTACAATTTTTTATCTATTGCGTGACCTGGCCACATTAATGTATACAATTCTATTCATACATGTACCCGTCTCGTTTGACTGCGCATGTTTTAATTTTTGTTGCATCACCATCATCAAAGTTTGTTCCAATGACTCGTCGGACCCTCCGTCAGCAGATGGTAGACTTGCACCTGGTACTGACTCGTTGTAGGCTATGTTGGGGTTGGAGTTTGTAAATTTTCTTGTTTTTTTTTGTTTATGCTATGAAGCTACTGAGTACCACCAGCTAAAAAAAGAACGGTTAAAACATTTTACCCCTGGCACTGACCAAAAATTCTAAAAACCGTTACATATAGACAAACCCATATAGGAATTGCAACGACTAACGACCAATCAACTCCCCACCAAAAACTCGACCGTCTGAACCTGCAAAGGATGTACTTAATTTGCGTAAGTTGTTATTGTGGTTACCATTACTGTCTGCGAGCAGGAAGGAGCGCAATAAAGAAACGAGCTCAAACCGGCCGTAAGTGACATATAAGGTAGCTTACACTTTATGCGGGAGTCGACTGTCATTGTTTTACTACTTTGCAGATGAAAATTTGCAGCTAATGCTCTCATCTTGCAATATATTTTTGACCAAGCCCGTGTTGTTTTACCAAAACAAAGTAGGAAAAAAAATCTTGAATCAATGTTTTCATGTATCTTGTTAAGAATTTTAGTATTAATAATGGAGATTCCTTAGGTGCATTTTAATCCTAACCAATTTAAGGGATATGCTTACATCATATCCATCCTCTTCTTCATCAACATCAGCTCTAAGACTCCAATAAAAAAACACATTAAACTACCATGTTGACCATATTGAGGGTACCATATCAATATATTTGATCCTTTTGTATCTGGTTTTTCAGCGCGAACAGTCTTGAGTGGCTTTTCTTCGTTCTTATTCATAGTCAGGTCTGCAAATAAGGGAAAACCGTAAACAATCGTCGTTTTGTCCGCCATCCCAAGCCGTCGGCTTTTTTTTATCCACAACAACATTCAGAATCTAAAAACACATGGTTACAAATTTATGATTCCTTTGAGACGATAATAAAACGAAAGAAAATTATCTCAATACCTCCAATAATGTCTACCGTGGTACTTAAAGCCCGAGGACCTTCTTGTGATTTGCTACCAATTCAGCTTCAGCTTCAACGCACCTTCGAGCATTTTCTAAAATCAACATAACTCGACTAAATTATAAACTGAATATAATAAAAATCCAAAGAAAACCGTATCATTAAAAGCAACCAAAAATTCCTTTTGATGTCCATGAATTCCTACCGGTACTTTGCCCAAACTGAATCTAATGGTGTATAGATCAAACCTGCATGAATAGTGTTTACGGCCCGACGTATTTCAACCCGCCAAAAATCACCTACAGTGCATATGCAAATATAAGAATGTATTTCACGCCAATGTATCCTTAGTAATGTAGGTTTGCGCCTATTTGGTCTTCTTTGCTACCTCCTTCTGCTCAGTGGTTGTAGCACATCTTTGATTTCAGTAATAAAAAGTTATTTGACGTTATAATTACAAATACAAAGGAATAACTTTATAAGCCATCTAATCTTAGTAAATATAACATATGAAACAGGGAATTTTAAGTAAACTGGGTTACCAAACTTAACCTTACCGTGAACAGGTCAAATCGCAAATGGAGTTGCTCAAGTTTAGGAAGTATCGTAAGAGCTTCTTAGACTGGGCACATTCGAAAGCAAGAATGGAAGCTTCGATGTATACGTTATCATGTTTTTTACTTAATATCATCTCCTCTAACTTTAAATTCTTTATATTTTACAAAGAGCTAAAGTTTTTGGTCTTAAAAGCCACCAACTC
Source organism: Chrysanthemum makinoi (assembly GCA_910596185.1). NCBI lineage: Eukaryota > Viridiplantae > Streptophyta > Magnoliopsida > Asterales > Asteraceae > Chrysanthemum > Chrysanthemum makinoi. Next base: position 164,324,899 of record OU343219.1, read on the forward strand.
AAGCCTATTTTATCCCCTTTACCAATGACCACGAATAATTGAGGGACTACTAAAATGTCACCTTTCTGACTCTCGTCAAACACGGCTACACCATTTTTTGACACGGACTTGACCTTAGCATCGCCACTAAGCACGTACATGATGGTGTGTACGTTTCTGATCACCTTTGGAGGCATTATGTAGAAGGAAAATAAGGGAATTAATTAAATCTGTAATGGGTTAATCTAAACTTTTCAAACCAATCTAATTAGAAAACATAAATTATAACACGATTGATCTTTTAATTTTAGAAGGTATGCTTTCTCAGCGCTAAGATCCACGTAAGAGAGAATGGGAAGTTTGTATTTGTTAACGTTACATTTTCCGCTTTCGGAAAAATGTCGACCTCTCGTGGTCATCCAAATTATAGACAACTTTAGCACTACATAACTTTTCTTCTAGACCATTTGATGAATCTCCTTCTCCTCCTCGTGGTTGTTCAACAGGCATGACAAATTGCATCGGTTGTTGGATTCTTAGTATGACCCTACGGTCACCAGACTCTTGCATTGCTCTCACAATCTGTGACTCAGTATTGAATGCTTAGCGAAGATATTATTTATGCTGATGCTCCCCTCCTGTCGTTGTTAGCGTCGTTGCCCTCGTTATTAGCTTCGTTACCCTTGAGTGTGCTGGCTTGAAATTCCCCCATCGAGTAAAAATGACTATCGGAAATGAAAACAGTAAAGTGTTTAGCTAGCTGGTTACCAAAGGTTTCTATTGATATGATAGTGAAGAATTAATTGCATACCCTCGGTTGCATGTCGAGTTGGTTAGTGTGGTTATTACCTTCACTAATGATGATTGCAACCACATCTTTGTTCCCATCATTGTAGGACGACGGTGTCGACTGTAATGGATATGATGTCTCCTCGTTTAAACCTGTGTACATTGCAACAATTCTTGTTGTTGAACTACTCCATTATCAAATGTCTCTGCACACCCTGGGAAGTGTACTCCAATGATTCCTTCTCCTGCCAAAAAACCATGAATGTATCTATTTTGTTAATTCATTAAAAGATTTAGATTCGCATGAAAACCTGACCTTGAACACTGGGTGGCGACGGACCCTCCACAATAAATGATGCCATTGATGAGCTGAAAGATATTCAATTAACTATAGTTAAAATTGATGTTATGATTGGTGAACGCTTTTATTTGTGATGCAAAGGAAAGAGGGAATAAGTGAAGAAGATTTCAGATGCCATGTTACTAAACATACAATACCAAGAGTATAGGAAATTAACTCATGTCAATGAACTCTTACCCTTTTCGTCCAACTGAATCGAGTCAAAGAAGACCATTGGAGAATTGAAAATCAAATTAGTAAAGCCAATAACTTGCTGCTGTCTGAAGACCTGTAAAACCAATATGAGTTATGATGGTCAAACCGAAAAAACATAATCCTTTTGAAATGACGGCATGATCTTAGAACGTTTTCCAACCAACATTCCCCGTCACGTTCTCTTCTTCTTCCGATCACGTATTCTGCTAAGCCCTTTGTTTAGGCCTATAAATTTAAAATGCTAAACAAACAATTGCTTATGTTACTATCCCAAACTATGACTTTGACTTTTAAAAGTCAACGTTAAGACTCCTCAATTTCATTCTCAACTTCACAACTTATTCATAAGTAACCTAAAAAAAATGCATTCTTACACCTGTATGATGTATTAAATAATAGTATGAAGTTAAGGTGAAGAGAAAAATGAAGACTTACAGTATTAATGGTGCTCTACAAATTCTGAGCAGCACTATAAGCCAAAAATATCAACAAAAAGGCCCAGCTCAAAATATGAATATCTCTACCATGATTAATATTAATAACTTGTTCAAAAGTTTTAGTTTTTCTAATCGTATCTCACAGTATAGCTTCTAAAATAAGATATTTTTATAAAGACATAATATACTGGTATAATGAAGACATGAATGTTTATTCTATATGTCATTAGATGAAATGCTCCATCAGGAAGAATAAATGATATTGTGCAATCACTTTCAAAGCGGGCTAAACGTACAAACCTGTTAAAAACACCAGCTGCAAGCAACATTCACACATGTTTGGTCACTTATAGAAAAGAACTTCAGCAAAGAGGTTATACTCGTTAGCCTTCATGTTCTTCTTAATTCTTGCTAATGGAAGGGTGTGGTTCTTGAAATCATTTTTGTTCTTGTATTGTAGTATGCATCAATCAACTAAGCAACCTTCACAAGAAGAAGTGTTTAGCAATCTCAAGATCAGTTAACAAAAATTAAGCTAAAGACATAATAGAAAAAAGAAGAAAACCATCTGGGTGAGAATACATAAACAAATATAAAGCTTAAATCTAAATATCGCCAAATACATATGTTTAATAACTAAATAAACATAGTAACTGAGCAAACAACTAACTATAACTAAATAAACATTATTCAAGCAACCTTAGCAAATAACTAACTATAAGTTCATAGACACTCCTTGGTAAAATATACATTCATTCAACATTGGTGATGTTTAAGTAAACTTATTTAAGAAGCTTATTGGCTTATAGAGATTTCAAAACCGCAATATGCTAAAATAAGATCTGATTAGAATAAACATTGAGATTAAAGAGTAGGGATTGAACCTTTTTTTTCCTTCTATGTTGTGACTCTAAACAACAGATATTTAGCATCCTGCATCAAAAACTCACAAACAACTCATAATACGTGTTCATATATTGTACTAAAGAATAAAAACTATGATCAAGACTCGATTTCAATACCTTCACTACGTGGGTTTTTTTTTTTTTTTTCTTTTTCGTTTTTTTCTTTCTTTCTTTTCTTTTGTGAAACATGCACCCACATGCAGAGTAATTAACTTTAGGATTTGAGACTGAGTATGATCGATCATGGTTATAAAAACAAATTAGGGTTTGGAAGAATGGATGAAACTCAACACGCCAAATAAGCTTATGCGAATTCTTGCTAAATATACCACAATTGCGTGTTACAGCAACCCTCAAAAGAATGTCAAATAAAACCAATCAATGATACAGCGTTAAGCCTAAAACATTAAATATTAGCATCTTAGTAATCAGGACAAAGATGAACTCAACAATCTGCAATTTACCATTGTTAATTATCATTAAGTTATTTCAAAACAAAAGACAATTATTTTACCTGTAACCTTTTACTACAACATATACACAATCAATCACAATTGACCATATCGTACTAACTACTACATGAAGCTAAAGCAAAAAAGATAACCTTTAAGCGATTTTTCCCAAGAGGTGGCGCAACTTGCCATATGTTGTAACTAAAACATTCTCTTCTGTGAAACATTTAAGAGCTTCAAGATTTCCTGTACATTTCAAGCGAGTTGTTAATACTTCATTCGACCTCAAAAATCTAGGCTTATAATTAAACATAGCATGACAAAGCCATCAAATGTGAGCAAACGTGACAAGAATGACAAAAGCTAAATTTTATAAAGTTTAAAAAGTGACTCAGTAGTAACAACACCTAAGCTCTCTAACATGCCTTATTGGTGGGCCCGCCTAAGGTGCTTCTTTCAGAATAACTGAATTGGTGTCTAACCAAAGTTAGAAATCTGGTCTTCGATGGCCGACCTTTTCAATTCATCTTCCATTCTCTACCGATCAACAGCTCCTTCATAAGTTAGATAATAGAAAATATTTGTTGCCTGTATAAAAAAAGGTTTCCAAAAGGTCACAGAAGTAAAATCTGAATGAAAGTTTTTGCTCAAGTAAAGTTAAATATTAATGTTGTAACCTCCACTGTTAGTTTTCAGCTCAGCTTGTAACTGAAAACCAAATCAATCAGGTGGTGAACATTTGATCTAACATATTCACTTTCTAAGGCTTCTCTGTTTACAATTATGAATTCTCTAGGAGAGCCCTGGGCCAAAATAATAAATGAAACTAAGAATTATATTACCAGCGAATAAGACCAGAAAAAAATAAAAAAGTTATTAGACACAGAAACACGATAAGCCTTGTGTACTGTACGACAAAGTCGAGTAATACTAATTCCTACATAAAAAACACGTCAATATAACTGTGCAACAATACCTATTTAAACAACAAATTTTAAAACCCTAAAACCCTAAAATCATTAAATCCCTAAATCCGTGATGTTCTTCATGAAGAGAGTTTTGATGTTTAGGGTTTTTTAAAAAAAAAATATACGTCTGGATTTTTTTAAATGAATAATATATTTTGTATGGGATTATTATTGTAGAAGATATGATTAACATGACCTTATTTGTATTGTTTTGGAGCATATAAATCAAAAAATAGTTTAGTCTATTGGAAAGTTGTTTACATAACTTAAGAATGACCCAAGTTCGTTTCCAATGTATGTCTTTTTTTAATAAAACCGAATTTTTTCATTTAAAATTATAAAAACACTATAACATATCCGAATTTTATAAATTTAAAATTATAAAAACACTAAAATCAAATCAAATTTTAAAAAAAAAAATGCCACATGTATTTAAAAAAAATTCCACGTATTCAATGATGACATGGATTTATGACGTGGCATTATGGGATGCCACGTGGAATAATATGTGGCATGACTCCTCTTATATATAATGCATAGATATATATATATAATTTTTTTTTACTATATTAATTGTTACACTTAAAACCTTGTGTTTTGCTATTTTATAAAAGCCTATATCGAAACCTAACGTTTTATTCGATAAACCTTCGTTTTACGACAACTAGAATAAAAATCATTTCAAAACCTAAGTTTCCAAAAATAGAATTTTCACACTTATTATTAATATAACCCATAAAACCGAACACCACGTAACCTATTAACGCTCAAAACTTGAACGAAACTCACTACGCACCGCGAAACACAAAAACCATACAAGTCATTTCCACGTCACCAAGGTGAACGAAGTGAACTTAACCAAAACCAACACTGCTCAAATTACATCAATAAGGTCACACAAAGGATCTAGTACCAAAACACACGTATAAAACACATATGACACACAAAACACTTAAGTGACACCAAGCAAAAGATAAATGGGTCGAAACTAACAGTTAAACTAACCTGCTAAAATCACGGTTGTTACAATATTATGTACATTGTTTTGCTCACCAACTCCAGTTAGTAGTTGTGGTTGTGGCAAAAAAAATCACAAGGGTGTTAGAGACTTCTTTGATGTTCTATCCACGGTGACAAATGTTGTTTGTGGCTCTTGTAAACGAAAAGATATTTTTTTGAGAAAGTCACAAAGAAAGACTAGTAAAAGAAACTGAGAAAGGTGAAATTGAAATAGGGAGAGGGAAAAACCAAGAAGTTACTCTTGCACGAGCTCGAGATACAAGATGGAGTTCTTATAATAGAACCATCGCTAGTTAAAAACTCTCTTTGGAGGTTCTTAAGGTGCTTTACTATATTAAGGAAGAAGGTGATACTATCTCTAACCGTGGAACATCTTCTGGTCTTATAAAGTATTTCAAAACACTTGATTTTGTGTTTTTATTGTACTTGTTGTTGCATATCTTTGGGTTCACTAATACATTGTCACGACATCTACAGAAAAGCGATCAAACTATCTTAGAAGTCGTTTCATTGGTAAAAGGAACCAAAAGAGCATTGCAAGAGTATAGGGCAACATGTTTTGCTTCACTTTTGAAGAATGTAACTTAGTTTTGTGGTAAACATGATATTGAGATAGTGAATATTGGTGACTTTCATTCAAGAGGCCAAAGGATAGAATTACAAATTAACATCATTTCAAGGTTGATATATTCAACACTGTTATGGATATCGAAATTCAAGATTTTGAAGATTGTTTTAGTGAGGGAAGCACCGATATACTTGATTGTATGGTGGCGTTGAGTTCACATCATTATTTTCCATAATTTAGTGTATCAAAGTTAGTGAAACTTAGTGAGATGTATCCGTGTGATTTTACTTATAAAGAAATGTTAAGTCTTCTTACGGAACTTGGAGTCTATTATCAAGTTATGAGTAATGATAAAGATTCTCAACTGGATAGTATTGTCAAACTCTACGGTAGATGGTGTATGAAAAAAATATATCTCATCATTTGATTTATCGGAAGTTGAAGGTTTTAGTTTTGCATGTTGCTACCGCTTATATTGAAAGATGTTTTACTTAAAAAATATAGCTCATTAAAATCTGATTATAGAATCTGACTGATTTATTATTTTAACGGCGCTTTAATCAACATTTCATGTGAGAAAGAAAACTTATTAATGTTAAAAATAAATGTGTACGTAAGAGTTTTTTCGCTATAAGATATTGTAGAATCGCTATTAGAATGTAATATATTCATTTATTTATCGTTTTAATGAAATCTTCGTTTTAATTCATTTTTTAACTATATTTTATTACGGTTCAAAAAATTTATGTGTCTAGTTACATTTGTTCCTGGTTCCGTCATTGTCCCGTCGCCCGTCCTCTTTATGTGATAGTGAAAATCTAGTCATTGTAGGGTTGCGTGCTTCATGATAGCCAGATGTCGACATGGTATTAAGACCATATTAATATATAAGGAGCCACTAAACAAAAGAGTACGTTGCGTTACAGTAGTTGGCCATGAATGCACCCTCATTGCTATAGTCGAGATAGAATACAATGGTGATGGAATAGGATGTCCTTAAGTGGGTGGCCCAATAAGAATCGTCGGTGATAACATCTCACAGTTTGTAGATTAAATATAATTAATGTCCATTTATAAAACGTACATACACATATATACACAACATGATACAAACATATCTACAAGGAGAAAGTAATTAAGTCAAAATTATGTAAGAGCTACTAATTTAGTGAAACCTGTAAGAGTAAGGATAAGCCATCGGATGAGATGGTTTAGGGTAAAGAAAATGCAGAGGTAATACCGCGGGTACATACACATTCACTTTTAGTGTGAAGAAATGTGAAATTCATGTAACCTTCGCATTTTACAAGTACACAACATGGTTGACGCTAAAAATAGGTTTTATGATGGCTTAACTTTCATATGATTGTTTTACTAAAATTTAGACACTACATAATCACCATCATATATATAAAATATACAAACGAGTTTTGTAGGATAGGGGTAACATGTGATGGTGAGTAATTCATAACCAAGTAAGTCTCGTGAAGAATTGGTATAACGCATTTATATGTTGTATGAAGTAAAGATTGCACCTTAGTTTTAAAAATAACTACTCCTCTCCGTCATTATCATTTCTATCGATTTTTTAGTTTTTATTTCAACTTTAATAATTATTTTTTTGTGTTATAATACTCTTGATTAAAAATATATAAATGTACGCTTTTAAATGTATTTTCATTCGTATTATTTTCATCAAGATTATATAACACATAAATAAGATATTAATGGTCAAAGCCAACAAGAAGACCTTAGAAGTTCAAATCCTATTACAAAATAAATCTATGGAAGTAGAATTCATCATATAAATATTGTAATGGTGATTAATACCCTACCGTCTCAAAATAATTGTCTACCAAAAACACATAGTTTTAAAAAAAATTATCATTATGTTTTTTATTTTTACTTTTGCAATTGTTAGTTTTATGTTTTATTTTTACCTTTAACTATTTAATTAATAATTTTTTAATATTTTTAGTAATAGTTTAAAGTGAGGGCATTATAAAACTTCCCAAATTTCTTATCTTTTTTAAGTGGATAATTAATTAGGACAAACTTAAATGGTAATGTCTGAGGTCTCGTCTCTAACACGAGAATTCAGTGGTTCGGGTACAATCAATATTTTGCTTGAAAGGTAAGGTTTGATAAATTACCTACGGGATTAAATTTTCTCTCAAAGGAATGGATATTGAGCCCATTCTATGTCCCTTATGCAGTTCATATGTTGAATCTACTAGCCATATGATGTTTGCTTGTTAATTGGTAAAAAGTTTGGCTCGTACGATTATGATATTGTTGGACATTGGTGTGATGGATTTTGGGTCTTAGGAGTGGATGTCATGGTATTTGGGTCTCAAAAATCTCGTGTAATCGTAAAGGTATTGGAAGGTGTTTTCTACGTGGTTATGGTGGTACGCTTGGAGAGTTTGTAACGCGGTTAATTTAGGCAGAAAGTCTCCTATAAAAGCTGTTATCTTCAATGATACTGTGTCTTTTTCGTATACTTGGTGTAATGCTTTAATCGGGTAGAGATTGGTTACATAGCCCTTTGCTTATTATGTTGTAATTGTGGTGTTAGCTTCTTGCTAGAGTGGTGTTAATAAAATTTGCTGTTAAAAATAAATGTAGATAATAAATATGAGAGGGAGAAACTTTATATAATGTATCATTGTATCATATCTAGTTTGTGAATAATAAAATGCATGCAATTATTAAAATCGTTCTCTCAGTGATCAAATAATAACCATTGAATTATTTAAGTAGCAAGAACAATGATGGCCATTGGCTCATTGACAAAGTCACTTTATGTGGTCGATCCGGCACCTATTGTATATTCTATTATTCTTATTTGAGCTAAAATTATTTATTTGGTACATGTGTGTCCATAATGTATCATTTCGTGCAAGATCTATCAGATTAGACATTAGACATTAAATATATAAACCATTTGAGTAAATCTGACCAACTCGTATCAGATTAGTCGAAAAATTCAATATAAAATACTGCATATTTTAAACTGACAATATCGTAATCAAGTGTTTAGCACTATATGTTAAAACATCCGCATGTTCATAGATGTTAAGTAAAAATGTAGTTACTACCCTAATATACATGTATATCTACGCTAAGAAAAATAAAAAATTATTGCATCCTTGAGCTTTTCTTAAATGGCATATCGGGTTTAGGTTTATAAGATGAAGACATTTATTATTCCATTATTCAAAATGGACAACCAATTCGTGACCTCAAAAGCCTCGTGGTCACTTAAATGCACGCGTTTCCTCCTGCCGCCAAAGATGTGTCCACCTTCCTCTATCTCTTTTATAATCCGACAAGGTTGAACTTGACTGGTCTCACACATGCACGCTTTTTCCACAACCATTTTCGGATCGGTGGGTCATGAAACCCCAATGGTGGTGTGAAATGCCACTAGTAATTATCAAAATCCTTTTGAATGACCAGAGATCTCATATGAATGACTAGTCGAGCCAAGCTTCGCTATCAGTGAAGATAATGTATTATAAGGAACATTTTGAATCGGTGGTGTGTTTTATACATTACATTCACTTACACACTCTCAAAACATACATATTCACTCCCACACTTTATTTCTTTTGAATTGGTGGTGGTGGTTCTTTTTATTGTGTATAAACTATGGTGGTGGTTGTTTACAGTGGTCGTGGTTTCTGTGTCGACGGTGGTGGTGGTTGTAGATGGTGGTGGTATATTTCGGTGGTGGGGACGGCTATTGCGTTAGTTGTCGTGACCGTGGTTGTTTGTAGTTGTGGTTGTGCATGGCCATTGTGGTGACGGGTGGTTGGTGTTGGTTGTTGGTGGTGTTTGTTGTTGATGGTGAGGTTTGTTGTTAGTTGTTTTCATATTTTGACTATTGCTAATCGTGAGGGAAGTATTTTGTGTATAAGTGTTTGATTATTATTGTTAAGTTCTTGTGTATATGTTTGGTAATATATTTATCTGTTTTTTTTATTTTATTTTGAAGTGATGATGGATATTACCACTGAAGTAGGTTAACAACCGTAGGGTTAACTTATTTAGGGGAAACTTGTTTTGCCAGTTAGTTATATTTACAAGATGATAGGGAATGTTGCCATTTGGTACATTTTTTTTACAAAGACAATTGAGGTGTAGAAATGGAAACACCAATGTTGTTCCTTTGACATATAGCCAGACGTGGTCATAATATACATTTTAGTAGAGTTTGTGTAATTCATCGTGTGGATCGCTCTCCTAACACGAAATGGAAATCTATTATTTTACTGATTACATTAGTTATCATGTTAAAGTAATACTACGCAGTGGACTAGAACCGCTAAGTATGTAAAGTCATGTATATGTTGCCCTATATAAGCCCTCCTATACTTCACTAGGAGGGTGAAGATTAGTGTTTGTATTTCACATTTTCATTATCAATAACATATAGTTTTCCCTTTCCTCTCTCTCTACTCTCTAACTATGGCTATGATATACTTCCATAATCCCCGACCTCTGGAATCACCATATCAACCTAAACTATGATCCTACAAGTGGTATAAGGAGTCGGGTTATCATATTGGTTGATTTTTGTGTTGTTATCTTGTCAAAAGTCGCCATTTTAGGCCGATTTAACTTATGGGTCTCTATCGCTTACATATTTTGTTGGTTAACAATTTTTAATGCAAGATATTTGTATCATATGAATGGTCAAAAGCTCTCGCCTTTATATGTTGATTACCATTTTATTTTGTCGATACTCCGGGACATGAAGTCCGCACAAACAGTTTGTCATTCCATGTCTGCGGGAACCATGATCTCTTGGCATTAGCCGATCTTGGTCTAGTATAAAACATCATGCCACTCTCAATATTTTTAAAACTTAGATTAACCGATATTTGGAAGACAAGCATGGTAATTGAGATGGCTAACATGACTAAAGCAACCCCACTTGGGATCACTTGGGTTTATTGGTCAAGGTGCCCATAAGTTCATTTACGTCCAAGTTCATAGTTATTGACATGGCAAACACCCCAAAAGAACACTTAATTCTTGGAAGACCTTTCCTTACTTCCTTACGAGCCCGAATCAAGGTTTTGGAAAAGGAACTCTCATTGGGATATAGTGATGAGAGAGTGGTATTTAGAATGGACGATACTTTGTGCCATGAACCGGATGAAGTTGTTACAAATGAAGTTTCCAAGGAGGTACAAGCTTATTGTTCTGATAATTTTCCTCCTTCATATTTTGGCCATTTGCAGGGAACCGATTCTAGTGATGAAGACGACAGCGAGGAAGAAAACGATGAAGTCCGAACTTCAGTGCCTGATAAAAAGGGTATACTATTGCTACGGGAAAACTTCATTATTGTGCTCCTGAAATTTCTTTGATTGAGGGTTCTAAATTAACATTGCCAACGTGTTCTCCATTTCTCAAACGATGCAATGGGGGAGGACAGTTTTTTGTTAAGAGGATAAAAAAGGAGGCAGAAGTTTGGTGGTGCTGGGAGGACGAAAACCGATGAATGAACATTGGTTTCGGGGGCGCGATATTATGACCGATTGGTTTGAAGAGGTTGACTGGACTCTTCATTTTTGTGAACCGGCTATTATCATGTCTGGGGGATTCACTAAGGCATGGCATACTTGCGATCCTAACCAAAAGATTTACAATGGAGGAGAATTACCCGATCCTAAGCGCTCAAGTGTAAGGAGTGGGCATGTTTTGATGAAGAGAAAAGAATGGAGGTCGGATACAAGGGGATCTCATTCGAAAATTGGGTTAAAGTAAATTTCGGAGCTACACAGCTAGAATGGGAAGTCGAGTCTAAATTTCGCTATGAATGGGCCAAAACTAATTTTTGAAAGAGACTCAATACTGAATGACCACGTATATTCCTCCATGTGTTTGGGACCAGCCCTCCTCCAACAAAAGAGAAGATATGGAGAAGGTTGGCCAAGTCCAAAGGCCACCGTAAAGCCCCATGGCTTTTAGTCTAACTTAAAGACTCGTTAATAAAGAAAAGTGCTCTTTCGGGAGACAACCCGAATTATCCCTTTTATTTGTTTTATTTCCATTTCTGTTGGGTTTTGTGTTTTTAACTATTTTTGCAAGAAATCGGAGAAGTTTGCGGCAAGCGAACGGGACCGATTCGTCCACGCTACGGGCGTAACTCATTCCAATAGTTACACCGTAACACACCTCCAGTAGCTATCCTCCAGAGCATTACCAATTACGGCGTAATCCCACGCAATGGTTACGCCGTAGCTATACTCCATTAGCGTCTGCCAGGTTTTGCCATAATTATGGCGTAACTCCTTCTAGGAGTTACGACGTAACTATCCTCAGTATTAATTCTTTCTCTTTAAACACAATAACCTTGTATTAGTTTTTAAATTAACTTTGTGGGTATGTTCTGTGTAAGCCCTCAAGAGACTACACTCGTTCACTTGGGACACCAAGTGGTTTAAAAGGCTTGTTGCATACGCTAAATGCAACCGTGATTTCTACGAAAGTGAGTTAGATTTCTTTTCGTTTTTCTTTTTCTTTTTTAGAATTATGCTTGTTAGTAGTGTGATTTCAGGGAATGAAGTTTGCTCGTGGATGCTTAAGCAAATGCGATTCTTTTCGTGGGCCTCTTTCTTTTTAGAAGTCGAGTGGAAGTTCTCGCTCCAATTCTACTTTCTCTTCACCTTTATTTAAAAGTTTAGTATAAAAGGGACTTTGTACATTTCAAGTGGGGGACGGGAGTAGAATTATCTATTGAACTTTATTTTGCCCTCGTTTTTCTAGTTTATTTTGAAAAATTATGCTATTTTTAAAATTTTGACATGTTTTTCTTAACCTACCTAGATTAGACCTTAGCCGAGCACATTATAACCCTTGATATTATATGGTGAGATTAGCCTTATCCGTTTCCAAATATTTACCCAAAATTCACCAAATTATGAGTGTGCCGGTAGCTTGTAAAGTTTAGAACTTGGCATTTGCATCATTTCGAGACCATAGACGAGGTATGTTAAGTTAGCTTAATGTATTTGGATTATTCAGTTTAAGAAGGCAATATTATAGGATTATCACCCAAACAGCCTATCCTTGTGTGTCTATCGATTAGTCACCTCGACTTCTCGACCCCCATGTTAAACCCTTTTGTTGCACTTACCTTTAGTGCAAGATACCCCTAGATACACCCGTCTGAGCCATTCCTTTCATTTTGTTCACCAAACGTATATGTTTCGATACACCCATACACCTTAGCCTACCGTGTAGTCTTTATATGTGATCGGGAAGTCATTGTTTGCCTATGTTCAAGGTTCAAGTGGAAAGGTTCAGGAATCACGCTTTCGTCAAAGAAAAATATTTGAAAATCATTGATGACCCCCCAAATTCTAATATTTTTCATCTCAAGTGGGGGGATGCTATGTTTAGTTGTTATGTTAAAAAAAATTAAAAAAAAAATGAAGTGATTCGGAAAATATATATAGTTGTAGTTATTTATTGATTGTAAAGTGCGAAGTTATAACCACTATGTTTAAGAGCTCATCATAGATTTAGTATCGAGGAGGCCACCTCGGTCACATTTGAAGAATGAAGTTGGTAATTATTGCGCCAACATTTGAAGAAGATGTAATGTGCCCATCATGACGTCCTCTAATGGCACATCTACTTGATATATCATGATCCGGTTTCTTAGCCTTGAAACTTGAACTTTGGATGAACGGAAAGCGGGGATGACTTGGTTATAGGTTTAAACTATTTGCTTGTTATTTTTTACTTTACACCAATTATATCCCATGTCTTATCCTACCCTTTAGTCATGAAGCGTGTCTAGGTGATGAAGCGAGCAATCTTTGGTGTCTTGGCCATGGATTTGGTCATGTATCATTGATTTTGTCCACTTCGCCATGACATGTTAGTAATGACGATTCACCCTTAACCTTTGTTGTGTCTACCCATATTGCCTTCGAGAATTATTTAGTCCTTAACTCTAGTGGTGGAGATTTGTGTAACCGCCAAGCTTATGATAGAATACATGCTATGATTGTGCGTTGAGTGATCACCCCGAATTTGACACTTTGAATAGTTGAGAGATTTGAGTGTTTTGTTCCCATTTCGTGAGGTGTTCAGCTTTGTTTTATTCTAGCATAAGGGATTCTTAAACTTATATTTCTAGGTAATGGGAGATATCTTTTTAGAAATTTATCTAATAAGGTCTACTTGAAGGCAAGTAGAGTTCAAGTGGGGGGATATTTGATAACATCAAATAGTCCTGAATATTAAGTGGCAATCTCCCCCGATAATGCTCGTATTTTATATCATTTATATAGATTTACGCTTGTTTTCTTCTATATTTTACTTTCAGGTAAATTACGAGCATTGGAGCTAATGAGACGCGGATTTGGAGAGTTTATTGAAGATATATGATAGTATGCCCACTGTGAAGTAATTACGGCGTAACTCCTCTCTCACATTACGTCGTAACAAGAGCGTGACTCAGAAGACCAACTCAACAACAAATTATGGCGTAACTCCATCTAAGGATTACGCCGTAACCAATTAGGTTATATGATGTTCCACGCCGCTGCAAGCTACTCCGTAACTCTTTCCAACTATTATGGCGTAATCATGATTTTGTAACCTGTATTGAAGATACGGCGTAACTCATTCCATGTGTTACGCCGTAACCGGCTATAACGAGCAATTATCGATTTATATAGGTTACGGCGTAACTCTCAACTTAAGTTACGCCGTAACTAGATCTCGCCTATAAATACCAACCCAAAATTCTGAATTTCACATCATTCACTCCAAACCACAAAGTAGAGAACGTGAGTAGGGGACTGAAGGCAGATCTTGAGGAGCATACGGAGCCATCTCCAAGGGAGAAATCACTCCCTAACGATAAGCATTAGCGATTATCTTTCTTTTTACTTTCGATTCATGTATTTCATTATGTCAAACATTGAATTGATTGTTTCTTTTAATATGATCGGCTAAGCACCTCTGGTGCTAGCCTAGTTATGATTCCTTAATTGTTATGTTTATGTTTACATTGCTTCCGTATAATTGTTTCTAGTGTATGCATGCATAGTTTGTTAGTAGCTACCCTTGTTTTGGTAGTTTTGAATGGCGGTAGTGTCTAGTTGCTTAGGAGAATTGACCAACTGACCCTAAGTAGGTAGACTGAGTGGTAAGGGTAAGAATTGACCAACTGACGACCCTTCTTCGCTTGTGCGAACTGACCCAATGATCACCTGCCGTTTGGATGAACTTAAGAAGTTAGGGATGAGTGTCTAAGATGCTAGCACCCGGGCACTCATTGTTATGAATCTTGCATGTAGCGGAACTTAATGACTTGGCTTAGGGGACTAAAAATAACTGGACTTTCAAGGGTAGTAGCTTGATCTCCGGTGGAAACCTTTGCTGATAGGTTAGGACGAACTGACCAAATGTTGTCCTAGCGACCTAAACCCCCACTTGAAGCAATTGGAAGTAATTAGACGTGAACATAACTTGATAGGATGAGTAACTAGGTTAGCACACTTCTCCTCTATTAATCACAACCTTACCTTTTATTTGCTTTCTTTAATTTCTTTTCTTATTAGTTAATTAAACATTTCAAACCTAAAAACCATTAAAACCAGTGACACCTAGACTTAATTAGAATCCGCTCACATAGATTTTGGGACGACCTCGATTTTACCGATTACTACACTACACACGATTGGGTACACTGCCCTTTAGTGCATAAGGTAGACCATAGGTAAACGAGACACTTATAAATATTAAAACCTGGTTAGTAAAACATGCATCAATGCTTAAATTTATATGGATCTTCTGGAGTTTTTCTTGGTCTTGTTAACCTGTTTAAAACATCACATGAAATCATAAAACTATCATACCTAAAACCAGTACTAATCGACCGTGGTTTTAGTTTTGATCAACCTATATATATGTATCAATAAATCTGATTTGTGAACCCTAAGTTACCACTTAATGATCATTTAATGAGCATGGTAAATCTGGAAAACTTCATAAATTTGTTAACAAAGGGTTAGGGTTGTTTGATGATTTTATGTAGAGTGTATGAGTGTCGTTTTTGTTGTGTTGTTTATATAAATCAGGGGGCGATTGATGGAGTGCAAGCGTAAGTAACATTAGCTAACATAACCTATGAAACAAGTATGTTAAGCGTATCTAAAAGAGCTCGACATAGGGCTGGTTTGGTCTCATTAAAATAAGTGCTTGTTGGTCTCATTAACCTACTGTTGTCTCGTTATGGTTATGGTCAGATTGTGTTCTTGTATAGGTGGTATTGGGTGGTCAAAGAGGTTGTTAAAACTGTTTACAAACTTTAGAATATGAATTAAGAGGTGCGATAAAAATTTGGTTAAGCTTGGTCGCGTTAAAACTTAGATTGACTCGTTAAAAACCTGTTGTTACATCATTAAATTGTGGTCGAGTGAGTTTTTATGGGTGAGTTTATGTGTCGTTATTGTATGTTTGTATGGGTGAGTTTATGGTCGTTTGGTTGTCCTTGCGTGGGTGATCTTTAGTAAGTCATATAAGGTCCTTTAAATGCATGTTTCAAATTGACTTAAGGGGTTATCAAGTCGTCTTATCGGTTAGTTTTGATGGGTCGTTTCTGTCCAGAACTTGAGATTATAAGTTGGTCACGTTTGCATGCTTGAAAGAGTAGATTGTAAGCGTTTTTTATGTGTGTCAAATCTACTTACTGGTTATAAATCAAGTTGCATGTGAATTGAGTAGGTCTCGTATGAAAGTGGAAAAGATGTGTAAGTGTGTGTGAGTTGAGTAAAATTTGTTTTTAGGGTCGTATGATAATTCTGTGTTTGCATGATCCTTTGATAAACATAGTTTATTGGTGGTAATCACATGTGAGAGTTCGTTTTGTATATCACTTTTCATGCATGAATTCATGCGAACTATATATTCCTATGGGATAGCATCAAATAGTTCTGAATATTAAGTGTCAATTTCTCCCGATAATGCTTGTAATTTATATCATTTATATGGATTTACGCTTGTTTTCCATTGTTTTCCACTTTCAGGTAAATTACGAGCATTGGAGCTAAAGAGACGCGAAATTGGAGAAATATCAAAGATTTACCATAGTATGCTGACTTTGAAGAAGTTACGGCGTAACTCATCTCTCACATTACGCCGTAACTAAAGCGTGACCCAGAAAACCAACTCATTAGAAGATTACGGCGTAACTCCCCCTAAAGACTACGACGTAACTTATTAGGCCAAATGAGGTTCCACGCCGCTGATAACTACGCCGTAACTATTTGATCAACTACGACGTAACCAAGTAATATTGAAGATACGGCGTAACCACTTATAAGGTTACGCCGTAACCAGCAGATCTAGTCCAAATAACGAAGGAATTTAAGATTACGGCGTAACTCTTATATTAGTTACGCTGTAACCTAGATCTGGCCTATAAATACCCCACGATTTCTAGCATTTTAAAGCATCCCATTCCACACACCACAACCAAAGAACGTAGGAAGAAGCCAAAGGCAGGTCTAGAGGAGCATACAGAGCTGTCTCCAAGGGAGAAATCACTCCCCTACGATAAGCATTAGCATTTTATCTTTGCTTTACTTTCGATTCATGTATTTCGTAACTTTGAATATTGAATTGATTTGTATGGTTAATATGAGCGGCTAAGCACCTCTTGGTGCTGGCCTAGTTATGATTCCTTAATTGTTTTGTTTGCGTTTACATTACTTCCGTATAATTATTTCTAAGTGTATGCATGCATAGTTTATTGGTAGCTACCCTTGTTTCGGTAGTTTTAAATGGCGGTAGAGGCTAGTTGCTTAGGAGATATGACCAACTGACCCTAAGTGAGTTGACTGAGACGGGAAGGGTAAGATATGACCAACTGACGACCCTTTCTACTTGTACGATTTGACCAACTGATCACCTACCATTTGGATGAACTTAAGAATTAAGGGGTGAGTGTTTAAGTTGCTAACGCCCGGGCACTCACTATTATAAATCTAGCATGTAGCGGTACTTAATGACTTGGCTTAGGGGACCAGGAACAACTGGACTTATGAAGGGACACCTGACTTCTCTAGTGGTGGCATCTTTGTTGATAGGTTAAGGCGAATTGACCAAATGTTGTCCTCTCGAATTTGACCCCACCTGAAGTAATTGGAAGTAAATAAACATAGACATTAATAGCTAGGAGGAATAACTAAGTTAGCCCCACTCTCCTCTATTGATTAAACATTTGCCTTTTATTTGCTTTAGTAGTTAATTGATTCCTTAACGTAATCATATTAAAAATTGTGACACCTAGACTTAGTAATAATCCAACACACATAGCTCTTGGGACGATCTCGGTTTTACCGAATACTACACTACACGCGACGGGGTACACTGCCCGTTAGTGTATTAGGGTAGACCATATGTATAACGAGACTATATAATATTAAAACCTGGTCAGTAAAACCTGCATCAAGTTTTTGGCGCCGCTGCCGGGGATTTCTAACCAGCTTTTGGAGATCCATGATTTCAAACAAGAAGACGATGAAACGTTGTATCAGGCCTGGGATAGATACAATGATCTCCTTTACAAATGTCCTACTCATGATCTGAACAACCAAAGAAAAGGTCAACATATTCTACAAAGGAATCAACGTAACTACAAGACAAATGTTGGACTATCAAGGACCTATCCCGAACATGACTCCTACTCTTGCAATTGAAGCCATTCAAATAATGGCTGATCATTCTCAAAAATGGCACGACGGAGGAAGCAAAAGAAATCAAAGCGGAAGTTTTGACGGAATTGCGGCAATCGCTAGTAAAATTGAAAATCTAAGTCGAGATATGCTAAAAGTCAGAGAAACCGTTCATGCCATCCAAGTGGGTTGTAAAAGCTGTGGGGGAGGACATCTCACGAAGAATTTTCCGCACATTGACGAAGAAAATATAATTGAAGAAGCCAAATATGGAGAAAATCGACCGTTTTACGGAGATAATCGAAATAGTAACGGGTACCGTGAAAATTACAACCGTGGGCCTTATGGAGAAAGAAAACCCAATCTTGAAGAAACAATTAACAAATTCCTGGAAAGTTCAGCCCAAAGACAAAAGGAACAAGATGAGTGACTAAAAGAATTCCAGAAAACATCGATAAGCCTTTCCAATCACGACACAACCCTAAAAAACCTTGAATCTATGTTGGAAAAGCTTAGTGAGAAAGTGAGAATGAATAAGAATAAACCTGAAGGATCAAAACCCACAATGGAATGTAAAGTGATTTTTGCTGATAATGACTCAAAGATGTAGGCCAAAGATACAAATTCTGGTAAAAATCCCGTCTACAGATCTGAGTTACGTCGTAACCTGTCTGAAGAGTTACGGCGTAACTATGTTCTTGACAGCGATAAAGGGGTTATGAAGAATGTTGATAAGGACGATTCTAGCGTGTTACGCCGTAACCAACAATCTAAGTTACGACGAATCGATACGCGGACGAATTCCTCGGTGGAAGAATCGGAACACCGAGATTAACGAATGGTCCCACGATATTAACTTATGCCCTCTGTCCCCATCCAAGAGGAAATATCACTGGTGCAAAAAGATACCCGTAGCTAAGGGGGATTGGTATGATCTATGGGCCTCGTGTGACCCGAGAAACGAAATTTGCGATGGAGGTAGCAATAAGGATAGGGTCAAGAATAACAAATTCATGTGGCCTGCATATACTGATGATGAAAGACTGGAAAAACTCTCCTTCGAGGATGAAGAGGAGCCACCTATCACTCACTGGTGTACTTCGATAATCATAATCGATGATGAATCCACACGAGCATGGCCTACATGCGACCCCTTCCGCGAGTATTGCAACGGTGGGGATAGTGTTAAAGAAGAAGAATGGACGTGCCCTCACGAGCTTGAAAGACATAATATCAAGTTCGGGTATTTGACATTTGATGATTGGTACGCAATACAATTCGGGAATGCTAAGATTAACCCGAATCTTCTTAAAAAGCTCAAGATTGACTACGAGGATCATAATCAGAAAAAGGAAGTGGCTAATAATGACATATACTGCATGGAAGATCAATTAAGCGAAACTGAAAACAATGAAATCCTAAGTCACTGGTGTGAAAGAATAAAATCTCCTGGGAAAGTTTCTGGGCATCATGCAACCCTTACGACGATAAATGTAATGAATGAAGCAGCTTAAAGAGAATGGGAGAAGATGAATTCTTTTGGACCTCAACCAACGATAAGGAAAGGACAAGTTTGCCTTGGTTGGACAACTTGGGATTTGATAGTTGGGTAAAGATCAAGTATGGACATGTAGATACGTTAACACAAGAGAAGATTTGGAAAGAATACATGAGTAAAGAAAATTCAAACAACGAGGATCCTAACAACTCGAAAGTGAAATAACAGATTGAGGATGACAAGAAGTTGGTAAGAAATGAAAAGGAAGAATGTAAGCGTGTACTAGTAGAGAATCTGCTCGATGAAGAATGGTTTAAAGGTACCGAAGTCCGACGACGATGACATTGAGGGATTTTAGATTACCTTGAGTTGCAAGAGAATGAGGAATTTACTGACCCCGATGATGAAGCATATGAGCAAAGGAGGTGCAAGCTCCTTGGGATTCCCTACAAGAGGCCGCCACCAATTATTGTCGAAAAGTATGAGTTCACTCGCTACCATTTGAGGCCGGAGGAAAAATTTTGCAAAATTCGGAAGATTGAGACTAAAGAATACCTCCGCACTGCCACGAATGTCGCTTGGGTCAGGCATAACTTGATGAAAGACATAGAGGAGGTTGGCCAAGTCCAAAGGCCCCCATGAAGCCCCGCGGCTCTGAGTCTAACTTAAAGACTCGTAAATAAAGAAAAGTGCTCTTTCGGGAGACAACCCGAATTATCCCTTTCGTTTGTTTTATTTCCATTTCTGTAGGGTTTTGTTTTTTTAACCATTTTTGCAGAAACGAGGAAGTGATTGCTGCTGCAGTTTGTGATCTCGACCATAGTTACGGCATAACTCACCTCGTGATTACGCCATAACCAATCCTTGCAGCGAAGTTCAAGACACATTGCCCATTACGGCGTAATACCATCTCGTGGTTACGCCAGAGCCACCGCTTTGCAAAGCATATGTCGTTTTGCGCATTACGGCGTAACTCCCTCAAAAGAGTTACGACGTAACTTTCCTCTTCTTTACTTCTTTCATTTTAAAACACAATAACCTTGTATTTGTTTCTTAAATGAATTTTGAGGGTGTGTTCCCTGTAAACCCTCACGAGATTTCACTCGTCCACTTGGGACACCAAGTGGTTTAAAAGGCTTGTTGCATATGCTAAATGCAACCGTGATTCCTATGAAAGTGAGTTAGGTTTGTTTTTATTTTTCATTTTTTCTTTTTAGAATTATGCTTGTCGGTAGTGTGATTTCAGGGATTGAAGTTTTTTCATGATGCTTATACGAAGGCACGTCTCTTTTTCATGGGCCTTCTTCCTTTTTGGAGCAAATTTCAGGGAAGTTCTCACTCTAATTCTACTTTTCTCTTCACCTTTATTTAACGCTTAGTACAAAAGAGACTTTTTACAATTCAAGTGGGGGGACGGGAGTAGAATTATCTCTTGAACTTTATTTTGCCCTTGTTTTTCTAGTTTATTTTGAAAAACTATGCCATTTTTAAAATGTTGACATGTTTTTCTTAACCTAACTAGATTAGACCTTAGCCGAGCACATACAACCCTTGATATTATATGGTGAGATTAGCCTTATCCGTTTCCAATATTTTACCCCAAATCCACCAAATTATGAGTGTGCCGGTAGCTTGTAAACTTTAGAACTTGGCCTTTGCATCATTTCGAGACCATAGATGAGTTATGTTGAGTTAGCTCGATGTATTTGGACTTTTCAGTTTAAGAAGGCAATATTATAGGATTATCACATAAATAGCCTACCATTGTGTGTCTATCGATTAGTCACCTCGACTTCTCGACCCCCATGTGAAACCATTTTGTTGCACTCACCTTTAGTGCAAGATACCCCTAGATACACCCATCTGAGCCATTCTTTTCATTTTGTTAACCCAATATATTGTTTCGATACACCTATACACCTTAGCCTTCCCTGTAGTCTTTATTTGTGATTGGGAAGTCATCATTTGCCTAAGTTCAAGGTTCAAGTGGAAAGGTTCGGAAATCACGCTTTCGTCAACGACATATTCTTGAAGATCATTGAAGACCCCCTGAATTCCCGTTGTTCATCTCAAGTGGAGGGATATTATGTTTAGTTGTTATTGTTATGTTAAAAAAAATAATAAAAAAAAATAAAGAAAAAATAATAATTTGTTATGTTATTTAGTTATTGTAAAAGTGCATTGTTATAAGCACTATGTTATGAGCTTTATAGATTTAGTATCGAGGAGGCCACCTCGATCACATTCGAAGATTGGAGTTGGTAATTATGCCAACAGCTGGAGAAAAGGTAGTGTGCCCATCACGACGTCCTCTAATGACACATCTACCTAGTATTTCATGATCTGGTTTCTTGACTTCAAAGCTTGAACTTTGGGCGGACGGTAAGTGGTGATGACTTGGTTATAGATTTAGACTACCTGCTTGATTTTTATTTTACACCATTTATATATCCCATGTCTTATCCTACCCTTTAGTCATGAAGCGTGTCTAGGTGATGCAGCGAGCAATCTTTAATGTCTTGGCCATGGATTTGGTCATGTATCATTGATTTTGTCCACTTCGCCGTGACATATTAGTAATGACGAGTCACCCCTTAACCTTTGTCGTGTCTACCCATATTGCCTTCAAGAATTGTTTAGCCCTTAACTCTAGTGGTGGAGATTTGTGTAACCGCCAAGCTTATGATAGAATACATGCTATGACTGTGCGATTGAGTGATCACCCTAAATTGACACTTAGAATAGTTGAGAGATTTGAGTGTTTCGTTCCCATTTCGTGAGGTGTTCGGCTTTGTTTTATTCTAGCATAAGGGATTTGTAAACTTATATTTTCCAGGTTTTGGGAGATATCTTTTTAGGAATCTTTCTAATAAGGTCTACTTGAGGGCAAGTAGAGTTCAACTGGGGGGATATTTGATAACATCAAATAGTCCTGAATATTAAGTGTCAATTTCCCCTGATAACGCTTGTAATTTATATCATTTATATGGATTTACGCTTATTTTCCATTGTTTTCCACTTTCAGGTAAATTACGAGTATTGGAGCTAAAGAGACGCGGAATTGGAGAAATATCAAAGATTTACCATAGTATGCTGACTCTGAAGAAGTTACGGCATAACTCATCTCTCACATTACGCCGTAACTAATGCGTGACTCAGAAAACCAACTCATTAGAAGATTACGACGTAACTCCCCCTAAAGACTACGACGTAACTTATTAGGTCAAATGAGGTTCCACGCCGCTGATGAATACGCCGTAACTATTTCACTAACTTCGGCGTAACCAAGTAATATTGAAGATACGTAGTAACCACTTATAAAGTTACGCCGTAACCGCCAGATCTAGTACAAATAACGAAGGAATTGAAGATACAGTAACTCTTATATTAGTTACGCCGTAACCCATATCTGGCCTATAAATACACCACGATTTCCAGCATTTCAAAGCATCCCATTCCACACACCACAACCAAAGAACGTGGGAAGTAGCCAAAGGCAGGTCTAGAGGAGCATACGGAGCTGTCTCCAAGGGAGAAATCACTCCCCTACGATAAGCATTAGCATTTTATCTTTTCTTTACTTTCGATTCATGTATTTCGTAACTTTGAATATTGAATTGATTTGTATGGTTAATATTAGCGGTTATGAACCTCTTGGTGCTGGCCTAGTTATGATTCCTTAATTGTTTTGTTTACGTTTACATTACTTCCGTATAATTATTTCTAAGTGTATGCATGCATAGTTTATTGGTAGCTACCCTTGTTTCGGTAGTTTTGAATGGCGCTAGTGGCTAGTTGCTTAGGAGATATGACCAACTGACCCTAAGTGAGTAGACTGAGACGGGAAGGGTAAGATATGACCAACTGACGACCCTTTCTACTTGTGCGATTTGACCAACTGATCACCTACCGTTTGGATGAACTTAAGAATTAGGGGTGAGTGTTTAAGTTGCTAACGCCCGGCACTCACTATTATAAATCTAGCATGTAGCGGTACTTAATGACTTGGCTTAGGAGACAAGGAACAACTGGACTTATGAAGGGACACCGACTTCTCCAGGTGGCATCTTTGCTGATAGGTTAAGGCGAATTGACCAATTGTTGTCGCCTCAATTTGACCCCACCAAGTAATTGGAAGTAAGTAGACGTAGACATTACTAGCTAGGAGGAATAACTAGGTTAACACCACTCTCCTCTATTGATTAAACCTTTGCCTTTTATCTGCTTTAGTAGTTAATTAATTCCTTATCGTAATTATATTAAAAACTGTGACACCTAGACTTAGTAATAATCCAACATACATAGCTCTTGGGACGACCTCGGTTTTACCGAATACTACACTACACGCGACCGGTACACTTGCCCGTTAGTGCATTAAGGTAGACCATAGGTATAACGAGACTATATAAATATTAAAACCCAGTCAAGAAAACTCGCATCACTATGGTGGGTCTTGTATAATTTTGTGTGAACGTTAGGGGATGACGTGTCTTGCTACTCTTTTGGGTCTCATTATAGTTGGCGTTAAAGTGTGTTTGTGCGTGCTCCATGAGTGTGTTTTGAGTGGGTAATTCGAGTGAAGGATTTACGGTTTTATTTTGTGTCTAAATCGATTTAACCCTAAAAAGTATAATTCGGTTTATTACTAAAACAAGAATACGTTTAACCTAAATAAACCCTAAAAATAGTAATGTGATTCATAATAAGTATTTAAAATTCGTTATGATTTAAATGAGCGTATAAGTGATATATGATTTTAATTCTTGTAGATTAAGTGAAGAAGGAGTGATCCATTGTTCCTTTGTGTTCCTTTCCATTTGATTTCATTTCCTAAGGTACAGATATTCTACCCTTTATCAATAAGGGTTTCTCATGATTCTTTGATCTTTGATTTTGTTTCATTTGTTATGATATTCGTTTGTGATTCCTTTGATACGATATTCGTTTGATTATGTTATTTGACGTTTTTTCAGTTCATTACATTTTTATATTATCTTTGATGAACAACCCTTGATTGTTACCCTATGTTTATATTTATTGTTTGACCAAATCCATTGCCTAAGGTACTAACTAGCCATGGAGGTACTATGGCCATGTCATTGAGGCACCAATGACATGATGTTATCTGTGGAGGTGTGTTTTTGTCCACAACATTCCCTTTTGTGCTAGCATTTGATTATGATTATGATTATGATTCCATACGTAAGTATACTTGCCAAAAGCAGGTGTATGGTTATGTATGATGTTTATTTTGCAGAGAACGTATGGATGCATCATAGGTACTCAGTTCAGATATATGTGTGTGTCATACACTTTTGGGAGCCATACACTCCATTTGATATGATTTGTTATAATATGATATGATATGATTGATTGACATGATATGTTTGATTGTTTTGGTCTATTCATGTATCATGTTTAGGCACTTGGACAATTCCTTGACAGTTCCGTTATTATTCCTTCATAACCATTTGATTATTTCTTAATACCATATTCAGTCCTTATATCATTTAACATCTTGTTCAACAGATTTTCATTGGATTCGTTTCGCTTATTCATTTTTGACTTATTGCTTTTCATTATTTATATATGTTCACTAAGCGTTAGGTCAACAGTATTTTCTTTTCTCTGCGGCAGGTATTAAGTGGGATGTTGGGATTGAGTGATGAGAGTAGGAGCTTTTAGTGGACCAACCCAACCTTAGTTTTCCTTGTCATCTGGAATTAGTTTGATATTTATGTTTTGGTTATTTCTTTTCGTTTAAGAATCTGAACAGTTTTGTATTCCTTAGAAGTTATTTGTTTCATGACTTGTATTTTATTTACTTAAGTCTTCCGCTTGCGTTTATTATGTTCTGATTGACACCATAATGTGACATTTTGACCATTTTTGGGTTGCGGTGTTACATCTTCTCTACAAGCTTGATTTTGAATTTGAATTTTCCAACTCACCTCTTTTACATACGTTACCAACTTTACACTCCACCATCTCACAAACCTCAACATCCATATTCAAAAAATACTATTATATTCTAGCTTGTCTCATTCTTTCCAAAAAAGGCTCCATTATGTCACATCCCATTCTCTTTACAACTCATCTTCACATACAACTAGTTTGAAATTTGAATTTCAAATTTCCCCCTTCTCAACATCCATACTTTCTCTCCAAGTTTAGCATATTCCAAATAATATTTATTTCTATGCTAACTCATGCCAACTCACATCTAACTCAACCATGGTTATATTCTAACCTTGCTTATCACACAACATTTGAATTTCAAATGTTTTCCTCTCATCACTTTAGGATATTCCTAGAATATTCTTTTATGCCAACTATCTCAACCTGCTTCACACTCTACCTCTAACAACTAGCTTTTGAACTTGAATTTCAAATTTGGGAGGCAAGGTATTAGCCAACATACAATGTCCTTCTATTTGATATTAGTCAAACACCCCAACTATCTTTTAAACACTTTACATAATGTTTTTATCAAATAGTTATTTGAGTTGTTTGACTTTATTACACTTTGAGTGTTAGAATGAACTTGGGAATGTCAAAAAGTGAAGTGCACTCGGGGGTTTAAAAATACAGGGTGTTATAAACCAAGCTCAGGAACAACAGCGTTCCTGTCGTGATGGGTGACGCGACAGCACGCCAGCAGTGCACCAAGACACCACTGTCCCATGCTTGGTCTATAAATACCTCATTTTATCTTGAGCATTACTTACCTCTTGCCATTCATTCTTTCTCTCTTATTTTTTCTCTCTATCACTCTAAGTCTACTAATCTTCTTGTGTTATAATTTATTCTCTTATCATTCTTGAAAGAACATATCTCCGCAAGAGAGATTCAAAAGAACCTAATCCAGTATTGTGAATTGTATTAAGGATCTACTCTATAATCTTTCTACTAAAATCGAGTCTCTAGGTTTTAAGCTTGGTTTATATTAAAAAAAAAAAAAAAAAAAAAAACTCATTCATTTAATTACGAGTGTAACAAGTCTTGTACCTTTGTGGTTAAGCCAAGATCGGGTGAAGATCTTGTTGGGCTTTGATACTTCCGGAGGAAGTTCTGTGTGGTCTTAGTGGTTAAGCCGAATCGCGAGATTCTTGTGGATAGTTTTCGAGGGCGGAATACCGTTGGGAGTAGCTCTTCTTAGTGAGCGCCGATCTTTGTGCATATCGGTGGAGTGAAGTTGTAACAGTTTGTAATCCACCATAAAGATTATACTTAGTAATAGTATCCGTGTTGTGGATTTGCAACTGAACGTACGAATGGTATATACCCCCTATCCCGAACCAGTATATATTGTGGTCTCTCTCTCTCTCTCTCTCTCTCTCTCTCTCTCTCTCTCTCTCTCTCTCTCGGTTGTGTTGTTTGACTGATTCACCACTCGTGCTCTTTGAGAATTGAAGCTGATAAACTTCGAAAAAGTCGAAAGATCGTATTCGCCCCCTCTACGGTTTTACAGAAATAGCGCAGACTGATTACACTTTGGATCAAATGGTTGAATGGGTGGAACAACATCACTTCAACAATGAGGATGCTAAAGATGTTCAATGTTTTATTGAGATCTGACAGAGCTGGCAGAGTCGTATGTGTTAAATATGATATAATTGAAGATTTTTAATGTATGTTTTAACAATGTATTATTTGTATAATAGAGGTAAACATTATTTGAATAAACTATTGTTATTTTAAAAACTTAAAAGCAAATATAATGGCACAAACATGTAAATGAAATAACGGAACATGATGACCAAAACTAATATATCAAGTCAATTCAGAGCTAACAACTATATTTGTAAACATATATTTTTATTATATAGTCTATAAAAAATATAGGTTTTTTTTCACCCAACAACTCTTTTTATTCACAACCCTTAAACCCTAAACCTTTCACCCAAAATCCTAAATCCCAAACCCTAAACCATGAACCTTATTCACTAAACCATAAACCATAAACCTTAAATCCTGTTATATGTACCATACACTGAACAATTAAAAAAAAAGCTCCTCCTTCCCATGAAATGGTTTGTCGGGTTTAAAGAAAAGGAACTATTATTTGCAGGTGTGAAACCCTTGTCGTTATAAAAAAGTGATGGATAAGATGGACACATGTTGGCAATAGGGAGGGAACAAATGCATTTCGTTATACACCCTTTTGAGATCACAAAATGATTGTTCATTTTGAATATTTAAATGTAAAAAAGAAGAAGAAAAAAAAAAAAAAAAAAAAAAAAAAAAAAAAAAAATCCTTCGTCTTGTTAACTGAATCCCGATATGTTCATTTAGGTCATTTTCACTTTTCCAAAGTTGTTTTTACCTGACCATCATTGCACATGCATTTCTTGTAGAGTATCCATCATTGCACATGCATCTATTCATATTGTAATTTAAGCCATACTAAAATTTAAATCTTATAATTTTATAATTTAAAACATGATTAGTACCCGACTACTCGGTAAAGGTTTAGACGACTTTTCTTGTGATTCAAGTTTCCTGACATGAAAAGCGTATTACTTTCATCAATACAAGATTTCTATTAACTTCCTTATTACTCATGCACTCCATAGAACATGATTAATTAGCCTTATATGCTGAAGTTTGAATAGAATCATATATATAGATGTATTGTTAAAACATGTCGATAGAGCGGTATAGTTAGTTGTAGGTTTAAGTTATGCGGGTGAAATTCCCGCCAATGGCTGCATAATCGTAAGAAACACTTTTCATTCATTAAAAATTACTGTTGTTATAGTTGTGAATTTATGAATATTTGTCAATGTTTCTTTTTAAACGTGTCATACTATGTGTCGTTAGATAGCATTAACGAGACACTTAGATAACAACTTTAGCTATTTTTGTCAAACACATAAGAAACGATTGATTCGAAGAGTGACTAGAGAATACCGAATATCCTTTTAAAGAAAATATAAAGCTAGATGAAAAGCGACATGCTTGAATTTTGGCCGTAGTTTTTGAAGTCCAATTCATCTTTAGCAACATATGTAAACATGATTTAACCTAGTTGTCTCTCTTTGAAAGATAAAAAAAGTTTGTCAACTGTTGTTGACAAACAAATTAACGTATATTTTTGTTTGATTCACACACACGTCTTTTTGTTTCAAATGCAACATTGTTTGCCATTTGGTCAACCAACCCATAATGCTATTAATCCCGAGTCACTCCATTTAACAGCAACATTTAATAATCTAGAAAGAAGGGTTGTTCAGACTCTTAGGATGCGTTTAGTTGAAGGAAAACACCCTTATTTTCCACAAAATGTTTTGTAGAAAACAAAGAAAACATAGATCGCGTTCAAATCAACGTTTTTCAACAAAATGTTTTGCAAAACACAAATCCCCTATTTTCTAACTTAACAAGAAAAATTACAAAACAAATTTTAGTTGTTTTCCTTGTTTTCCTTTGTAACCCTCAACCCTCCCTCCCTTTCTTCAAAATAGAAAATAGAAGCATCAATTAAACGCGTTTTCTATATTTTCAAGTGTTTTGTGAAGATTAATTTTCCTTACAAATTTTTACAAAACTAGAAATAGAAGACAAGAGAATTTATTCTCCAACTAAACGCACCCTTAGGTTGCGTTTAGTTGAAGGAAAACACCATTATTTTTCACAAAATGTTTTGTAGAAAACAAAGAAAACATAGATCGCGTTCAAATCAACGTTTTTCAACAAAATGTTTTGCAAAACACAAATCCCCTATTTTCTAACTTAACAAGAAAAATTACAAAACAAATTTTAGTTGTTTTCCTTTGTAACCCTCAACCCTCCATCCCTTTCTTCAAAATAGAAAATAGAAGCATCAATTAAACGCGTTTTCTATATTTTCAAGTGTTTTGTGAAGATTAATTTTCCTTACAAATTTTTACAAAACTAGAAATAGAAAACAAAAGAATTTATTCTCCAACTAAACGCACCATTATCATCTTAAAATTTTATGATTTTACAATATTATAAAGCAAAAATGATCTGGATCTTACGTAGGATCTTAGCAAGCTTAAGATCATGTAAGATCTCAGTTTTGACGATAGGATCTTAAAATTTAATTCGATCCGATCCTACTTTTCTCAATGCGCAAACTAAAAAGCTACAAAGTTATGGATTACGTTTTATAGAATTTAAAAAATAACGTGGTAATCTTTTAAGCATTCCATATTCGTAATTTAAGACAATATTTTCATGAAACATTCTTACAAGTTTGTCTTTATAATATATAATAAAGGGATATCTTGGCTACAATTTTTGTAGCCAACTAGCTACAATCCTCCACAAAAAATACACATGAAATTATCAGGGGCCCGCAGAAATAACCTCAAACCCACAAAAGTTGTCAGGACCCACAGTTTAAAGCACTATATCAGGTACTCAATTAAATTTTACAAAAAATTGTAGCTAATATATTCCTATATAATAATTTGTAAATTTGAATAATATTACAAAGATTATTAAGAAAATAGCATTATATTAGGATATAAGAATCCTAATCTGATCATACAATATCGATCTTTCAAAAAACGAAAAAATAAATTCTAAGTAAGATCTAGAACTTGAAAATTTTGCTTCATTTACCACCAGACCATCCAAGCCTGTTTGTTATTCATCTCCGCTTTAGCCTTTTTAATACTCAACTAATTTCTTATTTAATCCAAAAGCTTCTTACTAATACAAGTAGTTTATTCACCTAATATATAAATATGAGGGTTAAAATGATAGCGTGTTGCAGCGGTGTTGATAAAGTCATATGATATAACCACTAGAAATTATTTAATTATTTTTTAAAAATAATATTGCATATGTATATATAATTAGATGGTGCGCATATTGCACAAAAAGGTACTTATCGTATCTCCAATTTCAATTAAAGGTACTACTTTGAGCCGATTTAGGTTTTTTTCTAACTTTCGTTAACCATTTCGTTATTAAATTACATGTTTGGTCCTTGAGTTTGTATATGCATTTCATGTTTGGTCTATTTTCGTTCGTTTTCATACGCTTGTATACGTTTTCGTCCATTTTCACACGTTTTTATCCGTTTTTACACTTTTTCGTTCGTTTTTGCACGTTTTCGTATGTTTTTGCACCATCTCGTCCGTTTTTGCACGTTTCCGCCGTCATTTTGCATGTTCTCGTTTAGTTTTTACATCGCTCTTCACATTTCTGCTTACAATGTTTTACACGTTTTTCGTCATTTACACGCTGCGCCCGTTGCAGAATCGCTTTTGCCTCAGCAGCGTCCGCTTCGTCCATTTTACAAGTTTCCATCCTGTTTACACGCGTGCTGGTTTTACAGCACGCTTTTAACGTACACGCTGTTTTTACACGTTTTCGTCGCTTTTGGCACGTTTCGTGGCCCATTTTACACGCTTCGAAGCAGACGCTTTTGTCCATTTTGACATTAGCTCGTTTGTTTTACATCGTTTGTTGCTTTTGCGACGTTTCCCCGCTTTTACACGTCTTTGTGCATTTTTACAAGTTTGCACGTTTTCGTCTGTTTTTAAATGTTTTTGTTTGTTTGCGACGTTTCATCCATTTTTGCACGTTTTCATCCTTTTTTCCACATTTTCATTCGTTTTTGCACGTCAAAAGCAGACAAAAACGGACGAAAACGTGTAAAAACGGACCGAAACGTGTAAAAACAAACCAAAACGTGTAAAATTAGACGAAAATGTGTAAAAACGTGTAAAAATGAAATAAAAACGTAAAATGAACGAGAACGTAAAAACGGATCTAAACGCGTGCAAAAAAGAACGAAAACGTGCAAAAACCGATGAAAACATGTAAAAGCATACATAAACGTGCAAAAACGTGTAAAAATAGAAAGAAACGTGCAAAAACAGACGAAAACGTGTAAAAAGGGACGAAAACGTGCAAAAACGGACGAAAAGATGTAAAAACAGACGAAAATGTGTAAAAACAGATGAAAACGTGCAAAAACGGACGAAAACGTGTAAAAATGGACGGACACGTGTAAAACGTGGATTTAAAACGCAAAAGCATAACGTGCAAAAAGCAAAAAACGTGCAAAACGGGAAAACGCGTGTAAAACGGAAGAAAACGTGCAAAACGGACGAAAACGTTTAAAACAGACGAAACGTGGAAAACGGACGAAAACGTGTAAAAATGCATGTAAATGTGCAAAAAACAGCGAAACGCGGCAAAACCGTATTAAAACATGTAAAAAGAGACGAAAACGTGCAAAAACAGACGAAAACATGCAAAAACGGACGAAAACATGTAAAAACGGACGAAAACGTATGCAATGTATGAAAACGGACGAAAATAGACCAAACATGAAATGCATATACAAACTTAAGGACCAAACATGTAATTTACTAACGAAATGGTTAACGGAAGTTAGAGAAAAACCTAAATCGCCAAAAAAATCTCTGCCTTAAATTGAGGGAAAAAATAGTACCTTTAATTGAAATTGAACATAAGATGCACCTTTTTGCAATTTGCCCTTAGATGGAAGGGATATAGTTAGAATAGAGACTAAAGTGAAAAAAATAAAAGAAATTTTAGGCAAGGAAAAAATTTTAAGGGATATGCACATATTTTTATTGTTGCATCTTAAATGTGTAGTTATTAGGGTTTTTTTTTTTAACTATTCTGATTTGAATTATAATTCGCATTTGATCGTAAATCTATAATTTGGTATTCAAGCATTTTCATATAATGCAACTAATTATAGTCTTTATCTATTAACCTATAAAAACATAAAAGTTCAATCATTATGCTAGTAATTTCTTTTTACCAATATATAAAGACTCTTAAAAATAATAATTATTGTAATAAGCCTACCATCTATATCATTCAAACATTTGCAATCATTTTGATTTATTACTCGAAAAATAAGAAGTTGATTTTAAACTTTAATGCTCTTTTTTTATAAAATATAAGTTAAAAATATAAGCTTTTTACGAAAATGAACTATAATTTATACCTGTTTACGAAACAGGTTCTCGCACAGGGTATTTACGAAAATGAACTTTCCAATGTTATCCGTTGGATCTCTTACAACATAAAATCCCAACACTACACGTGTATTATACGATTTCCGGCGAAGTTGTGGGCGGTACCGTACCAGCGGCTTAGATTGCTTGCTGGGCGTGGTTTCTGGGCGTGGCCCTGGGCGTGGTGCTGCTGGGCGTGGCCCTGGCCTTGGCCGTGGCATTGGGCGTGGCCCTAGGCGTGGGCGTGTAGTTCTAATCGTAAAATGTTGTTGCAATGCACCTTGAAACATTGTTGGGTGACATTTCGACAAGATATTGTTAGAAAACATAGTTCCGTTTGTATTTGAAGTCATCTGTAAAATGCTGCATCCTGTTTCTTTATCATTCTTACTTTCATGCAGATGGACACCAGTCCTACCACCGGCAGTGTAAATACTACTGTGGCAGAGAAGCAACGCCTTGCAAAGGCATCTCTGGCTTTCAATTGTAAAAAGTGAGTTCAATATTTCTTATAGATATACTTGCTGGATGTTAACACCCTTTCTAATAATCTTTTTGTTCTCCAAATTTTTGTTGACAGCGCAACATTTAAGAAATTTTTTCCAGAGTATGTGGAGAAGCTTGAATGACGACTACCGAAAGCGACCAATTGTTGAAGAGAAACCGTGTCGCAAGCGCAGAAGAAAATTCACAAGCTTTGCAGAAAAAAAAGGATAAGAGAGACGAGGTGAAGAGAGTAGAAACTCCGAAGGAAGTGAGAACATATGTAGTAGAGTTTGATTTGATTTGGTTTTGTTTTGTAGTATACTTATTAAGATCTGAAGTAGCTAGTGAGATCATGCATGTGATGGGATCTTTGACTGATATCAAGATGAAGAGTTTCAATTCAAAAAGCAAATGTGAGAGAATAGAAAAGGTGATCGTGACATCTTTTGGTCACTTTGGTAAAGATACTAAAAGAGTTGGCCAGTAATATGACTTGGGATATGGATTGTTTTGGTAATTTGCTTTAAAAATATTGCGATATAAGGCTTGTTTTCTTTTAAATTTAAGGATCTTTTTATTAGTATATTTCTTATAACAAATTACTAAATTCTAACCTATTGGAACAATAGAAATTGATTTAAAATTTTAATATCTTTTTTATAAAACCATGGACAGGTCAAAAGCAATGCGATTTTTTGTTCATTTATTTGAAATTTATAGACGTTTTTATTTGTAAAATAAAATTTGTTATATAAAAAGGTGTAAAAGGTAGAAGTTTAAGGTAGTTTTTTTAATTTTTTACATAGTTTAAGGGGTATGTTAGAAATTTTTTTTAGGGATTGAGTCATAGAATAACAACGTACTTTTTCAAGTGTCTCGTTCTGGTACGTGTACTTTTTTTAAAATGTAGAATAGCAATATACTTTCTATAAGTGTCTCGTTCTTGTACGTGTACTTTTTTTAAGTTGTAAAATAGCAATGTATTTTCCATAAGTGTTCCAATTTGGTACGTCCTACTTCCATAAGTGTTCCATTTTGGTACGTCATCCCACGTACTAAATAGAACACTTTGGAAAGTATATCGCTATTCTACGACTTAAAAAGTACACGACTAGAACGGACACTTATGGAAAGTACATTGCTATTCTACGCTTTAAAAAGTACACGCACTCAAAAAACGACACTTGAAAAGACGTGTTATTCTACCACTTCAATTCATTTTATTATTAAATTTATATTTAAACAAACTTTAAAGTAGTCTTTATAAATTATTAGAGAGTTTAAGGGTGTGTTATGATTTTTATAATAATAAAAATAATGCTCTTTTTGAAAATAAACTTCAACATTTATTGTAAAATCGTAGGTAAGTCAAAAGTATTGCAATATGGGCTTATTTTGTTCGAAATATAAAGACCTTTTCATCTCAGATATTTTTTGATAAAAATTGCTAAATATTTTAAACAAAATTTATTATATAAAAATAAAAGGTAAAATGCTTTCGTTCAGGGGTGTTGCGAATTCCATTTTCCTTTTTCACTGAATGTATATTTATACAATATAATAGACCATTTGTTCAATATCTTTTTCGTAAATAAACTGAAAACTTGGAGTATCTTGGGATATAAGTAAATAAGCGCTATACACTATCACGAACTTTTTCAAGCTCGTAAGTTGATCTAATACAGCTTGAAAATGAATGTATTTGTTCCAAAAACACCTAAGTAATCTATGTCCCAAATATGTCCTTATTACTCTCTCACTTAGTGTTGTTTGTGCAGGATTACTATGAGGGACTTATTATGGACATTCTCTATTCTTGTTTATGAAGAAATCTAATGATGTGCTCCTTATGAAGTTTATTAGAAATATAGAGCGGGGTCTTTTTCTCTTTGGTTGCTATATATCAGTGGTCCCTCTCTAGGGTTTTAATCATCCAAGATACGCAGTCTTCTCTTGACTGCTATATCTCTCTCCCTCCAAATATTTATGTACTAGGATCTGTTGATCCATTTTTGTCTTGTATCTTTGATCATTTGATCTTCTCCAAGTCTTATAATAGTTTGATTATTATTGTTCAAACCGTGCCGACTATTTTACTTTGATTCTTGAATAAATAGGAACTTGTTGCTCTGTGTATCTGTTTGATACCATCGCACATGGTATCAGAGCTATAGGCTACTGATTATCTTCAAATCCTGATCTCCAGGGTTTTCAATATTGGGGGTTCTTGATCTTGATATCTCCGGTGGTACTTATTTGTGTTCTGGGACGTATGTGGTAATTGGATTGGTGTTTCTGATCCTATTGGTGCTCAATCGAAACAAATTAGGGTTTGTTCCAAAACCCTAATTAATTCTGTATTGGGGGTTTTGTTCTTGGAGTGCTCTCTGGTTCTAATTGATCATAATCATCCCTAGACTAAGTGAATCTAGGGTGATTGTGATTGGTATTCTCTTCTTTCACTGCACAAAGCACTGTAAGTACTTCTCCCTTTCTTGTTTAACAGTATTCAAGCTGAGTGGGTGCAAACGGGTAGGTTAACACCTTGATCTGCCACCTCTGAGTGGTGTGAATACCTGCTCTGGCCTACCCCAGTCCAAAGGCTTGGTACTTGTTGAACCGTGGGTGTGAGTTATTTATTTACTTGCATTTTTTCTCTTCTAGTTGAAGGAGGATAGGTCTAGTTAGGTTGGAGGTTGATTTGGGATTATTGCTCTTATTGATAGAGATTGCTGTTATTGCTTTCCTTATTTATTTGTCTTTCTCTGTGTTGTCACCATGGTTGAGGGTGATGATGAACGTGCTAATAATGAATCCGGTGTTAATGAATCTAGGTTTAATGAATCTATGCTTAATGAATCTGTGATTAACTCTTCTTCTGAATTAAAACTTACATTTGGTGATACTCTCTACTTGCATCCTAGTGACACCAGTGGTAATCCCATTATATCTGTGAAATTAACTGGCTCAAAAAATTATAAAATATGGAGCATTGCCATGACATTTGCCTTAAGAAATCATAATAAACTTGGCTTTGTTGATGGAACTTGTAGAAATGATGTCTCTAATGCTAGTCTTGCTAATCAATGGGATATGTGTGACTCTGTTGTTTTTACTTGGATTCTAAACTCTTTAAGTCCTGAGCTATTTGCTGGTGCTATATACTCTAAAACTGCTTATGAAATGTGGAATGACTTAAAAGAAACCTTTGACAAAGTTGATGGATCTGCTGTCTTTAATATACATAAAAATATCAACTCTTTGGGTCAAAATGGGTCCTCTCTTGCTGATTACTACAATAATATTAACTCATTATGGAAACAATTTGACTCCATGATCAGTCTTCCTACATGTACTTGTGATGCTGGAAAACATTTTGAAAAACATAACTAGCTAATCAAGTTAATGCGCTTTTAATGGGTCTTGATGACACTTATGTGCCCATCAGAAGCAATATTTTAACCAGGGATCCTTTACCATCTGTCAAAACTGATTTTTCTGTTGTGTCAGGGGAAGAATCCCATAGGAACTCTCCTCTCGAACTGGATCCATTAAACCAAATGTGTTCTGCTTTGCTTCAAAATTTTTGATAACAAAAAATAGGAAACAACAATTACAAAAGCTCAAATCCCACCTCTGGTAACAACTCTAACAATAGAGGACCCAATCTTAATCGAAATGCTCTAATCAAGAACAAACCCGTCACACCATTGATAGATGTTATGATATTGTTGGTTATCCCTGCGGATATGGAAAAAGGAACTTTAATTCTAATATTAAACATGCTAGTAACAATGCTTCTTCTTCTTCTGATGCCAATCTTGAAAATAGAACTAGCAACTCTCCTGTTTCTTTGTCTAATGAACGATGGCCGACTCATGAGTCTTCTCAATGATAGTCTTGTCAATTCCAATATGGCGGTAAATGTTTCTCGTGAACTTTTTTAATGGAAGTGTCAAATTCAATCTAAAATTTGAAAAATATTTTAATGGAAACACAAACCTTTTAAAAGGAAAAATCAGTCTTGGTTGGATTGTTGACTCTAGAGCAAACCAACACATGACTTTGTCTTCAAAATCTTTAATCAATACTATTGATGTTTCCAAACTTGGTCTTACTGTTGGACACCCAAATGGTACTCGTGCACTTATCACCGAGATTGGTGACCTAAAAATCAACAACAACATTACCTTACATGATGTCTTAGTTGTGCCTGAGAATCGACCACCGTACTATCTCTGCTCACAAACTTGCTAGAGATAGCAAACTATTTGTTGGCTTTGATGAATCTAAATGTTATATTCAGGACTTTGCAACAAAAAGGAATGTGGGGATTGGTAATCAATCTAATGGCCTGTACTTGTTTGATGTAGACTCTGATTGTAAGATTGTCTCTAATAACTGCATCTCTTCATGCTTTGTTTCTAGAAACCTTTGGCACCAAAGGCCTGGTCATCCCTCTAATCAAGTCTTGCAAGTACTTAAACCCAGTCTTAACCTTGATAAGCCAACTGACCTTAACCATCTATGTGATACTTGTAACAAGGCAAAACAAACCAGGGAACCTTTTCCCTTAAGTGAACATAAATCAACTAAAATTGGTCAACTTGTACACCTAGATGTTTGAGGTCCTTATAAAATCACTAGCGGAGATGGCTACAAATATTTTTTAACTATTGTTGATGATTACTCAAGGTCTGTCTGGGTTTATATGCTTAAAAGCAAAGAAGAAGTCTATGACTCCATTGTTAATTTTTCTCAAATGCTGTCAAATCAATTTGAAAGTAATGTAAAATTTTTTAGAAGTGACAATGGTACTGAATTTGTCAACAACAGAATGCAACAATTTTTTCATAACAAAGGAATTCTACATCAGACCTCTTGTGTCTACACACCACAACAAAATGGAATAGCAGAAAGGAAACATAGACATCTTCTCAATGTTGCTAGATCTCTTATGTTGTGGGGAATTACCTCTTTACTTATGGCCTGAATGTGTTCTCACCGCCTGTTTACCTTATCAACAGTTACCTTCTTCTCGTGTTGTCGGCAAATCTCCTTTCTCCCTTGTGTATGGGCATGACCCTACACTCTCTTATATTAGGGTTTTTGGTTGTCTTTGCTATGCTACTATCCTTAATAACTCTGACAAATTTGATAGCAGATCTGAGAAAAGTGTCTTTATTGGTTACTCTAATGAAAAAAAAGGCTACAAACTCTTAAGTTTAGAAACACAAATGTTTTTTATTCAAGAGATGTCAAGTTTTATGAAACAAGTTTCCCTTTCAAAATGAAAAACAATCTTCAAAAACAGGTCTTTGAAACTGGCGTGTCAAAAGATTTAAACCACAAAAACTTTTTGATACCGACAACCCTAAAAGACCCAATGATGAAGGGAGAGTGTCTTCCAATGATGATGGCACCGAGTTGAATTCTCTTAATGAGGATGGTAACTCAGTTGCAACTTCCAAAGAAGAAAATACACACCCGGAGGGCACTGCTTCACCCAAACAAACTCTAATGACATCAACTCTGATGTTAAGTCCGATTCGACTCTAATAATAAGTCCATTCCTGAACAAGGAGGCTTGCCAGCCATCACCACAAGAAGGTCAACCAGACCCACTAGAATGCCTAAAAATCTTAATGACTTTATTGTTGAAGGCAAAGTTAAATATGGTATAGAAAAAGTGGTGAATTATTCTAATATTTGATTATGAGAATTACTGTTTTACTTCCAACTTAAATAAAAGTGTTGAACCTACTTGTTATGAGGAAGCTATCCTTGATCCTAACTGGGTTGATGCTATGAATGCTGAAATTGAGGCCTTAAATACTAACAAGTCCTGGATCATACCACTTTACCTGCTAACAGGAAACCCATTGGTTACAAATGGATTTGGAAAATCAAATACAAATCCAATGGTGAAGTGGACAGATATAAAGCCAGGCTTGTTGCGAAAGGCTTTAACCAAAGAGAAGGGATAGATTACAATGAAACTTTTTCCCCTGTTGTAAAAATGTCTACTGTTAGAATTCTTATTGCCTTAGTCAATTAAGAATAAATGGCCTCTTTTCCAACTTGATGTTAACAATGCTTTCCTTTATGGTGAGCTTGATGAGGACATATACATGACCATTCCAAAAGGTTTTTCTAATGAAAACAACAAAAACATGGTTCCAAACTTACCAAATCATTATATGGCCTCAAGCACGCCCGTAAAATGGAATGAAAAACTTGTTGGTGTTCTCAAAGAACATGGCTTTGTTCAGCTCTGAGTGATCATTCTTTATTTACTAAAAACAAAGATAACAAGTTTATTGCTTTACTTGTCTATGTTGATGATATTGTTCTTACTGGGTAACGTGTTGAGGAAATTGAACAATTCAAAGTCTTTCTTAAAACTAAATTCAACATAAAAGACTTGGTTACTCTCAAATTCTTTTCCGGTATTGAGGTGATAAAAACGGGGATGACATATGTCTCTCCCGAGAAAGTATTGTCTTGAAGTGTTGAAAGAATTTGGTCTCCTTGGGTGTAAACTTGTGTCTACACCCATGGAACCAAACTCTGTTCTTCCTTTTATTCCAACCCAAGATGACCCATTGCTTGATAACATAACGGGTATCAAAAACCGCTTGGAAAAGCGATTATCTTACTCATACTAGACCCGACATATCATATTCAGTTCATCTGTCTAGCACAAAGATATGCATACTCCCTTAAGGTCTCATTTGGATTCTGCTTTAAATGTGCTAAGATACTTAAAAGGTGCTCCTGGTAAAGGTCTAAGGTATGATCATAGCAGTCTCAATAATGTTCTTGAAGGGTATAGTGATGCAGATTGGGCAAAATGTATTAAAACCAGGAAACTTGTTACTGGATACTGTGTTTTCTTTAATAAGTGTTTGATATCATGGAAAAGCAAAAAACTAAACACTCTCTCAAAATCTTCAACCGGTTTAATATAGATCCATGGCTGCTGCAGCCTGTGAAATCATTTGGGTTCAAAAAATCCTAAAGGATCTAAATGTTGATCTTAATCTTCCTGTTAACTTGTTTTGTGATAACAAATCTGCTTTACAACTTGTTGTCAACCCTGTTTTCCATGAGAGATCCAAACACTTTGAAATTGATGTCCATTTTATCAGAGAAAAAATTGCAAAAGGTGTCTTGAGTGCCATCAAAATTGGCTCCTCAAACCAAACTGCAGACATTCTTACCAAGCATCTTCCTGTGTATCAACACAAATTCCTTTGTGAAAAACTGAAACTATTTGACATATTTGGGAAACAGATTAAGGGGAAATGTTCCAAAACACCTAAGTAATCTATGTCCCAAATATGTCCTTATTACTCTCTCACTTAGTGTTGTTTGTGCAGGATTACTATGAGGGACTTATTATGGACATTCTCTATTCTTGTTTATGAAGAAATCTAATGATGTGCTCCTTATGAAGTTTATTAGAAAGATAGAGGGGGTCTTTGTCTCTTTGGTTGCTATATATCAGTGGTCCCTCTCTAGGGTTTTAATCATCCAAGATACGCAGTCTTCTCTTGACTGCTATATCTCTCTCCCTCCAAATATTTATGTACTAGGATCTGTTGATCCATTTTTGTCTTGTATCTTTGATCATTTGATCTTCTCCAAGTCTTGTAAATGCTTTGATTCTTATTGTTCAAACCGCCGACTATTGTACTTTGATTCTTGAATAAAGAGGAACTTGTTGCTGCTTATCCGCTTGATACCATCGCACAAGTATTCTTAGAATAATATGTATAAAGAGAAATAACACAGGACCTATTTGAATTGAATGATTAAATCTGGTGTATCATAACGACGTAAAACATGCATTTTTTATAAATCATAGGCAAACCTAGTGTGTTTAATTTAATCCTTAATTTACAATATCAGATCTTTTAGAAAACATGTGTATGAATATACTGAGAAGTAACTCAAGACATGGCAAATGAAACAGATCACAACAGATATAAAGAAGTCGTGCAACAGACTACACCATTATTTCAACATGCTACATAATTTAACGTTTATAGGTTACGATCACTTTAATTATGTGTAATGCATGGACGTTAGTAAATGACCACATTAGGTATGTAAAAACGCGTTATACGATAAATGTAGTGCAATAATATAGTTAATACTTGTACATTTTTATGAATAGTTTGTTGAAACCTACAAGTATATTATACACGGTTCGGTTCGGGTAACCGCAGATAACTGAAAGTCTGAAAGTAAAAACCGAAACCATACCGTGATAAGCGGGTTTTTTCCGGTTTCGGTTTTCTTTTTCTTCGCTTATTGGCTTTTTACGGTTTCAATTGAGCGAATAAATTGTTCGGTTTGCCGGAGTTTTTGAACACCATTTTAGTGTCCAGTCCACAAGCAAAAACAAATTCTTGTATGTGTTTGATTAATAAATTTTGTCACTTTACTAGTTTTTAAATAAATTAGAAATGAGCGATTAATGTAAATTTTTAATTAATGTTGTAAAATAAGAATAACAGTCATAATTATTATCCATATATTAAAACGAGCAGGTTTGCCCGCGCGTTGCTGCAGGGATTCTTTATCGATGCGTCGAACATTTGTAATCATGTATATTTAGGTGCAATTGTTGTTGGTAAAACCTTACAGCAGAAATATCATGTGTCTAAAGTCAACAATTTTTAGTACAAATATGGGTTTCTCTATTAATATGACACAGGTTTACCCAAAAAATAATTTGACACATGAGCATGTTATAAGTAATCCGTATAGCCGATCTAACGTTTTTTCTCATCTAATAAAAGGTCCTAGATTCTTGATGTTGTGTTTTTGTTCCTTTCAGCCAAGAACCTACCATATCAGTTGCACATACTTGAGTTAGCACAAATGATGAATAAGTACAAAATATTAAAGTAAAAAGTTATTCGTTTAAGTTGCTTACTTATAAATGGAGCGAAAGTAGGCTGTCATTCTATTTAAAACGGTTAAAAGAGAGTAGGAAAAAAACATTTATATTGGATAAAAAGGCACTCAAAGCGCTTTTGTAGTGAACTATAATGGATAAAAGCATGTATACGTGAACACATGAACCATAACTACAACGTGTTGGTCCAGGTAAAACATGCATGAATGTTGAGTGCCTTTTTATCCATTATCCATGTCTTTGTTGCTATACCATTTTTTGTATAGAAGCACTATTGTCCACCTATACCATTTTCTTATATGCCAAACATCATGAAATAAATATCAAAAAGTCAAACTAAAGATAAGTATATGCAAACAGTGAAATAACATTATAGTTGCATGCAAATCAATAGGAATGTGGATGAATAACTTCAAGTAGGAGCTTTGGTTTTTATAGTGATGTAGCTGGTAATGACAATAGATAGTGCCCCTGACCCACCATCGTTGAAAGTTAATTGTCTTAAATATCCAACATTTCAGTTAGACATCGTTGAAAAAGCAAGCCATAAGCGCGTAACTTAGTAAAATCTTTCTTAAACATTCAAATTACACCCGAAACACCTATAGATTCACATCAAGAAACGTGATCATATTAAAAAAAAATTACTTGATATTTAAGGAAAATGGTACCTCATTCTAACTTCCAATAAAACTTAATCTTATGATCCAAAAGCTCAGTCGAAAACTCATGGTCCAACAACCGATCAAATGAAACAATTGAAAGGGTGCAACCCTTTCCATTGTCGATTGAATCGCAACAATGACCTAAAGACATACTCGCCTTCAATGCAAATTTCTGTCCTTTTCAAGTTGTAGTTGTTCATAAAGTCTTGAAACCTATGATGAACAATTCATTATAAAAAATGATTATTTATGTTTATGTCAATTAAACAAATACATACAATAAAACCATTACGGTTGCATGTGCACTTAGACGACAAAATTGGAACTTAATACATATTTCTAAGATTACCTGAAGCTAGTGTGTCGCTATACTATTACTTCCTTACATGTGTCGTCTAACATTTACGTGTGCGCTATAACACATCAAGATTACATTTTGCATACAAAACCTGTTACAAATAAGACTTTATTGTCATAATCTATTTTCCACTTTCTATGAACCTTTTCTATGAACCCAATATCATGACAAATAAAGCTTTCAAGACCTTCATTATACATATATATTCAAAGTAAAATACCAAGATAGTAACTCTTCTTACGAATAGACAACTATATACACCCACGTAGAACCCAATTTTTTTTAATGTGAGCCCAAAAGTCTATTATCAACAAACTCTACTACTTATCTAGTCGA
Organism: Chrysanthemum makinoi; assembly: GCA_910596185.1. NCBI lineage: Eukaryota > Viridiplantae > Streptophyta > Magnoliopsida > Asterales > Asteraceae > Chrysanthemum > Chrysanthemum makinoi. The sequence goes on from OU343219.1 coordinate 164,368,535, forward strand.
TATTTTTAAACTCTCCTTATGCCCTTAATTCAACTCAATTATATAATCAACATTTCAAGCATATATTATCTAAGTTCAGTTCAACTAATATCAACATAGTAAGAAAATAAAAAAGACGAAAAAAAATACACTTACTTGTTGAGATGGATTTTGGAGCATGAAACTTCTAGGCTTCCTCATATACCCGAAAATATTTCATGCGTAGCTCTCCATAAGCCACTATTACAAACAAGTACTTAAAGGTATGTCTGAACCAGATTATAGGTGAAAAATTGACACGCCAAGTGGTTGGTAATGTGTCTAAAATGGGGTTGGTAGCAGATGACATATTTGTGGTGCTGTAATAGTAATTTTGTAGCTCGAGGAAAACATGTCAAACGCGTATAATGAAAAATAGGAAGGGTCAAATGGGTCTAATGAACATGTTATAAGTTGCTTGAAGTATTCTTTTTCTGTTTAAATTCAACATGTTTGGACAAAAAAAATGTTCACAAACCCAAAATCGACGTTGCTACACTAAGAAAGTTAATTGTTTCACACATCATTTATTTTTTCTAAATAACAAACCTATCCACATATGTGTTTTTTAGCACCATGTTGTAATGTCGCCGAATGGCCTAACACGACCCTAAAGAGCTTCTATTATTCCTCGCACTCAATAAGAACCGGATAGATTACCCTCCTCCACAGTGCAAACAACTTTGTTCAAAAAACGTACAAACAACTAAAAGAACCAATTTTAAAATAACCAAATCATAAAAACACAAACACAACCCCTAATCTTCATTTGCAATCGGTGAAAATCCGACCAAATTAGAAACAAAATAAACAATAAAAATTAAGAGATATGAATACTTGTACCGCTAGGATTTCGATTTTTTTTCATTTGTTATGGTCATGATGATCCCGCCACTTATTCCTTCAAGAGTTCACTTGATTCACGGTCTTTGGATCTTTGTTGCCGCTGGCACGCTTTTATGGGTTTTGATGATGTCACAAGGTGTAATCAATGTGTGTTTTGTATTAAAAGTGGGCTATATAGAAGAGAATGAAAGGACGTTCATGAAGCTTCTTATTCAGGCTTACCTCGAAGTAAAGAAACTGTTTGTATTATGGTTTTGGTAGACACATGGATGGCTAGGTACATTCTTGATCTACAAATGTATGGTGGATGATCGATAGTACACATTTGTAAGTCAATTTTACAATAATTACATATGAAAATGTATTAACCGTCATTAGGTTGTAATTACTGCGGAATGTAATGTTTGCAACTACATTTATCCAATGGCATGGTGCCATTGTTGCAGTTTTGTACTGTTCACAATTTTTTAATAAGCAAATCACATGAAAGAACCAATCAAATTGAATATTAACAAATTCCAAACACCCTAAAAATGGTTTAATTGTGAAAGGCATTTTTCATCTTTATAATATATTATAACTAGAGATTATATTTTTGAATAAAAATAAGTAGTATGGTAAATATTTTTTGTGGGACAGAAGTATTAAAACATTTTTTTTCCCCAATATAAGCTTTAAGAGCTTTAAGCTCTGAAGTGGTCAAGTGGGCAGCGGGCATTTTCTGGCATATACTCTTTGTTTTTTAATGTGAAAAGAGGCGATAGTTCTTAAAAATGTACATGTGAAATTCCCGTTTGTTATAAAAGAAAATGTTGTGATTTGCGAGTGAGGAATCCACACCTTATGTGCTATTAGAGCAGTTACAACACTAACTTCAACGTTTTGACGCGAAATTAACGGCGTTATGCGTTATCATCCTCGACCTCCGGCGTATTAGGCATAAGTCCTCCCCTCGCTAACCCTTAACGCCTCGCTATTTTTTTTTTTTATGCCCTAAATGAGGGTTGTTGTTGTAAATTGTTGTGAATGTTATGGGATGTTATTGTCATGTTTTTGGGGATGTAATGTTAAATGTTAAAAGCTACAATGACGCGACGATATTATTTGTTAAGTATGTTAATTATTGTAAGTGCTATTGGGGAATATATTACTTTTAAAGAAACAATTTATTCCGGGTAAAGCCTATTCTAAAGAGGTTACAAAGTAATTGGACAGAAATGTCACCATAATTATTATAAGTTTAGAACACACACTACAAGTCGAACGGTTTTACTGATTGACGAAAAAGTTTCCAGTTAAAAGGTCCAAAAATCTTATTATTTCCACCGCACATAAGAATAGTGCAAGTAGAAGTGCTATTGTTTTAGCATAGTACCCTTTTACACACATAAATGATGTGTCGAAATAAATTAGAGATTGTGACGCCATTTTTCCTTTCAACATTTGAGCAGTCTTTGTAAGCCTTACAATATAATATGGAAAATAATTTGCGACACTCTATTTTTTATCGACACACTCAATCACAGATTAAACGGTTGTTCTGTTTATAAATTTTGTTTTAACTAGTTGTACGTTAGAATATGCAAATCAAAACCAAATGTGTGCAAATCATCTCCCATATAATATGGTTAGCTTCTCTTTGAGAATAAAAGATACGACAAATACAGCAATCGACTAACCAACCTTATAGTTTGCTACATATAAACTTCGCAAAACGTTAGTACATTTTTTTTCCTTTCAGACATGACGTTGATTAACAATACAAATTCAATTGAATACTAAATAATATTACTTCCGCTCTATATTAATTGTTCAGTTTTGACTTTTGAAGTTTTTTTCAGACTTTAAATATTTTCGTCATAAGTTATATAATATTTAATAAAAAATTTACCAATGAAAATACATTTAAAACCTAATTCATTCATATATTTTGCATCAAGTAATATATAACACAAACAAAAATATTTAAGGTCAAAATTGAAGAAGAAATGTCTAAAAAAGTCAAAGTAAACAGTTAATATGGGACGGGAATGGTATTATTTATCATATTGCATGTAAATATGTAACTGCGTAAATAGCTCAGTATTATATTGTTTTATATTTAGATAATGAAGATATCGCGATCTCCACATTTTACACATTATTTTTTACTTTGCAAAGGGAACCATAATGGCAGAATCAATTCGAGGACAAAAACTGAAACCAAATGCATATATTGGTGCGATACCTCAAGAAAAAAATTAAAATATATGTTTAATTTATTCACGTAACATAGTGCAAGTAATTATGTATTTAAAATATATATGACCGAGGTAAAATAAACAAATTTTACAACACTATATTATCGATTTAGGCCATTCAATAGAAAAAAGTACAATACTGATCTTCATTTGATTGTTCGAAGTAAAAGAATTATGCACAATATTGTACGAGAATGAATTTCAACCCGATAGTTTTCACCTGTCGGTTCAAGTCATTTTAATAACGTGTGAGATATATTTATCATATATATAGTGTGACAAAGTTACTTGTTAAAAAAAGATGTGAACTTTATTGCAACTTGTCACTAAACAAATTTGATAACATTTCATTGTTAGTCATTTTCTCTTCGAGAAGTTACGCTGAGTTGGGGACAATATAAATGCTTGAAGGTTAGAAGGTCAGCTTGATAACAGATACAAATCTACATTGTTTAGCAATAATCCCATACGCTTTAAGTCGAAGAATAATCTTCAAAAATGGTTGTACAGTTGTGGCTTAAGAGGTGGTGGTGATGGAAAAGACAATGCATGTAGTAGGTTATAAAGTGATAGTCATTGTAGTAGCAATACGATGGTTATGCAAGTGTTTATGGAGGTGATGATCATATAGAAAGCTTGCGATGGTCACAATAGTTATGGCAAAGATGAATAGTTTTTTAGTACACGATCATAATGGAATATTTGAAAGTAATGCCTATTATATGACTTAAAAATATACATAACGCTACATAAGCGTCACATATAACTTGGTATCTTTTGCCGATGAAGCAAGTTTCCCAGTATTGTATTAGCACGAATTTAAAAGTTCAGGTATCATACAAATATTTTTTTTGTTTCACATACTATAATATTTGAGAAAGTACGCGTAGACAAACTACAAATATGTACCTAACAATCAATTTGTTAAATTAACCCTTAAATAAAAGAAAGAAATAGTTTACCTACTATGAGAATTTCAAAAATAAAACAATGGCAAACTAAAACTCATTGTCAAACTATTGCTACATTTCTCGGTTTATATGACTTTTCATGATTCTTATCTAATCACGGAGAGATGGATTGTTTTCTTATCTGAAGAAATTTTATATTCAACTAATTTTAGTTCAAATATAACATGACCTGTTATCGACCAGTTTTTAGTTTTGCAGTGTTAAATTATTACAAAACTAATTCATGATCGTAATTGATTAGATATCTAACCAGCTAACTATTTGCAAGTAGCTCATACATGGAGTTTTAATTTTATTCGATTTTTATGATCTAAAGATACTAAGTTTATACGATCCATTTGGACGTGTCTCTTTCCCGTCAATTTTAGATCTCGAACCGATGTAAATGAATCGTATAAACTTAGAACCGTATTAAGTGCACATAGTTAATACTGATTTATCGGGATTTTGCTAACATATGCTCGATGAGCACATGCAAGGGTGTGTTAGTTAAACACGTACTTGTTTTTTATATCGAACAATGCTTTTAATAAACGTTAATTAAAGTTATAAATCACTTTAGTTAAATACTTTTATGGGTTAATTAACTTAAACCTTCTACTTAGATGTACCAAAACATATGTGAAACGGGCGCATGTTAGCAAAATACTTATTTTATAGAGGTGACGTTTCTTTTACTTAAAATTATTTCATTATCCGATGAATAATTGAAAATGACGACAACCTAAGGTACTATGACAACATTGATTTTTACTCCCTCCGTCCATAAATAAATGTCTACTTTGACTTTTTGTGGTCTTTCTTGTTTTATTTTGACCTTAAATAATTTTGTTTGTGTTATATAATACTTAAAGAAAATTATATCAATGAAAATACATTTAAAACTCAATCCATTCATATATTTTGCACCAAGTATTATATAACACAAACGAAAATATTTAAGGTCAAAGTTGAACAAGAAAGACCGCAAAGCTCAAAAGTTTACATTTATTTAAGCGACGGAGGAAAAATTAAGATTGCTTATCCCTTTTAAAGTCTAGCAGCCGGATGCCATTATAGATTCATGGCACAAAAGAATAAATTAAGATTTTAA
>OU343219.1:164373802-164501503 GCA_910596185.1 Chrysanthemum makinoi
GATCATTGAAGACCCCCCGAATTCCCGTTGTTCATCTCAAGTGGGGGGATATTATGTTTAGTTGTTATTGTTATGTTAAAAAAAATAATAAAAAAAAAATAAAAAAAAAATAATTTGTTATGTTATTTAGTTATTGTAAAAGTGCATTGTTATAAGCACTATGTTATGAGCTTTATAGATTTAGTATCGAGGAGGCCACCTCGATCACATTCGAAGATTGGAGTTGGTAATTATGCCAACAGGTGGAGAAAAGGTAGTGTGCCCATCACGACGTCCTCTAATGACACATCTACCTAGTATTTCATGATCCGTTTCTTGACTTCAAAGCTTGAACTTTGGGCGGACGGTAAGTGGTGATGACTTGGTTATAGATTTAGACTACCGGCTTGATTTTTATTTTACACCATTTATATATCCCATGTCTTATCCTACCCTTTAGTCATGAAGCGTGTCTAGGTGATGCAATGAGCAATCTTTGGTGTCTTGGCCATGGATTTGGTCATGTATCATTGATTTTGTCCACTTCGCCGTGCGACATATTAGTAATGACGAGTCACCCCTTAACCTTTGTCGTGTCTACCCATATTGCCTTCAATAATTGTTTAGCCCTTAACTCTAGTGGTGGAGATTTGTGTAACCGCCAAGCTTATGATAGAATACATGCTATGACTGTGCGATTGAGTGATCACCCTAAAATTGACACTTAGAATAGTTGAGAGATTTGAGTGTTTCGTTCCCATTTCGTGAGGTGTTCGGCTTTGTTTTATTCTAGCATAAGGGATTTGTAAACTTATATTTTCCGGGTTTTGGGAGATATCTTTTTAGGAATCTTTCTAATAAGGTCTACTTGAGGGCAAGTAGAGTTCAACTGGGGGGATATTTGATAACATCAAATAGTCCTGAATATTAAGTGTCAATTTCTCCTGATAACGCTTGTAATTTATATCATTTATATGGATTTACGCTTGTTTTCCATTGTTTTCCACTTTCAGGTAAATTACGAGCATTGGAGCTAAAGAGACGCGGAATTAGAGAAATATCAAAGATTTACCATAGTATGCTGACTTTGAAGAAGTTACGGCATAACTCATCTCTCACATTACGCCGTAACTAATGCGTGACTCAGAAAACCAACTCATTAGAAGATTACGACGTAACTCCCCCTAAAGACTACGACGTAACTTATTAGGTCAAATGAGGTTCCACGCCGCTGATAACTACGCCGTAACTATTTCACTAACTACGGCGTAACCAAGTAATATTGAAGATACGGCGTAACCACTTATAAAGTTACGCCGTAACCAGCAGATCTAGTACAAATAACGAAGGAATTGAAGATCACGGCGTAACTCTTATATTAGTTACGCCGTAACCCACATCTGGCCTATAAATACACCACGATTTCCAGCATTTCAAAGCATCCCATTCCACACACCACAACCAAAGAACGTGGGAAGTAGCCAAAGCGTGTCTAGAGGAGCATACGGAGTCGTCCAAGGGAGAAATCAATCCCCTACGATAAGCATTAGCATTTTATCTTTTCTTTACTTTCGATTCATGTATTTCGTAACTTTGAATATTGAATTGATTTGTATGGTTAATATTAGCGGTTATGAACCTCTTGGTGCTGGCCTAGTTATGATTCCTTAATTGTTTTGTTTACGTTTACATTACTTCCGTATAATTATTTCTAAGTGTATGCATGCATAGTTTATTGGTAGCTACCCTTGTTTCGGTAGTTTTGAATGGCGCTAGTGGCTAGTTGCTTAGGAGATATGACCAACTGACCCTAAGTGAGTAGACTGAGACGGGAAGGGTAAGATATGACCAACTGACGACCCTTTCTACTTGTGCGATTTGACCAACTGATCACCTACCGTTTGGATGAACTTAAGAATTAGGGGGTGAGTGTTTAAGTTGCTAACGCCCGGGCACTCACTATTATAAATCTAGCATGTAGCGGTACTTAATGACTTGGCTTAGGGTACAAGGAACAACTGGACTTATGAAGGGACACCTGACTTCTCCAGTGGTGGCATCTTTGCTGATAGGTTAAGGCGAATTGACCAATTGTTGTCGTCTCGAATTTGACCCCACCTGAAGTAATTGGAAGTAAGTAGACGTAGACATTACTAGCTAGGAGGAATAACTAGGTTAGCACCACTCTCCTCTATTGATTAAACCTTTGCCTTTTATCTGCTTTAGTAGTTAATTAATTCCTTATCGTAATTATATTAAAAACCGTGACACCTAGACTTAGTAATAATCCAACATACATAGCTCTTGGGACGACCTCGGTTTTACCGAATACTACACTACACGCGACCGGGTACACTGCCCGTTAGTGCATTAAGGTAGACCATAGGTATAACGAGACTATATAAATATTAAAACCTGGTCAGTAAAACCTGCATCACTATGGTGGGTCTTGTATTATTTTGTGTGAACGTTAGGGGATGACGTGTCTTGCTACTCTTTTGGGTCTCGTTATAGTTGGCGTTAAAGTGTGTTTGTGCGTGCTCCATGAGTGTGTTTTGAGTGGGTAATTCGAGTTAAGGATTTACGGTTTTATTTTGTGTCTAAATCGATTTAACCCTAAAAAGTATAATTCGGTCTATTACTAAAACAAGAATACGTTTAACCTAAATAAACCCTAAAAATAGTAATGTGATTCATAATAAGTATTTAAAATTCGTTATGATTTAAATGAGCGTATAAGTGATATATGATTTTAATTCTTGTAGATTAAGTGAAGAAGGAGTGATCCATTGTTCCTTTGTGTTCCTTTCCATTTGATTTCATTTCCTAAGGTACAGATATTCTACCCTTTATCAATAAGGGTTTCTCATGATTCTTTGATCTTTGATTTTGTTTCATTTGTTATGATATTCGTTTGTGATTCCTTTGATACGATATTCGTTTGATTATGTTATTTGACGTTTTTTCAGTTCATTACATTTTTATATTATCTTTGATGAACAACCCTTGATTGTTACCCTATGTTTATATTTATTGTTTGACCAAATCCATTGCCTAAGGTACTAACTAGCCATGGAGGTACTATGGCCATGTCATTGAGGCACCAATGACATGATGTTATCTGTGGAGGTGTGTTTTTGTCCACGACATTCCCTTTCATGCTAGCATTTGATTATGATTATGATTCTACACGTAAGTACACTTTCCAAAAGCAGGTGTATGGTTATGTATGATGTTTATTTTGCAGAGAACGTATGGATGCATCCTAGGTACTCAGTTCAGATATATGTGTGTGTCATACACTTTTGGGAGCCATACACTCCATTTGATATGATTTGTTATAATATGATATGATTGATTGACATGATATGTTTGATTGTTTTGGTCTATTCATGTATCATGTTTAGGCACTTGGACAATTCCTTGACAGTTCCGTTATTATTCCTTCATAACCATTTGATTATTTCTTAATACCATATTCAGTCCTTATATCATTTAACATCTTGTTCAACAGATTTTCATTGGATTCGTTTCGCTTATTCATTTTTGACTTATTGCTTTTCATTATTTATATATGTTCACTAAGCGTTAGGTCAACAGTATTTTCTTTTTTCTGCGGCAGGTATTAAGTGGGATGTTGGGATTGAGTGATGAGAGTAGGAGCTTTTAGTGGACCAACCCAACCTTAGTTTTCCTTGTCATCTGGAATTAGTTTGATATTTATGTTTTGGTTATTTCTTTTCGTTTAAGAATCTGAACAGTTTTGTATTCCTTAGAAGTTATTTGTTTCATGACTTGTATTTTATTTACTTAAGTCTTCCGCTTGCGTTTATTATGTTCTGATTGATACCATAATGTGACATTTTGACCATTTTGGGTTCTATGGTGTTACATCTTCTCTACAAGCTTGATTTTGAATTTGAATTTTCCAACTCACCTCTTTTACATACGTTACCAACTTTACACTCCACCATCTCACAAACCTCAACATCCATATTCAAAAAATACTATTATATTCTAGCTTGTCTCATTCTTTCCAAAAAAGGCTCCATTATGTCACATCCCATTCTCTTTACAACTCATCTTCACATACAACTAATTTGAAATTTGAATTTCAAATTTCCCCCTTCTCAACATCCATACTTTCTCTCCAAGTTTAGCATATTCCAAATAATATTTATTTCTATGCTAACTCATGCCAGCTCACATCTAACTCAACCATGGTTATATTCTAACCTTGCTTATCACACAACATTTGAATTTCAAATGTTTTCCTCTCATCACTTTAGGATATTCCTAGAATATTCTTTTGTGCCAACTATCTCAACCTGCTTCACACTCTACCTCTAACAACTAGCTTTTGAACTTGAATTTCAAATTTGGGAGGCAAGGTATTAGCCAACATACAATGTCCTTCTATTTGATATTAGTCAAACACCCCAACTATCTTTTAAACACTTTACATAATGTTTTTATCAAATAGTTATTTGAGTTGTTTGACCTTATTACACTTTGAGTGTTAGAATGAACTTGGGAATGTCAAAAAGTGAAGTGCACTCGGGGGTTTAAAAATACAGGGTGTTATAAACCAAGCTCAGGAACAACAGCGTTCCTGTCGTGATGGGTGACGCGACAGCACGCCAGCAGTGCACCAAGACACCACTGTCCCATGCTTGGTCTATAAATACCTCATTTTATCTTGAGCATTACTTACCTCTTGCCATTCATTCTTTCTCTCTTATTTTTTCTCTCTATCACTCTAAGTCTACTAATCTTCTTGTGTTATAATTTATTCTCTTATCATTCTTGAAAGAACATATCTCCGCAAGAGAGATTCAAAAGAACCTAATCCACTATTGTGAATTGTATTAAGGATCTACTCTATAATCTTTCTACTAAAATCGAGTCTCTAGGTTTTAAGCTTGGTTTATATTAAAAAAAAAAAAAAAAAAAAAAACTCATTCATTTAATTACGAGTGTAACAAGTCTTGTACCTTTGTGGTTAAGCCAAGATCGGGTGAAGATCTTGTTGGGCTTTGATACTTCCGGAGGAAGTTCTGTGTGGTCTTAGTGGTTAAGCCGAATCGCGAGATTCTTGTGGATGGTTTTCGAGGGCGGAATACCGTTGGGAGTAGCTCTTCTTAGTGAGCGCCGATCTTTGTGCATATCGGTGGAGTGAAGTTGTAACAGTTTGTAATCCACCATAAAGATTATACTTAGTAATAGTATCCGTGTTGTGGATTTGCAACTGAACGTACGAATGGTATATACCCCCTATCCCGAACCAGTATATATTGTGGTCTCTCTCTCTCTCTCTCTCTCTCTCTCTCTCTCTCTCTCGGTTGTGTTGTTTGACTGATTCACCACTCGTGCTCTTTGAGAATTGAAGCTGGTAAACTTCGAAAAAGTCGAAAGATCGTATTCGCCCCCTCTACGGTTCTACAGAAATAGCACAGACTGATTACACTTTGGATCAAATGGTTGAATGGGTGGAACAACATCACTTCAACAATGAGGATGCTAAAGATGTTCAATGTTTTATTGAGATCTGACAGAGCTGGCAGAGTCGTATGTGTTAAATATGATATAATTGAAGATTTTTAATGTATGTTTTAACAATGTATTATTTGTGAAACATTATTTGAATAAACTATTGTTATTTTAAAAACTTAAAAGCAAATATAATGGCACAAACATGTAAATGAAATAACGGAACATGATGACCAAAACTAATATATCAAGTCAATTCAGAGCTAACAACTATATTTGTAAACATATATTTTTATTATATAGTCTATAAAAAATATAGGTTTTTTTTCACCCAACAACTCTTTTTATTCACAACCCTTAAACCCTAAACCTTTCACCCAAAATCCTAAATCCCAAACCCTAAACCATGAACCTTATTCACTAAACCATAAACCATAAACCTTAAATCCTGTTATATGTACCATACACTGAACAATTAAAAAAAAAGCTCCTCCTTCCCATGAAATGGTTTGTCGGGTTTAAAGAAAAGGAACTATTATTTGCAGGTGTGAAACCCTTGTCGTTATAAAAAAGTGATGGATAAGATGGACACATGTTGGCAATAGGGAGGGAACAAATGCATTTCGTTATACACCCTTTTGAGATCACAAAATGATTGTTCATTTTGAATATTTAAATGTAAAAAAGAAGAAGGAGAAAAAAAAAAAAAATCCTTCGTCTTGTAAACTGAATCCCGATATGTTCATTTAGGTAATTTTCACTTTTCCAAAGTTGTTTTTACCTAACCATCATTGCACATGCATTTCTTGTAGAGTATCCATCATTGCACATGCATCTATTCATATTGTAATTTAAGCCATACTAAAATTTAAATCTTATAATTTTATAATTTAAAACATGATTAGTACCCGACTACCCGGTAAAGGTTTAGACGACTTTTCTTGTGATTCAAGTTTCCTGACATGAAAAGCGTATTACTTTCATCAATACAAGATTTCTATTAACTTCCTTATTACTCATGCACTCCATAGAACATGATTAATTAGCCTTATATGCTGAAGTTTGAATAGAATCCTATATATAGATGTATTGTTAAAACATGTCGATAGAGCGGTATAGTTAGTTGTAGGTTTAAGTTATGCGGGTGAAATTCCCGCCAATGGCTGCATAATCGTAAGAAACACTTTTCATTCATTAAAAATTACTGTTGTTATAGTTGTGAATTTATGAATATTTGTCAATGTTTCTTTTTAAACGTGTCATACTATGTGTCGTTAGATAGCATTAACGAGACACTTAGATAACAACTTTAGCTATTTTTGTCAAACACATAAGAAACGATTGATTCGAAGAGTGACTAGAGAATACCGAATATCCTTTTAAAGAAAATATAAAGCTAGATGAAAAGCGACATGCTTGAATTTTGGCACGTAGTTTTTGAAGTCCAATTCATCTTTAGCAACATATGTAAACATGATTTATGTTAGTAACCTAGAAATATTGTCACAAATATTGATGCTTTGGGGAGGGTAGGGCTGATTGAAATGAATAGAAAAGCGATTGACCCACCTCACTCATTCCCTCAGTTTTTTCCTTTCGTTGACCAAACGAACTTAACCTAGTTGTCTCTCTTTGAAAGATAAAAAAAGTTTGTCAACTGTTGTTGACAAACAAATTAACGTATATTTTTGGTTGATTCACACACACACACGTCTTTTTGTTTCAAATGCAACATTGTTTGCCATTTGGTCAACCAACCCATAATGCTATTAATCCCGAGTCACTCCATTTAACAGCAACATTTAATAATCTAGAAAGAAGGGTTGTTCAGACTCTTAGGTTGCGTTTAGTTAAAGGAAAACACTCTTATTTTCCATAAAATGTTTTGTAGAAAACAAAGAAAACATAGATCGCGTTCAAATCAACGTTTTTCAACAAAATGTTTTGCAAAACACAAATCCCCTATTTCCTAACTTAACAAGAAAAATTACAAAACAAATTTTAGTTGTTTTCCTTGTTTTCCTTTGTAACCTTCAACCCTCTCTCCCTTTCTTCAAAATAGAAAATAGAAGCATCAATTAAACGCGTTTTTTATATTTTCAAGTGTTTTGTGAAGATTAATTTTCCTTACAAATTTTTACAAAACTAGAAATAGAAGACAAGAGAATTTATTCTCCAACTAAACGCACCCTTAGGTTGCGTTTAGTTGAAGGAAAACACCCTTATTTTCCACAAAATGTTTTGTAGAAAACAAAGAAAACATAGACCGCGTTCAAATCAACGTTTTTCAACAAAATGTTTTGCAAAACACAAATCCCCTATTTTCTAACTTAACAAGAAAAATTACAAAACAAATTTTAGTTGTTTTCCTTTGTAACCCTCAACCCTCCATCCCTTTCTTCAAAATAGAAAATAGAAGCATCAATTAAACGCGTTTTCTATATTTTCAAGTGTTTTGTGAAGATTAATTTTCCTTACAAATTTTTACAAAACTAGAAATAGAAAACAAAAGAATTTATTCTCCAACTAAACGCACCATTATCATCTTAAAATTTTATGATTTTACAATATTATAAAGCAAAAATGATCTGGATCTTACGTAGGATCTTAGCAAGCTTAAGATCATGTAAGATCTCAGTTTTGACGATAGGATCTTAAAATTTAATTCGATCCGATCCTACTTTTCTCGATGCGCAAACTAAAAAACTACAAAGTTATGGATTACGTTTTATAGAATTTAAAAAATAACATGGTAATCTTTTAAGCATTCCATATTCGTAATTTAAGACAATATTTTCATGAAACATTCTTACAATTTTGTCTTTATAATCACTACTACTTATAATGCACAAACGACTCTCTCTCCTATTTAATTTTCAGACTTTTCAGACTTGAAGGTAATAAAGCATAATGTACAACACATTAAAGCACAAAATTTCAGACTTACAACCACATATACATAATATACAACACATTGATACACATATTAAATATAGAAACCACATTAATGCATACAATTAATACACCCCATCACCAATTAATACAAAATGTAAAGCACAATGTACAAACCTATATACTACATCATACTTATAAAGCATGTTGAAATATCCGAACCTTTAAAAAAGAACAAACTAAATAAATTTCATTCTATCTTTTGTTCGTATAAGACCCATAAAAATATAATACCGCTATTTTGCCGCAAGCATAATTTTTATTAGCTACTCAAATCAAGTTACCAAATGCTATATTTAAATATATAAATACACATTAAATGGAACATCATTAGCTATTGACCGGAAATATTTTTCACCGCTTTACTTGGTAAAAAATACAAACCCATATCATTCACATATCATTTTCGGCTAAAGCTTCCTTTATATTCAAAGAATATCTTCACATATCATTTTCGGCTAAAGCTTCCTTTATATTTAAAAGAAAGAAAAGATTCATAACAATTATGTTATAATCTCTTGTTCGTTCAAAAACAACAAAAATAAAACAACACAAGATGATCTACCCAAGACCTCCAAAGGATCTTGAAGCCATTAATATGCTTTCTTGATTCAATTGAACTCAAATGAAAAGTTGATGGATCGGTTGTGCTTATGTTTGTGTCGTTAAGATTGTTGGATTTGTGATTTGGTTATAATTCATGATGTCAAGACGATTTAAGAGGATGAAATTGCAGATGAGATGAGTTTTGATGGAGTTGTAAAAGTTTAGTGAAGATATGAGGTGGGGGCAATGGTATCCGTAAGTGCAGTGGTTAAAGAGTAAAAATGTTTATTTATCTAATATGGTTTGGGATTGATACAAATGTTTAGGTATTATTTTGGGCCCTGTCTTTCAATTCATATGAGCTCAACATCTACATTAAAGAGATGATATTAAATATCCAAAAATGGTTGTTATTGAGCTATTGTTATAATAGTTTAAGTTTGTTTCCAGTTGTTGGGTTAAATGCTATCCGATTTTACTACTGAAAAGTTTGCTTGCAGCGGTGTTGGTCACGAGGGTCTGACGCAACTCTTCGCAACAACACGTTGACAATCACATAACCTTTAACTACTTGCTATTGTCTTATATAATTTTATTGTTATTTGTAAATTAATTGTTAAAAAGATATGTCTGCATAACATCACACCGAAAATATAGTCACAGTATGCCACAGATCGCTGTGTACGCTAGATATAATAATTTGTAAATTTGAATAATATTACAAAGATTATTAAGAAAATAGCATTATATTAGGATATAAGAATCCTAATCTGATCATACAATATCGATCTTTCAAAAAACGAAAAAATAAATTCTAAGTAAGATCTAGAACTTGAAAATTTTGCTTCATTTACCACCAGACCATCCAAGCCTGTTTGTTATTCATCTCCGCTTTAGCCTTTTTAATACTCAACTAATTTCTTATTTAATCCAAAAGCTTCTTACTAATACAAGTAGTTTATTCACCTAATATATAAATATGAGGGTTAAAATGATAGCGTGTTGCATCGGAGTTGATAGAGTCATATGATATAACCACTAGAAATTATTTAATTATTTTTTAAAAATAATATTGCATATGTATATATAATTAGATGGTGCGCATATTGCACAAAAAGGTATTTATCGTATCTACAATTTCAATTAAAGGTACTACTTTGAGCCGATTTAGGTTTTTTTTAACTTCCGTTAACCATTTCGTTAGTAAATTACATGTTTGGTCATTGAGTTTGTATATGCATTTCATGTTTGGTCTATTTTCGCCGCTTCATGCTTGTATACGCCGCCCATTTTTATAATGCTGCCGTTCCATTTCGCTGCTTCGCGTACCATGCATTCCATTCGTTGTTGCATTCTCCATTTTGCACACGTTTGTTTTACATCGCTCGCATTTCATCGTTTAACATTGCGTTTATTTTACACGCTTTTGTTTGTTGCTCGTTTTTGCACGTTTTGCGTACGCTTTGCCCATTTTCAGTTCATCATCGTTTTGCTCGCTGTCACATGCTTTTCGTTGCCGCTTACACGTTCGCACGTTGCCATTTTACACGTTTTGATGCTTATGTTTGACACGTTTTTCTCCATT
Organism: Chrysanthemum makinoi; assembly: GCA_910596185.1. NCBI lineage: Eukaryota > Viridiplantae > Streptophyta > Magnoliopsida > Asterales > Asteraceae > Chrysanthemum > Chrysanthemum makinoi. The sequence continues at coordinate 164,384,355 of OU343219.1, forward strand.
TTGACACATTTCTGTTTGTTTTTACACGTTTTCGTCTGTTTTTACACGTTTTCGTCCGTTTTTACACGCTTTTGTGCATTTTTACAAGTTTGCACGTTTTCGTCTGTTTTTAAATGTTTTTGTTTGTTTGCGACGTTTCATCCATTTTTGCACGTTTTCATCATTTTTTCCACATTTTCATTCGTTTTTGCACGTCAAAAGCGGCATACAAAAACGCACAAAAACGGCGATAAAACGGACCAAACGCGTGTAAAAAACAAACCAAACGTAAAATTAGACAAAATGTGTAAAACGTAAAAATGAACGAAAAACGTAAAAATGAACGAGGCGGCAAAAACGGATCTAAACGTGCAAAAGAACAAAACGCGTAAAAACCGGCGAAAATCATGTAAAGCATACATAAACGCGGCAAAAACGTGTAAAAACGTAGAAACGCAGCAAAACGAACAAAACGGTAAAAGTCCTCGAAAACGTGCAAAAACGAACGAAAAGATGTAAAAGAAGATGAAAACGTGTAAAAACAGATGAAAACGTGCAAAAACGGACGAAAACGTGTAAAAATGGACGGACACGTAAAAACGACTAAAACGCGGAGAAAACAACATCTAAAACGCGGTAAAACGAAGAAAACGCGGCAAAACGGATGTAAAACGCAAAAACGAATTAAATGGAAAATGGACGAAAACGTGTAAAAACAGACATAAACGTGCAAAAACAGGCGGAAACGTGCAAAAACAGACGAAAACATGTAAAAAGAGACGAAAACGTGCAAAAACAGACGAAAACATGCAAAAACGGACGAAAACATGTAAAAACGGACGAAAACGTATGCAATGTATGAAAACGGACGAAAATAGACCAAACATGAAATGCATATACAAACTTAAGGACCAAACATGTAATTTACTAACGAAATGGTTAATGGAAGTTAGGAAAAAACCTAAATCTGCCAAAAAAAAATTCGGGTGCCTTAAATTGAGGGAAAAAAAATAGTACCTTTAATTGAAATTGAACATAAGATGGGTGCCTTTTTATGCAATTTGCCCTTAGATGGAAGGGATTTAGTTAGAATAGAGACTAAAGTGAAAAAAATAAAAGAAATTTTAGGCAAGGAAAAAATTTTAAGGGATATGCACATATTTTTATTGTTGCATCTGAAATGTGTAGTTATTAGGGGTTTTTTTTTTAACTATTCTGATTTGAATTATAATTCGCATTTAATCGTAAATCTATAATTTGGTATTCAAGCATTTTCATATAATGCAACTAATTATAGTCTTTATCTATTAACCTATAAAAACATAAAAGTTCAATCATTATGCTAGTAATTTCTTTTTACCAATATATAAAGACTCTTAAAAATAATAATTATTGTAATAAGCCTACCATCTATATCATTCAAACATTTGCAATCATTTTGATTTATTATCCGAAAAATAAGAAGTTGATTTTAAACTTTAATGCTCTTTTTTTATAAAATATAAGTTAAAAATATAAGCTTTTTACGAAAATGAACTATAATTTATAATTGCTATCTTTAAAGCGTTCTCGCATGTGGTATTTACTTAAAATGAACTTTCCAATGTTATCCGTTGGATCTCTTACAACATAAAATCCCAACACTACACGTGTATTATACGATTTCCGGGGCGAGTTGTGGGCGTGGTACAGCCAGGCGAGGCCCTGGGCGTGGTACCGTGTTGGGCGAGATTGTTAGCTGTCTTGCCGGGCGTGGTTCGGCGCTGCCCCGGGCGTGGTGCGGCTGGGCGGCCCCCGCCTTGGCCGTGGCCTTGGGGCGTGGCCTAGGCGCTGGGCGTAGTTCTAATCGTAAAATGTTGTTGCAATGCACCTTGAAACATTGTTGGGTGACATTTCGACAAGATATTGTTAGAAAACATAGTTCCGTTTGTATTTGAAGTCATCCTAAAATGTCGCATCCCGCTTCTTTATCATTCTTACTTTCATGCAGATGGACACCGGTCCTACCACCTAGGTGTAAATACTACTGTGGTAGAAGCAACGCCTTGCAAAGGCATCTCTGGCTTTCAATTGTAAAAAGTGAGTTCAATATTTCTTATAGATATACTTGCTGGATGTTAACACCCTTTTTAATAATCTTTTGTTCTCCAAATTTTGTTGACAAGCTAAACATTTAAGAAATTTTTCCGAGTTTGTGGAGAAGCTTGAACAGCACACTCGCCGGCGACCAATTGTTGAAGAGAAACACGTGGTACGCAGCGTGAAGAAAATTCACAAGCTTTGCTGAAAAAAAAGGATAAGAGAGACGAGGTGAAGAGAGTAGAAACTCCGAAGGAAGTGAGAACATATGTAGTAGAGTTTGATTTGATTTGGTTTTGTTTTGTAGTATACTTATTAAGATCTGAAGTAGCTAGTGAGATCATGCATGTGATGGGATCTTTGACTGATATCAAGATGAAGAGTTTCAATTCAAAAAAGCAGGCATGTGAGAGAATAGAAAGGTGATCGTGACATCTTTTGGTCACTTTGGTAAAGTATACGAAAAGAGTTCAGTTTCGTAATATGACTTGGGATATGGATTGTTTTGGTAATTTGCTTTAAAAATATTGCGATATAAGGCTTGTTTTCTTTTAAATTTAAGGATCTTTTTATTAGTATATTTCTTATAACAAATTACTAAATTCTAACCTATTGGAACAATAGAAATTGATTTAAAATTTTAATATCTTTTTTATAAAACCATGGACAGGTCAAAAGCAATGCGATTTTTTGTTCATTTATTTGAAATTTATAGACGTTTTTATTTGTAAAATAAAATTTGTTATATAAAAAGGTGTAAAAGGTAGAAGTTTAAGGTAGTTTTTAATTTTTACATAGTTTAAGGGGTATGTTAGAATTTTTTAGGATTGAGTCATAGAATAACAACGCATTCTTTCAAGTGTCTCGTTAGTGACGCAGTACTTTTTAAAATGTAGAATAGCAATATACTTTCTATAAGTGTCTGTGCACGCGGTACTTTTTTAAGTTGTAGAATAGCAATGTATTTTCCATAAGTGTTCCAATTTGGTACGTCCTACTTCCATAAGTGTTCCATTTTGGTACGTCATCCCACGTACTAAATTAGAACACTTATGGAAAGTACATTGCTATTCTACGACTTAAAAAAGTACACGTACTAGAACGGGACACTTATGGAAAGTACATTGCTATTCTACAGCTTAAAAAAAGTACACGTACCAAAACGGAACACTTGAAAAAGTACGTTGTTATTCTACGACTTAATTCCTTTTTATTATTAAATTTATATTTAAACAAACTTTAAAGTAGTCTTTATAAATTATTAGAGAGTTTAAGGGTGTGTTATGATTTTTATAATAATAAAAATAATGCACTTTTTTAAAATAAACTTCAACATTTATTGTAAAATCGTAGGTAAGTCAAAAGTATTGCAATATGGGCTTATTTTGTTCGAAATATAAAGACCTTTTCATCTGTATATTTTTTTGATAAAAAATTGCTAAATATTTTTAAACAAAATTTATTATATAAAAATAAAAGGTAAAATGCTTTCGTTCAGGGGTGTTGCGAATTCCATTTTCCTTTTTCACTGAATGTATATTTATACAATATAATAGACCATTTGTTCAATATCTTTTTCGTAAATAAACTGAAAACTTGGAGTATCTTGGGATATAAGTAAATAAGCAGTTTATACACTATCACGAACTTTTTCAAGCTCGTAAGTTGATCTAATACAGCTTGAAAATGAATGTATTTGTTCCAAAACACCTAAGTAATCTATGTCCCAAATATGTCCTTATTACTCTCTCACTTAGTGTTGTTTGTGCAGGATTACTATGAGGGACTTATTATGGACATTCTCTATTCTTGTTTATGAAGAAATCTAATGATGTGCTCCTTATGAAGTTTATTAGAAATATAGAGCGGGTTCTTTTTCTCTTTGGTTGCTATATATCGGGTCCCTCTCTAGGGTTTTAATCATCCAAGATATGCAGTCTTCTCGACCGCTATATCTCTCTCCCTCCAAATATTTATGTACTAGGATCTGTTGATCCATTTTTGTCTTGTATCTTTGATCATTTGATCTTCTCCAAGTCTTGTAATAGTTTGATTATTATTGTTCAAACCGTGCCGATTATTGTACTTTGATTCTTGAATAAAGAGGAACTTGTTGCTTTGTGTATCTGTTTGATACCATCGCACATGGTATCAGAGCTATAGGCTACTGATTATCTTCAAAACTCGATCTCCGTGGTTTTCAATATTAGGGGTTCTTGATCTTGATATCTCTGGTGGTACTTATTTGTGTTCTGGGACGTATGTGGTAATTGGATTGGTGTTTCTGATCCTATTGGTGCTCAATCGAAACAAATTAGGGTTTGTTCCAAAACCCCATTAATTAGTATTGGGGTTTTATTCTTGGAGTGCTCTCTGGTTCTAATTGATCATAATCATCCCTAGACTAAGTGAATCTAGGGTGATTGTGATTGGTCTTCTTTCTTTCAGCACAAAGCTAATCGTAAGTACTTCTCCCTTTCTTGTTTAACAAGATTGCCGAGCTGGGTGCAAACGGATAGGTTAACACCTTGATCCGCCACCTCCGAGTGGTGTGAATACCCGCTCGCCTACCCCAGTCCAAAGGCTTGGTACTTGTTGAACCGTGGGTGTGAGTTATTTATTTACTTGCATTTTTTCTCTTCTAGTTGAAGGAGGATAGGTCTAGTTAGGTTGGAGGTTGATTTGGGATTGTTGCTCTTATTGATAGAGATTATTGTTATTGCTTTCCTTATTTATTTGTCTGTCTTTGTGGTGTCACCATGGTTGAGGGTGATGATGAACGTGCTAATAATGAATCTGTGTTTAATGAATCTATGCTTAATGAATCTGTGATTAACTCTTTTTCTGAATTAAAACTTACATTTGGTGATACTCTCTACTTGCATCCTAGTGACACCAGTGGTAATCCCATTATATCTGTGAAATTAACTGCTTAGAAAATTATAAAATATGGAGCATTGCCATGACATTTGCCTTAAGAAATCATAATAAACTTGGCTTTGTTGATGGAACTTGTAGAAAGGATGTCTCTAATGCTAGTCTTGCTAATCAATGGGATATGTGTGACTCTGTTGTTCTTACTTGGATTCTAAACTCTTTAAGTCCTGAGCTATTTGCTGGTGCTATATACTCTAAAACTGCTTATGAAATGTGGAATGACTTAAAAGAAACCTTTGACAAAGTTGATGGATCTGCTGTCTTTAATATACATAAAAATATCAACTCTTTGGGTCAAAATAGGTCCTCTCTTGCTGATTACTACAATAATCTTAACTCATTATGGAAACAATTTGACTCCATGATCAGTCTTCCTACATGTACTTGTGATGCTGGAAAACATTTTGAAAAACATAACCAGCTAATCAAGTTAATGCAGTTTTTAATGGGTCTTGATGACACTTATGTGCCCATCAGAAGCAATATTTTAACCAGGGATCCTTTACCATCTGTCAAAACTGCTTTTCTATTGTGTCGGGAAGAATCCCATAGGAACTTCTCCTCTGGAACTGGATCCATTAAACCAAATGTGTCTGCTTTTGCTTCAAAATTTTTTGATAACAAAAAAATAGGAAACAACAATTACAAAAGCTCAAATCCCACATCTGGTAACAACTCTAACAATAGAGGACCCAATATTAATCTGAAATGCTCTAATCAAGCAACAAACCTGGTCACACCACTGATAGATGTTATGATATTGTTGGTTATCCTGCTGGATATGGAAAAAGGAACTTTAATTCTAATATTAAACATGCTAGTAACAATGCTTCTTCTTCTTCTGATGCCAATCTTGAAAATAGAACTAGCAACTCTCCTGTTTCTTTGTCTAATGAACAGATGGCCAGACTCATGAGTCTTCTCAATGATAGTCTTGTCAATTCCAATATGGCAGGTAAATGTTTTTCAGTGAACTTTTTTAATGGAAGTGTCAAATTCAATCTAAAATTTGAAAAATATTTTAATGGAAACACAAACCTTTTAAAAGGAAAAATCAGCCTTGGTTGGATTGTTGACTCTGGAGCAAACCAACACATGACTTTGTCTTCAAAATCTTTAATCAATACTATTGATGTTTCCAAACTTGGTCTTACTGTTGGACACCCAAATGGTACTCGGCACTTATCACCGAGATTGGTGACCTAAAATCAACAACAACATTACCTTACATGATGTCTTAGTTGTGCCTCAAGATTAATCGTCACGCTACTATCTGCTTCACAAACTTGCTAGAGATAGCAAACTATTTGTTGGCTTTGATGAATCTAAATGTTATATTCAGGACTTTGCAACAAAAAGGAATGTGGGATTGGTAATCAATCTAATGGCCTGTACTTGTTTGATGTAGACTCTGATTGTAAGATTGTCTCTAATAACTGCATCTCTTCATGCTTTGTTTCTAGAAACCTTTGGCACCAAAGGCCTGGTCATCCCTCTAATCAAGTCTTGCAAGTACTTAAACCCAGTCTTAACCTTGATAAGCCAACTGACCCTAACCATCTATGTGATACTTGTAACAAGGCAAAACAAACCAGGGAACCTTTTCCCTTAAGTGAACATAAATCAACTAAAATTGGTCAACTTGTACACCTAGATGTTTGGGGTCCTTATAAAATCACTAGCGGAGATGGCTACAAATATTTTTTAACTATTGTTGATGATTACTCAAGGTCTGTCTGGGTTTATATGCTTAAAAGCAAAGAAGAAGTCTATGACTCCATTGTTAATTTTTCTCAAATGCTGTCAAATCAATTTGAAAGTAATGTAAAATTTTTTAGAAGTGACAATGGTACTCATTTGTCAACAAATGAATGCAACAATTTTTTCATAACAAATGAATTCTACATCGCACCTCTTGTGTCTACACACCTCAACAAAATGGAATAGCAGAAAGGAAACATAGACATCTTCTCAATGTTGCTAGATCTCTTATGTTTCGTGGGGAATTACCTCTTTACTTATGGCTGAATGTGTTCTCACTCTGTTTACCTTATCAACAGTTACCTTCTTCTCGTGTTGTCGGCAAATCTCCTTTCTCTCTTGTGTATGGGCATGACCCTACACTCTCTCATATTAGGGTTTTTGGTTGTCTTTGCTATGCTACTATCCTTAATAACTCTGACAAATTTGATAGCAGATCTGTGAAAAGTGTCTTTATTGGTTACTCTAATGAAAAAAAGGCTACAAACTCTTAAGTTTAGAAACAAAAAATGTTTTTTACTCAAGAGATGTCAAGTTTTATGAAACAGTTTTCCCTTTCAAAATGAAAAACAATCTTCAAAAACAAGTCTTTGAAACTGGTGTGTCAAAAGATTTAAACCACAAAAACTTTTTTGATACTGACAACCCTAAAAGACCCAATGATGAAGGGAGAGTGTCTTCCAATGATGATGGCACCGAGTTGAATTCTCTTAATGAGGATGGTAACTCAGTTGCAACTTCCATAGAAGAAAATACACACCCTGAGGGCACTGTTTCACCTGAAACAAACTCTAATGACATCAACTCTGATGTTAAGTCTGATTCTGACTCTAATAAGTCCATTCCTGAACAAGGAGGCTTGCCAGCCATCACCACAAGAAGGTCAACCAGACCCACTAGAATGCCTAAAAATCTTAATGACTTTATTGTTGAAGGCAAAGTTAAATATGGTATAGAAAAAGTGGTGAATTATTCTAATATTTGATTATGAGAATTACTGTTTTACTTCCAACTTAAATAAAAGTGTTGAACCTACTTGTTATGAGGAAGCTATCCTTGATCCTAACTGGGTTGATGCTATGAATGCTGAAATTGAGGCCTTAAATACTAACAAGTCCTGGATCATACCACTTTACCTGCTAACAGGAAACCCATTGGTTACAAATGGATTTGGAAAATCAAATACAAATCCAATGGTGAAGTGGACAGATATAAAGCCAGGCTTGTTGCGAAAGGCTTTAACCAAAGAGAAGGGATAGATTACAATGAAACTTTTTCCCCTGTTGTAAAAATGTCTACTGTTAGAATTCTTATTGCCTTAGCTGTTAAGAATAAATGGCCTCTTTTCCAACTTGATGTTAACAATGCTTTCCTTTATGGTGAGCTTGATGAGGACATATACATGACCATTCCAAAAGGTTTTTCTAATGAAAACAACAAAAACATGGTCTGCAAACTTACCAAATCATTATATGGCCTCAAGCACGCTCCCAGAAAATGGAATGAAAAACTTGTTGGTGTTCTCAAAGAACATGGCTTTGTTCAGTCTGTGAGTGATCATTCTTTATTTACAAAAAACAAAGATAACAAGTTTATTGCTTTACTTGTCTATGTTAATGATATTGTTCTTACTGTAAGCTGTTTGAGGAAATTGAACAATTCAAAGTCTTTCTTAAAACTAAATTCAACATAAAAGACTTGGGTACTCTCAAATTCTTTCTGGGTATTGAGGTGATAAAAACTGGGGATGACATATGTCTCTCCCAGAGAAAGTATTGTCTTGAAGTCTTGAAAGAATTTGGTCTCCTTGGGTGTAAACCTGTGTCTACACCCATGGAACCAAACTCTGTTCTTCCTTTTATTCCAACCCAAGATGACCCATTGCTTGATAACATAACTGGGTATCAAAACGCTTGGAAAACTGATTATCTTACTCATACTAGACTGACATATCATATTCAGGTTCACTGTCTAGCACAGCATATGCATACTCCCTTAAGGTCTCATTTGGATTCTGCTTTAAATGTCCTAAGATACTTAAAAGGTGCTCCTGGTAAAGGTCTAAGGTATGATCATAGCAGTCTCAATAATGTTCTTGAAGGGTATAGTGATGCAGATTGGGCAAAATGTATTAAAACCAGAAATTTGTTCTGGATATACTTGTGTTTTTTTTAATAAGTGTTTGATATCATGGAAAAGCAAAAAACAAAAAACTCTCTCAAAATCTTCAACTGAAGCTGAATATAGATCCATGGTACTGCCGCAGCCTGTGAAATCATTTGGGTTTAAAAAATCCTAAAGGATCTAAATGTTGATCTTAATCTTCCTGTTAACTTGTTTTGTGATAACAAATCTGCTTTACAACTTGTTGTCAACCCATTTTCCATGAGAGATCCAAACACTTTGAAATTGATGTCCATTTTATCGAGAAAAATTGCAAAAGGTTTCTTGAGTGCCATCAAAATTGGCTCCTCAAACCAAACTGCAGACATTCTTACCAAGCATCTTCCTGTGTATCAACACAAATTCCTTTGTGAAAAATCAAACTATTTGACATATTTGGGAAGCAGATTAAGGGAAATGTTCCAAAACACCTAAGTAATCTATGTCCCAAATATGTCCTTATTACTCTCTCACTTAGTGTTGTTTGTGCAGGATTACTATGAGGGACTTATTATGGACATTCTCTATTCTTGTTTATGAAGAAATCTAATGATGTGCTCCTTATGAAGTTTATTAGAAAGATAGAGGGGGTCTTTGTCTCTTTGGTTGCTATATATCAGTGGTCCCTCTCTAGGGTTTTAATCATCCAAGATACGCAGTCTTCTCTTGACTGCTATATCTCTCTCCCTCCAAATATTTATGTACTAGGATCTGTTGATCCATTTTTGTCTTGTATCTTTGATCATTTGATCTTCTCCAAGTCTTGTAACAGTTTGATTCTTATTGTTCAAACTGTGCCGACTATTGTACTTTGATTCTTGAATAAAGAGGAACTTGATGCTCTGTTTATCTGTTTGATACCATCGCACAGTATTCTTAGAATAATATGTATAAAGAGAAATAACACAGGACCTATTTGAATTGAATGATTAAATCTGGTGTATCATAACGACGTAAAACATGCATTTTTTATAAATCATAGGCAAACCTAGTGTGTTTAATTTAATCCTTAATTTACAATATCATATCTTTTAGAAAACATGTGTATGAATATACTAGATCACAACAGATATAAAGAAGTCGTGCAACAGACTACACCATTATTTCAACATGCTACATAATTTGACGTTTATAGGTTACGATCACTTTAATTATGTGTAATGCATGGACATTAGTAAATGACCACATTAGGTATGTAAAAACGCGTTATACGATAAATGTAGTGCAATAATATAGTTAATACTTGTACATTTTTATGAATAGTTTGTTGAAACCTACAAGTATATTATACACGGTTCGGTTCGGGTAACCGCAGATAACTGAAAGTCTGAAAGTAAAAACCGAAACCATACCGTGATAAGCGGGTTTTTTCCGGTTTCGGGTTTTCTCGGTTTCAGTTTCTTCAGTTATTGGCTTTTTACGGTTTCGAATTGAGCGAATAAATTCGGTTCGTCGGTTTCTCGGAGTTTTTGAACACCATTTTAGTGTCCAGTCCACAAGCAAAAACAAATTCTTGTATGTGTTTGATTAATAAAATTTGTCGGTCCTGTTTGGTTCACGTCATTTGGGGGAAATTGAAGGCATTTGAATTTAAAATCTCATAAATATCGTGTTTGGTATGTAAAAAGATAGAATATTTAATTGCACATAGTTAAGTAAAACGATATAATTCGATTTTCACTTTCATAAAGGTTAAAAGCGGCGGGTTTTTTTCAATTTAAGGTACCGGCGTCGACTTTTTTTTGGGCGATTTAGGATTTTCTAACTTCGTTAACATTTTTTCAGTTAGTAATCATGTATGTTTGTCTTGAGTTTGTATGGTTAAATTCGGCCCTTCCAATTTTGCACATTTTCAAAAAAATTTCAAAATAATTTTTTAAATAAATTTTCGAAATATTTTTTCCAAATTTTAATCAAAAAATTTGAAATATTTTTCAAAAAATTTTTCTAAATATTTTTTTAAAAAATTCTATTTTTTTCGTGCAAAACGACTAAAATATTTTGAATTTTTTTTTTGAAATATTTCGAAAAAGTTTTTTTGAAAAAAATTTTGAAAAAAAATATTTCTCAAAAATATTTTTGAAAAAAATTTGGAAAAAAAATATTTTGAAAATTTGTTTTTGAAAAAAATTATTTTTGAAAAATATTTTTGAAAATGTGCAAAAATGGATCAAGGACCCAACATGTAATGCCTATACAAACTCAATGACCAAACATGTAATTTACTAACGAAATAGTTAGCGGAAGTTAGAAAAAAAATAAATCGGCCACAAAAAAAGTCAAGTACCTTAAATTGAGAAAAAAGAATAACCTTTAATCAAATTGGAATAAGATGATAACCTTTTTATGCGATTTGCCTCTTTGTGGTAAAAAGAAGTTAAAAACCTTGAAAGAAAGTTAAGGAATATCTATTTCTTTTGACAAACGCTTTTATTTTTGACATATAAAGACAAAAATGTACCATTCCAAAATACAAAAAGCCCACACCCCAAATAATCATCATCCTTAAAAAAAACTTTTGTTCATACGCTCCTTTGCTCCAAAACAAGTTCTTGTCTTTTGTCTTCAACCCGATTTGTTTTTCTTTTATTTAATTACTTCCACAAGTAAGATCATCAGTTGAGTTGGATCCAATTTTAATATGCTTCGATGGGTGCTTGGTTTGATTCAAACTTGGTTTTTATTATTTGATTCTTACTGTGATAGACTTGGTGATTTATTCCCATCTTCTTTCTTTGTCTTTGATTTAAGCTTCTTCAAGTTTGGTAAAGTTGTTGACGTTAACCCGTTTCATACTTAATTTTATTAGAAAAAATAAATTATGAATGAAACTTTATAATAGCAATAGGTTATAGATAAGTTAACACATGGATTTCATATTTATTATTTTTCATCGTGTCTTTGATGATACCGTTTTGTGAACCTCAAGATCATTTGTATCTATCATCTATGTTTGTAAATAGGTTCTTTATGATGAAGGGGCAAATATGTCATTTAATTTTGTAACATTATCAATCCATGTGCATGATTTAACCAACCAAACAGGTGAAAGAAATTTAATTTTTAGAATTTATAATGCTCGGAAATTAAAGATCCATGGAATTTGAAAATCCATGATTATAATTTACACGAACCAAACGCCCCCTTACAGTTTTTAAATAAATTAGAAATGAGCAATTAATGTAAATTTTTAATTAATGTTGTAAAATAAGAATAACAGTCATAATTATTATCCATATATTACTATATATACTATACATCGAGCAACAGTATTTGCAAATGCACACATTAATTGCCAACTTTCAAAAGTTGGCAAAAATAGTCCCTGAGGTTTAAGTGTCGTTGCAAAATAAGTCCAAGTTGGCAAAAATAGTCCTTAAGGTTTAAGTGTCGCGCCAAGTAAGTCATTTATAGCAATTTAGCAAAAATAGTCCCTATCCAAATTCTCGGCTACAAAAGTTAATCCCACGATCGCTACGGGTCCCACACTCGCTATATTAACTAAAGAGCGGGCACGTAGTTCTTTTCTGTTTGCAAATTCACATGTTTGCGACATTAATTTAGCTAACTTCAGACGCCGTAAGCAAAAATACCCTAAGGCTTTAAGTTACGTAGAATCGTTCAACTTTTTCCACATCAGTATTTCTTCTACATATACTTTTATTCAATTTGCCATATAGTTTAAAGAAAATTATTTAGATGTCTAAAAATCAAATGTAATAAGTGATGACGCCAACAATCCAATCAAAAAAATAGTTTAATACACTTGGCATGTCGCAGTTGAACAAACACATGTAGTAACATTTTTAACTTTAGTTTAAAAAAAAGAAAATTAAATAAATAAATGGTAAAGAAGAAAATCCGGGGGTTATATAAACCTCATATTCATTATCATCATCATCATTTATCTCGCTTTCTTTCTTTTCTTCATTCTCTCTCTTGAAACCCGATCAAATCAAATCAATCAATCGTAACTTCTTCTCTCAGGTAAACGTAGATCCAGATCCCTTGTTAAAACTAGAGATTATATTTTTGAATAAAAATAAGTAGTATGGTAAATATTTTTTGTGGGACAGAAGTATTAAAACATTTTTTTTCCCAATATAAGCTTTAAGAGCTTTAGGGTGTGTTTGGCAACAAGCATTTGGAAGCGTTTAGGAGCGACAAGCGACAAGCGGTAAGCATTATAGATGAAAAACTTGTTTGGCAACACCTCAACAAGCGTTAGAATATTGTCTTACCGCTCCAATCTAAATGCTTCTGGATTAAGCATTCCACAGTTGCTCCAAGCGTTTAGTTTATGAAATTACATATATACCCTCATTTGTTTAAATCATTTATTTTATTTTAATATGTATATGACCTTTTTCGTAATTTTACAATTTATAATTACTTCTACAGCTACGTTACCAAACACATTTTTTAAACAAACAACTACAGCTTACTGCTTACTGCTTATTGCTACTGCTTACTGCTTACTACTTACTGCTACTGCTACGTGTCGCCAAACATAGCCTTAAGCTCTGAAGTGGTCAAGTGGGCAGCGGGCATTTTCTGGCATATACTCTTTGTTTTTTAATGTGAAAAGAGGCGATAGTTCTTAAAAATGTACATGTGAAATTCCCGTTTGTTATAAAAGAAAATGTTGTGATTTGCGAGTGAGGAATCCACACCTTATTTGCTATTAGAGCAGTTACAACACTAACGCCCTAACGGCGTTTTTACGCAAATTAACGGCGTTATGCCGTTATCACCCTTGGACCTCCGGCGTTATTGCAGCGTTAGTCCCTCCCCGTTAACCCCTTAACGCCCGTTATTTGGGTGTTTTTTTTTTTTTTTTTTTTTAATGCCCCTAAATGACGGGTTGTTTTTGTAAATTGTTAGGAATGTTATTGATGTTATTGGGATGTTATTGTTGTGGGTGTTTTTTGGGGATGTTAATGTTAAATGTTAAAACTGATGTGGCGCTGACGTGGACGATATTATTGGTGTTATGGTGTTATTGTTGTAAGTGCTATTAGGGGAATATATTACTTTTAAAGAAACAATTTATTCCGGGTAAAGCCTATTCTAAAGAGGTTACAAAGTAATTGGACAGAAATGTCACCATAATTATTATAAGTTTAGAACACACACTACAAGTCGAACGGTTTTACTGATTGACGAAAAGTTTCAGTTAAAAGGTCCAAAAATCTTATTATTTCCACCGCACATAAGAATAGTGCAAGTAGAAGTGCTATTGTTTTAGCATAGTACCCCGTTTACGACACATAAATGATGTGTCGAAATAAATTAGAGATTGTGACGCCATTTTTCCTTTCAACATTTGAGCAGTCTTTGTAAGCCTTACAATATAATATGGAAAATAATTTGCACACTCTATTTTTTTATTGACACACTTCAATCTGTGCATTAAACAGTTGTTCTGTTTATAAATTTTGTTTTAACTAGTTGTACGTTAGAATATGCAAATCAAAACCAAATGTGTGCAAATCATCTCCCATATAATATGGTTAGCTTCTCTTTGAGAATAAAAGATACGACAACAGCGAAGCAATCGACCAACCTTATAGTTTGCTACATATAAACTTCGCAAAACGTTAGTACATTTTTTTTCCTTTCAGACATGACGTTGATTAACAATACAAATTCAATTGAATACTAAATAATATTACTTCCGCTCTATATTAATTGTTCAGTTTTGACTTTTGAAGTCTTTTTTTTCAACTTTGACTTTAAATATTTTTGTCTGTGTTATATAATATTTAATAAAAAATTTACCAATGAAAATACATTTAAAACCTAATTCATTCATATATTTTGCATCAAGTAATATATAACACAAACAAAAATATTTAAGGTCAAAATTGAAAAAGAAATGTCTAAAAAAGTCAAAGTGAACAGTTAATATGGGACGAGAATGATATTATTTATCATATTGCATGTAAATATGTAACTGCGTAAATAGCTCAGTATTATATTGTTTTATATTTAGATAATGAAGATATCGCGATCTCCACATTTTACACATTATTTTTTACTTTGCAAAGGGAACCATAATGGCAGAATCAATTCGAGGACAAAAACTGAAACCAAATGCATATATTGGTGCGATACATCAAGAAAAAAATTAAAATATATGTTTAATTTATTCACGTAACATAGTGCAAGTAATTATGTATTTAAAATATACATGACCGAGGTAAAATAAACAAATTTTACAACACTATATTATCGATTTAGGCCGTTCAATAGAAAAAAGTACAATACTGATCTTCATTTGATTGTTCGAAGTAAAAGAATTATGCACAATATTGTACGAGAATGAATTTCAACCCGATAGTTTTTACCTGTCGTTTCAAGTCATTTTAATAACGTGTGAGATATATTTATGATATATATATAGTGTGACAAAGTTACTTGTTAAAAAAAGATGTGAACTTTATTGCAACTTGTCACTAAACAAATTTGATAACATTTCATTGTTAGTCATTTTCTCTTCGAGAAGTTACGCTGAGTTGGGGACAATATAAATGCTTGAAGGTTAGAAGGTCAGCCTGATAACAGATACAAATTTACATTGTTTAGCAATAATCCCATACGCTTTAAGTCGAAGAATAATCTTCAAAAATGGTTGTACAGTTGTGGCTTAAGAGGTGGTGGTGATGGAAAAGACAATGCATGTAGTAGGTTATAAAGTGATAGTCATTGTAGTAGCACACGATGGTTATGCAAGTGTTGATGGAGGTGATGATCATATAGAAAGCTTGCGATGGTCACAATAGTTATGGCAAAGATGAATAGTTTTTTTTAGTACACGTATCATAATGGAATATTTGAAAAGTACGTGTCTATTATATGACTTAAAAAAATATACATAACGCTACATAAGCGTCACATATAACTTGGTATCTTTTGCCGATGAAGCAAGTTTCCCAGTATTGTATTAGCACGAATTTAAAAGTTCAGGTATCATACAAATATTTTTTTTGTTTCACATACTATAATATTTGAGAAAGTACGCGTAGACAAACTACAAATATGTACCTAACAATCAATTTGTTAAATTAACCCTTAAATAAAAGAAAGAAATAGTTTACCTACTATGAGAATTTCAAAAATAAAACAATGGCAAACTAAAACTCATTGTCAAACTATTGCTACATTTCTCGGTTTATATGACTTTTCATGATTCTTATCTAATCACGGAGAGATGGATTGTTTTCTTATCTGAAGAAATTTTATATTCAACTAATTTTAGTTCAAATATAACATGACCTGTTATCGACCAGTTTTTAGTTTTGCAGTGTTAAATTATTACAAAACTAATTCATGATCGTAATTGATTAGATATCTAACTAGCTAACTATTTGCAAGTAGCTCATACATGGAGTTTTAATTCATTCGATTTTTATGATCTAAAGATACTAAGTTTATACGATCCATTTGGACGTGTCTCTTTCCCGTGAATTTTAGATCTCCAACCGATGTAAATGAATCGTATAAACTTAGAACCGTATTAAGTGCACATAGTTAATACACAGATTTATCGAAGGATTTTGCTAACATATGCTCAATGAGCACATGCAAGGGTGTGTTAGTTAAACACGTACTTGTTTTTTATATCGAACAATGCTTTTAATAAACGTTAATTAAAGTTATAAATCACTTTAGTTAAATACTTTTATGGGTTAATTAACTTAAACCTTCTACTTATATGTACCAAAACATATGCGAAACGGGCGCATGTTAGCAAAATACTTATTTTATAGAGGTGGCGTTTCTTTTACTTAAAATTATTTCATTATCCGATGAATAATTGAAAATGACGACAACCTAAGGTACTATGACAACATTGATTTTTACTCCCTCCGTCCCTAAATAAATGTTTACTTTGACTTTTTGTGGTCTTTCTTGTTCTATTTTGACCTTAAATAATTTTGTTTGTGTTATATAATACTTAAAGAAAATTATATCAATGAAAATACATTTAAAACTCAATCCATTCATATATTTTGCACCAAGTATTATATAACACAAACGAAAATATTTAAGGTCAAAGTTGAACAAGAAAGACCGCAAAAAGTCAAAGTGGACATTTATTTAAGGACGGAGGGGGGAGTATTAATTAAGATTGCTTATCCCTTTTTAAAGTCTAAGCAGCCGGATGCCATTATAGATTCATGGCACAAAGAATAAATTAAGATTTTAACATCATATCGAGCACAACCACAATTGTCGCATGTCCAAATTTGAAGTTGACAGAAAAATACTTTTAGTATGAAACTATGAATAAATGAACAAAATATGCACCTAAGAATAAAAATCAAATTATAGTTGAAGAAAGTATTATTTTGCGTAGGAATCACAAAAACGTATCTCATTTTTTTGGTAATCATGGTTTTCGACCTTGTAGCGAATCCATGGTGTTTGAATCTACAGCCGGAAAAAAAAATTAAAAAAAAATAAGAAAAAAAACCTTATTGAATTAGCAAAGCTTTTACCTACCAAATAATTGATTTTTCAGAAAGGTTATCCATGTCAAAGTTGGTGGTTTACACTACAGGGATGGCTTGCAAATATAATTATTGAATCTGCAAGTAATATGAGACGTATGTGATAACAAGAAGGAATTGACCATGTATTTTATGCCTTTAAAAGTTAAAACAACTCTCGAGCAGGGACGGAGCCAGGATCAAATATGACCGGGTGCACATATTTTTTTGAATTGTAATATAGAAACACGTTTTGATAGAACGGG
Organism: Chrysanthemum makinoi; assembly: GCA_910596185.1. Taxonomy (NCBI): domain Eukaryota; kingdom Viridiplantae; phylum Streptophyta; class Magnoliopsida; order Asterales; family Asteraceae; genus Chrysanthemum; species Chrysanthemum makinoi. The sequence goes on from OU343219.1 coordinate 164,402,035, forward strand.
GTCATTTATGATGCATTTGGGAAAAATCAATATTTTCTTATAATATTAACACTACATCGAAAAAATTCATACGTGTCCCGAGCACCCGCGGGACACCCCCTGGCTCCGTCCCTGCTCTCAAGCAAAATTAAAAATGAAACCTCGTTGAAACTCGAACAAATGTTTTTCTAACGAAAGTCTAAATATGTTATCGCTAAGTCTGTGTATAGGGACACCAAAAATCACATTTATCTCAGCGTAATTTCAGTTTTCTCTCTCTACTATCAACTTAGTGTAACAAGATAACCAACTTCACCACCAAAATATACCTCACTAAAACACAAATATATCATACAAAAAACCATTTAATAAACACACACACACAAAATAAACCTCTAAGACTCGATCGCTTGCATGACCGAGTTTATGTTTTTTACAACTTGCCCGCGTCTTCCATGGGTGTCCGTAATGGTCTTAAACCCGTCTTGTGAGTGCTAACAAGGCATACAACACGTCTTTGTATGCCTTATTACATGTTGTCTGAATGGATAACTTTTACTCTTATTCATGGTTAATATTGATTAGATGATACTCCCAACTTCGCAAAACACCGCAGAAGGATGATAGTTTATTTCCGGTGATGGGCTTTCATCGTTTTTTCTCGATGTTGTTGAGATTTGACAACCATGCTTCTTAGGCTATGTTTATCAACTAGGTTGTCAACCCAAATAGTACACTATTAATACAAATTAATAATTTTTAAATATACTCATCCAAACTTTCCTTCCAACCTAAGTCGTATGGCAACTCAAGATCACAACCCCAATCTGCCACATGTTTTTATTTTAATGGCTATTTGTTTTTTTCTTTACTTTTTTTTTTTTTTTTTAATACTTATATTATTTTAGGTTGGGTTGTTGATAAATGATATAGATTGGTTGTATGTATTTTGTGTACGTGGAGGGAAGAGAAAATAATATTTTAATAAAAGATAGGGTTGTGTTGGGTTGTTGATAAAGATAGTCTTAGGGTTTCATGTTTTAAGCAAAAGGTGTTCAATATTGTACTGTGGTTCATTATAAGCTTATATTCTTTCGTCCCAAATTAATAATTCATATTTTCTGTTGGGATCTCACAATTTAATTGTTCCTTACTAAAAATTGATTAAAAAGTTTGACCGAGTTTATCATATTACCCTTACTTGAAATTACTATTACAAACTACTTTGAAAAAACTTTAATTAATTAGTCTAAAGTAAACCTCTCATTCTGCTAAAAATAAATAAATAATAATAATAATAATTCAGTAATAGTTATGATTTTTTTAAAACTCTGTGTGTTTGTCGATGGACAATTATTTTGAGACAGAGAGAGTAGCTTCTATCCAATTCTGTCTTCTAAGAGTATTGTCCACTTCATATTTTTACTTTGTTATGTTATATTTTCTTGTTTTGATATTCGATGTTATGGGTTACTAATCGTTCACTTCATCTCTAGTTAAGTAGTTTAGCTTTGTTAGAATATATTTGAAAGTTTTTCTTGACAATTTACTTGAGCAAATTGACATTCCAGTCGTTAAACATTGATTTAAGATTACATATTTTAGGTTGTGCCACTTTTGCCTGTAGACGTTTATTCTGGAACGTGAGTATATGACTGGACTTTTCCATTTATGCAATTCCGTTGAGTTATGTACCTCTTGTTTGTTGACTTCATGGTATTCCATTATGGATAAGCCTCTTGCACTTGTTTCTTGTTTACTAATTAGACTTTTATTAAAAATTAAAGGGTCCAAATACACAGTTTATTGACTTTATTCTGTTGTCTGCTTTTATTTAGAGTAAATTGCATTTTTGGTCCTTGTGGTTTGGCCAAATTGCAGGTTTGGTCCCCATCCTTTCGAAAGTGCAACGGTGGTCTTTATTTTGAAGTTTTGGTTGCATATTTGGTCCCTGGCCAAACTTAAATGACTAAAATACCCTTATCTTCTTCCCCTTTAATTTTCTAATTATTTTTTCTTTTTATTTATTCATCTAATAAGAAGAACATATACAAAAACCCAGATAATATTTTTCTTGGTTCACGATATCAGATCTTGTACACGATATCAGATCTTGTACACGATATCAGATCTTGGTTCACGATATCAGATCTTGGTTCACGATATCAGATCTTGTACACGATACAACAAGCAATATTTTTCTTGGTTCACGATATCAGATCTTGTACACGATATCAGATCTTGTACACGACAAAAACGAATCCACTTACCCCTTTTCTTGGTTCACGGCAGCCTCACACAACAACAACAAGCAATATTTTTTTTAACTAAACCAAATCACTAATTTTGCCATATTATCATTACTTCAAATATTCAATAGAAATTAACATGAACACAAAGAAAAATAAATAACAATTCGAATTACAATTAAATGTAATTACAACCAAATATATGACAAAAGAATAACAAAGATAGTGTTCTTATTATGAACCCATTGTGGGTCGAGTGGCTATGAACACCGAACACCAAGAAACTCGATTGGAGGAGACCCGGAACGAATTGGTACAATTAAACACCTTGGATAGCTCCTCTTACACCCATAACAAAACCCCCAACTCAATTGGAAAAACCTCTTTGATTTTGTAATAACCCTAATTTTTTGAATTGATTGGAAGTGATGAGAAAACTTTATGAGATCAATCCTTTATATAGGAAGGATTGAGGAAGGATGATAGTGACTCAATTGTAAACTCAAAACATGTTTTCTACCCTTTTTTAGCGTTCCTCATCTCGAATTCGTCCCAAATGGCTCCATTTGTGCTCCTAGGTTGTAGCTTGATCAAAGTGGGATACAAGACATGAATTTATTCTTGGATTGAAGTCAAAAAGAGTGGATTTAGATCCATTTTAGGCATTTTGTGTGTGTGTCGTGTGTTGGTAGAGAGAAGGAGAGGAAAGGGACGATTCATGTGTAAAAAGTGGATCCATTTAGGTAAGAAATATGAAAAGGAAATAGAAACAAAAGAAGACAGGGGTATTTTCGTCATTTGATGTTGATCAGGGACCAAACATGCAACCAAAACTTCGAAATGAGGACCACCGTTGCACTTTCGAAAGGATGGGGACCAAACCTGCAATTTGGCCAAACCACAAGGACCAAAAATGCAATTTACTCTTTTATTTATGAAAATGTTTCTTTTACCAAACTTTTCAACTAGTGCTATTGTCTGTACTAATTGGCTACCGGCATCCCATCGTAACAGACTGTCACAATCGATTCATTACATAGTATTAACGTCTTACTTGATTTAAAGAAAAAAAAAAAAAAAAAGTAATATCGCTTGTCAAATCCAAAAAAAAAGTTGTGGCTTTAGTTCAGCCATGTATTTGTGAGTACCGCCATACAAACAAGTTGTAATACTTTTTTTAGCAACAATATATATGAGATGGTTGATTGAAGATCCTTGTTTCATTCCATTATAATCATGTAGTAGTGTTAAACTGTTATGGTTGATTGAAAATCCTAGTTTCATCCAATAGTGATTAGTGATTATCACATGCTTAAAACCCGATATGCCAACAATAATGCGCACTTTTGTTTTAAGTTATTTTGATCCAAAGTACAGGATGCTTTTTAAACCTTTTCTATCTATTTTCAGCTTCATTCTTCACTTGTCATAATTATACAAGAAACTAAATTTGTTTTTCTCTATTAATTTTTAGGGGCAATTTCATATCTCCCCTCCTTTTAAATGGAAATTTCATATATACCCAAACATGCATTAAAAACATTGTATATTATGCATTCAATACTTGCACTTTGGGTATATATGAAATTAAACATGAAAGTAAGGTGATATATGAAATTAATCCTAATTTTTAGCTAAAATGTCTGATTGTCACATAGAAAGGGTTGATGGGTTACTACGCTAGCCCATATCGCGGGAAACTGAAGCTATTGGGTTTCATTGTGTATTTGGGCCTGACATGAATGACTGACAAATAAACTTTCACAGTTTCAGATATTCAGATCCAAGAATAAATAAAAACGTTACTTTCACGTTAAGTAACAATAAAAAATAAGGAAAATGATAAATTTAGGCATCAAAGTTGTCACGTTTTCCTTTTCTGGGCATCGAACTTTTTTTTCTTCCTATTATAGCACTGAACTTGCCTAATTTTCCTTTTGTGACACAAAATCACACTTTTGTGTCACAAAAGGAAAATTAGGTAAGTTCATCTACCATAGAAAAATAAAAGTTCGATGCCCAAAAGAAAAAGTTCGATGCCCAGAAGAAAAAAAAGTTCGACCGTTAATTTTTTTATTGCACCGTTAGTCCTTTTCGTCTGTTTTTACACGGTTTTGTTCGTTTTTACACGGTTTTGTCCTTTTTTTACACGTTTTCGTCCGTTTTTACACGTTTTCGTCCGTTTTTACACGCTTTCCATCCGTTTTGCACGTTTTCATCCGCTTTTTGCACGTTTCGTCCGTTTTTTTACACGTTTTCGTCGTTTTTGCACTTTTGTCCGGTTTTGCACGTTTTAGTCCGCTTTTGCACTTTCGTCCATTTTGCACGTTTTCGTCCAGCTTTTGCACGTTTTCGTCTGTTTTTTGCTGCACAGTTTCGTCCGTTTTTACATTTTCTTGTTTTTGCACAGTTTTTCCGTTTTTGCGTTTTCGTCCGGTTTTGCATTTTTTCGTCGCTTTTGCGTTTTCGCTTTTTTGCACAGCTTCTAACTTTTGACAAACAAAACGTGTAAAAGCGAAAACATGCAAAAACAGCGAAACGTGCAAAAGCGGACGAAACGCTGCAAAGCGACGCAAACGCAAAACGGACGAAAAAGTGAAAAACGGACGAAAACGTGTAAAAACGGATGAAAACGTGTAGAAACGGACGAAAACCGTGTAAGAACGGACGAAAACGTGTAAGAACGGGCGAAAAGGACTATGGTGCATAATATAATAACTCGTTAAAACAACGAAAAGGACTAACGGTGCAATAAAAAATTAAAGGTCGAACTTTTTTTTTCGGGCATCGAACTTTTTTCCTTTCTGGCATCAAACTTTTTTTCTTTCCTATTGTAGCATTGAACTTGCCTAATTTTCCTTTTGTGACACAAAATCACACTTTAAGTGTCACAAAAGGAAAATTAGGCAAGTTCAGTGCTACAATAGGAAAAAAAAAAAGTTCGATGCCCAGAAAAAGAAAACGTGGCAACTTTGATGCCTAAATTTATCATTTTCCCTAAAAAATAATGATAATTAATTTTGATTAACCTGCAATAATATAGTAATTAACGGAAAAATAGTACAATTCAGTTTGTTAGGGTAGTTAATAGTCATACCAAATCTTTTATTATACGGAATGGTACAACAACAAAAGAGTGAAAGACATAATCTGACGGTCAATTGAAAAAATAAATAATGTAAAAGTTAATTAAATCGTTTTGACAATTTTGTTATTTCGAGTCATTTTTTATAAATTTTTTATGGATCTTTGACGTATCTAGATTTCTATGGATCTTTCTGAAAAACCAAATAGATAATGAATAACAATAAGATAAGAAATAATAGTTTGTTTTGAATAATAGATGTCTTTCACATCAAACTATAACAATAACGAGAAAAGTTTAATGTAGGTTCAATACTTTTTAAATATTTAATGAACTAATCATGATCATCTATTTTTTTATAAAAACAAACAAAATAAACTTTTACTACTTTCTAAAAAAATTAAATATTGCAAATCAATAATCGTTACGCGAAAAGAATCATACCACTACGACGAGAATTAAATCGTCTATCTATAAAGAGGCATTTCTATATACTTTTGAAAAAACTTTTTTTACGACATTTTTTTATAAGTATCGAAATTTAGACTAGACGGAGTGGGGAGAAACTCACCGCTTGGTGAGTGACTCATCCACGACACACCCAAAACACAAGTCAAAGTTAAGGCCAAAATTGCAAACTTTGGTGAGTACTCACCATAATGTTTATATGGGCCCAATTCAAAAGTAATGTTTTTTTTTTTTTTTTTTTTGTGAGTGTGTGTGAAACATTTTTTTTTGAACGACGGAAATTTTATTAAGCTAGCAAGGAGCTAGAACAAAACAAACAATTACATAATGGAAGTACACAGGGTCGGGTTTTGAAGCCAACCAACCCAACTCAAACGTTTAGAGCGACATCTACTATTAACCCATAAAAAAGACGTCATAACAAGATTATCAAAAAATAAACTCTTTCTCGGAGGCATCCTTCCAAACACACATAAGTTCCGATAGCACCATACATGCCACCATAACGATATAAATGACGCTTCCAAGAATTGCTTTTGAATATTGCTTAGCCGAATAGACCCAAACCACTCCAACCATTGAGAATAAGATCGCAAAAATGGAATATTGATATCCCACCACGTGCCTAGCCTGTTGTATACCTGCACAGCGAAGGAGCACTCAAAAAATACATGTGTTGTAGATTCTGAACACTCCTCACAAATCGGACATAGAACCGAGGGAATATCTAAGCCACGAGCATCAAGGTTAACTCGAGTGGGGAGCCTGTCAAGAGTCATTTTCCATACCATAATATTGACCTTATTCGGGACTAACTTACACCATCTTGTTGGGGCACCATTCGAAATTAACATATGCTTGTCAATTGCAATCCTAGCCGAACGAATAGTGAAGTTCCTTGAGCCTTCTAACGTCCAAACCCATCTATCCTCCATTGGAGTTAAATTTGTACCTGAGATCAACGTTTGCATTGCTGTCCATTGCTCGCTTTCTACACCACCTCTTGGACATCGTCTTAAGGAATCTGTATCGGCTCCTTGGACCTTCTTTGAAGCTACAGTAATCAACTTGTTTACTTCCAAAGCATACATTCTTGGAAATCTATCTTTTAGGAGGCTATTACCTTCCCATTTTTCTGTCCAGAATTTCGTGTTTCTACCATCACCAATCTTCCTGCTGCAATAACCCAACAAATCAACACCATGCTCCTTATTACTTTCCATAGCTTTAATTACATTTAGCCATACAGAAGAACGGTATGACCTTCGTGACGGCTCATCTATTAAACCCCTCTTACCATATATGGCTTTGGCAACTCTAACCCATAAGGCATTTGGCGACACCATAAATCTCCATATCCATTTAAACAATAGAGCGTGATTCAAAGCAACGATACTATTCACTCCAAGACTCTCATCTTTACGGCTCGCCAACACTTTTTTCCAGCTTATCCAAGTAATTTTACGTTCCTCCATGTCCGCCCCTATAAAAAACTTATTACGAATAGATTCAAGCTGATTTATCACTGCCTTCGGGGCTTTATATATAGACATATAATACGTTGGGATTGCCCCTAGAACCGATTTTAATAACGTTAGCCGCCCACCAACTGACAACGTTTTAACTTTCCACTTAGATAGTTTATTATTAACCTTAGTTATCACTTCCTTCCAAGAATTAATTCTAGCCATATTTTCCCCAACTCTAACCCCGAGGTACGTCCCCAAATTCTTGGTAACTTTACAACCAATATAAGTAGCCATATTCTCCACTTCATCATACGGCACACACACCCCCATAAGAGTCGATTTGTGAAAGTTTACTTTCATTCCGGATGTTAAATGGAAGCATTGCAATAATCTAACAAGAGCACTGATGTTTGTACTCGACCATTTCCCAATGAAAATTGCATCATCGGCATAAAACAAGTGGGATAAGTTTACCCGCAGAGAATTACCAATGGCCAACGACGAGAATAGACCTCTCTCTATCACATTCATAAACGCTAGGTGCAGACTTTCCATCACAAGAAGAAACAAAAAAGGAGACAACGGATCTCCTTGTCTTAACCCTCTACGGAATTGAAACTCTTTTGTAGGACTCCCATTTACCAAAACAGATCCCATACATGAACAAAAGCATCCCTGAATCCACATCCTCCATCGCTCACCAAAACCAAACCGAGATAAAATGTCATCAATAAAATCCCACCTTACTTAATCAAAAGCTTTCTGAAAGTCAATCTTTAAAATCATTGTTTTATGTTTATGATGTTTACACCACGATAACGTCTCATTAAGAATAAAAGGCCCATCGAGAATTTGTCTACCTTTATGAAAAGCAGATTGTTCCATACTCACCAGGTCATCCATAACAAAAGATAAGCGATTTGCCAAGATCTTGCCAACAATTTTATATTGACACCCAATGAGGTCCGGACGGAAGTCATTTACTAGTTTCGCATCAAGAACCTTAGGAATTAAAGTAATAAATGACGAGTTACATCCCCTCGGAAACTTACCCGAGGATAAGAAATGGGCTATGGCAGCCATAAGATCCTCCCCAATTAAATACCAAAATTTCTTAAAGAAGTCGAATGTGAACCCATCAGGACCCGGAGCCTTTTCTGAGCCACACTCCCACACTGCCTTTTTTACTTCTTCTTGCGTAATCTCTTCTTCTAGATTCGCAGACTGATCACTCGTTAGGGTGGATGGGAACTCTGAATCATATCGGCCGATCCCAATCAGGAGCATCAAACCTAGAGGCAAAGTGATTAAAGAATTCTTGCTTTACCCGGGTTGGATCATCAACCCATTCCCCGTCAATCAAGATCCCCCGAATGGCATTATTACGTCTCTTTTTATTTATGATACCATGAAAATATTTACTATTTTCATCCCCTTCTATAACCCATTTAACTTTAGCTTTTTGAGCTAAATCCATTGACTCTTTACGTTCTAAATCCAATAACAGTTTAGTAATTTGACACCGATCTTCTATATCCGATTGCTGACGTTGATCCATATCGATTCTTTTATCAATATCAATAAGCTTATCGACCCATTCTTTCTTCTTTTGTTTCCGGTCTTCCACTTTAGCTTTATTCCAGTTTCTAAGGCGATGTTTGAGAATTTTAAGCTTGTTCTTCAATCTAATCATAGGATTCGAATCATCAACACCATCATTCTTCCAAACATACTCAACAACCTCAGTAAAGTCATCCTCCAAAAACCATGAGCTAAATATCCGAAATGGCTTGGGACCATAATCAGTGACAACTTCATGTAACAGTAAAGGACAGTGATCTGACAAATGTCGGGTAAGAATCATACCCGAAAGGTGTGGAAAGTTTTCTAACAGCCCTTCAGATACAAGGAACCGGTCGATTTTACTCATTTTTTAGCCCACTTTGTCCGTCCACATGTACATATAACCATCTAACGGAATATCCACTAGAGACGTATTTGAAATGAAGTCATTAAACACACTAGCATGATGACTGTTAAACACCGTGCCAAAACGTTCTTGAGCATATCGAACTTCATTAAAATCACCCATTAGAATAACCTCCCCATTCCAATGTTTAATAGTACCCATAATACGATCCCATAGAGTTTTTTTAGCTGCAAATTCCTGTGGAGCATAAACAGACACGATTAACAATGGAGTATTAGTTGACAACCAAATCCCTTCTATCGCCACAAAATTAGTCTCTATCACTTGACGGCTCTTGTGAAATGCACCTTTATCCCAAACACATAAAATACCTCCAGACAATCCCATAGTTGGTGCCATAGAAAAATCGAAGAATGCATTACCCCATATTTTCCTAAGTGCTAGACAACTAAACGATGTTTTCTTAGTCTCCTGAATAGCTAAGAACTGAACATCATGTTTCAAGCACAACTCCCTAACCCATTTCTTTTTCTCCTTTTTCCCGATTCCTTGAACATTTAAAGACATCATCTTCATTGTATAACGTTCTCTCCTCCAATATTGTCTATAATTCGCTTCATATCCTTTTCACACCCCTTCATTGCATACCCCATCGCTTGTCCAAATTCAATAATCTCATTAAATTTATCTATCATCGAGAATCCATTCATTAGTATCTTTGACTTAATTTGAGATGGCATGTTAATTGACTGATCATCTCGATTTCCATCTTCATCAATCATCCGTACACCACTTTTATGACAGTGACTTTCCTTCTTCTCATCTTCTTTATTTATACTCTCGCTCTCTTCCTGTGGCTCCATCTTTTGACTATGATTAACTTCTACCTCTTTATTTGAAGACATAACAGGAGTGAAACCAGGAGGGAATGTAGGCTCGCTATTGTCTACCTTATCATTTTTCGCTGCAGATTTTTTTATCAAGTCTTCTAAATTAAACGCGTCCTTATTCATAACATCCTCTACTACATCCTCCACATCATTTTTACTAATAGAAAACGCACCATCTGAATCGCTATCACCAACCATACCATCCTCCACATTCTTATTCATACCATTAGAAAATGGAACTTCCTTATTCATAACATCCTCTACTACATCCTCCACATCATTTTCATTATTAGAAATCGCATCATCTGAATCTCTATCACCAATCATATCATTTTCTCCCTTCCCTTCAACTTCTGTGTGAAATATTTAGTGTGGTATATTTTGTATGAAGTGAGTATTTTAATGAAATATGAGATATGATGATCAAAACAAATGTATGGTGTGTGGGAGTGAGTGGAACTAAGAGGAGAGAGAAAGCTGGGGTGGCGGTGACTGACTCACCCACTACTACCTTCAGTCTTACGTTTGGAGAAATCACATCTGATTTGCTATTTTCAAATCACATGTGATTTGTGAAATCATATGTGATTCCTAACATACAAATAAAATGTGATTTTTTAATACACAAATTTTAACACCATAACATAATTCGAAAAAAAATGTTCGTCGAAAATATATGGAAGTGTCCTTCAACTCGAAGATAAAAAAATTCTCGTCGCGATGTTATATTTTTCGTCGCTTAACGATTTACTTTTTGCAAAATATTTGATTTTTTTTTAAAAATGATAGAAAAATATTTTTTTATTAATTTTGATAAAAAATAAATAATTTGTTAGGATTGATTTATTGGATCGATTTATATTCATCTCGACTTTAACAATGTGTCTTTATCTGATATCTAGTTGTTAAGTAAAAACAAAAGTTCACCTACAATACGAATTTCAAAACATAAAACCATGGCAAACTAAAACTCATCGTCAAACTATTGTTACATTTCTCCATTTTAGATGACTTTTCATGATTCTTATCTACTAAACTGTCTAAACACGGACAGACGAATTATTTAGATTACAATAATAAATAGTCAATACTTGTAATTGATTAGATATCTAATACTAGCCAACTATTTTCAATTATTTGTATGTAAAGCTTTAATTCATTTTTTATTTAATGATCGATCTATGATACAAAGTTCACACGATCCATGTGGTCGTTGTCCCTTTCACGCCAATCAGACGAATTTAGATCTTGAGAAAGTTGAATCTATATGACATCGTTAAAAAAATGCAGCTTATGTGATATTTGAAAGTGGCTATGCATATAATACATGGTAACATGGCACTAGGTTTAAAGTGTATTATTGGCATTTGTTTGGATGTGAGTCGAGCCGTATTCGAGTCTGTCAGAGCTTGAGCATGACTCGTTTATAGCTATAAAGCTTGAGCTCGTTTTAAGCTTTATATATTTAGTTTGAACTCAGGTCGTAACAGATTTTGTAGGCTCAGACTTGGCTCGGACTCAACTAATTTTGATAACGTGTTAAACGAATAAAGCTCAAATCAGCTTATTAAGCATACTAGGCTCGAGCTCGTTCTTTTATTTTAAACTCGTTTACATAGTTATATGTATACAAAATACATGTAAATATATATTTTAAAAACTTGTTTAAGGTCGCGAGCCCAGTCGATATCTATATATAAAGCTTGGGCTTAATTATTAATTGAGCTCAAACTTAAGTTTTAAGCTTGGGCTTGAGCTCGTTCAAGCTTTTTATAGATCCCTAATTTTTCATGAGTGACTTGGCTTGTATCCACTCCCATATACTCCGTATATCTATTCTGGGATGAAACTTATTCCCATACCAGGCGTGCTACGCACATAAATAATACACATTTATAGTTTAAGATATCGAATTCTCAATATCCAAAGCTGTACTCACTTTTGGTTCCACAAAATCTGCTTATCTCTACATATAATATCCTTCTAAATCTTTACTACTCCATCATCAGTCTTGCGGACCAAATTATCAATGTAACTTTCATTTATATAAAGGGGATAATTCTATATTTACCCAATGCATTTAAAGCATGTTTTGAATAAATATGACATTATCATGTTTTTTTTAACGGCAAAGATTTATAGAAAGAAGCTAGCAAGGAACTAGCACAAAATTACATTGGTTTTTTAAGCCAATCCGGCCAAACTAAACGACTAGAACCTCTAATTTGTAACCAAGAAAAAAAACAAAAACGAATATTATCAAATATATCACATTTCCTCATGCGTTGAGAGTTGAATGTGATCGAGTTCCGATACTTCCAAATAAGCCACCACGTGGACGCGGATATCACTTGAATGCGCTTCTTGACTTCGTTAGAAACCCGGATGTTGTCAAACCAAGACTCCCAATCTGAGTGGGAGTGTAATGATTGGATATTCAAGTCAATCCAAATACGAACCAAACGCCATATATTTGACGCGACATCACACGAATAGAAAATATGATCATTGGTCTCCCTGTCGTTACTACAAACCGGACAATCAATAGAATGAATATCCAACCCTCGCCTTGAAAGGTTCAGACGATGAGGGAGCCTATCCAATCTCATCTTCCAAATGAAAATATTCACCTTTCGAAGGAAGAATGTTACACCAACTAGTTGCCATCGAGAGCGTCGGGAGAATTATATCGTCGATGTGTTTTCTTATAGCACCAACAGTGAAAGAGCCATCATGTTTAAGTTGGGTAAATATGAAATTGCCCCATATATAAATGACGTTTCTTTCACTTGAAATGAATTTCAATATCCGATGAATAATTGAAATGGACAACAACTTAGGGCTCGTTTGGTTCGCAGAATGTTTTTGACGGAATTGGAATTTGTTTAAGGAATTGGAATGTGAAGGAATTGAATGTTAGAAATTGAAATCCTAAGGTGGTTACGAGTCTACGAGAACATTGTTTTTTACTCTCTAAGCAGCCTGACGCCATCATGGCACAAAGAATAAAGTTTTTAACATTGACCACAACCACAATTGTCTCATGTTCCAAACGAGGTGGGCGTCATGGCCGCCGCGTTGCGGCGGGGTTTTTTGATGCAGCTGCAAGAAATCTAAAACATAGCAACTGCACATTACTATTTTCTAATTACTCAGCCGTTAACTACACACTACAACTGGTGCATACATTTGTAAACCACTATGGTATACTGATATCATAAGCCAAAAAATATCTAAAGAATTCCTGTTTATAAAACCTAAAAATGGCTGGGAAGACCTGAATCATTTGATTATCGTTGGTCCAAGGAACTCGGCACCCAATAATGTTTTTCTCCTGTTATTTCCACAGCCTGTAAACCATCATCTTTATTAACAAAGCTAATTTCTGCAGTCCTACAACAGAAAAACGATTACGTCACCACCATATAATTAACTTGTAAGATCAAAGCTATTACCGTATACTTACCCACCCAGTCTTTTGGTGTCGATATCTTTTCAAAGTTCAATAGCACTATCAGGGGCAAGATCAGCAAGAGCATCTTCAAGAGGCCAATTCAGCTTATGTAGCGGTTATGCATCCTGAACATGTAACAAACAGGATGTTAAAAGTCCTTGCTTAAGACATCGTAATCATCTCTGATGACTTTAAAAATATGTGTCTATAAAGCCTAAACATTCGGGCCCATGTTTTCCATACACATCTCCTCTTTTCCCAACACTACTGTTCACATTATTAACCAAGGAAAATGGAATTCCTGCATTTTCTTACTCGCCCCCGCTATATAATCTGCATTTCATTGGCGATGGTCCATAAGATAGCCACATGAGGTAGATGCGACTGATTTTGACGCAGTGATTTAAGCGGATTTTCCTCCCTCAAACAATCAAGCCGCAAGCATAATCATAACCTTTACGACGGCGTGAATTGAGGTGCCGATTTTTTCTTTGGTTTCCAGATATTTGCTGAATAGTCGAGAAAAGCTAAACTGATGAGGCAGGGCTTTTTATTCTCGGAACTGGTTCAATGTCAAGCCTCGGTGTAGTTTCTAACGTAGCGGTACGTTGCATTGACGGAAAAGAAATCTTAGTAGCATCTTAGATCCAAAAGGCTTTTTCATGCAGGTCTTCAATATATGGTGTTATAGTTTGTGTATTTTCGTGTGACCCAACCTAGACAGAAAAGAAAAAAAATCCAATATTAATACCGGTGTAGCGACGTTTTCATTCGTTTATATTCATTGAAACTCCCAAAAGAGCATGCGCGTAACTAAAATATGGACCTTTACTGCCAAATATGAAACGCCAAAAGAGGATGAGACCTTCGCCTGCTTCTAAAATTACCAGCGGATGAGTTTTTCCATCTCTGCAAGTGATTGACATGTTTTCGAGCCAACCACCCATGAAACACTACAAAATGCAAGGATGAATAGTTAAGATATTGCGGATAATTAATGATATTCAATTATAAAGTTGAACTCATAAGCAGCAACAACATGAGTTTTTAATAAAAAAAAAGGATATTAGTTATAATACGACGCGACCAGGTTGACCCGAACAACAATAGATCCGAATTCGACTAACCAAATATTTTAATAGGTTCGGGTTCAGGTGTGGTAATTTTAGCTCTAACCCGGGTTTGACCCGCCTCGAATTCATCCGAACCCACCTAATCTGACCCGACTAAAACCCCTATTTGGTAGTAGTTTATATACAGGGGTAAGTGATTTATTAATTAAGATACAAACATTTAATACATGTCTTATATGTAGCTTTTAAGGATAAATTTAGCATTTTTCTTAAAACAATTGTTCTATTAGTTGAATAGATATATTTTGGTTTGGTTAATAAGGAGTGCTCACTGCCATACTTTCATGAGTCAACATGGTTTCCAAAGCTACATGTGACATTTTATTTTGTTGCAGCACATGCAATGATCTCACTTTTCAAAATTGTATGCGATATGAAAGTAGGCATATGATCTAGAAATAGAATTTTATGTTTATTTACTAATACCTGAGAAGTATATTTATTTAGTAGTAAATTGAAAGATTCAGCAAGTCGAAGTTCCACTATTTTCAGTAACCACGTATTCCAAGACACCCATTCCACTAAGAAATTGCAAGTAAGTACTGTAGTTATCCACCTCGATTTATAGTATTATTGATGGTTCATGGATTACGTATATAACGATTTGAGGATGTTTCTTTTGACTTTTTAATTTTGCATTCAATGACAGCAATTTACATATCTACATCCATTTACAAACTGTTATCAACTCATAATAAGATAAACACGCAAGGGTTTGTCATATGTCGAATTTGATAAAGCTTCTAGTTCTAATAAACTGGGATACATCATCTTTATGAAAAATGACCATATTGATTTTCAACAGTAAAATGCTCCAAAAAAAAGAATGCAGGAGTTCCTTAATGACACACCATATAGGTCTCTGTAAATCGTACATGAGTTCTAAGTTGTCGGTTTTGATATCCTAACAGAAATAAAATAGCAGTAACAACCATATGATAACATAATATGCATAACAAACATCAAAACAGGTGTTGATAAAAAGAAAATAGCAGTAACCACCATCATACCTTCTGCAGCATGTCATCTACAAAAACTCCTAATCTTTATTCCACCATCATATCCATAATCTTTATTCCACAATAACATGTCATCTACAAAAATCCCTTAGTTAACCCGTTTTAATTAACAATTCCAAACACCACTTAAAACCTTAAAACACAACAAATGGAATCCAATAACATCAAATCAAACCTTAAAAAAAGAACAAAAAAACATATCATTACCAGCTTCTCCTTTAGCCAATAATCACAGCAGCCACTAACAAAAGGAGCTACTTGCGAGAACCCTCGACTGCCAACGCGACAAAGCCCTTTCGGGTTAATCGGACCACTCGGAGATGTGGGTTTTAGATCGAAAAGTGTGTGGCTGTGTTTTGGTCTGAGAAGGTAGAGAGTGGATTTTGATTTTGGAAGAAGCTTCTAGGTGAAACCGGAATGAGGAGGAGGGATGCAGATATGTTGAGGTGATGATGATAATTGATAAACACCAGCAGGCCAACACAGACCAGCACATGTATTGGGCTAAGTGAAATGGGCCACGCGTACTGTAGACGGAACGACGTCGTATCAAATGGCTTCATCAAATCAAACCTTAAAAAAAGAACAAAAAAACATATCATTACCAGCTTCTCCTTTAGCCAATAATCACAGCAGCCACTAACAAAAGGAGCTACTTGCGAGAACCCTCGACTGCCAACGCGACAAAGCCCTTTCGGGTTAATCGGACCACTCGGAGATGTGGGTTTTAGATCGAAAAGTGTGTGTGGTGTGTTTTGGTCCGAGAAGGTAGAGAGTGGATTTTGATTTTGGAAGAAGCTTCTAGGTGAAACCGGAATGAGGAGGAGGGATGCAGATATGTTGAGGTGATGATGATAATTGATAAACACCAGCAGGCCAACACAGACCAGCACATGTATTGGGCTAAGTGAAATGGGCCACGCGTACTGTAGACGGAACGACGTCGTATCAAATGGCTTATAATATATATAGTAATTTGAAGTTAACGAAAATTACTTTTAGTATAAATAAATGTTCAATGTTTTTGCATATGGTTGACCTAATAATAATAGCTAAATCATAAGTGAACAACGTATTCTTTTGTATAGGAAACGTATCTCGTTTAAATAAAAGGTAATGTTTATATAGAAAGGTGTCAAAAAATATATTAAAAAAATAAAATAGCAATCTTTTAGCTACCGAATAAGAGAAAAGTACAAAAATAAGCTAAAATCTTTTTTGAAGTCCCCTTTGTGATCAAGTTTTAACGAATGTCCAATGGTTAATGCGCAAACCACTTCGACTCCGCAGCTCCACCCAAATTCGCCACGGTCCAAATGAAAGTACACTTTTTGTACTTTTTTTTTATTATTTGTACTTTTTGTACTTTCATTTGGACACGTGGTGAAATTTGGGTGGAGCTGCGGAGTGGAGTGGTTGTGCAGTGGCGAATTTTGGGTGGAGCTGCGGAGTCGAGTGGTTGCGCATGACTATTTTGGACATTGAGTTAAAAAATGACCACAAAAGGGACTTCAAAAAATATTTTGGCTTATTTTTGTACTTTTCTCACCGAATAATTAATTTATTTTTTATTTATTTATTTTTAGAACGTCAACTAACTATCTCACATGTTTTAAGTAGAACTTGAACCCATAACCATTTGGTTAAAGAGATTCTCACACAACAAATGATATCATTGAGATACAAGCCCTTTGGTACTGAATAATTAATATTGTTTATGTCATTGACTCTTTAGAAATATTATCCATGTCAAAGTTGGTTTACACCACAGAGATGGCTTGCAAAGATCATTATTAAAACTAAGTAATATGAGACGTATGCGATTACAACAACAAATTGACCGTATATTTTATGCCATAGGGGGGGAGGGAGTGGTACCCTAATACCCGAATTGTCACATCATCTCTATCCAATAAAAACTCTCCAACTCAAAATTACCCAATTCTATCCTAACACTACCCTAAGTGGAGGGAGTGGTACCTTAATACCCGAATTTCTTTTTTTTTTGCAAGTCCTAATATATTCCAACAAATAAACATATACTAAACTAATTAATTGGTATCTTAAAACCTAAAAAATAAGATCAAATATTTGGTACCATTTCAAGTTCATCTTGAACTTCTTGCAGCTTTTCAATAGACAAAACAAGTTCAGTGTCGAGTTGTTCAAAGTTTTCTTCGGCGGAGATCTTGGGTTTCTTTCCTTTGTCAGTCACCATTCTTACAAACCTTAAAACTGTTGTTGATCTGGTTCTAAGAAGAAGAAGAAGACAGGACAGGAAGTGGGTTGTGTTTGTATTGTGATGTGTTACTGATCGGGCTTGGAACCCGATTTACTACCCGAAATCGCCTACCCGAGTAACACTGGTGATGTTACCCGATCGGGTTGAGGTACCCGATCACCACTCCCTCCCCCCTTATAAAAACAAGTCTTAAGCAAAAACAAAACATCATTGAAACTCACACAAATATTTTGCTAATGACAGTACAAAATGTTATCGTTAAATGGGTAACTTTGACAGTATCATCCATGGTTAATTTTGATTAGATGATAATCACAACGATAAATATATAACTCACACTTGATTGTGATTGAGAAAATGAACTCTTTACATTTCATTATAGTTGAACAACATTTGCTCAAAGTGTTGGCTCACTTCATATTTTTTGTTTGTAATATTAAATTTTCTCGTTTTGATGTATTCAATAGTAATGGGTTACTAATTTCTCACGTAATCTCTAGTCAAGTAGTTACCTTTATTATAATATCTTATAAAGTTTTTCATGGCAATTTTCTTAATGATCAAATTTACATTTTACTGTTTAAACATTTTGCTTGTAAACAATTACTCTGGAACGTAAGTATTTGACTGGACTTTTCCAGTTATGCAATTCCGTTGAGAATGTTGACTAATGTGTAATAGTATTCCTTTATGGATAAGCTACTTGTTTCTTATAAGTTCTTACGTACCTAGTCCAAATTCACAACTTATTATGTTGTCTTTTTTCTTCTCAACTTGTCACAGCTGTTAGATGACACATGATTGAAGTTATTTTATTTATTTTTAGGAAAGTTTTAAGCCAGGATAATTTAAATAAGATGGTCATTGATGTCCACTTGGATATTTTGTGATTGTCATGGAGCAGAGGGTGGGTAGATGGGTTACTACGTTAGCCCAAATGGCGGTAACAAGAAGCTATTGTATTCCATTGGGCATTTGGGCCCAACATGAACGACTGACAAAAAACTTTCATTTATCAGATCCGCGAATAAATAAAAGCATTACTTTCACGCTAAGTAACAACAAAAAATAATGATAATTAATCAGATTAACTTGCAATATGATTATTAAAGTCAAGTAATTACTGAAAAAAATAGTTTAATATAGTTTTAGAGTAGTCATACCGAATCTTTTCTACAATAACAGGAGGCATGATGTGAGGCGAGGGTAAGTTGAGAAAAACAAATTTGTAACAACTAATCGGACCGTTTAGTTTTTGTCATGTGAGCATATCTATATTAGAGTTGAGATCAATATAGAACTCATATTTGTCATAGAACAAATGAGCCGTCATGTAAGCTTCATTTTTATCTAAATTAATACAAAATCATTTTCCACCTTTTTTTTTTTAAAACAACATATCTTACAAGCGTAAATCTTCAAAATATAAAAATACACCATCAGGAGAATTAAATTATCTTTTTATAGATATGCACTTTTACATATTTTCGACAAACATTTTTTTTCAAAAATTCCGTCCGAAAAATCATATATGATTTTTACGAATCATATATGATTTTAAAAAATCATGTATGATTAGATTTTTCTGAATCATATATAATTTTACAATCATATATGATTCTCAAAATCATATGTGATTCAGTAAAATCGAATCGTATATGATTTTCACAAATCATATATGATTTTTGTTGACCGAAATTTTGAAAAAAGAGTTGTTAAAAATATATAGTAGTGCATATCTATGAAAGATAATTTAATTCTCGTCCGCGATGGTATATTTTTATCGCAACGATTAACGGTTTTTAGAGATATTTAATTTTTTAAAAAATGATGAAAGTTTATCATAATAAAAAAATGAATGGCTATTATTGGTTGATTGGATCTATGGTAAATTTTGGTTCTATATTGAACTTTTGCCATCTATATTATAGTTAAAAAAAAATAAGCATATCTATATCTATACTACATATAATACATGAAAGCAGCTCACTCTTAATTTTAAGACGTACAAGAAATTAAGCATGGTTTACAACACTTTAATGCATCCAACTTTCAGAATTACAACAAAGTAAGCATATTGTACAACAAAATAAAGCGTGATGTCATTTTAAAACCAAAATTTAATCAAACAACATTAATGCTATTAAAAACACCCATTCACCAAAAATTACAACCATTTAAGCACAATGTACAATAGCTGCAACCAATTTTCTGATTTACAAAGTGGTCAATGTTATTAATAACTATAATGACTACTACTTAGAAGAAAAGAAACATAGTGTACAACACTTTGATGCACATAATTTTCAGACGTACAAGACAAGAAGCATAGTGTACAACAAAACACCACATTAATGTTATTTAATGTAGTCAATTATTTAACTGGTCAATAAATACAACTAATACAGTTATTAAAACACTCATTACATAAGAAATACAAATTATCAAGCATATTATACAACCAAATTAAACACAATTCCTGCATTAAATTTCACTACTACAAATAATAAAGCATAGGGGTGAGCACAAAAACCGAAAAACCGAATCGAAACCGAAAAATCCGAACCGAAAAAACCGCCCCATTTGACAAACCGATGGCGGTGGTTTTAAATTTTATAAAAACCGAATATTTGGGGCGGTTTTTGGTTTCATAAGAAAAATCGAACCGAAAACCGCCGCCCACCTTTTTATATGTTTTTATATAATTTTATCTATATAAAAGATTTGCTATTTAATTTTAAAGATTTAAGTATAAAACTTTATCTATTAAAAAATGTGTTGTTTACTATCTATACATTAAAATTTGTTTTATTTATAGATATTATATATTTGTTTCGAACAATAGTGTTCTTTGAAAATTTCCCTTACAATTCTCGTACGCGAACGAAAAGTGCAAAGCCGCAAAGACGTGCATTTTATATTTTAGATTGATGTTTGGTTGTTTTGTACGTTTTTTCGACTCTTTGGATTGCTAGATAATATGCTATTATTGATATTTGTTTAAATATTTTTGCTTGAAAACTTAGAATTGTAAACTTCATATAAGATTAAAACTTGCTTGTTTTCAAGTAAGAAAAACCGAATAAAAACCGAAACCGAACCGATACAATGTCAAAACCGAAAAACCAAAACCGAAAATCCAAACTAAGCGGTTTGTAGTTTCTAAAAATCGAAATATACTTGGGTTTTGGTTTTACCATAAAACGCCCCACCCGCCCTGCTGCCACCCCTAATAAAGCACATTATACAAATATTCAGTTCAGCCCGAAGCAACGGCTAAATGGGCTTTAGCCGAACGGCGCGAACCAAACGAGCTCTAGCCCGAAAGCTTGGCATAGGGCGAATCAGCGGGTTCGCTACCAAACGAGCACGCCATCTGAAATTCTTGATATTCATAAATTTATTGTTAAAAAGAACATAATAAACTAAAATACATTATTCATCGAAAAATTTTATTTCAGGGTACCTGCCGCTGCAACGTGCAGGTACCATGCTAGTAATTAAGTAATTTATTTAACTATTGAATTATATGCTTAATTTACTAAGTAATGAGCCGAGTTGCTTGTGAGCTAATCAAGCGCAGCTTAGTAAAACCATTAATAGTGTTCGAGCTTAAGTTGAAGCTCATTAATAACGGAACCGAGCTTGAGATCTAAAAATTGACAAACGTATCAAGTAAATGAGTCGAGTTGCTTGTGAGCTAATCATGCTCGGTTCGGTAAAACCTTTGATGGGTTGAGCTTAACTTGAAGCTGGATTGGGCTCGCGACTATAAGCATACTTTTAGAATAAAGTCTTGTCGAGATCGAGGCTAGGCTCGTTTTCATCTAGTTATCCAATATGCCGACTTTGTTTTGTTTGGTGTTCTTTTACGCGACCATGTCCTTAATGCTGTCAGAGTTAAGTGTTTTGTTAAATAATCCAATTGTGTTTTAGTGAGGGGGTGCTTGGTTGGGGGTAATGGGGGGTGGGGAATGGCAAAGGTAATGATTAAACACGTGCTGTTAGTAACTGGGAATGCATAATTGTTTAGTTTTGGGTAATGAGCCATTACCCAAGAATTGGGAGGTATGGTAATGATTACCCACCACCACCCAGCCGCTACCACAGCCAAGCAGCGGAGCCACCGCCACCACCACCACCACCACCACCACCACCACCGCCCACCGCCACCACCACCGGCCACCACCACCCACCACCACCACCCCACCACCACCACCACCAGCCACCACCACCACACCACCACCACCATTAACACCACCACCAACCACCACCACCACCCCCAGCCACCACCACCACCACCAGCCACTACCGCCACCAGTAGCCACCTCCACCACCTCCACCACCACCACCACCAGCTACCACCACCACCAGCCACCACCATTGCGGCCACCACCACTCAGCCACCACCACCACCACCAACGACCACCAGCCACCTCCACCATTAGCCCTCCACCACCACCACCACCACCACCACCACCACCAACCACCACCACCAGCCACCACCACTCACCACCACCACCAGCAAACCACCACCACCACCACCATAGCCTCCACCATCACCACCAGAGCCATCACCACCACCACCACCACCACCATTAGCGGCCACCACCACCACCAGCACACCACCACCACCACCAGCTACCACCATTAGCAGCCACCACCACCACCAGCCATCACCACCACCATCTACCAACCACCACCATCACCACCAAAAGCAGCCACCACCACCACCAGCAACCACCACCACTAACCACCACCACCACCATCACCAGCCACCACCACAACCACTTGGAGGTTAATGTATTTTTCTAATGCCAAACACTATCAAAGATAATGATAATCTCCATTTCATTCCTTTGCATTCCCATTGCCTTTCCCTTTCCCATTCCCTATTTTGAACCAAGCGCACCCTGAGTCTTAGTAGTCAATATTACAACCTCAATTAAAAATTAAATAGAAGTTTGCATTTTCATGACTCAAGCTGACGCTCATTTCAACTTAACTCAACTTAATAACTATACACTTTTACATTATTCTTATACCATTGTCTACCTTCTTAATTTCAGTTCTTCTTTTAGCATCGTATGCATCACAACTCAAACTTATTATGAACGGATTTTTATAAATCTTAAAAGTAAAAAATCAATTTCTAAAATAACTTTATACATGTAGCAAAATTGATCTTAAATAAAAGAAGATTAAATTTTAAAAGGTTCGATATAAATTGTTTAATATATTTTTCTTAATTGTTCATATGTTTTCTAAAAGATATAAAAAAACTTAAAAACTCGTAAATAAAATTCGCAATAAATTTGTATGAAAAATGTGAGTAGAATATAAGGCGACAAAATTTTTGTTGATTAATTATGATAATAAAATCAGTTGTGATTAAAAGAAAATAAAAATAAAAATAAAAATAAAGCAATTTAGGAGAAATAAATGTAAGAAGACGCTTTTGATAGAGAGAGAAAACATTTGTTAATTTTGCGATATATTGCTATATCACATTAAATTCGCAAAATATCATTTGTTTTTCTTGCTTTTTCAGTTATTACTTTTTTTATGTTAAAATAAACGAAAAATCTTACATTATGAATATATCGTTGTAATTTGCAAGAAAATTGTAATTTTTCTTTTTAACATAACATAGAAAAACAATCAACTTAAAGAGAATCAAGAAAGAATTCGTCATTTATGTAGCTTGTTTGATGAAAAACTTTCTAACTTTACATATATTTGAGACCAGAAGACGATAGTTGTATGATTTGTATGAAAGAGAGTATCTCGCAGCAAATGACACAAGCGATAATTCATATGTAAAAGTGAGGACGGTTTCGTTAATTCACATTTTTTAGTCCTAAATTTAGCAATATGTCATAAACTTGAGTCAAGTTAAAAATAAGTGTTATATTGCGTCACTCAAATCCAAATTTTCACAAATAAATCAATATTAGCAAAAGTCTTTGGTCAACTAAACTTCCCACATAATGTTAATATGAGGAAATGAGATTAGCTTAACTCAAGAAGATCTTTCGTGCCATCGGCTCAACCTTAACATGGATGCTGAAAAATCCATCCATTGAGAGCAACGGCGCCGCCAAGCGGCGTTAACCCCTCCCCCCCCACCCCGCCGGCGCCATTCATGGTGTGAGTAAATTGGTGCGGCACCAAGTATGAAACAACACATTTTTTTGGGGTTTGTGTTATATTTGTGTTTGGTGTGTGTGTTTAAGAGCATTAGGTATCCTCGTGTTGACACGCTGGTTCAGTGGAGAAAAGTGGTGCCACATCAACAACTTCCTATAAAACAAAATTCACCACAACACCAAAAACCCCCCTCCTATAACATCAGTTTCTCGTGCCGTCGTGCACCCTTAGACCCCACATATATATATATTTTTTTCCTTTCTTCATTTATTGAAACACACTTAAATAAACCAACACATTTTCAATTTTTTTAACAATAAAATTAAAATTTCATCAATAATAAAAAAACATTACATAATAATTCATATAAAGAAGTGATTGTGTTTTCAAATTATGTTTTACAATAAACTAGCAAGGTAGTTATATCAATGAACCAAAAAAATTCAACTCAAAATAATAGTCAGTTACGGATTATTAAAGCTCAATCAAAACATCAAAGTAATAAACTTATGTTCTAATGACAAATAATCCAACGAAAATGACATTCCACTTATAGCCGTTCCAATGAAATTCTTGCATGACCAAAATGAAAACAAACTTTCGGATGAAATTTGAGACAACCAAATAGCACAATATTCAGATTTTTAGCCCCCAAGTACAAACAATCAACCCTAATATTACTCTATTATATAAGACTTGCCCTAAAATATAGCAACCTTAATCACTCTTACTAAGAGCATGTACAATCGTAACGTCCTCCCCCATGTTATTGTTTAACATTCGGTGTTAAACCGATGTTAATCATTGTGGCCACCATGTTATTCCCAAGTTAACGTTGGATGTTAACACACCAACGCCATGTTATCACATTTTTTTTCATTTCTGCCCCTCAATGAGGGGTTGTTTTTGTAAATTGTTTGTGAGTTAAAGTTTAACTTGGAATGTTAACCATTGTGGGTGTTTTTTTGGTGAGTTAAGGTGAAATGTTAAAGCTGATGTGGCGTTGATGTGACACGTGTTAAATGATAACTTGAGTTACCATTGGGAGTGCTCTAAGAGCATTCACAATGGGTCAAGTGATTAAAAGCTTTTTACTATTTTAAAAAGCTTTTGGAAAGGGTATTTTGTATTGCAATCAAAGCTTTTTGAAAAGATTTTCTATAAAAACTTGGTAAACATCAAGTCTTTCTTCCAAGCTTTAGCTATTGAATGTGTTATGCATTACATGCATCAACTCTTTAAGACTTGATGCATTGTAGATGCTCTAACACAGACTCAGCCTACAAACCAGCCACCAAACAAAAATAAGACAAGAAAACTAGTTCCTTGTTTTGTTATCAACTCAAATCAAAAAACAAAAATCGTTCCTTTCTTTGACAAACAAACCACACAAAATTAGGCCCCTTATTACCGGCGCCAAAAAGGGAAAACGTGAGGTTTCTCGATACTTTCGCTGGCGCCCTCTTCAAGCTTTTCAAGGACCATTTGGGTTGGTCGTGACGGCTCAGGACGCGAAAACGTGAGGCCCAGTGTAGTTGTGGCGTGCTCTTGTCGCGTTTTCGGAAAAACGCCTCCCTTGGCGTAGGATACCCTCCCCTCTAAGTGTTTAATTTGTGTTGTGTGATGTGTGTGTGTTTTTGTATGTGTGGAGCCAATATGCAGAAGAAGAAAGTGAGAATGGGATAAATTTTTATACATATTTTTTTATGTTGAGTGGTGTAAAGGGCGTGTGACCTACATGCAACCAAAGATGAGAATGAGTTATTTGTATTTGTTTGTGTCTTGTGTTTTGTTATTTAGATTTTTTATGTAATCTGTATGTATTTTAATTAATAAAAAATTAGTTTGTTTGGAAAAAAAAATGAAAAAAAAATGTTGGGTTTCAAAAGTGTGAAATGACTTGAGTGATTAGTCTTTGAGGTATTTTGGTGTGTAAATGTGAAAAGAGGAATGTTGAGGTAACGCTGAGTTGGCGAAACGGCTCATGCAACCATACCTCTTGCTCTTAGAGCATTAGGTATCGTGTTGACGTTTAACATGCTATTGGTATGCCAACTCAGTGTCACGTCATCCCCTCCTCAATAACGCACCAATCACTCAAACATCCTCCCTCATAACACACCACTAACATGTTATTGAGTCCCATAAAATACCTCACTAAAAATACTCACACACTCACAATACAAAAAATAAATAAATAAATAAATAAAAATAATAATAATAATAATAATAATAATAATAATAATAATAATAATAATAATAATAATAATAATAATAATAATAACACAAAAGACCATTGGCTTGAGCCACTCTAGTAACTCAAAACCATTTAGCATGTAGATGGCATATTGTATGGTATGGTAGTGGCACCTCATTGGTCAAAAAATTTGTGTTTAGCATGTTAAATAAAGAGCATATCCTGTGCTCTTAGCAAGACCTTAGTATGTCATAGCTTTAAATTTAAGGGCGAGGTTCAAACGGTTAGATACCCAGGCACCCAAAAACTTGGAATGAGGATTTTTTTAGCGAACGTGTTACATCTTCTTACTATTATTTTTTAAGATGTTGAAGAAAACTCTATTTTTTTTTATGTACTACGGCGATGAAGTTGTATTTAAGTGACTCATCAACTAGACTGTATGTTTAGGTCTTACTAAATACATGTATAGTTAACATTTGTAAAATATGTGACGTACATTGTAGAAACAAGTAGTTGGGTTCTAGTCGACGAATGGATAACCAGAAAGCAATCAGTCGACTTTGTTATAGTCGACTAAAAAGAGAATCTTAAAAGCAAAACCATATAATTCAATTGGTGTTGTAAGACTTGTAGGCCCCTAAATAGCAAAACCAATTTATGCATATTGTGTTGGACGCTTGAAAAAAAAAATCATGGTGACCAACTAATGTAAAAGAAATATGAAGTAAATATTTTCAGTTAAATTTTAAAAGAAAACATTTTATTTTAAAATCAGCTAAATCACTTTTTGTTTATTAACTTTTTTTTTTCTTTTAAATTAATACTCGAGACACTAATCTTTTTTGTTTCACTTCATTTTTTTTATTTCTCTTTTTAAAATGATACTCGAAAAAACAAATGTTAATCAAAAGTATGGCTTGATATCATGTTAAGTGTAATACTTATTAACTAATATATAACTCAGTATTAGAGCATCCGAAATGATCAAATTACAAAAAGACTTTTCAGCATTCTATAAAACTTTTTTAAAAGGTTTTTACCATTGAGATAAAAGCTTTTTGGAAAGCTTTTATGAATAACTTGGTAAACTCGAACCGTTTGACAAAAGCTTTTCACTCTCATTCAATCTTCTTTTATTGTTTTTCTTAATTTATGACAAATCTTTATAAAGAGTTTTCACCACTGTAGCAATGACTTTTAAATGAGTAAAACATACTAAAAAGATAAAGTTATTAAATTAGAAAAGTCAGTCAACATATAATGGAGAAAACACTTTTCTTCCATTAAATGACTTATTTTTAAGAAATATAAATTAATATGCAACATACACAAATGATTAATGCTATGTATAATATATTAATCACTTACACACAATTATTTTAAGATTTCATTAATGTAAGTTTAATGACAAATTTTTGTTTAGTTATGGACAATTTAAAATTTTTAAAAATTACATATTCAAAAATATTTATCATCTATGTATATAATTTAGTATAAGTTTAGTGAAATCGTATAATTTTGCTAACAAATTCGATTGAAATGAATCGTCCATGTCAAAATACGAAGGTTTTTAGATGATTTATAAAGTATGAAAACGTGTAAACATATAGAGTACAAAAATTCTCTATGTTTATACGTTATATAATATTGTGACGAATATTACACATCTAGTTATTAACAAGTACATTTCACCATTAATCATCATAAGCTCGTAAACTACTGACTACCATTTTGGTATCACCATTCCATCGTGAAACATAGGGGTGAAAAACGAGCCGAGCTCGGCTCGTTCATATATATAAAGCTCAAGCTCGAGCTCGTTTCGAGCTCGGCTCGGGCTCGACTAATTTATATGATCTTTTTAAGAAAAGAAAGTTAAAATGGAGTTCGACTCGTTAATTACATAAGGCTCGAGCTCGTTTACTACTTTGAAGCTCGTTTAATATAGACAATATATATACGTATATATTTCTAGGGCTCGTTTAGGCTCGCGAGCCTACTCAAGCTTTTTTGTATAAAGCTCGGGCTCGAGCTCGATTATTAAATGAGCCCAAACTTAGGCTCGAGCCGCTCGGGCTCGTTTAGGCTCGGCTCGTTCGAGCTTTTTACTGATCCAATTCCGAGCTTTTTACGAGCGGCGCTACCCGTTTACACCCATACATGTACTTGACATTTTAATATGAAATAGTGTGTGATAAATTTATTCTTTAAAATTTGTATAAAATCATTATCCCAAAAACCATGTGATCGAAAATATTACTCGCTAATTTTTTTTATCACATGGTATCCGCCGCCTCAACGCACGGATGCCTTACTAAAAATATATTATTGACTAAACATAATACTTGTGTTTGAGCTTAAATCAAAACTAATACAAATACAATTCTAATTCAAATACAAGTCCACTAACAAAATTACCCGTTAACCGGTTTAAGAGTGTGTTTGGTATGGGGTTTAGTATGGGTTTTTGGTTTGATGTGACTAATAAAAAATGTTTGGTTGTAAATTTTAAGAGGAGGAATGGATTTAGGAATTAAGGGCCCGTTTGGTTTGTAGATGGGTTTAAGATTTGGATTTGAATTTGGATGTAGGTTTAGATAAGATTTGATGTAGGAGAGAGAAAATATATTATAAAATAAATAAATTATTATTTATAAAATTATTTGTAAAGTTGTTATTTGTTGGATTCAGTGAATACCCAAACCCCTTGATTCTAGGATTTGAATAGAATATACCCTAAGTGTTTAGTTCTTTAAACACTAACAAGTCACTGAGCGCATAGTCACTCAGTGAGCTGTCTTCGGGATACTCAATAAGAGACAAAGAAGAAGTCTCTCCACTCAGTAAGGCGGAACTTAAGGGGTGAAGACTGAGTCAAGAAGAAAATGGTGGATTTCAGTGAGTGATGACAATAACTCACTGAATCCCGAAACTCCTCACCAACTACTACCACTGAAGACAAACTGAAGATATAGACTGAAGGGTATGAAGACTGAAGAATGAGCGAGACAAGGCGGGATAAGTTTGAACAGATAAGACGAAGTCCTTATCAATCAAAGTCAAACTTTCCCTGAATCGTTAACTATCATGCTCAGTGTCATCACTAACAATAAGAAAGCAGCCTTGTCACTTACTCTAAATAGCAAATGTAAACAGACATCAGTATTTTGTCTTTTGTAACCTGTCATTTTGTCCTCTAGGATAGAGTTAAAAACATACTTGTACAAATAACATAAGAGATGGAGTGAAAGATTTAAAGCTTGTGCATTAATTGTAAATCACACACACAAGCAATATTTCACTCCTCCAAATACAACTATGTTCCTGAGATAGCTCAGTGGTTCCTATGTAGTTGTGCTTAGACTTACCCTAAGCTTAGTGATGAGTTATACCAAACTTGTCATTTCAATCCCAAGTACTATTCCGCAACTACTTGGGTAATGTATTCTTTTTTATTCGTTTTAATAAAGAATATAAACGTTGAAAATTACTCAGTGTGTTTATCTTATTGAAACTTATCTTTACTTACATCTTTTCAGTCATTGTTCATAATTAGTTGTTTTTATTGATTTTAAACGACTGTGAAACGGGAACAACAAGTGGTATCAGAGCCGGCTGATTATAAAACCCTTTTTAAGCCGCTCAAAAACGTTTTTAAATCAGGATAGTGATGTGCCCCAACTTGTCGATAAAAAGGGTAGAGCCTATGCTGCTGTTGCCCCTCGACTAGAAGTTGGCAAATTTAACAAATGGAAAAAGCGAATGCTTTGATATTTGACTGGGATGGAACCTTACTACATTAAGTGTATTAATGAAGGTCCATTTATCCCAAAGATAGCTGAAGGTTTGCCTAAACCTGAAGCTCAGTGGACTCAGGACGAGAGAAGAGTGGTCAACCAGGACCAAAGGTTCAAAAGCATCATCATATCTTGTCTTCCTAATGATGTCATGGAGTCTGTCATTGGCTGTAGTATAGCTAAACAAACTTGGAATGACCTAGTCCACAGCTATGAAGGTCCCTCTGATACCAAGGAAAACAGGATTATGGACCTGAAACTTGAGTATAACACCTTCAGGGATAAAGACTCAGAAACTCTATCTCAAACTTACACCCGGTATAAAACTTTGTTAAATGAACTGTCAAATGATGGTGTCAAGTTGTCCAAACATGAAATCAATGTTGGTTTTGTAAACAGTCTTCCTGAGAAGTGGCTGAATTTCTCTCAGGGACTAAGGAATGCTAATCACATTCCGAATCTTGAGCTTCCTAAAATCTACGGGAAATTTGTCTATGAGGATAACCTCATAAATAGACGATACTCTGACTTAAAAAAGTCGCAGGAAGTCAAGAAGTCCTTGACAACCACTTCAACACCAGTGTCAACTGCTTATTCTAACAGGTGGTTCAAGATTTTCGTGAAAATTCAAGCGATGAGGCTGATGAGAGAACAAGAGAGGAGTACCGAAGCGACTTAAATATTGAGTTTCTGGAAAAGGCACTCCTTGCTAACTCTAAAAGGTTTATACGAAGAAACAAAAGTTTTTCAAATGCTACAGCCAATGAGGACACTGAATGTTCTAAGTGTCACAAAAAAGGTCATTTTGCCAAAAACTGTTTTTCGAAAACAATTTCTAAACCCTCTTTCAAACCCTCAGGGTCAAACCAGTCTTTGGGCTTTAGCAAATTTCAACCAAAAGTCTATCAGTCTCATCAAAATTTTCAAAACAAATCTGATCAAAATAAAGCTGTTGATTTTGAAGCCAAGTATAGGAAAGCCAAAGCTAAGCTAGCACTGCTTGAGGCCACTCCCTCAGAAACAACAAAAATGTTAAATCAGTAGTTTAAAAACAAGGGCCTTGTTGTTGAAGTCTTTGACGGGATGAAGAGCGGTCTCCTCGGATGATGAAATAGTGCAAGTCAAGGCATGCCGATGACTATCTCGAAGAGGACAAGCTAGCTGTTGGGAAGAATCATGCCAGGAATGGAGAATGGGTCAATATCACAATGAAGAAGGTAAATAATTTACTTTCTATGGATGATGATTGATTGGCGATCCATTATGAACTATATCAGTGTTGACCTTAAGTTTGTAGAGGAGCAACGATTAAATCTTTTTTCTAAATACAATAAGTTAAGTTTTGAATTAAACAAGTGTAGGGATGAACTGCTTCTTTTAGAGGCTGTTACACTGCAAATTCAAAACACTGAACTAGTTAAAAGAAATCAAGCTCTTCAGGAAGAACTTAAAAAGGAAAAAGATATCACTGAAAGTTGGACTGCTAAGAATCCTATAGTCTTTGACACTGTTCAAGCCCCCAGTAGAAAAAAGAGAATCATAGGTGAATATCATCTCCCTGATTCTCACAATAAAGACCAAGGTCCAAAACCATTTGTATCTGCTGGCATGCTCTCCAATAAGGAGTCAATGCCCAAGTCCAGTGATTGAGTTGAAAGGGTAAACCACGAGAGTAAGCTTCCAAATTTCGATTGGAAGAATACTTGAGCACGAAAGCCAAGCTCTTAAGAGCATGCTTGGACTTCTGATGTGCCCAGTAATCTGAACACATCTCTCGAGTGCGGTCCGAATCTCAAGCACCGCTTCCACCCTTGAAACCTCTTCGAGTGCTGAACCTAGCTCGAGCTTACTCCCTGCAATTCAACCCTCACTCACCAAAAAAAAGGTCGGACTTGGTAGAACCATCCTGAAAAGACCAACAAAACCAACCCAAGAAGACTCTGTTCCCACTAAGACTTCAACATCTTCGCCCTACGAAGGCACCAAATCCAAAGAATCTGATGAACTTGTGAGGAAGTTGACTGACAAAATGAACTCTATTGAGAAAGTTCCTGATTCAACAATCAAGGAATCTAAGTCAGCCTCCTCTATTTCATCAAGGTCAAAATCTAACACCAAGCCCAAGCAGAAGTGTGATTTGTGCCAGTATACCAGCCATACCGCTGATAATTGCTACAGAATCCTTTTTGCATGATCTGCAAAAAGGAAGATCATAGAACTTCCGACCACTTACAGATGTGTTCATTCAAGAAGCAACTCACACCATTACGGTTATCGGTATGCTTCATCCTCAAAGCAAGGTCAAAGACCTAAAGCCAGACCTTTTCCTCCTTGCCCACATTGTGGCTATAATGATCATCTTCCACGATGACTGTCTCATGAACTCTTCTGCGACAAATGTGGAAATCGGATCATGAGACATCTCAGTATGATAGAGTCATCCAAGCAAGGAGAAGTTCAAAACAACCCCGCATCACTGAGTCCTCCTCAGTAAGCAAATGCAAAACCTGTGGTAGCATACTTCACTCAACCACTGACCATGAATCAATTGCTAAGTTCAAACAGACCATGAGACCCAATCCCACTAGTATGTGGGTTAGCAAGAGAAACTAATTCAGTTTACTATTTGTGCAGAGACACGACTGGGAGCCTATTTGGCATCTAGATAGTGGATGTTCAAGAAGCATGACTGGTTTCAAGGAGTACCTGCACAAGTATGTTAAGGAACCAGGACCCAAGGTAGTATTTGGTGATAACTCATCATGTCCCACTGGAGGTTATGGTTCAAGAACTGCAATGGAATAGTTTTCTCTAGAATAGCTTATGTCAATGGTCTGAAATACAATCTCATAAGTGTCAGTCAGTTATGTGATGCTAAGTACATAGTACACTTCAATGATAAACAAGGTACTATTTTCAATGCCAACAAAGAAATTATTTTGATAGCTCCTAGGAGAGATGATATATATGTGTTAGACATGTCAACATTCTCTCTCGAATGGAACTTGTCTCTTGCCAAAGCCACTGAAACTGTCAACGGCTATGGCACAAGAGACTCTCTCACTTAAACTTCGAAAACCTTAACAACTTGGCAAAACAAAACAAAGTCCTTGGTTTACCATCACTGGTTTTTGCAAAAGACAAACCATGATCACCGTGAAAAGGCAAATACCACGAACATCATTCAAAACAAAACAAAATTTCTCTATCAAAAGCGCCTTATCCTCGCACATGGATCTCTTTGGGCCGGTCACAAGATCAATCCAGCATAAGAAGTATACACTTGTCATTGTTGATGAGTTCTCAAGATACACTTGGGTATACTTTCTTTCCAAAAAGAGTCACAACTGATACAATAATGTCATTCATCGGGAAGATTGAAAATCGAATGACATTATCATTAAACAAATCGAATCCCACAATGGTACTGAGTTCAGAAATCAAGAGCTTGAGAGTTTATGTGATGAAAAGGGAATTTCCCAAAACTTTTCATCTCCATACACCCCTGGACAAAATGGGGTAGTTGTAAGGAAAAACAGAACTCTCATTGAGGCTGCCA
The DNA here is from genome assembly GCA_910596185.1 of Chrysanthemum makinoi. Lineage (NCBI taxonomy): Eukaryota > Viridiplantae > Streptophyta > Magnoliopsida > Asterales > Asteraceae > Chrysanthemum > Chrysanthemum makinoi. Next base: position 164,435,659 of record OU343219.1, read on the forward strand.
GAACTATGTTAAATGGGTCAGCACTCTCAAAGCATTTCTGGACTGAAGCTATCAAAATAACCTGTTACACTCAAAACAGGTCAATCATTGTCAAAAGACATAACAAAACCCCATATGAGATCTTCAAAGGAAGACTTCCTGACATCAGCTACATCACTTAGACAAGTTTGATTCAAAAGTTGATGATGGGTATTTCCTAGGTTACTCACTGATCTCTAAAGCCTTCAGGGTGTTCAACACCAGAAGACAACAAGTTGAAGAAACCTTTCATGTCACCTTTGATGAAAGTTCATAAAGCATCAGATTTACCAATACCTTAGTGGAGGAAATAGGAATTGATAACTCATCAAGATACCCTCCTGATGAGTTCAACACTGAAATCAATTCCTCATATCAAGTTGGTGCTGATATCTCATACTATGTCTTACCCCACAACCTTCCTCAACCAAAAATCAGTGAATTCATTAATAATCAACTAATCCCTACTAGGATAGGTAATACTGAACCAAATGTTCGAACACGTAATTCATGATCCCCAACCTGAACAAAGCATCTCAACAGATGATCTAAATGATTATGTGGCTCCAGCACCTGAACCCATTCTTGAGCTTCCAGTGACCTCATCAAGCTCAGATCCTAGACCACAAAGTAAGTGGACAAGATCTCAGGACATTGAGCTTGTAAACATCATTGGTGAACCCATTGAAGGCATGCTCACAAGAAGTATGGTCGCTAAGTTAATGCGACAGCTTCACCAATGAATGTCTATATGCTGATTTTCTATCGAAATACCCAAAAGTTTCACTGAAGCTCTGAAACATCCTAGTTGGGTTCAGGCTATGCAAGAAGAACTTCAACAATTTGATAAAAACAAGGTCATAACCTTGATCAAATGTCCTCAGGATGTCATTGTCATAGGAATGAAGTGGGTTTTCAGAAATAAAACTGATGAAAATGGCACTGTCATCAAAAACAAAGCCGGATTTAGTAGCTAAATGTTAGATCAACAAGAAGGCATTGACTATGATGAGACATTTGCTCCTGCTGCAAGAATGGAAGCCATCAGGATCTTCCTTGCATTTGCAACCTACATGAACTTCAAAGTTTACCAAATGGATGTAAAAAGTGCATTTCTAAATGGTGAACTCAAGGAAGATGTGTGATGATGTACCCTCCGAATAGCTCGAAGGACACTCCTTCGAGACGTGTCGAAGCCCTTATGTTCGAAGGCCCAAGTTAGGTCTCCAGAATATTCGTAGGCGTCAAACCATTCGTAAGCACGAAGGTTACCTACGGGGAATTTGCCATTCGAAGCCCTAAGCCCTTCGGGGTATGGTTGACGAAGGAGCAACAGATAGGAGAACCTCCTGACTTGGTCAAACCCACGATCTCCCTCTCTTTCCTGGATTCCCTGCCAAGTTTGAGAACGTGGATCACTAAGCCCTAGCGGTTACCCACAAACATAGGACGCCCCCATGTTCTCCGACATTCGCGCAGAGGTGCCCCTAACCCTATTTCTTCCACTATAAATAGGTTGGACGAGCAAAGGATTATGGTAAGCTCATTCAACACTCATTTCTTTACTTACACACACTTATACAACCATAACTCATACTTACTCTCACGCCAGAGGTGGTTCGCAGGGTCCAACCCCTGCGTAATCACTTAACATAGTGTCTTCGTATTTCTTATTCTCAGGTGAAAGACAATCTTGGCTGGAACATACAACCCTCATACCTTTAATCATCATCGAAGCCTGGTAGTGCAATTTATTGTACAATCAGTGGCGCCATCCGTAGGACCCGCTACTATTAGTCCCGTAATCACCAAGTCTTAAAAACTTAACCGATTACGCTACCTTTCCGGCATGGAACCAGGAAGGGAAGATACACCTCCACCAGGTTTCTCTACCCTGGTCCCTCTCAACACAACTAACACCGATAACCTCGCCCCCATAACTGCCTCCACCTTCACTACACGATCTCGTTTGGAAACCACTCTCGTACATCACGCATCAACTTCCGATAACCCTATTCCAGAAATTAGCCCTTGCCTTTCGTTGAGGCAAACTTCGAAGCCTTAGAGTCCTTACTGAGGGCTCATAAGAGGCAAGTTCGCAACACTGAAATTCGAAGGGAACTGGTATATTCCAGTGAGGAATATGATGAAGAGATTGAGGTAGACGAGAGGCCTCGACTGATTAACAAAGGGCGTTCGGCCCTACGAAATGGTTCTCCTTCCATAAGAAGGCCTAATGGAAGGACTGTGGGTTTTGAAGAAGGTCCTGGGGGAGATCCGGGAAGAAGGGAAAGAGTACAAGGTGAAAGAAGGAGTGAGAACTCCAATGGAGGAAGAAACCCAGTAGGAAACGAAGGGGTAAACCTACCACCTCTCCTAGCTGACCACTTAGGAAGAGAGGGGATGGGGGCTCCGATACCTCCATCATACGTCTTGAGTGTCGGAGGACCTCCTCCATACTCAGGGATGAATCAGTTACCCCCTCCGGGAATGAACCCCTACCTACCGGCCCAAACCTATAACACCTACCCTCCGAATGGTTCTCTCCACAACCAGAGTTACCAGCAAATGCCCTATGGACAAGTTCCTACACAGTCGATGGGTGGAAACCATTCGTATCAACCTTCTACAGTCTACCCTGCATTCACACAACCATTTCCTAACCAGTATAACCCTACACCTGTTTATCCACCTCCATATAACCCTTACTATGCCGAAGCCTCTAGAGCTTGCACACCTTTTGTGAAGTGGATCGAAGACTACCCTCTGCCTGACGGTGTGAAGATGCCCACTCAAATAGGCACCTACGATGGGAAAGGCAATCCTGATAACTTCTTACACTTGTTCGAAGGCGCTATCAAGATGCAGAAGTGGGTCATGCCCGTAGCATGCCACATGTTCACATACAAAAATCCGAGACTCCGCAAGAATATGGTGGAATGGACAAAAGTTGGGGAGCATTTTAAGTCTAGACGATCTTAATGCTAAGTTTCGATCACACTTTAGCCAACAGAAGAAGTACACCAAGACCCATCTAGCCGTGCATACCATCAAGCAAAGGGACAACGAAAGCACAAGGGCCTTCGTCACAAGGTACACCGATGAAACTTTTCAAATTCTGGGTTTGCACGAGGATAAAAGAATCTCTGGTTTCGTACATGGCCTTCGGACTCGAAGCTTGGTGGAATTCCTGTCCACCGACCTTCCTACCACTTACAAGGCACTGATGGAGAAGACTTACACTTGGATTAAGTCTAAAGAAGTAGCAGAAACGGAGTCTCGATAGAGCAAAGAGAAGCCTCGACAAGTTCTCCGAGGGTCCTCCGGAAGGATCCAAGAACAGGAAGAAGAACAGAGACCGCTTCACTCCCTACAACAAAGGCTCGAATCATGGACTCTTGGAAAACTTGGTCAAATCTCCCAGGGAGATTCTGGCTACCGAGAAAGCCGCGAAGTCCTTTAACCCACCACCTCGAATGTCAGCACGAAGCAAAGCCAGGGACATGTCCAATTATTGTCACTTTCACGAAGACCATGGGCACGACACAAACAGCTGTAAAGAGCTGAAGAAGCAGATTAAAGAGGCGGTACGGTCCGGACAATTAGCACACCTGGTTAAAGGCATCAAGAAGGGAAAAGACAAGTTTTTCGACACCCAACTGGGTGAATGGAAAGGAAACAAAGAAGAGGCTACCCCTACAGAAGCTCCGATACTAATGGTGCACAGGCATGATCTAACCTTGAAACAGAAAGAAGTAGATGGAGAGCTGGGAAGCGTAGGAGAGATAACATTCCCTTCCATCCTGGGGCAGACACCTTCGACTGACTCCGTGGTCATCAAGTTACGGGTCTCAAACAGGGAAGTAAACCGAGCGTACATGGATTGTGAAATCTCCTGCGAGATCATCTATGAGCATTGTTTCCTAAAGCTCAAGTCATCTATACGCTCACGAAGGGTAGATTCAAAAACACCTCTGGTAGGGTTCTCCGGCGAACACTCATGGCCCCTTGGAGAGGTACCGTTGGAAATCACCATAGGCGAAGGCCCCTTATCCCGCACGGAAACACTCACCTTCGTAATAATCAGGTCAGATTCTCCTAATAATTTGCTAATAGGGAGAAAAGCTATGCAAAAGATGGGCATTGTTGTTTCCACCATACATGCTTCCATTAAGTTCCAAACCCCCATCAGAGTAGGAACTGTTCATTTTAATATGGGACGGATAAAGGGGGTATATGGTGTCAAGAGGGTCAAGGAAGAATCAGAGGAGCCTCCGATAGCAATTCTAAGCTGTACAGATGCAGAAGAGTGTAACCCTAGCTACCCCGAAAAAACGGTGGTAATAGGAAAGCAACTCCCGGTGAATTTCAAGGCAAAGCTCACAGAACTGTTGCGGACTAACCTTGATATTTTTGCTTGGAAATATTCTGATATGACAGGGGTCCCAAGAACATTGCTGATAGACAAACAGCCTTTCGGCACGGAGCATAAACTCAATGAATACAAACATATTGAGCCAATGAAATAAAAAAGAAGGAGCCTAGCCCCCGAAAGAAACAATGCCTGCAAAGAAGTTGATGAACTAACACAAGCAGGCATTCTAAGGGAAGTCAAATACCAAACCTGGGTGGCTAACCCAATAATGGTCAAAAAGAGCGACGGAGGGTGGCGCATGTGCGTTGACTTTACTGACATCAACAAAGCATGCCTAAAGGATTGCTACCCCCTACCAGAAATTGACTGGAAGGTAGAATCCTTGGCAGGCATCCGACAAAAGTGCTTCCTAGATGCCTATAAAGGGTATCACCAGATCCAAATGGCAAAGGAGGACGAGGAAAAGACAGCTTTCTACACAAGCAAAGGTGTCTACTATTACAGAAAGATGCCCTTCGTATTGAAGAACGCAGGGGCAACATACCAACGACTCGTAGATAAAGCCTTCAACAAACAAATAGGCAGAAATCTCGAAGCATACGTTGACGACATGGTTATTAAAAGCAAGACGGAGGAGGACCTACTCCTTGATGTGCAAGAAACCTTTGACCAGCTTCGGGCGATTAACATGAAGCTGAACCCTAAAAAATGCTCCTTCGGTGTCGAAGAGGGGCAATTTCTAGGGCATCTGATCACTAAGCAGGGGATAAAGGCTAATCCCTCCAAGGTCAAGGAAATTACAGATCTCCAAGCTCCTAAGTGTTTAAAAGATGTGCAAAGTCTGAATGGGAAGCTAGCCGCTCTGAGTCGATTCTTGTCGAAGGGGGCTGACAGATCCCTACCGTTCTTCAAAACACTTAAGAAGACTTTTCAGTGGAGTCAGGACGCAGAAGCTGCTTTTCAAAAAATGAAGGAGTTCATTGAAATCCTTCCAACACTTAAAGCCCCAATCAAAGGCAAGGTGTTGTTCATGTACTTAGCATCCTCAATGGAGAGCATTAGCGCAGTCCTTATGGCAGAACGGGACAAATGACAAATCCCCATTTACTTTGTCAGCAGGGTCTTGCAGGGGGCAGAGATCAACTACCCAACATTGGAGAAACTAATACTAGCACTAATCTACGCAGCAAGAAGGCTCCGACGATACTTCCAGGCCCATCCAATCACAGTCTTAACCGACAAGCCACTCAAACAGATTTTGTCGAAGCCTGAAAAGTCTGGAAGGGTGGCTAAATGGGCTATCGAACTTGGGGAGCATGAAATAGAGTTCAAGGGTCGAAACTCTATTAAAGGGCAAATTCTCGCAGACTTCTTGGCAGAAACACCTTCCGAACCGGACACAGAAAAGGAAGAGCCCAAAGCCAAACTCACCGAAGTGCAGGATGACTGGAAACTTTATACAGACGGAACATCAAGCTCTGATGGTTCTGGAGCAGGTCTAATGCTAGTCAGCCCTGACGAAAAGGAGCATACATATGCTCTTCATTTTGAGTTTGAAGCCACTAACAATGAAGCGGAGTACAAAGCCCTATTAGCAGGCCTTCGATTAGCTAAAGATATGGAGGTAAAAGCTCTTGCCGTTTTCGTAGATTCTCAATTGGTAGCTAACCAAATGACAGGCTCTTATGAAGCAAGGCAGCCCGTCATCAAACAGTACTTGGAAAAAACAAAGGAGATGTTGGATAGCTTCGATTCCTACACAATCCAACATGTTCGTAGGAATCAGAACAAGAAGGCAGACGCACTGAGCAAGCTAACCTCTATGGCCTTCGCTCATCTCACTAAAGAAGTACTGGTTGAAGTCCTACCTGAAAGGTCCATTATTCGCAAGGAAGTCACGGACGTGGTTCATGAATAAGGAGAGACATGGATGACTCCCATTAGGGAGTATTTGATAAGTGGTCTTCTCCCCGAGAATCCCAAATTAGCAAGAAAAATACGGGTTAAGTCCCCACAATACTGGCTAATGGGGGAAACCCTATATAGAAGGTCGTTTCTATCACCTTGGTTAAGATGTGTGGGACCCAAACAGGCTACGAGCATCATCGCTGAAGTCCACAAAGGATCCTACGGCCTCCATGCAAGGCCCCGTTCAGTTGTCTCGAAGATAATGAAGTTAGGCTATTACTGGCTGATAAGGATTTAAAAGGTACCTTTTTGAGGGGTCATTTAAGCCCTTAATTGATCACTTTTGTATCCGTTAATACTTAATTTCATTCCTTTTCACTTTTTAGGTCTCTTGAAGGCAAATTACTGGAATGACACTTATTCAGACGAAAAGGCGCGAATATACGAAGAAAATGGCCAAAGTCAAGAATCGAGACACTCAAGCTGCTGAATTGAAAGGGGACGGCTTCAGGTTCTATTTGTGACGCCGTCAGAACATGTTTTGTGACGACTAAGAGAGCAAATTGACATTTTTCAAGTGACGGCATCAGGTTTTAAAAGAGTAGGGTATCGCAGCTCAGACGGCCTAGATTTGATCCAGACGGCGTCACAGGCATAAGGTGACGCCGTCACAATGATAACGTGGCCAAGACAAAAACCTAATAATGGCGACCCGATGGCGTCACAATTAAAGAGTGACGCTTTCGCAGTTTGTAACACTATATATAGAATCCGAATTTTTCAGTTTTTAGAGAGATAGTTTTGTGGAGTAAAAACCTAAACCGAACCAAGGCTGTCTTGTATAGTATTTTAGGGTTCCATACCCTATCTTACATCAAGATAAGTGTTTTACTTCATTAATTCAATTATGTCTTCAATTGATTGTGTGTATGCTTGCATGTTCTCCATGTCCGGCTAATTTACTTGTGTTTTTGATTAGGTAATATGAAACCTAGTTATTGAATATTGATTGGTTGTCTCTTATCTTAATTGTGATTGACCTAGTATTGGATAGGTCATTCGTTGTGTTATTAATGCTTGATTAATCTTTGTTGAACCTTAGTTTATAATCACCAAGAGTTATTGTAGGCTAAACATCCAAATAATACCATAGTGTTAAGTTTATGAATCCTAGAGATTTTGTAGTCATTAACCTTTGGTAGCTTCAAAAAGTTAGGAATAAACGCATACCCTACAACCTTAGAGACACAACGCGTTAAGAATAAGGACGTGACAATTCAACCATCAATAGGAGATAACTAGGGAGTAATAAAACCTAAGTAAATACATTTTTAATTATCATACGAGCACACAACAATAGACATAGACTACCCCTAGCTTAGTTTATTAGATAATTAGATAAGTAGAGTAATCGGTAGAAATACCAACCCCCAAATCCAAACCCCGAGATTCGTACCTTTCCATTTCCTAAAAAATATAAAAAAAGATAAAAAAAATAATCTTCCTCAACCCCAACCTTAGCGTAGTAACTTCTTACAAGCATTCCTATTCCCCTAGAGAACGATATCAATACCCGTGGCTTACCCTAATACCCCGAACGCGCTGTGTAAGCGTATCAAGTTTTTGGCGCCGCTGCCGGGGAATAGAATAGCTAGTTAGGAGTCCACCTCGTTTAGGTTTCCTTGCTTGATTCCTATCAAGTAAGCATTTTTTTTTCCCATTTTTAGCTTCCTCGTAGTCTATCCCCCTTCTTCGTGACCTTTGTTAGTAACCCCATCACTTTTCATCATGGAAGGTGATAACCAACCACCACTCATCAACCCACCACCAAATGACCCACCAAGAGGCCGTACTCTTGGTGAATACTCGAGACCAATCCGCCTACGCTATAGGAACACCATTGAGCTTCCCGACCAAGCCCAAACTACGGCCCTGGGATCCGACACCATCCGGTTGGTGCAAAACGGATGTGCATTCCATGGACTTTGTTCCGAAAATCCTAATCAGCATCTTATGGATTTACTTGAAATTGTCGATTCCATCGACCTTGATGCTACTACTCGGGAGACCACGCGTCTGCGTCTCTTCCAATTCTCTCTACGGGACCAAGCTAGTAATTGGCTTGAGCGACTTCCCCACGGCCATCTCAAGTTGGGAAGATCTCACCTCTCGTTTCCTTGCTCAATTTTTCCCACCGGGGAGAACCACTAAGCTTAGGAATGAAATCTTGATGTTCCAACAACGTCAAGGAGAATCTCTCTACGAAGCATGGACTCGATTCAAGGACTTACTCCATAGAGTCCCTCATCACGTCATTGATCTTTGGCTTCAAGTCCAACTCTTCTACGATCATGTCAACTTCCCCACTAAGCGATCCATTGACCAAGTGGCCGGTGGAAAACTTAGTGATCTCACCGCGGAAGAATCATGGGGTATAATAGAGGACCTTGCTATCTATGACAATGAAAGTTGGAATGACCCCCGTAAGTTGCCTAAAACCGTAAAGGCAATCTCCTTGCCTCCCATTGACTCACAATCTTCCGACCGTAGGATACTCGAGCTTGAAGATCAAGTTAAATTCCTAATGATCTCCTACGACAATCCTAAGTCTTCACGCCAAGTGAACAAAGTTTCTTCCTCGTGTGAGTCATGTAGTGGTCCTCATAACACTCGCGCTTGCACAAGACTCCCCGAACAAGCTTCTGTTGACTACGCATCCTCGCGTACTAATGGAACGGGAGGAAGATTCCCTACAACACCCGGACCTAGGACTTTTAATGATGCCCGAGAAGCATGGAAGGGCAAGCCTGACTTTTATTGGGGACAAACCAAAGAATTCACATCTAATGATTTCTCATGGCCCCCATCTCACGGCCCTAACCAAAAAAACATAGAAGGGATGTTGCAACACCTAGTCGCATCCCAAGAAGCTCAAATAGCTAAGCTCTCGGACCGTTTCAACCAACAACAAGCCGAGATGGATAGGAAGATAGATAACCTTTTGAAAGCCATGACCAATAGTGATAGGAAGTTTAATGCTATCTCAACTCCCGAAACTTCCGGTGTAGAGATTAAGGACCCAAGTAAGTTAGCTAAGCACGTTCAATTCGTCAATACCATCACTTTAGTGAAACCTAATAGAACAAATGACGAAGCGAACCATGAAACGATACTTGAGGTTAGTGGAACACCTAGGAATGAAACAACCGAGGAAGTAGGTGAAGTAGGCAATGACTATTTCAATAAGTTTCCTACGGAAGAAGAACTCTCTCGCCACCCACACTTAGTACGTGACCTCCGTCACATGTATGTTAGGAGAAGCCCTATGATCAAGTTTGGGAACCCTTGGAATCTTAACATACCATGTTGCATAGGACACCTTTTCGTGGCAAAGGCCTACATTGATCGCAAGTCCCCGATAAATATCATGACTAGCACCTACTATAATTGGGTAATGAAGAAGCCTATCCCAACTAGGCAAGATCCTGATAATCCTAGGGTTAGTTGCAATTTTCTTGGTAGAGTTAAGGGATTGCCCTTTTATGTAGGTAGTTTCACGTTTCCTAAGGATTTCATAAAAGTGGATGATATTAGTACGACCATAGATCCTAGCTTATCCCACGTTATTCTAGGAAAGCCTTTCATAGAAAACACCGGAATGCCTTATGACCCGTCATTAGGAATAGTGAGATTCAAGGATGAGACCGATGATGTAGCCTACCAAATGCCCTTTAAGATTGAAAATTTTGCATCACTATCCAATGATGAAAAAGAACTTAAGCTATCGGTCTACTATAGGAATGAGGAAGATAAGGAGAACGGAGTAGATTATGTTATGGCCAAGATTTTCAGTTTCTATAAGGATTGCTTGAACTTAGGACCGGAATATAGAACCGAGTGGGGAGAGGATGACTTTTTAGAAAGGTGCATCATAGGGCACTTCTACAACATGGAATCCCCCAATAGAGACCGTCATGAGGCAGAAGGTGACGGTAATGAAGTCACGTAGGGGCACGACTTCGAGTCTAGCTACAAGACTCATAAATAAAGAAAAGCGCTTCGTGGGAGGAAACCCATGCTTAATTGTTTGCTTGTTTGTGTGTCGCATATCTTTTATTGATTGTTTATTCTCATGTTTAAATTTGTAAAAATGCTTTATTTTGTCTTAAACTCGTCTTAATTACATATAAAGGTATTTTACATAAGGGATAAGTGTAGGGAGGATTACACACGTTTTCAAAAGAACGTAAACATGAGAATTACAATTAATTAAAAAGATATACATGCGTGTTTGTTCGAGTCAAATGCTTGTATCGAGTCATAATGGATGTTTTGTAGGAAATTTTTCCAGATTTTAAAGATAAAAATGTTCCAGAATTTTTTCCAGAAAATCACAGACCAATTTCGTTGGATAACCCGTCAGGATGTAACGACGCCGTCGGAGGAGCAGAAACAACTTATTACTTTTTCTCATTTTCTAAGCTACTTATAATTTTTTTGAATTTTCCAGGTCTTAATTTTCCAGAAAATCTGTAAACATCCATTCCACAAGCATTATATCCTAGTTTGGTAGAGTCATATGTATATTGTTAGATTTAAGATCATTTGAGGACAAAAGATTATTTACATACTAAGGGATTAATCTCCACCCTCCATTTTATTTGATTAATTACGTGAAGGATTCGTAGGCTTGTTTTCTTCAAGTGTGCAGTTTAATTTATCAAGAAGAAGATACATAAGAAGAGAAGCATATATATTTTAAATGCTTTTACGCAAACATTCTTCTTGAAGCCATTGATTTCTTTTAGATGGAAGATGTAACTTTAAGTGTGCAGGTTTAATTTATCAAGAAGAAGATACATAGAAGGAGCTTCACACGGATCCTACCGAGCTAATAAGGGGAGTACTAGTTTCTTTCGTTTTTAATTACCTTCTATTATCATAACTTTGATACTTTCGGGGAACATTGGGGACAATGTTCAGTTTGAGTGTAGGGAGGGAAAATAAAACGGGAACTTTAAAACTTTGCTTATCCTTGATTATTTGCTTTGTCCAATTTTATTTGTGTAATAAACCATGAGAAATATCGGTTAGGGTAATTTTGGCACCAAATTTAAATTTTTTCATGACATATAGGAGTGGGCCATTAGTCTTAATAAAGCGTCTCATGGATAGGAAGTTATATGACTAGCACAAAAGCCCTTTACCACTTAAATTCCACCCAAAATGTGAGGATCTCCCTTAGATTTGTAGGAATTAAAGCATTCCACTTTAATGCTTAGAGTGTGAACCGGTAGTATAATAGATTCTAGAACTTGTTTTGTGATGCATTCCGAGATCGCTAGTAAGACTACACTTGTGTAGTTAGGAATAACTAAATGATAAGAGGCATTAGGATAACCCTTGTTTGATACCCGTAATGTAATTACTTCTTCCACATCAGTTGAGTAATCCCCCCACACCTTTACGTTGTACTCATCTTTAGTACACGATACCCCTAGTTAACCCCTCAGAGCCTATCCTTTTCGCGGTTCTCGTGATGTTTCGGTTTTCCGGAATGTCAATGAAGAGCATTGTTTACAATCCACCCCCAAATGTACACCCAAATCGCCTTAGCCTACCTTGTATGCACTCACTTTTAGTGCATTATTGTTATCACACTAAACCCTTAGTTCAATTATCTAGTTGTTTGCATAAGTTGCTAAGTCGAGTCATATCCTTTGTACACAGTTTTGGGACGATTGGGACTCATGGAAAAAGTTAAATTTTATGGAATGATGGGAATGGAACGTTAAATTCAAATTCCCTTTATTTGCGTAATAATGTACTCCAAGTGTTTTGATCTTTTCAATTCGGGTCGAATTAGTGTTAGAATAATAAAAACTCAAGTGTAGGGATGTGCCTATAAATCCCTATTATTTTGATGTTATCGTAGAGGATGGTAGAGTAAAAGTGTATGAAAAAAAATCGAAAAAAAAGAAAAAAGAGAAAAAAAAAATAAAGTGTTGAAAACAAAAACATACGGGCTACCATCCTACATCTATCTTTAAATTTATGTTTGTTTACTTCAGTTATCTAGAGTTTAGAGTGTCGAGTCTTGGCTTAGCAACGCCATTCTTCACATGCTTGTAACATAAAGATTTTTGACTTGCCACCACTAAATCGCCTATCCCACCAAACCCTTTGTTTCCCTACCGTAAGCCTAACGTTACAACCCTTTAACAGACCTCTTGGATAGTCTTTCCTAGGTGCTTACGCCAAAGTGATGGAGGTTTGATCTAGTCTCAAGCCTATGGTAATCTATGTACTAGAACCGGTTAATGAGTGTTTATCTTCCATTTCCAACTTGGTATATTTCATATACACCCGAGAGATGTGAGTATCCAAACACCCCATGTGAGGTGCTAGTATGTAATTTCCGTGCTTGTTATGAATTTTGCGGGGCTTATATGTGTTGTGGATCGTTCTAAACTAATGCTCCATGACCCCTAATTTATAAATCAATTGGCTAAAAGCACATTTGCTTGAGGACAAGCAAATACCAAGTGTAGGGATATTTGATAAGGATTTAAAAGGTACCTTTTTTAGGGGTCATTTAAGCCCTTAATTGATCACTTTTGTATCCGTTATTACTTAATTTCGTTCCTTTTCACTTTTTAGGTCTCTTGAAGGCAAATTGCTGGAATGACACTTATTCGGACGAAAAGGCGCGAATATACGAAGAAAATGGCCAAAGTCAAGAATCGAGACACTCAAGCTGCTGAATTGAAAGGGGACGGCGTCAGGTTCTATTTGTGACGCCGTCGGAACATGTTTTGTGACGACTCAGAGAGCAAATTGACATTTTTCAAGTGACGGCATCAGGTTTTAAAAGAGTAGGGCGTCGCAGCTCAGACGACCTAGATTTGATCCAGACGACGTCAGAGACTGAAGGCGACGGCGTCACAGGCATAAGGTGACGCTGTCACAATGATAACGTGGCCAAGACGAAAACCTAATAACGACGACCCGACGGCGTCACAATTAAAGAGTGACGTCGTCGCAGTTTGTAACACTATATATAGAATCCAAATTTTTTAGTTTTTAAAGAGGTAGTTTTGTGGAGTAAAAATCTAAACCGAACCAAGGCTGTCTTGTACAGTATTTTAGGGTTCCATACCCTATCTTACATCAAGATAAGTGTTTTACTTCATTAATTCAATTATGTCTTCAATTGATTGTGTGTATGCTTGCATGTTCTCCATGTCCGGCTAATTTACTTGTGTGTTTGCTTAGGTAAATATGAAACCTAGTTATTGAATATTGATTGGTTGTCTCTTATCTTAATTGTGACTGACCTAGTATTGCGATAGGTCATTCGTTGTGTTATTAATGCTTGATTAATCTTTGTTGAACCTTAGTTTATAATCACCTAGAGTTATTGTAGGCTAAACATCCAAAGAATACCTTAGTGTTAAGTTTATGAATCCTAGAGATTTTGTAGTCATTAACCTTTGGTAGCTTCAAAGAGTTAGGGATAAACGCATACCCTACGACCTTAGAGATACAACGCCTTAAGAATAAGGACGTGACAATTCAACCATCAATAGGAGATAACTAAGGAGTAATAAAACCTAAGTAAATACATTTTTAATCATCATACGAGCACACAACAATAGACATAGACTACCCCTAGCTTAGTTAATTAGATAATTAGATAAGTAGAGTAATCGGTATAAATACCAACCCCCAAATCCAAACCCCGAGATTCGTACCTTTCCATTTCTTAAAAAATATAAAAAAAGATAAAAAATAATCTTCCTCAACCCCAACCTTAGCGTAGTAACTTCTTACTAGCATTCCTATTCCCCAAGAGAACGATATCAATACCCGTGGCTTACCCTAATACTACACTACAATGATTAGGTTTACTGCCAAGGGTGTTGAAAAACTTGCTCGAAGAAAAGGAAGTTCCTTTGACCCCGAACGCGCTGTGTAAGCGTATCATTGGCCTTCGATGCATAGGGATGCGGCAGAAATCATTCTCAAATGTGAAGCTTGCCAGATACACTCAAACGTTCCCAAGCTGCCGAAGCAGGACATGACAAGTGTGACATCCGCATGGCCTTTCTCCCAGTGGGGAATTGATATCGTAGGACCTATGCCGGTAGCTCCTGGAGGAGTCAAATTCTTGCTGGTGGCAATCAATTACTTTACTAAGTGGGTAGAGGCTAAACCCTTAGCCTCCGTTACGGGGAGACAGATCCAGAAGTTTGTGTGGGAGCACATTGTGTGTAGATTCGGAGTGCCCCACATCATCATATCCGACAATGGAAAGCAGTTTGCTGAAGGAGTCTTCTATGACTTCTGTCAAGGGCTCAACATAAAGCAGTCTTGGACATCCGTCTACCATCCACAAGGTAACATACAGGTGGAGGTTACAAACAGAGACATCATCAAAGGCATTGAGAAAAGGCTGGGACGAACTCATCACGGGTGGGTGGACGAGCTCCCTCAAGTACTGTGGGCTCATAGGACGCACCCCAAGTCAAGCAATGGTGAAACCCCCTTCAGCCTAACATACGGAACAAAAGCGGTCATCCCTTCGGAACTAAGTGTACACACGGAGCGTGTGGCAACATATGATGCCTCACAAAATGATGAAAAGATCAGGGAGAACCTTGATCTACTAGAAGAAAGGAGAGAGATAGCCTCCATCCGAGAAGCCATGCACAAGCATAAGATCGAAGGCTACTACAACAAAAGGGTCAGGCCTTCCACCTTCAAGCCTGGGGAATACATGCTACGCCTCAACAGTTCAAGCAAAGCAGAATACCAGGGGAAGCTAGGACCTACTTGGGAAGGACCCTACGTGATAGCTGAGGCCTACGGCAACGGAGCCTACAAACTGGCCACTCTTCTCGGAGAACCCATCAATAGGACATGGAATGGTACGAACCTCCGAAAGTTCTATGTTTAAGAAGTATTTTTACTTTTTCATTCTTGTAATTAGAAGCTTCTCATGGGAAAGCAAACATTATTGGTAGTTGTCTTAGTTTTCATTTCAAGAATGATGTAATCCTCTCTACCAATTCAATGTTGAATAAGACATTTCCCACAAATCTCTTGCCTCGTTTCTTAAACACAAAGATTTGTTCAACCAAGTCGTTTATGAGTTTCAATGTCGAATACAAAGGCATACGGTGTAACAAATGCCTCATTACTTAAGCCTATTAAAACATTCACATTAACTCTCCTAGAAGTTTATGGCACTTGTGAAAGTACTAACAAAGCCATATTACTTAAAGGATTTGAGATAGAGTGGGTCGCAACCCTCTATCAATGACCAAAATTGGTCATTATATTCTTGGTGGTGAAATTTACACACAATGAGGTTGTTTAACCTTAGGTTGTAAAAATTAAGCGTTGGAAAAATGGCGTAAGAGAAGTTCACAAGACAAAAATAACTAAGTGTGTGAGGATTCTCCCCCACACCATGTCATTCAAAATGAGGGCTAATGCCCTTGTACCTGCATATGGAGTCGAAGCCCCATTTAAGTTGTCTTTGGCCTAGGCCATACATCACAAATATTAAATTGTTTGAGAAACCAGACAAACATCATAAAGTAACATCAAATTATCTTAAAAAGGGTACATGCCACCCTTGGAACCAAATCACTGCCAACATGGCAGCCTTCACTCTGGCTTATGAGGAGATGGAGTTGGAAATGGTTGAACTGAGGCAGGCTTGGTGGAAACCGTCTTCTTGGTAGGGGTCGCAGGCTTGATCTTGCGTGGTTTCTTTGAACGGAGGCCTTCCAGAGGTACCATGGGGTCTTTGGTAGCTTCAGCCAGGAATGGGTACTCTGCAGTTGCAAATGTATTTCTCGCATCTTCATATTCTGCCTTCGACGAGGGACGGTAGCACTCAATTTTGGAGAGGTCTACGGGTTTACCTGTTTTAGCAGCCTCCTCCAAAGCTAAGCATCGTCCATAGAAGATAGCTGCTTTGATGACCTTCCACATTGCAGCTCCCAACTCGTCACTATGATAGAGCTCCATGGCTATGTATGGCACCACCTTAGACACGACCTCAGCACGGTCCTTTTGCAGCATCTTGTACCTCATCTGCAAGCCGTCAACCTCCTCCCTTAACTTCACTTCCACCTCTCCAAGCCTAGCCCTCTCACTTTCCAAACCGGCACACTTTGCCTCCAGCACAACATTTTGACCAGTTAGGCTAACAACCTTAGCCTCCTCCAACTTGAGCTTGCCACATTCAGCTATCTTCTTACGAAGGTCTTGGACGAGTGGGTTCTTCTCAACATCCCTCTCAATCTCGTCACATTTAGCCTCCAGCTTGGCATACTCCTGATCTCTGTGCTTCTCCCTCTCCAGCATGACATCCATCTCTTGTCTTGCCTTGGTAACAGCCCAGCCCGGAGTAACTCCTTGGTTCGACCATTCAAATGATTGTCCAACACTGCCTACCTTGCAACACTCTTGTCGTGTAGATCGCAAACTCCTTCGATGGACATGTTGTCCAGCAATCCTTTCCATTGGGAGGGGGTGACATGATCCACAATTCGGTGGCAGGATAAAGCGTTGGGAAGCTCTTTCGTATTTGGAAGGTCTGCGACCAATACAATGCATAAGAGTTTAGTTAGTTACCATAATTATCAACCCATATATTTTAAATTGGGACATTGCTTACCATGCATCTCCACAGTCACATCCGGCAGCTCAAAGGCAGACTTAACATACTTCTTGCCCTCGACATTCTTATGTCGCACTGCCCTAGATCCGGAGGCTGGGAGAGGAGTTTTCCTCTTGTTTGTAGACTTGATCGCTTTGCCAGCTGTTCCCTTCCTGCTCTTCAATATGTCAGCTATACCAGTGGAGCCTGCGATTTGGACATCCTCCTCTGCAGGATCGCCCGAATCTGCCATGTTCTCAACCAATTGGGAGGGACCCTCCAACGCTGCTTGTGGGGGTGCTGAGGCAACAGGCTCTGGTTTAGGAGTGTCTACATCATTGTTGTTGACAGATGTAGAAGGTGAACCAACACCGTAGGACTCTTCAGCCTTCTCAGCGAGCATGAAGCTCAAGTCTTCATCAAGGTCTTGGTACATGAAGTTCCTGAATGACATTTCTGCAAAAAAGAAGCAAGAAAAAATAAATATCAGTGCTACATTGGCCCTAAAATAAAAGTAGAAAAACATACTTTGTCCATGATAAATGATAACAGGATTGTGGGGGGACCCCTCCCAGCTGTGGGCAATCCCAGCCATGTACAAGATTGGCTCGAGGAACACTTGCACATTTGCAGGATATCTAGCCAAACGCTGATAGCATGGATTCCTTCGTACCTCATACGGCAAGGGGTCATTGTATCATTTTGCATCAAACATGTACTCCTTATTCAACAACTCTGGATAGTTGGGGTGGGATAATAGTGTTTTGCACATAGAAAAAACTGCCCTTCCAAGCTGTTATGTTGGTATACACCTTCGCAAACAGATTTGGCACATCTCCTTCAGGTCTTTTAGCCAAAGTTAACCAGTTACCCCCAGGATACAGATTCAAAAAACCCCTTAAAACCTTAAGAGTTGGTTCATAGCCATATGCCTTGCACATTACTATGAATGTGGTCAGTTTGGCTAAACCAAACGGGTTGAACCTAGAGATATGCACCTTGTAATATTGCATTAGTTCTAAAATAAGCGGGTGAATTGGAATCCTAAGGTTGGAATGGCTAAAAGAGTGAGTGTATAGCCCTACGAAGCCTTTTGGGGCATCAAAGATACCTTGATTAGACTTGGGCAACATGATCTTAAATTCTTGTGGGATTGGGTAATCCCAGATGGTCGTGTAGTTCTTTTGCAGTTAAAGTACATTTTTGTTGCTTAATAATGAACTTTGAATCCATATCTATTTTAAACTACAAGCAAGAACGAGTATTTACCTTTGGTTTCGGAGCTGGAGTGCGATCAAAAGAAGACGAAGGGAGTAAAATGTTTTAGGGTTTCAACCACTTTCCCTTAAATACTCTTTTTCACCGTTTTTACACCGCACACGTGTCCTTAGGATTAACTCTTATCCGGATTTCAAACGTTTTTAAATTTAAAAAAAAAGTCTTTTTGGTCACCGGGTAAAGTGGGGATTTGTGATCACTGTAGCGGGAAACTAAAGAGATTAGCTGGCATTAAATGCGCAGGTTAGGCGCATAGTTATCTTGTAAACGATAAGCTTTGCAGCGAGAGGATATTTTTCTTCGCAGGATGAAGTCGAAAGCAATGCCTCTTTGCTGATATGCATCACTTTCGACTGGGGGGCTTGATGATGTACCCTCCGAACAGCTTGAAGGACAGTCCTTCGAGACGTGTCGAAGCCCTTCTGTTCGAAGGCCCAAGTTAGGTCTCCAGAATATTCTTAGGCATCAAACCATTCGTAAGCACGAAGGTTACCTAAGGGGAATTCGCCATTCGAAGCCCTAAGCCCTTCGGGGTATGGTTGACGAAGGAGCAACGGATAGGAGAACCTCCTGACTTGGTCAAACCAACGATCTCCCTCTCTTTCCTGCTTCCCCGCCAAAGTTTGAGAACGTGAGTCACTAAGCCCTAGCGGTTACCCACAAACATGGGACGCCCCCATGTTCTCCGACATTCGCGCAGAGGTGCCCCTAACCCTATTTCTTCCACTATAAATTGGTTGGACGGGCAAAGGATTATGGTAAGCTCATTCAACACTCATTTCTTTACTCACACACACTTATACAACCATAACTCATACTTACTCTCACGCCGGAGGTGGTTCGCAGGGTCCAACCCCTGCGTAATCACTTAACGTAGTGTCTTCGTATTTCTTATTCTCAGGTGAAAGACAATCTTGGCTGGAACATACACCCCTCATACCTTTAATCATCATTGAAGTCTGGTAGTGCAATTTATTGTACAATCAATGTGTATGTTCAGCAACCTCCTGGCTTTGAGAGCAGTGAATACCCAGACTATGTCTGCAAGCTTGAAAAAGCCCTATATGGACTTAAACAAGCTCCCAGAGCATGGTATGAAATTATCTCAGCCTTCCTAATTCAAAACAAGTTTGTTAGAGGAAAGATAGACAACACACTGTTTATCTATAGGACAAAACAAGATGTGATACTAGTCCAAGTGTATGTTGATGACATCATCTTTGGCTCAACAAATTATACTCTTTGCAAACAGTTTGAAAAACTGATGACAAAAAATTTGAAATGAGCATGATGGGTGAACTCACTTACTTCCTTGGACTACAAATCAGGCAAACTGATAAACGAATAACCATTAGTCAAGAGAAATATACCAGAAATATCTTGAAGAAATATGAGATCTCTGACTGTGCTTCAGAGAAGACTCCAATGGTCCCTCCAAATAACCTTAGACCTGATCTCACTGGAAAATCAGTCAATCAAACTTATTTCAGGGGGATTATAGGATCACTGATGTATCTAACTGCTTCCAAACCTGACATACAATTCTCAGTATGTCTAATAGCAAGATATCAGTCCAATCCTAAAGAGTCCCATCTCACTCCAGCCAAAAGAATCCTCAGATACCTGAAGGGAACTTCAAGCCTTGGACTTTACTATCTAAAATGTTCAGGGTTTGACCTCAAAGGATATTCTGACTATGATTATGCAGGCTGCAACATGGACAGAAAGAGTACCTTAGGGTCCTGTCAATTTCTTGGAGGAAAACTGGTTTGTTGGAGTGCTAAAAAGCAACAATCAGTGGCTATGTCTTCAGCTGAAGTTGAATATCTAGAAGCTGCAGGGTGCTGTGCAAATGTGCTATGGATGAAAAGTCAACTCAGTGACTATGACATTGTTAGCCTTAATAGTTTTTATTAGAAGTGATGGTCATTCACATTTAGGAACTTTGTAACGTGTGTTAGATATCGTGATAGAATAGTCATCGGGCTCGTGGATTGGGCTAAGCTAAATGGCTAATAGTTGAGACTTGCTAGCCGTTTATAAGCTTAAGCGTGTCAAATCCAAAGCCCAATCCAGTCCACAAAAAGCCCAAGCAAAGCCTTTAGGGCATCAAGTCCCTTGGACTATAAATACCCCTCAAATGGTCATTTGAGGGGTGTGCTTGAAAGTGTGTGTGTGTGTGTGTATTTTCTCTCTCAAGAAATATACAACTTATTGTTTGCATATCTTATACTCATAACATACACGGATTCTATATCTTCAAGTCACCATCTTTCTTTTCCTTACTTCTAAGCATAACGTTTGTGTTTGTGTTGTTTGTGTTAACGTGGTATTTGTGTTGGGTTTGTGATAAGGTTGATAGATATAAGGTCTTACAATTGGTATCAATCGCCTAACAATGGTTTAGGAGTGTTTGTGTTTGGTTTGAAGGTGTTACGCGTAAAGGCTCTCGTTATACGTTTTTTGTCAAGCTTAAAGCTTTAATTTTTGCACTTTAAAATTCAAGATTCTTGTGGTTTAAGGTTTATTTGGTGCTAAAGTTTCAGTTTTTTGCAAAAAGTTCGTAGCTTTACGTGTTTTTCTTCATTTTTAAGCTCGTATTTGGTTTTTGGTCATTTCTACTCGTAACTTTTCTATGCACTTTGGGTGAAAAAGGTCAACATTTTTGGGTTATTCGAGTGTTTTTAAGGCTATCTGGGTAAAAGAAATCATTTGAATCGTTGGATATTTCTTACGAGTAGAAGTCAAAAAGTCAAAACCCTAGTTTTCTACTCGTAACTTTTTGTGAAGAATCTTCGTGCTATAAGCTGTTACTCGATGCTTCCCTCACTTGGATAAGTGTGTGGAACACTTCGACTTGTGGATATCTCTTACGCTGTGACAGTGTAAAGGATTTTTGGTTCTTAACCATAGTTTACGCATAAGCTAAAAGCTTACGAGTAACTCTACGCATAACTTCAAAATTACGCGTAAGGTTTACGAGTAACTTTTGTCTACGCATAAGCTTAAGGTTACGCGTAAGATACTTTCTACGCATAAGGTTTCTACGCATAAGGTTTCTACGCTTAAGGTTTCTACGCATAAGGTTTCTACGCATAAGCTTCCTACGCATAAGATCCTACGCATAAGCACCAGATCCTACGCCTAAGCCTCGTCTACTCGTAACTTCTGTTTCTACGCCTAAACTCTTTCTACGCATAAAGGTTTAAAAAAAAAAAAAAAAATTCAAATTTTTACGCGAGTTTCAAATTTTGAGGAGACTAAACGTTCAATTTTTACGCGAAATTCAAATTTTGGTTTAACTGTGAAAATTTTGGTCAAAAATTCAAATTTTTGGGCCTAAATTCAAATTTTTCGGGTCAAATTTGGCGTCAAAATTGTCATAACTCAAATTTTTCATACGTCCTTAGAATTGATTTTTATAGTGAATTTCAAATTTTGGGCGAAAATTTTTTGAACCAAGGTTACGATACGACTTTCGAAACACCTCAACCAAGCTTAATCTTCATCAACCACAACTCCTTTATCGTTGAATCGATCCTACATCAACTTTATCGGATCATACCTTCATCAATGGCAACTCAACAAGACATTCATGCAGCCGGTCGAAAACCGACCTTCTATGTTGGCAAAAGGTGGTTATCTTCAATGGACAAGTCGTATGCTTCGTTACATCAAGACCAAACCTAATGGCAAACTCATGATTAAATCCATTCAGGATGGACCCTTCAAGCCTCGACAAGTTAATGAACCTGGAAATCCTGATGCAACACCTCCCCCACCATCTTCTCGTCTTCAAACGAATCTGAATACACCAGAGGATCGAAACAAGTCGAAGCAAATGACATGGCAATTCATATTATCCAACTGGGTTTACCAATAGACATCTTTGCTGCGGTAGACAGTTGTGAAACTGCTTTCGATATGTGGGAACGTGTTAGACGACTTTGTCATGGAACAGAAATTGGTCATCAAGACATGGAGAACAAGTTGCTAACTGAATGGGAAAAGTTCACATCTACTCCAGGAGAATCCATTGAATCCTACTATGGAAGGTTTTGCACTTTGATGAATGAGCTAATCGAAACAAGTTGACACCCAGAACTATCGTTCAAAACATCAAGTTCCTGAATAATCTTCCAGCAGAATGGGGACGATATGTCACTATTGTCAACCAAACAAAAGACTTACATCGGGTGAACTTTGATCAACTGAATGATTTTCTGAAACAAAACCAAGCCGAAGAATGAAGTCAGGCAAAAAAGATTAGCAAAGAATCATGATCCATTGGCACTCATTGCAAAGACTCAAACTTCAGTGAATACACAACAACAAGCTTCATCATCTTCCAACAACAACAACTTGCAGCAATACATACAACAACCACAACAACAACTCTATCCACCAGAACAACAAGTCATTCAACAACAGTATCCACAACACCAGGAACAAGGAATCACTGATCTCGAATCTGATCAAGAAGACCCTTTGTCCCAAATAATTTCTCTCTTGGGTCAAGTAATCAAAGGTCGCTATTCCACACCTACTAACAACAACCAAAGGATATCATCAAACACTCGCAACAGGCAAATTGCACAGCCGGGTGTAAATATGGGTAATCAAGGACAAATGGTTGGAGTTATTGGGAATCAGCAGGGATATGCTACTGGATTTCGTATGGGTAATCAGGCGGTTCCGTATCGGGTAATCGGTTGGGTCAAGAATGTTGGAAATCATTGGACGAATGTTGGGAATAGAGCAGTGGGTAATCAGAATGGGTATGTAGCAGCTCCAGTCGTTGGGAATCATGGAAATGTGAATCGGGGTATCAGTTAAGTGTTATAACTCTCAAGGAGTGGGTCACATGGCAAGAAACTGTCCCACTAAACCGCACAAGAAGACTGGTGATTTTCTTCGGAAAGCTGCTTTGTTAGCAGATAAGCAAGAAGCGGGGATTCAGTTGAGTGCTGAGGAAAATGATTTTTTCGCTATTATGGATGATTTGGAAGACCTCGAGGAACTCAATGCAAACTGCATCTTCATGGCAAATCTTCAGGAGCTAAGTATGACAACTGAGTCAAACTCACCTCCTGTCTATGACGCCAAATCTGAGGTACCAATCATTGATCCATGCTATAACAATGTCATATTTGATGTGTTTACTCATGACGAACACGGCATTCTGTGACATCATCACCTACTTATGATACATACATGGACAATCCGAGTTGTAGCAATACTAACTCTGAGACTCCGGATGTGGATCCAAGTGGAGGCTGTGTGGCACAAAATACTGAGACTGATGAGGAAACACGTGCTTATGTTGAATCATTAATCAATCAATGTGGCATTGAAGTTGAGAAAGTTAGAACGGTCAATCGCGAAGTTAAGGCCGCGAATGCTAAATTGACCGCTGAGCTTGAGAGTTACAAGGAGCATGCCAAAGCCTATGAATTTCATACAAACAAAATGTCAGAATTAGAAATTGGTTATCGAGATTCTGTTTTAAGAGAAAAAGATTTGCAACTCAAGTATGATACACTTGATGTGAATCTGAATTTGAAAATCAAATCTTTAAACAAGGAAATTTCAGAACTAAATGACCAACTTTCAAAACAAAAGCAACATATTCTCGATCTTGAAAAAGAGAAGAAGAAGTTGATAATGATTTTGAAAACGAGAAGATTCTCTTCTTGATGAAATTCTGGATAAAACTGAAACGATCAAAAAATTGGACAATTTACTTCTTACAACGGGTCATTCGGCTAAGACAATCAAGATGCTTTCTAATCAAGTAAATCCGATTTTTCATACTTCACATAAAATGGCTCTTGGTAACTCACCTCCTTGTTTCCTCAAGAAAGCTCAAAAAGAACGGAATGTGTTGAACAATGGAAAACCTTTGCATGAACCCATAATTGTGCATGATTCTCTTGAAACGTTGGAACTATCTGAGGAGAGTAGATCAAAAATGAAACAAAAACATCCGAAATCAAACCTATTGATTATAACAAATGGAACAAAATTAATGGTTCTTCCTTTTGTTTCTCAAAAAGGACAATCAACGTTTTCCACCACACCAAGTGTTTCAAACAAAGTGTCAACACCAGTTTCAAAATCAGTTTCAAAACCAGTTGTTGTCTCCAAATCTCTTTCGAACATTGAACAAATGTCTTCAAACAATCCTTTTAACACAAGTGATGCGCGAAGTATTTTGGAAAATGTGAAAACGAGAATTGCGGATCTTCAAGAGACCGTTAAAACTAAAACCAATATTACAACAAACATCTGGTTTAATAGTTTTGATAATGAACAGAAAAAGTTTTTGAAACTCAAATTGCCCCTCAGCTGAATAACATCAACTCAAGGGTAATTCATTTTGAACAAGCGTTTTTGAAAGAAACAGTTGACTTTGTCAAGGACCATAAATCCCTGGTAAAGCAAGCTAATGAAAGTGTTGAACACATCAAAGTTTTGGAAAATCTAAATGATTCACTCTTCGAAGATGTTCTGACTACTGATATTATGTCCATCATTTTGCAAACATATTATGTTGAAGATCATGAAAGACTCGATCAGTCGAGACCTCCGAAATTGTTTCAAAATATGAAAAAGCTCTTATGAAACTTGAAAAAGAAAATGTCTCATATTTTAAACAACTTGATCGAAAACCTGAGGAATGCAAGTATGACAAATTGTCGTATGAGCGTGCCTACAATGACATGAAAGCGAAAAATGATCTTTTGAGGGCTCAAATTTGGAAAGTCAAAAAGGAAAGGCAGTGGATACTGTGATTAACAAACCATTGACTGCGGAGAAAGCAAATGTTCCCAAACCGGGTAGCTGAAACCACCTCCCTTCATAAAAATGTGAATCCTAATGCGTGTGCCTCACCTTCTACAGGACTAGAAAGCACCTCTAGGAGCAACAGACTAAAGCCTAAGAGCAATA
This sequence comes from Chrysanthemum makinoi, assembly GCA_910596185.1. NCBI lineage: Eukaryota > Viridiplantae > Streptophyta > Magnoliopsida > Asterales > Asteraceae > Chrysanthemum > Chrysanthemum makinoi. Next base: position 164,460,864 of record OU343219.1, read on the forward strand.
CAAGGAACAATAGAGTCTCGACTGCCTCTAGGAGTAGTAGCTTGAATAAAGAGAAGAAAGTAGAAGAACACCCTAGGAATTTACAGCTTTTGAATAAGAAAGACATTTCATCTGAATGTACTGAACCTATGAAACTTGCTAAGTCTAATGAATGTGTTGAATCTCTTTGTTTAACTTGCAAGAAATCTTTAAATGTTCAAGATGATTGTGTTTCTAAGAATGTGAATGATAAGCCTGTTAAGAAGAACGTCCCAAAAGTAATTACGCTAAAATAGTAGGAAGACTAGTTGCAAAACTTAGGCTTTACACTACTGACAGGAACCACGTGTATACTTTAGGGATGATATTTGGAAACCCACGTAGAACTTTCACACTCCTGAGAATGGAACAATGAGTGATAAACCCGGACTTCCACTGTAGAAAACCTCTCTGAGTGTGATCAGGATTTTACCTCTAACCCAAAGGAACCAAAATCAAAGCGGTTTCCACAATATTCTTTTTCTTCATTCTTGGCACGGGTTATCGAAATTTGTCTTTGGATCGTCGACTCGGGTTGCTCCAAGCACATGACCGAGGAATCAAGAAGGCTGCCGATCAATTTCGTCTGTAATTCATGGGAACCGTGCGTTTTGGAAATGATCATGTTGCAGCTATCATGGGTTATGGAGATCTACCTTTTGGAAATTATTTGATCACTCGGGTTTACTATGTCGAAGGGTTGGGACATAATTTGTTTTCAGTCGGGCAGTTCGTGATGCGATTTAGAGGTTGCTTTTAGGAGAAATGCTTGCTTCGTTAGAAACTTGGATGGCTTGATCTCTGGGAATCGTGATATAAACTTGTATGCTATCGACATCAATCAAATGGCCTCTTCATCACCAATATGTCTTATGACACGTGCATCTGAACACAGTCACGGTTGTGGCATAGAAGGTTATCCCATCTCAATTTCGACACCATCAACAAAATTGCCAAAGACAACATCGTCAACGGACTTCCAAAGTTCAAATACACCAAGGATCACTTATGTCCATCATGCGAACAAGGAAAAAGCAAAAGAGCATCATATAAACCCAAATCCGTACCTAGTTCGGAAGCAAAGTTGCATATGTTGCACATGGACTTATGTGGCCCAATGAGAGTTGAAAGCATTAATGGGAAAAAGTATATTCTTGTCATCGTCGATGATTATTCGAGATATACATGGGTTAAGTTTCTGAGATCAAAAGACGAAGCACCAAGCATCATCATCACCTTTATGAAACGAATTCAAGTACTTCTTCAAACTCCAGTAAGGGTTGTAAGAACAGACAACGGCACAGAATTCACTAATCGGAGTTAAGATCTTATTTGGAAGATGTTGGAATCACACATCAGACATCAGTTGTTAGAACTCCACAGCAGAATGGGGTAGTTGAAAGAAGAAATAGAACTCTTGTGGAAGCTGCTCGCACAATGCTAATCTATTCTAGTGCACCGTTATTTCTATGGGTTGATGCTGTTGCCACTGCTTGTTTCACTCAGAACCGATCCCTTATCCATCCAAGATTCAATAAAACCCCATATGAGCTTGTGAACAACAGAAAACCGGATATCTCTTACTTTCACGTATTTGGCGCTTTGTGCTATCCTACGAATGACAGAGAAGATCTTGGAAAACGGAAAGCAAAAGGTGATATTGGAATCTTCATTGGATATTCAGATAACTCGAGGGCATTCAGGGTGTATAACAGGAGAACTAGGAGGATCATGGAGACGATGAATGTGAAGTTTGACGAACTTTCACATATGGCTTCTCAGAGACTCGCTCTAGAACCCGCACTAAACCGACAGACTTACGGACACATCAGTTCGGGACTCGTACCTCAAAGAGCTCAATCAACTTCGATTGACAATCCTAAAGAACAAGAATGGGAGAATTTCTTCGAGTTAATGTTCGATGAATACTATGGTGGAACTTCAACAAATGCATCAAACCATCATTCCGCTGCACCCGCTCAAAATCATCCTCCACCACCAACGGAAGATGCATCTACAACGGTCGAAACCAATGCACCAACTCCATCAACATCATCTACATCTACTACAGTTATTGCACCCGTTCTACCAGCAGTTGATGAGCAAAACCAAAACAAGAACGATGCAACGTTAGATGAAGACTTATTTGAAAACCCGTTTGCTACGGAATCAGGTGAATCTTCTTCAAGCTTACGAGAACCATCTAACTCGCATACGTTTAACCAACGGTATCCTTCTACTCTGAAGTGGACAAAAGACCATCCGATTGAACAAGTTATTGGTGAACCTTCAAGGCCAATTCAGACGAGACGCCAACTTGCCACCGATTGCGACTTGTGCATTTACCTTTGCTCAATTAGCAATCTAGAACCAAAGAACATTCGTGAGGCAATGGCAGATCCCGCATGGATAGAAGCAATGCAGGAGGAACTTCTCCAATACCGTCTACATGACTCTTGGGAAATGGTTCCAAGACCCATTGACGTTCGAGTCATTGATCTTAAATGGTTATGGAAGAACAAACGGGATGAAGAAATGACGGTCATTCGCAACAAAGCTCGTCTTGTGGCCAAAGGATACAGACAAGAGGAAGGGATAGACTTTGAAGAGTCATTCGCGCGGGTAGCTAGACTAGAAGCAGGTCGGGATTTTCTTAGCCTATGCTCACAAAAACATCACGGTTTATCGGATGGACATTAAGACCGCGTTCTTGAATGGAACTCACGAAAGAAGAAGTGTACGTGAGTCGCCGAAGGCTTCATAGACAAGAATCATCCAGACTACGTCTACAAACTCAAAAAGGCAATCTATGGATTGAAACAAGCTCCGAGAGCGTGGTATGACGAACTGTCCTCTTTCCTTATCCAAAACAATTTCACCAAAGGAACAGTTGATCCTACCTTGTTTACACAAAAATGCAAAAGCGACATTTTGATTGTTCAGATTTATGTGGACGACATCATCTTTGGGTCCACTAATCCGAATCTTTCAAAACATTTTGAAAATCTCATGAAAAGTAAATTTGAAATGTCCATGATGGGGGAACTAAAATTCTTTCTTGGTTTACAAATACATCAATCCCCTCGTGGAATTTTTATAAATCAAGCTAAATTTACAACTGAGATTTTGAAAAATCATGGTATGGATAATTGTGACTCGGTCGGAACACCAATGGTAACATCACCAAAAATTGGAGCCGATTTGTTTGGGAAACCTATTGATCCGAAGAAATATCGGAGCATGATTGGTTCTCTCATGTATCTTCTTGCTAGTCGACCGGATATTCATTTTGCTGTTTGCTTATTAGCACGGTTTCAGGCAAAGCCTACCAAACTGCACCTCAAAGAGGTTAAAAGGATCTTTCGGTACTTGAAGACATCCATTCACATGGGACTTTGGTATCCGAAGGAATCCGGATTTGATCTAATTGCCTTTTCAGATGCGGACCACGCAGGTGATCAAGTTACAGAAAAAAGTACATCTGGAGGAGCACAATTTTTGGGTGAAAAGTTAGTAAGTTGGTCTTCAAAGAAACAAGATTGCACTGCACTATCAACCGCTGAAGCTGAGTATGTGTCTCTATCTGCGTGTTGTGCTCAAGTTCTATGGATGAGAACACTACTCACAGATTATGGCTTTACTTTCGATAAAATACCTATGTATTGTGACTCGAAAAGTGCCATAGCCATATCATGCAATCCTGTTCATCACTCAAAGACTAAGCATATCCGTGTCCGCTATCACTTCATCAAAGAGTACGTCGAAAATGGTACTTTTGAATTATTCTTCGTGAAGACAGATTACCAACTCGCCGATCTATTAACTAAAGCCCTTCCAAAAGAAAGGTTTGAGTATTTAGTTCGACGAATTGGAATGCGAAGCCTAACCCCTGAGGAGTTAGAACGTCTTCTCGAATCTTCTTGAAAATGATTTTCCAAAAAGCTTCGCTGTAAATATTTTTGAAAAACAAAATACAAAATTTGAAAAACCAACAAAAGCAAAATATAAAAATATAAAATTTTTCAAAAAATACAAAAACAATATAAAATCAAAAATCCAAAAATATTCTTCTCACGACATGTCTCTCGTATAATCGATATTCTGTACGTTTCTAGAAATGTCATTCAACAATGATACGGGTATGTACAGATGCTTGAGCGAGAGTTCTTTATTGTTTTCTAAAACATGTCGTTTCTCAAAATTTCTTCAAATAATGGCTTTCGTATACTTCAGTACGAAACCCGGACCAAAATGATGACTTTTGATTACTTCAGATCAAAACTCGTGTTTTCAAAGAAAAATGTAGTGTACTCAAAAAGATTGTACATTTATAAATGGTGAGAAATCATCATCATCTTGAGCACCTTTTCAAGATTGTTCAAAAAGATTTTCAAAATCTTTCAAAATACTTTGTGCTCAAGATAACTCCCTCTCAAACCCTTTAATTGATTATGCTTTATTAAAGGGGGAGTATAAAACTAAAATGTTCCATATTCATGCTTAAATCAAATCCGTTTGTCTCCCCAAAAGATTCTAAAATGTTGTTTAATCAGTTGATATCAAAAATATCACGAATATGCTATTTTTGAGGGGGAGGAGACGTGATTAAAATGTGATCAAAAAAAAAGTTTAATGATCGTGGTTTGAATCTCAAAATGAGCTCGACTCAGACGGAACCAATGAATTGACGGAATTAAAGTCGGAAATGTACCATCTCGAGAAACTTTCTATGGACTTGACCAGGACGGGTAATAATTTCAAGGTAGTTCTCTAGTGATGTAAACGTGTCTCGAATCGGTCTTGTTCATTTAAAGTCGATCAATTCAAAAGTGCGAACTCTACCCTCTATGCGATTTCTGTCAAAACTCATAAGCACATGTGAAGGGGAGTGTTTCTGAAAATATAAAACTCATGGAGTGTCTCAAACATGTTTTCTATCATAAACACTCTGTGAGATTTTCGAGAAAAGGTTTTATGGCAACATGGGACAGTCATGGAGTTATAAGGTGACTATGGATAGGAAATTCATCCTATGATCCGCCAGAGCCGGAGGGATCTACCCAAGGACATCACATATAGTTTGTATTAGAAGTCCTTAGGAATGATTGAAAAAAAAGGAGTAATGTGAGAAAGGAGAAAGAAGGGGTTGAAGAATTAAAAGGAAATGTGAAGAAAGGGTGAAAAGAAATAGCCCTCCATAATCAACCTTAGGGCAGAAACCGGGTTCAACTCATCTGCTACTAGTTGTCACTAGATGACACTGGTATTGAAGACAAAGACGTCATGGACCCAGTGACGCACTGCACTAAACCTTCTAGCCACTCAATTCCTCTTAAAAGGATTTGTTTCATTCTCACTGGGAACCCTACATAATCTATTGACTTTCTCTTAGAGATCGTTGGTATTGAAGAAGGAGACCCTCTCCCTAGTCTCCGCTTAGGAAAACCAAAATGCACTATTGAGTCTAGAGCCACGAGATTCATCAAAAGATCTCATAGGAACACATGACATGACATCGCTTGTTGTTCATCATTAAGGGCACAAGTGATATATTATAGAGTCCTACGCAGATCTTAGCAATCTGCCAGAACATTTATGAGAAGTTTCAACGGTGATCCTCAGTTGATTGAATGGAAATTACTGCCAGGGTCAACATCAAGCAGCCCTGACAGCAGGTCACTTCGGTAATTCTCCGTGGATTACGCTTAGTGTGTCTCAAATGGTCTACGATGCGTGGGTGATGCTTCGGTGTACCTCGGCGACTCATCTGAACTATAGATGTACTTCGGTATATCGCGTTATCTCACTTGTGGGACTCCAGTTCAGGAACGGCCTTTGTAAGAATTAGAGACGTGTTTTCACACTATGCTGTTAACACCCTCGAAATTCAAACTTGTAAGTGCCGAAATCCGCTTATTACTAACCTGTTTTATGTTTTCTTCTTATGGAAGCTCCGGAGCGGATGGATCGTGCAGACTCGCCACATGCTCATACCAACAACACATGAAAGTTCTCATCATAATCAAAGGAGATGATTCTTCGTCAATGTCAAAGAATCTACAAAGTTTAAAGACTCGAGAACTACATCATTGGTAACCAAAAGACAAATAGAAGTGTGAGCATGGTGGAGAAAGACGTAGAGACACCTAACCAACGAAGTTGACAACGGCAGACAACCACATTATCTGATCACAAAGCATGAAGGAACAAAGAATCAAGACTATTCAATATCTACACACAAAGTCCTAGCTCAAGAAAAGTAGAGACCTAATCAAGTGGAGCATCATTTGAATGACCACCCCTTAGGGGGAGATTGTTAGCCTTAATAGTTTTTATTAGAAGTGATGGTCATTCACATTTAGGAACTTTGTAACGTGTGTTAGATATCGTGATAGAATAGTCATCGGGCTCGTGGATTGGGCTAAGCTAAATGGCTAATAGTTGAGACTTGCTAGCCGTTTATAAGCTTAAGCGTGTCAAATCCAAAGCCCAATCCAGTCCACAAAAAGCCCAAGCAAAGCCTTTAGGGCATCAAGTCCCTTGGACTATAAATACCCCTCAAATGGTCATTTGAGGGGTGTGCTTGAAAGTGTGTGTGTGTGTGTGTGTGTATTTTCTCTCTCAAGAAATATACAACTTATTGTTTGCATATCTTATACTCATAACATACACGGATTCTATATCTTCAAGTCACCATCTTTCTTTTTCCTTACTTCTAAGCATAACGTTTGTGTTTGTGTTGTTTGTGTTAACGTGGTATTTGTGTTGGGTTTGTGATAAGGTTGATAGATATAAGGTCTTACAGACATCCACTACAAAATGGTACCCATCTTTTGTGATAACACCAGTGCTATTGCAATCTCCAACAACCCTGTCATTCACCAAAGAACCAATCACATTGATATCAGATATCATTTCATCAGGGACCACATCATGAAAGGAGATATTGAACTCTACTTCATCCCTACTGATTATCAACTTGCTGATATCTTCACCAAACCCTTGGATGAACCTACCTTCAGGACACTGAAAGCTGAATTAGGAATGCTCGACATTAAAAGTCAGTAACCTGATAATCAATCCTAATCTCAGCAAGTTTTCCCTGAAATGGTCCCTGATCCCTAAACAAAACCCCTAAATCATCTTCTCACTGAATGAGTAAGACTCATTCAGGGTCCCTGACATTGGATATTGAGCATTGCATGAGTAACTAAATGCTATAAGTATGTCAGTTACTTAATGTCCTAGGTTGGTAAACATACCAATTTAATATAGGAATATATGTCTCTTTATCCTTCTGTCATCCATGTCATGGGTCCCTTACAACCTTACCTCATCCCACTTGGCATTTAATGCCTCCTCTCACAACAAATATCCTTGGGATATTTTAACCCTGCAAGATGCACTTTTACTGTGCACTGCAACTGTTCCCTTGAAAACTGTGAGAAAACTGCGGGTAGTTGAGTGGTCTCATTAAATGGGGTAAATAAAACGTTTTCAATAAAAACTTTATAAATCCTCACATGTGCAAAATCTACCCTCTCACCACTCTATAAAAAACCCTCTCAAAACACATTAAAACACACACAAATTGTTTTCTGCATCAAAACTCTCTCAAAATCTTTTCTCAACCCAGAAACATTGTGTGTTCTTTAATCATCAACCAGTTTAAGCAAAATCTTCTCTGTAAACAATTTACAAAAGATTTTTCATCACTAAACTCAAGATAATTTTACCTCTTTGATTATTCTTGTCAAGAAAATTTTATCCAAAAACCCTAAAATCCTTCAATGGAAATGGCAAGAACACAGTCTCTTCATTTTGCACCTCATGGGTGGGCGGTCTAGAAAGCGTTGAGTTTAAAACAAATAACGTTATAGGCAACTTTGAATACACACATGATGTCCCAGCCTATAAGGGAATCGTGAAATTTTACTCAACTGCCCTTGCTGAAGCGGGCCTCTGTTCAGGTCCCCTTCAATACTATACAAAACCTCCTCGGGGAGTTTTGGGCAAGCTTGATGGCCTATGACCCGACACCACAACCGATGAGACGACCTTCGACCACTCAGGGAGTTTCTCATCAAGTTCAATATTTTAAACGGGGAACAATCAGTCACCCTGGACTATAAAACTTTTTGTACATCAACAGGGCTAGACTATAATCCGGGACAATATGTTACTCACCCTGACCCAACCACTGTTAAGGCTGAGTTAGGCAAAAAAAATTTAGATCCAAATTTTTTGGACAGAACCCGAGTCACCAAGAACTCTTTTCCCGTGGCTTGGAAGATCCTGTTCACTTTTATGATTCAGGTTCTTGGCAGGAACCATTCATCCACGAACAAGTTAACGTATTGTTGATGATGGCATACAGCTTGATGACAGGGACCAATGTCGACATAGGGGAGATCATTTACAGTGATCTCGTAACCAAGCTACTGAGCAAAACTAGGGCAAAATATGTTTCATACCCTAGGTTTGTCTCATGTGCTTTGAAAGTGTTATTGGGTTGCAATTATCTTCAGGAATACAAACATTGCACTTTACCTACAATCCTGAGCCCCTCAAATTTTCAAAGAGACCCATCCCTTGTCAAAGGAATTAAATTGACGGCCCATATGGTTGCTGTAAACAACCAGAGGGACTCAGTGTCTCCAAACCCTGCTCCCAAAAAGAGAAAGGGGAAGTCTCAGACTGGGACTAAAACCAAACCCAAGTCTCAGGGCCCTGAGCCTTCTAGAGCACAGCCTAAAAGGCAAAGAAAGCCCCAGACTGACAAGCCACCCAAGGGAGACCAAGCAACATCCACCCTGGTGACAACGAAGGACACTGATACATCACAGTCAGTGCCCTTGGTCCCACAGACTACTCCCCAAGATCCAGAGGAAAACATACAACCCACTGGTAGGGGAGCGCCTTCCATAAAGCCTGATGAGGACATTCGCAAATCAAAGCTTTTGTCCGAGGGCACATCTACTGATCCCAAAGACTCAGAGGAAAAAGAACAACCCACTGATATGGATACCACTGCCACTGCTTCTAAGGATGTCACTGGAAAACACCCACAAGAGCTTGAAGGAGCACAGAGGGACAAAGACTCGAAAGGAAAGAAACAACCCGCCGATACGGAACTCACAACCAATCCTGACTCCGGCGAAGGCACTGGGAAAAAACCATCAGTGTTTGAGGGGTCACAGAGGGACAAAGACTTAGAGGGATAAAAAAACTACCCGCTGATACGGAACCCATCACCACCACTGGTTTACTTACTATTGCCGAGGTTAATGAAATACTCTTTTCTGATGAGGAGCTTGCTGACAGTGAAGATGAAATTCTTTCTACTGGAGAAGAAATGGACGCTGAGGTTCAACAACAAGAACAAGAACCTCAGCCTGATCCAAATAAGCCTAAGGAGTCACCCTTTCATGACGACTCCTCTGCTTCTTCAGACTCTTCAACATCTGATGAATGGAAACAGTATGAAAACTCTATTCCACTCACTGAAAGGAAGCTGGTAATGTGGATTAAAAGGGTTACAAGGAGACTATATTCTGGTGTTATTGATACCCTCTGGGATCATCATGTTGAAGCAGCTGCCAGCTATGCCGATCTAAAAGCTGAAGTGGTTACTGCCAATGCAAACACTAATGAGCATAGGGATCTCATGTATGAACATCTACACAGACTGGATGACAACCTGACGAATTCCTCAAATACTTTCAAGAGTCTTACACCAAACTGGATGAAATCAGGGACTCTGTCAAAGAAGACCCATCACTAAACTCCAAAGTGCTCGAGGCTACTGAGGTCTACATGAAGAATTCATCCAGTTTCACTGAACTGATCAACATGCTCAACTCTGCAAATGTTTAGGGTCTTCACTCTTTAGTACAGTCTCTTCAATCCACCATGGGTTCACTCGATGCAAAGGTTACTGATCTGGCTAAATCATCTTCTTCTATAGCTTGGAATCTTGGGCCTAGAATGACAGCACTGGAATTATCTCAGGCCAATCTTGCTGAAAAGGTCACAAGTCTTCAACAAGATACATCTGACATCAAATCCATGGTCTCGGAGATATATCAAGCCTTTAAAGGTCAAGCAGCTCCCTCTCCCTCAATATCTCAAACAACTCTTGCTCTCACTGAAGTTGCAGCAACAGTTGAGGGGGAGAAAGCTACTGAAGAGACTCCTTCTCATACTGAGGGGGAGCCAGCTCAACCTATATCAGCAACACCAATCTCATCAGTCCCACCAACAACAACAGCAACAACCTCAGTAACAATGACAACAGCAACACAACACCAATAATCACAACCACACCTCCACTGGTAGCATCTTCTTCATCAGCTCAGGATAATGGAAAAGCCATAATGATTACAAAAGAGCCTGAAAATATCCCTTATGAAATTGGTGGCATAAGGTACCTGCTTACTCCTGAACAGCTCAGTTCCTACCTCGAGAAGGAAGACAAGCAAAAGAAACAGGTTGAGGAGGAAAAGAAAAAGCAAAAAAGCTCTGGATCAGGTCGTATCTGAGGAAGCTGAGAAGTTGGGGATCGATCCTAAAATTCTTGAAAAAGGACAAGCAGGCCAAAAGTTCAAAGCCGCTCAGGGATCTGAATTAAATTTGCCTTTAAAAGAAAAGGGAAGAAAAGAACAAGAGGAATGCTGCAATCATGCAAGAAAGGATTTATCACTACAACTGGACCATGACAAGCAGAAGGGCCGCTGATAAAATCACTAATGTGAAAATCATCCCCAGATCCAAACCACTGGCAATGAATGTCTACAGGGGGGGATGATAAAAGGTATTTTGAAGTTCATGATCCCTTAAAGTTCACTGACTTTGGGATCACTGAACTTGATGAGCTTGGTCCCATCATCGAGAAGAAGCAAAATGCAGTGGTCAAAGAACTGATGAAATCCCTCAGCAAGCGTTATGAAAGATTAAGGGAAGCACCAGCACAGCTTGGGATACAGCCAACTCTTACTGCGGCTCAAGGTCTCAACCTCAATCATCCTAAGGTAAAAGGAAAAGGGTTTGTTAATACAAATAAGCCGTAAAAATGTTTATTTATATTTTACGATCTTCTAATGTTTTGTCGATAACAAACGTAAAATCATTTTAACGAAACAAATAAAATACATAAATGGTTTGAGCCAATAGTTTTTTAACACACTTACATTTTCACATAAAACGCTAAAACAAGTATAAGTGATTTTATGATTTAAATACATATGTACAACAACTAGTGTTTACATATTGGACAAATATATACATAACTAGTATGTATTATAATGGGTAAAAACTACAACCCATGGAGCATATCCATAACCCATGGTATTGACCCATATCCATTTGACTAGATGCATTGCACCTATTAGATACATTGTATCTAAGAAAATACCCATGGACCAGCCCATGACCCATGACCCATAACCAAAAAACCCTAGGGCAAAAGGGAGCATCCCTTGGATCCCAGTTAATACATTGGACGGATTCCTCAAGGGAGGGATCCGTGGGATCCGGGGAACAGTAACTAGTTTTCTTCTATAAATAGTGAGCCATTTCTTCCTTTTGGGTTGCCACTCCCACACATACTTTCCCCAAGTATTGTAACTCTCTAACCACTGATCCTACGGGATCTTTCTATGTAGTTTGTCTTTTGTTTTTGTGTGATTCTCTAGGTTCCTCTTAAAGGCGACATCACCACTTCTTGAAGTCGAGCAAGCTCAAGTCCATGAGTTGCCATGCTTCGTCATCATCAAGACTACTGAGGTTCTCTTGTTGATACTTCTTTCTTCCTCCATAGAAGTGTTGTGTCGAAGGAATTAGTGAAGGATGCCGAAAGAGTCAAGACGAAAGCATTAGTGAAAGGTGCTTAACGTCCGTGTCAAAAGCATTAGTGAAAAATGCTAAAGGAGTCAAGACGAAGGCATTAGTGAAAGGTGCCAAGCGTTCATGTCAAGGGCATTAGTGAAAGATGCCTACTAGTCAAATCAAGTGGCATTAGTGAAGGATGCCAAGGTCGTATAATCGATGAGGTGCATCGCTATACAAATAGTGATAGTTTGTTTCCAAGGATGTTGATATCCTTGATGGTGTTGTAATAAGGAGTGGGTCTCCTTTGGGATTAGCTGTTGTGTAGTGTTGGGTAGTAGTTCCTCCATTGTAATGGAACTCGGTACTTAGCCTAGTACCGGATAAAGGGTAGGCAACATCGTGGTAGGTGTAGTTCACCTTGGTGAAAGAACCCGGTGGTTAGCCTAGTACCGAAAAAAGAGTAGGCGACGTTGTGAAGGCTTCTCCGCCATAAGGAGTTGGTGTCGTGTAGTGATTACGAACTCTCGAGTAGATGACTCGGGGAGTGTAGTAGGGCAAGGAAGGTGTCCTTATAGCTGAACCACTATAAATACTCGTGTCGTGGTTATGTGCTTCTTACTCTTTATCTTTCATTACACTTTTATGTATCTATCTATCAATGTCCAACATACACATCTAAATATATTGACATAAGTTGATCTAAATATTTTAAAACATAGTTTTAATTGGTAAAACTATTCAACCCCCCCCCTTCTAGTTTTCTACAATTGGTATCAGAGCTTCGTTACCAAGTTTCTTAGAGTATGTTGTACTTTAAAAACTTGATACGATCCGTGTATGTTTGAAAACTACAAAGAAGGAAATATTTTAAAGCATTTTTCTTTTCTCTTTCATGTTGGATATTGATAGATTATTCTAACATATTCTTTTCAAGAAATCTTCATGCTAGGATCTCTCCATAACCTTCATTTCTATTCAAAGAATAATGAAGTCAACTTTCAAGAAAGAATCTAAAAGTAATCACAACCTACTTATTCTAAGTACAATGGATTACTTTAAGAGCTCAAAAAGTATTTTTGGTCTTATGTCTTCACAAAGCAAAATCAAGAGCATAGAGGTATTTTTACTCTTCATTAGCTAGCTTATATCTACATAAATATGTTAATATTTTTTTTTATTGCTAGTCTTTCAAAAAGTCTCCTTTCGCCACTTTCCCGACTTACTCATCGTCAGGAATAGTATTAATTTTGATCTCGTCAAACTCACGCCGTCGTCACAAATGGATTCTCGATAATTAATCAAATCTTTGCTGACCAAACATTATTTATTTTATTCTTTTTCCCCAAAACTATTTTTGTTCCATAAGCTATTTTATAACTTATAACAAAAATATTGCCAAACACTCCTTTTCTGTCTACAGTAGCCGGATCCCTCTAGTTGTACTAGCCGGATCCCTTATACAAGGGATTCGGGGGAACCGTGGGACAGAAAACAGCTATACGCTTTTCAACACCAAACCTGCTCATTTTCCCTCTCCCCACAAAACACAAAAACGATCCAAGAGTTGGTTTCATCTTCATAGGACTCCATATCCTCAAAGTATTCTTCTCTAGAGCATCATTGTAAGTAATTACACTAACTTATTCTAATTTTCATCATCCTCATCCTAGGGTTTATGGTTTCTCAATTTTTAATCAATTAATTTAATTATTTTTTCCAAAATTGATCATTAGAAAGGGCTTTCACATAACTAAGATTACATTGTGTTCACAACATTGCTAATACAAATCAAAACCATAAACCCATCTCAACAAATTTTGCCTAATTGGAATATTTGTGTTTCTAGGACCAACCATGCCTAAAGCCACTCAACAAGACCATCATGATACCGTCCATTACCTCACCCATTACTATCGGAAAGAGGGATTGTCAAAAACCGACCACAAAGTCTTCAAAAGTCTTGAAAAACGAATTACCCACGAAGGTCGTGTAGTCAAGGAATGTTTCCTTGAAGATATCGACATTCTGCAAGTCTTCTCGGCAATCAACTTTCATTGTCTTCTTGACATTGATGAACAAACTTGTCCGGTTTTCATCTTTGAATTCTACAAAAGCATTAGGATCATTCGAAACACCGATGATAGCATTTCAATCGCTTTCATCATCAATAAACGAAGCTTCACTCTACCTCTCAACACATTTGCTCAAATCCTTTGTATTCCTTGTGAAGGAATTTGTATGTACTCTCAAGCTTTTGCTCTTGATCCCAAACCAATATACCATACTCCTCTTGATGAACCCGAAACCGTTCGAGACATCATCTTCAAAATTAGAGCCGACCAATCCCGTCTCAACCGAAATTCTCAAATGGAACTCTTCAAAATGCACCCCATTTTTAGAAAATGGGAAGAAATTCTTAGGGAAAACGTCATTAGCCTAGTTGGTAACAACGATCATCCAAATGCATGTCTCGTGCAAATGATTTATTGCCTCATTCACCAAAAGCCATTTAATCTCGCCTATTACATGGTGAATAGAATGACCGGGGTATTAAAAGTTGCCAACATGGTACTTCCATATGGTATGCTTCTAACATGACTTTGTAAGTATGATAGTGCATTTCAACCATCTCCTATCAACGATGATCATTTCCTTTTCGATCACGTCATGGTACCTTTTACCAAACAACCCCCTAAACGGTTCATGGTCAATGGAAGAAAACCTAAAGCTCTCTCGGACTCCTCGGACGGAGAAGAAGAAGAAGAAGAAGAAGAAGAAGCAAATGTCGACCCCGTAGCTAACATCGAATTGGACCCTTTTGATTACTATCAACAACTTCTAACTCTTCCAAATGAGACCGCGGAATTCAAACAATTAAGGGGTATGATTCAAAACCGAGCTCACTACGTCACGAAGTCGGGAAAGAGGAAAAGAAAGGATTGACGAAAGAGACTATAGGACTATGCTTGTTTTTAGACATTTGATGTGTGTATGAATGATTATGTTTTAGCACGCTTGTTTGGGTTATCTTGGATATTTTCATTACCACTATTATCTATGATATGTTTTATGTGATAACATATTTTTGTTGCTGTTAAATTTAATGGTTACTAGTTCATATAGGCTGGTGCAAATATTGCATTACCTTCTGTGATGGTTCTGATCTGCAGATGCCGGATCCTTAGGATTAGCCTAGACGGATCCCTCCATTGAGGGAACCGTGGGATCCGTGACAACAAATCAGCAATACAGATTCCCATACATCAAAACATCTCACTAGATCACTTCACACTAGCTAAACATAAGACCTTAGAACCCAACTAAGCCTTCTTCAAACATGAGAAAGCTTCAAACTCACCCATAGCTTACCTATGATCTAATTCAAAGTACTTTTGATTTATCAACTCATCAAAACTCACCATATTTCCGCTTCAATACTCACACATTGGTTTTCACATCTCAAAATACTTAGGTGGACATATTTATCAATTTTAGGAAATTGTTTCTAGCCATCCTTATCTCAAAACGGGTCAAAAACTAGTTTTTCAATTCTTTTAATTTTTGAGTATTTTTCAAACTCCATCTCAAGCTTACATCTGATCTCTAGGATCATTTATTATAACTTGACACCATCAAAATTCTTAGTGTCATCCTTGAACACCCATTGGTGGTCATAAAGTCTCATTTTCCTTTCATAAAAGGCAATCATTAGCTATATCACTCATTGCCCTTGATCATTTAAGTACACCTTCATTTAAGATACTTAGGAGGACTGAAACACTCAAAATGGTATAGGCTTTAGACCTTAGAAACATCATGTTTACCCTTTCCTAGCTGCTGAGAGTCAGATCCCTAGAATTAGCCTAGACGGATCCCTCAAAGGAGGGAACCGTGGGATCCGGGTGACAGATTCATGTCAAGTCTAGCTTAAACAATCATTTCAAGCCCATCTTGCTAACTTGAACACTCCACCTCACCTTAATTGAGTCCCTAGATCAGTACAACTCTGAAGTTGACTCTTGTGCATGCTAATCATCACATTCCTAAGAATCTTAGTGGCTTAAGTCTTGAATGCACTTGCCAAATTCTTCCCTTTATAAGTCATCTTGCTAGAATCCCTTAGTCATCAAACACAACATAATTCTCAGCAATTAGAAACATCTTCCTTAGTCATTTCATCATGAGGAAAGCTCCTAGTGCTAACTCATCCACCCAAGAAACTTGCTCGTGTTGTACACGAAATTTCTTCAACCGAATCATCTCTGGTCAAATCTACAAATGCAAGGATTTATCCTCCACCAACTCAACCAATCAAACCAATCCCCAAGAGAATTGTTCCCACAAAAATATCATCACCAAACTCTACAATTCCTACTAAACCAAACACACCCTTTTCAACCCAATCAACATCATTGGTGCCTAGAGCAATATCATTTACCACCTCACAATCATCTCCACATTCCTAAAACTTAGAGGACTTACCCCCTAGGCCATCTCATCCTCCACCATTACCGATACACTCTTCACTATAGAAGATTGTAAAACAAAACCAAGGTGTTGAATCAACACTTGCACCAATGTCAATTTCTCCATTTCCCTCTAATGGTCCATTTTGGATTATGAGGAGACATCAAAGTCAACCACCCGACCACATGGAAGTTGACACTTCCCTACCTCCACCATCAACCCTTGTTGAGCCACCACTTAATGTGCCTTCACCAATTCCTCCTTCATTTGAGGATCTTCAACCCACTTCACTTGAACCTCCGCTTCAAGACGCTCAACTTTTACCACCATCCTTTCAAAACCATGACAAGGATTGCTATCATTGTCAACATGTTGAAAGGTTGGTACATGAACTACGTGACGAGCAACGTTTCATGTTTTATCACCTCCTCGAACGTTTCGATGAGGTCAACAAACCTAAACAACCATGAGCCTAAGGATTAAAACGGTGTCCTAGTCTCAAACTTAACTTAGAATGTTAGGATTTAGAAAATCCATGTATTAAAGTGTCGGTCACCTCAAGTATTTGTAATTGTTAGAAAGCTCATAGTCGTAGTTATTTAATGTCATGTAGTATTTAGTTAAGTAATACCGTGGAGGACGGACGGGTCTTTACCTACTGTATGCCTGATCCACAGCGCGTTAGGTGGCGTTTTGTGTAATGACTATAAATACTCTCTACCTCCCAAGGTAGAGAGTTGGAGCTCATAATAAGATTTTTCTTTCTCTCACTAAAGTTCCAAAACCTCTAACTTTCTCTCTCTAGAAAATCATTTATACGCCTACTTGTGTTTGTGTTATAATGTGTATGTGAAATCCAATATGTTACAATTGGTATCAAGAGCCATGGTTAGATCATCTCTTACATATCCTTGGATTTCTAGTGGTTTTTAGGTGGTTTTTGAGTTTGAAAAAGTTTAGTGGTTTTTGCATCATTTGGTTCATTTCTAGTGTTAAAGTTTGAATTTTGATTGTACTTTTGTGTTTAGGATCATCATAAGTGTTTAGGTTTTGATTTGGAAGGCTTGAATCATGGTGGTTGAGTTGTTTTTGGATTGAAAAGTGGTGTTTTTGAGTTATTCTAGCTAGCGACTTGACACGGATTTTTTAATCTTGGTAGCGACTTGCTTTGTAAGTTGGTAGTGATTTATAGTGGAAGTGGTAGCGACTTGGTGCTTAGCGACTTGTCTATTGAGACAAGCCGACAAACAGTACACTTAGTGGATTCTCCACTACGGATAACGACTTGGTGAAGGTAGCGACTTGCTTTCAATTTTGTTAGCGACTTGTACTTAAGTTTCTTAGCGATTTGGTGTTAGCGACTTGGACATTAGCGAGTTGCTATTTAGCGACTTGACTACTTAGCGACTTGGTGCTTAGCGACTTCTTTGTCAAAATTAAGTAGCAACTTGGTGTCTTAGCGACTTGACATTATAGCGACTTGATTTCATAATACTTAGAAACTTGGTGCTTAGCGACTTGGCTCAAGGTTTCTTAGCGACTTGGTTGAATTATTGTTTGTAATACGGTTTTCTCTTGATTCAGTAAAATCCCGTGAAAGAATCTATTTCTCGGTTTAATCATAGAGTTTTAAATCCCATGTAATCTGTTAACATGTCTACCACCGTACCTACAATCATCTCCACTGTTGCTGAGGATGTTCAAGCACTGGTTCGATACTCGTCCACCTATGCTTGACAGAACTGACTACGACTCTTGGGCTTAAAGAATCAGATTGTATTGTCTTGGAAAGGAAAATGGGGTCAACATTCTCAAATCCATTGATGAAGGACCTTATCGGGTTGAGACTACAAGAGACATAATTGATACTGCTGCAGATGGAACCATGATCTTTGGATTGGACAGACCAAAGACTTATGATGAGCTCAGTGATAAGGAGAAAAAGAGATTCGATGCTGACATCAGGGCTTCAAACATCATACTTCAGGGTCTTCCAAAAGACATCTACAAGCTGATCAATCACAACACTGAAGCCAAGGAAGTTTGGGATAATGTCAAGATGCTTCTCTCAGGTTCTGAATTGACTAAAGAAGACAGAGAATCTCAACTGTATGATGAGTTTGAGCACTTTAAGATGAAACCAGAAGAGAGTGTCTATGAATATTACGTGAGATTCCACAAGCTGGTGAATGATATGAGGAATATTAAGATGACTATGCCAAATATTCAAATTTGAACTCAAAGTTTGTAAAAAACATGAATCCAGAATGGCACAAGTTTGTCACCTCTGTGAAGCTAACCAAAGGATTGAAGAACACAAACTATGAGCAACTGTATGCCTTTCTTCTTGAGAATGAGAGACATGCCATGTTTGAAAAAAGGATTCTTGAACAATTCAAAACAAATCAGGGAGAAACAAGCTCACCAAATGATTCTACAGCCTTCTACACCAATGTTGGTATTACCACCAAAGCCTCACAAGTTATTCCCATGGGTGATGGTAATTACAAACTCATCCCGGATCCAGCTTATAAGCCACCAGACCCAAATACATTCATGGAAAACTTCATCAATCAACTATCTCTCATGGTCAGTAAAAACATGAACTCTCTCCCACACACCAACAATAACCTCGAACGAGCATCCAATCCACATAATCAAGCAAGCTGTCGAGATGGGAAAGTTATGGTGCAACCAGTAAAAGAAAGACAGTATGAACAGGGAAGATGTGGAGCTGGTAGAGGTTATGTTGCTAATCAAAATTGGGGAAGGATTGGGAATCAAGGTCAAGCAAAGCCAATAAAATGCTACAACTGCGGTGGTGAGGGACATATTGCAAGAAACTGTACATCTCCAAAACGTCCTCAGAATGCAGAATACTTCATAGACAAGATGCTGCTTGTGCAAGCTCAGGACAACGGAGCAACTTTGGATGAAGAGGAGTTGTTGTTTCTTGCTGAAGGGAATGCTAAGACATATGATGCTGACGTAGATGAGCAGCCAGTGCATGGTATGGGTCAGAACAATCCAAATGCATTTCAAGTAGCTGATTGTGATGCTTATGATTCGGATGTGGATGATGAACCAACTGCCCAGTCAATCTTCATGGCAAGGATCTCTCTTATGGTCTCTCCTAAGGTTCCTTCACCGCAAGTCGGTCCATCCAAAGAATCAATCATCTTAGAGGTATTAAAACTGTACGACAAGGTTGATGAGCAAAAGATACATAATGAAGTACAATCTCTTGAAACTTATGATTCAGATGTTGAAAATATAGGAAATAGTAATATTGTCCCATATGATCAACATGTGTCTCAAAGTGAAAGTGAGATTGTACCAAGTGATGTATCTTCTGCAGTCAATAATGATTGTGTTTTTGATGAATACACTGTATGTGCCCCTGATGATTCTGTTACCTCTGAACTCAATGCCTATAAGGAACAAGTTGCTATCTATGAACAACGTGCTAAGTTTGAGTTAACCACCCGTGAGCAGGAAATGGATGACCAAATGCGTACAATTATTAGAAAAAGTAGGTTTAGAGAAGAAGTATTAAAACAAGAGTTAAATTCCTTACAAGAAAAGCATTCTAAAACTGCTAAGCAAAAACAAGAACTTCAGGAAAATGTTAAACTGCTTAAGCAAGAATTCAATACTAAGGAATCAAAACTTTTGAATGATTTTTCCAATCTGAAAACCTTGAAAAACAAGCTTGAAAATAAGTTGTACGTACAAGGAAATACCATTCAGACTGCTCACTTAATCACTAAGCACAGAGTTTTGAGTGATAAGCATAGTACTCCCCTTGTTGAGGAACCAAATCCAGAGGTCATTAAAAAGGCTAGAACTGCTCATAAGGTAATTTATGATGGCAATGAAATCCTTAAGCCTAGGCGGAAACCTAGTTGCGTTGAGTGCACTGAGGAAGATAAGAAATCAGATGAAGTCACTAGGGAAAAAATGGATAAGAAACTCAATAATCCTATATGTAAAGAGAAAAACATAATTATCATACCCCATGATTACAAAAAGGAAAATTGGATTTCCTTGAACAAGTTTAAGCCTCAAATGTTGTTAACACCCGAACAAATGTTCGGAAAAGGATTTAGATAAGTAAAAGCAGAGAATCTTATTGTAACAAACACCCCCTTAGGAAAATGCCTTCAGCAACTATGTATCCTCCTAATACACCAATGCATTTAGTCCCTAAAACTATTGCCACTAAAAGCAAGACCTTAATCAGTCAATATGTTATCTTTCAAATATTTGTTGATTTTGAGAAAACTTGTAAGAAAAGGATCACACCCACTGGGATAACTGAAGGGGAAAGGGGTTTTGAGCAAACTAAAGAATGCTATTTAACTGAGGTCATGCCTTTCTTTAAACAACTAAAAGATTAATTTGAGAGTCTTAAAAAGGGGATGGATTTAGATATTAAAGAAATGGAAAAGGAATTTGATGCAATGATAGTTGAGGTTAGTGACTATGAGCGAGAGTTAAAATATAATGAGATTGAGAGGAAGAACTTGCATACATTGAATGAGAATCTTATTTCTAAATGTATCACTCAAGATGTGTTTTACACTGCTACAAATTGTTCCATTAATGCTTCTCAATTTCATGAATTATCTGTTGCTCTGAAAGTCTCCCATGATCGTGTCATTGAGCTTGAAAAGACTAATTCTAAACTAAATGAAAAAATTGATCTGGATGATCATGATAATTTGGTAAAACATCTTTCTAAACTAGAAGTTGAACATTTTAATTTACAACTAAAATATCAACATCTTAAAGAAAATGTCAAAACCTCAAATATCAAGACATCTTCAGATGCTCCAGAGTTTGATGCGGTCTTTCAGATAAACAAGCGTGATGAACAGATTCAAGCTCATTGTAACACGATCAGAAAGTTGAAAGCCCAAATTTCTCAATTAAAGGGTGAAAAGAACAATGTGACTGGCTCCCAAATGCCTCCTCCTTTAGATTCTCAGTATTCTCAAACTTTTCATCTTCAAAACTTAGTAAATGCTTTACAAAAGGAAAACGAGAGTTTTCTAGAAGAAAATGAAAAAGTTAAACGACACTTTAAAGAGTTATATGATTCAATGAAAGTCACTCGTGACAAAACAACGAAAAAATAACTTCTTTACAAAAAGAAATTGAGAATCTGAGGAGTCAGGAAAAGGAAGCGCCACTTGTTTTTAATGAGAATGTTGCTTCAAAGTCATCCTCATTGCAAATATCTTTGTGATTGTTAAATACATCCCTCCTCATCTTAGGAATAATGAACTTGTGTTTCATAACTATTGTGCTCACCTTAAGGATAGTCTAGAATGTCTCCGTGAGATTGTGGAAGAGGATTTCATAAATAAGCCTCTTGATAGATAAATTAGGTTTGATTGCATTCAGGCCAAACGATCTCAGGAGCTGCTAGAATGTCTAATTGCAACATGTCCTAAATCCTTAGGTGCAAAACGTAAAGCTGTGATGCCTTGTTCTATGCCTAGTTCTAAGCATACAAACCATTCCATGCCCAACTTTAAGAAAGTGAACACTAATGTGCCTTCAAGTAGTTCAGATCCCTGCACATCTAGTTCAGGAATGCAAAAAGTAGATCAACCAACTAATGTTCCCATAATTCCCTCTACAGAGTAATCGGTGACATTAAAGCAAGCAGGTCAAAGCCTCCAGGCAATACCAAGCAAGATAGGACCTCGCAAGCTAAGAATGTGCATTGGAAAAGAGTAGAAGATCATCCTAGGAATATTAAGTTTGAGTTGAATAAAACGAATCGTGTTGATTCTAGTATTAGCTATAAGCATACTGTAATTAATTAATTCGCTACTATTCAAAACCAAGTAATGATGACTGCTTGATTTCTATTACTAATCATGAATTTGGTGTGAATGTTTTGTCTAACGCTGTCAAATGCCCTGATAAAATTGTTAATGCTAAAAGTCAAGCTAAAAAGGCTAAAAGGCAAAGGCGAAAGAAAGTTAGAAAACAGTGGAAACCCACAGGAAGGAAATTTAGTAAAATAGGTTATCAATGGATACCTACTGGCCGTAAGATTAATGAGCTTTGCGTTAAAGTTGCTAAGTCAATGCCCACTAGAAAATGGATGCCTACTGGTAGAACTATTCCCTTAATAAATGAACATACTTTGAATAGGTCAAATATGGACACTAGCACTGCATCTATTTCTAATGATTCCATTGTTTCTACTTCGGATGTGGGTGTTCCAATCACTGTTACTAACCAAGTGGAACCCATTCTTGCATGGGGATCCCAATTATCGATTATCCATTCTTGTCTCGTGTTCAACTGCAGATCGTTCAAATCGATTACGTGGTACCGGACTCAGTCATTCCAAGCATATGACTGGAAACCGGTCGCGGCTCATGAACTTCGTGAGTAAATTTATCGGAACTGTTAGATTCGGGAATGATCATTTTGGTGCTATTATGGGTTATGGAGATTATGTTGTCGGTGATAGTGTTATCTCCGGGGTATATTACGTAGAAGGTCTTGGTCATAACTTATTTTCGTTGGTTAATTCGTGATTCGATCTAGAAGTGGCCTTTAGAAAACATACTTGTTTCGTTAGAGAACTTAATGGTAAGGAACTTTTAAGAGGAACACATGGTTCAAATCTATACACCATCTCTATCGAAGATATGATGAAGTCTTCTCCAATTTGCTTGTTGTCAAAGGCTTGTAAAACAAAGTCATGGTTATGGCATCGTCGTCTCAATCACTTGAACTTCGGCACCATCAATGATCTCTCGAGAAAGGACTTAGTTGTAGGTTTACCTAGACTCAAGTATGAAAAGGATCATCTTTGTTCAGCATGCCAATTAGGAAAAAGCAAGAAGTATGCCCACAAACCCAAACCTACAAACTCAGTATTAGAAGTTCTTCATACAATTCACATGGACTTATGTGGACCCATGAGAGTGCAAAATATCTTTGGGAAGAAATACGTGTTAGTTGTGGTTGATGATTACTCTCGATTCACCTGGGTTAAGATCCTAAGGACAAAGGATGAAACTCCGGATATCATCATCAAACTTATCAAACAGCTGCAGGTTCGACTTAACAAAACTGTCAGAATCATCGAGCAGACAATGGGCGAGTTTGTTAATAAACACCTTAGTGAGTTTTATGAAAGTGTTGGAATCAGTCATCAAAGAAGTGTTCCACGAACTCCTCAACACAACGGTGTAGTTGAAAGGCGAAATCGAACTCTTGTGGAAGCCGCAAGAACAATGCTGATTTACTCAAAGGTTCCAATGTTTCTCTGGGCTGAAGTTATTGCCACTGCATGCTACACTCAAAATCGATCCCTAATTCACACTGCTCATGGAAAAACTCCATATGAACTTGTCCACAATAGAAAACCTAATATCTCATTCCTTCGTGTGTTTGGTGCATTGTGTTATCCAACTAATGAGGGTCAAGACTTAGGCAAACTTAAGGCTAAAGCGGACATTGGAGTATTTGTAGGATATGCACCAAAAAAAAGGGATACCGAATCTACAACAAAAGAACCCGATATATCATGGAAACAATTCACGTTACGTTCGATGAGCTAACCGTCCTAAATGGCTCTGGACAATCGATTCACGGACCCGCACTTCAAAAGCAGTCAATTGGTTCATCCCTTGTACCTAACTCATCTCCAGCAACTCCATATTTACCTCCATCTGAAGATGATTTGAAGAAATTGTTTGATCCAATGTTTGATGAACATTATGAGCCAAATGCCAATGATATGTCAATTCCAACAACGAGGCGCTTCTAGCCCTGTCAATGAAGTTAACCCTTCATTTCGATGTCATTAAGTCAAGAAGCGCACTCTACTGATCACTCTGTCTCATCAACAAACCTTCAATCATCAAGTGTACATCATGGAATTGCTCCTCGGCACTCAGATGAAGTTAATCCCTTTGCTACTCCTGAAGATGCTCCATTTGAAAATATCTTTGCTCTGAATCATCATCGAACCATCTTCATCGGGAGACATCGACTCGCTACCGGTTCCACAACAACAACCACATGAACACCTCAGAAAATGTACACATGATCATCCATTGGACAACATCATTGGAAACCCTTCTCGTCCAGTATCCACTCGTAAACAACTTGCAACCGATGCCTTATGGTGCTTCTTCAATTCTGTACTCTCTAAAGTCGAACCAAAAGATGTTAAAACTGCAATGAATGAGGACAGCTGGTTCAATGCCATGCAAGAAGACATTCATGAGTTTGATCGGTTAGATGTATGGGAATTAGTACATGCTCCTGATTGTGCTATGATCATTGCTCTAAAGTGGATATTCAAAGTTAAACTTGATGAGCATGGTGATGTTCTAAAGAACAAGGCTAGATTGGTTGCAAAAGGATACCGTCAAGAGGAGGGTATTGACTTTGAAGAATCATTTGCTCCTGTTGCTTGTATCGAGGCAATCAGAATCTTCTTGGCCAATCTTTGCTAGCAAAAATATGGTTGTATATCATATGGATGTGAAAACCGCCTTTCTGAATGGAGATTTGAAAGAGGTGGTTTACGTCGGCCAGCCAGAGGGTTTTGTGAATCCAGAGCATCCTACTCATGTCTATCGCTTGAAAAAGGCCCTTTACGGTTTGAAGCAAGCTCCTGGAGCATGGTATGATACACTGTCAAAGTTTCTTCTATCTTACGGATTCAGCAAAGGAGCGATTGATCCGACATTGTTCACCAGGAAGTCGGGCAAACATTTAATTCATGTTCAAATATATGTTGATGATATTATCTTTGCCTCGACCGACCCTAATGAGTGTGACCGTTTTTCAAATGAAATGGGTTCTAAATTTCAAATGTCAATGATGGGACAAATGTCATTTTTCTTGGGATTACAAATTTCACAAAGTCCGGAGGCATTTTTATTAATCAATCTAAATATGCAAATGAGATTTTAAAGAAATTTGGATTTGATTCTTGTGACCTGTTGACACTCCCATGATTGAGCGTACTAAACTGGATGAGGACCACTCAGGGATCATGGTAGACCAAACGAAATATCGTAGCATGATCGGATCCACGATGTACCTCACAGCTAGTAGACCGGACATCTTGTTATTTGTTTGCATGTGTGCTAGATACCAGGCTAAGCCTACCAAAAAGCACCTTGAAGCGGTTAAGCGGGTCTTTCGGTATCTCCAAGGAACCATCAACATGGGACTTTGGTACCGGAAGGACACCGGTATGTCACTAACGACCTATGCGATGCGATCATGCAGGATGTCAAGATACACGTCGAAGTACGTCCGGAAGGTGCTCGTTTTTGGGTGATAAGCTTGTGAGCTGGTCTTCAAAGAAGCAAATGAGTACTTCTATTTCCTCTGAGGCTGAATACATTGCCATGGCATCTTGTTGTGCTCAAATCCTATGGATGAGATCCCAATTATCTGACTATGGCTTTGAATTGAATAAAATCCCTCTGTACTGTGATAATAAAAGTGTTATTGCTCTCTCATGCAACAACGTACAACACTCAAGAGCAAAGCACATCGACATTCGACATCATTTCATCAGGGAGCAAGTTGAAAACGGTGTGGTGGAACTATACTTTGTGAGGACTGATTACCAGTTAGCAGACATCTTCACCAAAGCTCTTCCTAGAGAACGTTTTGAGTTTATCCTTCCACGACTTGGTCTTAAGAGCCTACAACCGGAAACACTCAAACGTCTTCAAGAGGAAGAAGAGGAGTAAAAGGTTTTTCTTCATCTATCTCTTGTATATATTTATTCAAAAACAAAACAACAAAAAGCAAAAAAAAAAAACGTATATATATATATATATAAATATATATATATATATATATATATATATATATATATATATAAAACTTTCAAAAAAAATCCAAAAATATTGTCCTTTTGTCATGTTTTCCTCGATTCGATAATATCTACGGTCTTTGTGTTGTCATTCAAAGAATGACACGGGACTTTAGATGTTAGTCGAATGTTCAAAAAAAAAAAAATGAGAGAAAGAAATTTTTTTTTGTAAGCAAAACAGTGGTTTATTGTCATTTCAGGCAGTAACCCGTTTTTCAAAGAAAGAACAGAGCCATGCCTTATCTATTTTTTTAATCTCATGCTCTGATTCTATAAACAATTACTTACTATCTTATAAAAATTAATTGCTTTGAAAAATAACTCGGACTATATTTTTGAAAATCATCTGGACTTAACGTTTGTCTATCTATCTCTCAATCACCAACTTATGTCATTGATTGAGGGGGAGAATGATTTCAATTAAATCAAAAGGTTATTTGTCATACAATTGTTTTCAAAAGATAATCATGCATATTTAATCAATGGAATTTAAAGTCTCAAAATCCGATCCTTATCAGTTAAAACGTTTTCATAATCAAGTCACAATTCTCCTTAAAAGCTTTCAAAATCAATTTAAATCCACAGAGATCACAAATCTCATGTTTTGATAATTGTGATCGGGGGAGAATTTGTGATTTAAATTGGATTTAAACTGATAATTCGGTAAATGGTTTTATAAGGATGTACAAGCTCTCCTTCCCAAATGTGCCAAACGATTTCATATTTTTCATGCACATGTTGAGGGGGAGCATCTATCTTAAACCACAAAGATTTGAAACGTGATCAATTTATCTCAATGTGCAGTTGTTTCCTAATATGTGCAAAACATTTTTCAAAAATCTACGCACATATTGGGGGGGGAGCAACTACTGTTGAAAACCACATTCTTTATATAACTACTCTTAGATGCAAGCCAACCCCTCAAAGATGAAAATTATTTATATTACAAAATGATGCTTGATGCAAATGTTGAGGGGGAGCTCTTCTTCTATTTCAAAAATATCAAAAACAATTCAGATACATGATTCTCAATGTAGGCTTAGGGGTATGTGTGTATGGATAAAACCACAATATCGATATCAAAAATAACCACAATGAATGATTTAAAATCCCTTTAGGAAAAAGGATAACGAATAAAAACCCGTGAGTGATAGTGATACGGATTAGGAAATCCGAGTCGTTTCCCAACGAGGTGTGAATGGGCAACGTCGTTATCGGTTCGTTATTAAAATGCTCGATGTTTTAGATTTTTGATTTTGATCTAAACTACGGGGAATGGGAAAGCATTTAAGGGAAATTACACTACGGGAAATCCTAAATACGCGAATTATTCTAAAACGTATTAAAAGAAACGTAAATAAAATGCAACTACGTCTATTCTAAGTCCTAAAAATAATCTAAAATTACTTTTTAACTAAAAATGATATTAGAAAATTTACTAAGAATTAAAACTAATTTTTATGATTTTTCTGGAATTTATTTGAATTAAAACTAATTTAAACTAATTTAAATTCTAAAAATTACAAATTAAACTAGGAAAAATTTGGAAAAATATTTTTTTTTTGGTTTTTATAATTTTCTTAATCTAGGAAAATTGAAAAATTATTTTTTTGAACCTTTTCTGAATTAATTGAATTAAATGCTATTTAAAAAGTATTAAAAATTAGTTTAAATCAAGAAAAATAGCAAACAAAGTTGGAAAAATATGAAAAATTCAGGGAAATTCTAAAATATTATTCTAAACCTAGGAAAAATATAAAAACTATGGCTTATGTGAGAGATAAGCAAGCTGTAGTGTAACTGCTTTGAGAAATAAGCACTAAACTTAAGCTAATAAGCACTAATGATCACAAAATGGAAGCAGAAGCTAAAGTATGCTAAATTAACTCTAAAACAACTGATTGCAACTACTCCTAACCTCAAATAAGCAAACCACTAAAGTTTTGAGCTAAATATTACTTAAACCAAACAGCCTTAACTCTCTTACTTTAAGCTCATGCAACAGCTTATCTAATAAGCTAAGTTGAAAAATAAAAATGGAGAACTCTAGCCAACCTACCAAATACTACTTGTACCAAATATCAGACCTAAACAAGCTTATGTGAAGCTTGTGCAAAGCTTACAAGAAAGCTGTAAACACTCAGTTAATAATATAGGGCTTAAATGAGAGCTGATTTGGTGCTTAAGGAAAAATCACAAAATTCCACAAAATTAGTTTTTCAAAACTTGACCAGCTGAAGATACTTATCCCAAAATATCAATAAATTTGAACTAAAAACGAACCTGTGAAAAATCAACAAAGTTTGGTGAAAATCTGTTTTTTCAACTTTTGACTTTTTCAAACAGAATTAGAATTTTGACTTTTGTGAGATTGTGAGCTTATAAAATGGACTGAAACTGATGTCTAATGATATAATGATCCTAGAATAAGCTAGCTTAACTACTTTTAATCCTTTATGCAAGATATGGGCAAGTGAAACTAACTGAATTGAGAGTGAGAACAGATTTGATGCAGTTTTGACTTTTAGAGATTCAAAGTGCAAATAAATGACTAGTAGTGACTCTAATACACCTAAGTAAGACTAAGCTAATTGAGTTTAACCACTGATTAAGCTTCTATCTCATTTGGAAAGTCTGATCCAAACACTACTTACAAAACTGAATTGACACTTAAAACTCTAAATCATTAATCTGATCCTCAACAAAACTTAATCTAGATTCAATAAGCAATTACACTACTGATTGAAGTAATCAACACACCTAAAACTAATTTGATCTAACTGATGTAATATGAGACAAAAGTTAAGCAGATGCTAAAGGTAAATGATAGAAGTAAATGCAAAACACAATTAAGCTACTGAGATTATATTATAATGTATACTAACTAAGCTATACTAACAAGTAATATGGAATTCAACAGATTATAAAAGAGATATTGTACTCACATGAGGTCCAGCAAAAACAGATGATTAATGAGAACCACTCTATACTATTCTATACCCTTTCTACATCCAAATCAAGCTAAATCAACCCAATTCTAACCCAATTCGTAAATCAAACCAGACAATCCACCCATATCGATTCCTCCTTCGTCTTTGACTTAGTTTGACTATTTTTGAGATTTGAGTGAATTATGAAATTGAAACAAGAGAAAGCTCACAATAAGCTATACAAAGCTTAAATGAACTTATTGAAACAGTAGCTGAAGCTTTTGATAAGCTTATAAGAAAATTGAAAGTATTTTTTTTTTTATTTTTCAAATATTTTTCTGATTTTTTTATATTTTTGCAATTTCTGATTTAGGAGAGAAATAAGCTGAGGTAAGTTTGAATAAAGCTAAAATGAAATATAACAGTACTAACAAGCAATTAAAAACAGTAATGAGATAATAAGAGAATTGAGCTTAAAAGTAAAATTTCATTAAATTGAAAATTTGATTACAACTAAAGAGTACACGATTGAAATTATCAGAGAAATACTAAAAACATTTGAAAAGTAAATTAAAAACTACTACAAGCTACTAAAAAAACTAGATACATTACAATGAAAAATGAAGAGGTATATATAGCCACGCTTGAGGTCATGGAAGGATCTGGAAGCTGGCACTTGTGCTTCTTCTGAGCATCTCACAACCCTTGGATTAATTCCCAGCATCATCCAATCATTCTTTCATCACGACCCTTGGATTATGATCTCCACGTAGCTTCGACCAATCAGGACAAGGGAAGTCACACGGATCAGTGACCTGGCACTGATCACGTGTCAGGTGTGTCATAAGGTGTCAGGCGAAAGGACAATTGTACCCTTTAATTTAGTTAATTTGGCGAATTGATAAGAGGGGCAATTTAGGGTTCATAGGGAGTTCTGGGTTTGGATATTTTGGGGAAAAAATGGGCGCCAAGGGATTTGTTTACTATATTTCGTTTTGGTTGACTGGGTTGACCGGGTTAGGGGGAGTACAGGTTGGTTATTAAACCGGGTATAGTGAGGGTCATGGTTGGGCCGGGTATAATGGGTTTGGTTGTTTATTTTGGGCTAGTGTAGCAAGACTTGGACTAGGATAGTATTTGGATCCACTTAGTAACTTATGGACCAAAAGTGTCAAATCTGAAAATCCAGGGATCAAAAGTGTAAATCTGAAATTATAATCCAAGGGTAATTTTTGCCAATCTTCAATAATCCAGGGACTGAATTTGCAACTTTTGAATTTCCAAGGGTCTATTCTGCCAAATACTCAAAGTTCAGGGACTGATCTTGACAATTCTTCAAACTTGATTATATCTTTCAAATATCATCCTCTGAGCATAAAAATCTTCACAGATGCTTAATTCGGACCTTCCGGCTCAGCTTTAGCTCTCTTAATCTCTCGTGCTCGGATTTTCGTCTGATTTGGCTTCTTTTTGTGTGTTTTATCATATCCGTACCTGCACAAGCACAAACTCAAGAAAACAACAAATATTAGCAATAAACGGCTCTTTTTTGGTTATTTTGGGTCAGTTTTGATAAACAAAAGATATGTGTTTAAGCACATATCAAAATACCCCAGACGAGACCATTGTCGTGTCCCCACGCAATGCAATCAACTCACGCTTCTAAAACCAAGGATTTCAATCTCTTTCTACTAAACCTATGAAGAAGTAGCAAAGATTCCTCAAAAGAGATTAAGAAAGCCTTAATTCTAAAAACGCCCCGTTTACCTTTTAATTCACATATAGATATTACGATTAAGCACTTATCTTTATGAGTGACGGTTTGTTGAACTTTCATGTCGATCAATAACTCCAACATTTTTTAATCAACACGTTAAGATCACGGAGTAAGAAACACAACACAGCGTGAAGTGACCATACGGATAGAATACATCGTCCCTGATTTTTCACAAGTCCCCAAACTAAGCGTAAAATTGAAATCATTGTTAAATATGATTCTAGATGCTAACACTACCCATGGAAGTTACTTGTGTAATTAGCTTTTGCTCCCATTTTCCTATTTTCCTCTAGATTTTTTTATTTTTGTGAGAATTGAATTTCTTCAAGTTTCTCATTTCGATAAGATTTATTCCAATAAAGATATAAAGCTAAGTCGCTAATTAGTTATCTAACTTCCCTCGAAGACCATTGCACACAAGAATGAGGTCCACATCAAGGTCCTAATTTCACACGATTTAGGGAGAATATCCTTTTTATGGCGACCGAGACAACTCATCTACGAGACCAGAGACAGAAGCTTTATTTAGACATCTCCCGGATCCGAAGTTTGGCTTAACACTATTTCAGCACATTTGCATTTTTGCAATTTAGGCCCTTGGTCTTTTCAACCACTAAATCAACGGGATTACCGTTTTATCAGAAGTCTTATTATGACTTTGGATTTTCCTCTGCCTTTATAGAAGTCTATGACAACTTTTATAGCTTTGGATTTTTTAATTTTAAAACATTTGGGCTTTATTTCATGTTAATTTTTGTGCCAAACTCCAAACCCTACGGCTTTTATAACAATAGAAACAATAGCAACAAACTATCAGGAATCAGTTGTCTATTACACCGTAACAGCGGCAGTACCTTGATGTGTGCCCAACTCTCATGGGCAAAGATTCTCTAAAGAAGAATAAAGAACTAACTATCGCCAAAAACTCAACATCTCCAATTATTATTTGACAAATATGGGGTGAAACAATTTTGTGGGAACAAAAAGCCATAAGTACCTTCGATGGGCTCTAAAGAGAACCAACTACTCCACGCTTAGCATCTAAACTCATAAGTAACTCTATCATTTCTCGATCTCCGCAAATTTAAAATCCCAAATAATGAGATCCGCGGATGCTTAGCCGATAATTATTAGATTATCTATGGTTAAGGGAACAACCTAGGGCTCAACACGCCCGGTCAAGTCATAATTCTATTCCTACTCTCACCAGCGGAAAGTCAACAAGGTGTCAAAACATATATTAACTTAGCATATGCTTTGTCTAAATGAAATTAAGTAATGCATATTTAAAGTCACTCAGGGAAACTTTCAAATTCTTGGCCTTGTGAGCTAGAATTCGCATTTTATAGCTTCTTGTCTAAGAGACTAGCAAACTTTTCAATAAAAAAGACTTAACAAAAGCTTAAATTTTTTTTAAATATTCTCATTTATAGCACAATTTTTTCATTTTCTAAGGAAAAACGGGGTTGCGAGAATACACGACAAAGAATAAGCAAGTGCGGTCAAATCAAATCGAAGATTACCCTACCCCAGACTAGAACGAAACATTGTCCTCAATGTTTAAAGCAAGGGTATCAACGAAAATCTAAAAGCCGTTTATTAAGTATGCTCCAAGATAGCGTTAGTCGATAAGATTTCGGATATCGGATTTCCATCAGCATCGATCATGAAACTTCGAGTGGAGAAAAGACAAACTTCGAGCACGAGAGTCTTCATATCGGGAAAATCTGCACAACATCACAAATAAACAAACACGAGAAATCGAAGAGGCTAACCCCTTCACGTCACTTATTAGAAAATAGAAAGAAGATAGAGATAAGCATGGGGTGCCTCCCACGGCGCTCTTGTTTTTTAGTCACCGAGTCGCTAGCTTGACTCGATCCCCGAATTCAGTTGTCCTTGGGGAAGAAAATGGTAGAGATACCAGGGTCAAAAACGGTGTCCTCATTCCCGAAAGAATGAGACTGGGTGGGTTGGGAGGGAAAGAAAATGTCGGGCTCAAGCACATAAAAAATAACTCCTCCCAAACTCACATAAGGCATATGAAAGATCGATCCATCATCCGGCGGTTTTGCGGGCGGACGAAAGGATGAAGGATCGAGAAGAGAATACTCCAAAGAAGTCGGGAGCTCATGGTATAGAAAGGTGTTACTCAAAGGTTCATTAATGAAGGCATCCAAGAGAGGATCCTTATCTCGAATGATATTTTTAGCATAAAACTCATCAACGCGTATCCCGGGGTTGAAAATCTTATCTTCGGAGAGGAACGAAATCAACGTATCATCTACGTGAAAATCCTCACGAGGAGAGGAATCACTCTCGGATAAAAAATGATATTGGACCTCAGGATCAACAAGTTCATCTGTCGAAATCTTCACTTCCTTATCTTTCTTCGGAAAAAACGGATCATCGTATTTTTCTTCATCCTCAGAGAAAATCGAGTCGGTATGAGCAAGTTCATTGGTGAACTCCTCACTTTCTTCGTCAAAGAGTTGATTTTCAAAATTTGAGTATATTGAATCGAATTCAACAAGGGATTCGTGAATGTTGTTTTGAAAGATTATGGATCGAAAGATGTCTCAAAAGAAGGTTCCATGATTTCAGAAGAAGGAGTGGAATTGCCACTCAAAGGAAGGTCAATTTTCTTAGAAATCGGAGGTGGGACAAGTGGTGTGCTCTTAGAGCTAGCAGTTTCCACCACTACGGTTGTAGACTCCTTTTCTTGTTTCTTTTTCCGTTCAGCTTGTATTGTCGACATACTCTTGATCGTAAACCTTGAAAGATCAATTCGAGGCGTTTTAGGCTCAACTTTCTTCACATCATTGGATCATCGAGGAGGGGTGAAGGCGCTCATTATATAACAACTTTTCGAGTAAAAGGATGTCCCCCTCCGGGTCAAAAGTAGCATTATTATTAATCTCAACTGGAACTGAATCATCATTAAGAAAGGCCTCGATCTCTTCCCAAATGGGGCCACTTTTCGTAGTGAGAGACGGGAAAGAGTCGGTCATTATCGGATTAAACGGTAAAATAGGATCACCACTTTCTTGAGAAAAATCAATCACACCGATGCTATGAATCGAATGATCATCGGGTGGAGGTTTTGACGTTTTTTCGGCATAAAATACAATTTTTTCATTTCGTTTTCTGATCGTCAACGTTCCTTGGTAATGATCCACAAGGACTTTCGCGGTTCTCAAGAATGGTCTTCCTAAAGTGAGAGGGACTCGGGCATCAACCTCTATATCAACTACGGCAAAATCCACGGGAAAATGGAATTTATCCACTCGTACCATAACATCGTTGACTACACCAACCGTGTGAGCAATTGTTCGATTAGCTAATTCGATAGTCATACGAGTCGGTATAAGAGTCTTCAATCCAAGCTCATGATATATCGCAAGAGGCATGAGACTTATGCTTGCACTTGAATCGGTTAGGGCATTATATTCCTTAATATCATTTAAGGAGCAAGGAAGGAGAAATTTCCGGGATCACCAAGCTTCTCGGGAGCTTGGTTCGAGGAAGAATTAGACGGTGTAGGCTCAAGTGAAATCTTTGAAATTTGTTCCAATTTCTCTTCATAAATCTTTTCAGCAGCTTTGATCATATCGGTCGTAAGTTTGAACTTGGTTCTGGAAACAACTTTCATTTTGTCGAACCGTGATTGAATCGATTTGCACGGTGTAAGGTTAGAACTTGGCATTTTGACAGAGATAGAAGGAACTTGGGCAACCAGAGGTTGGGCATATTTGGCTTTTCCATTATCAAGAGGAATCACCAGGTCCTTTGTCACCTCGGTCTCTAGTGCTACACTCATCACCGGAGAGGAAGTAGTCATCGAGGGCCCATCATCTCGAATGGTAACGAATTTCATTTCTCCCGCCCGGTTTGGAATGGTGTTACTTGGAAGAGAACCAGAACCCGAGGGTTGACTCATTTGGCACAAAACAGCATTCAACATATTCTCAAGTTTATTCTGCGAAGCATCCATCTTGTTGTTCTGAAGTCGAATTTCGTTCTTAAACTCATTGCTCTGTCTAGTTATCGAACATTGAAACTCATTTCTCAAACTTGAAATATGGGTTTTCATGGTTTGGATGGTAGCATTATTGTGCTGAACGTAATTCGAGAATTCATTAGAGGGCAAAGGTGGAGCTTGATAGCTTGAATTTTGATATCCTTGATTGTAGTTGACTCCTTGATTCGGGTATTGATTTGGTGGGGCTTTGAATTGGTTTTGAACATTTGGTCCACGAACTTGATTCTGATTAAAACGAGTCTGATTATTCGATTGAGAAAATCCCGGAGGTCCCATTTGATTACTAACACGAGGGTTTGGTTCAACTTGAGGACGGTATTGGTTACCTCCGGTTACGGCATTAGCATCGAAAGGATTTCCATCGGTGGCGGTACAATTGTAGTAAGCATGCGGGCCACCACAAGTAGTACAAGTCGATTCCACCGCTTTGACTTGAGCGGGTGGAGAAGAATTAATCTTAGCGGTCTTAATCTTAACCAAAGCCTGAATCATATCCGTAAGCTTATCAATCTTAGCATCGGTGCTAGACGTATTTTCGTAAGATGAGGACGATGGGGTAACACTCACTCGGGCAGCAACCGATTTGCTACGTGATGTGCGAACTTTAGATTTGTTCTCAATAATCAACAAGGCATCTCTCGTTGATCGGGTCAACAAATTACCACCAGCGGCGGCATTGAGAGAGTCTTGATCAGTCTCATTCAAACCGTTATAAAGCGTATCAAGTTGGTGTAATTCCGTAAAACCATGATGGGGACATTGCCTAAGCAAATCTTTGAATCGGTCCCATGCCTCACTAAATGATTCATCAAATCTTTGTGTGAATTTTGTTATTTCATTTTTAAGCTTGTTGTTTTAGGCGGTGGGAAGAATTCGTTCACGAATTTTGACACTAAATTCTCCCATGTGGTTATCGATCGAGGGGTAGTTTTTCGAGCCAAATCCGGGCGGCCCCCTCAAGTGAAAATGGGAAGAGTAGTAGCTTGATAGCCTCTTCCGGAACGTTACGGTACTTGATCGTAGACGTGAGCTTGTTAAACCGTCGGATATGAGAATGAGGATCGTCCCTCTCAAATCCGTAAAATTGGCTCGATGAAACCAAATTTATCAATCCGTGTTTAAGCTCAAAGTTATAACGCGATTGCCGGGACGATGATAGCTTCTCCATAACCCTCGGTGGGTGCTTGGAGTTGCTCTAGCATAGATCGGTTGTCCTCCGCCATTTCGACGATGGGCGGAGTTGGATTAGTTCGAATCTCGGGTTCGACTAATGGAGCACGTCTATTTCGCCTTCTCGTAATTGTAGCAGGTTTCACGTATCGATCGTAGTTATTAGAACGAGTGCGCATGCACTTTCAAAAACCAAGGCAATTAAAGCGAGCGGTATTGAAAAAACAATGAACTTAACCAATAATCCCAAGTGAATAAATCACTTCTATAAGACAAACGCACAAGCGGGCGGAGAAGCTTTTTAGGTCAGCGCGAAGCTTATTAAAAACCCGATTCTTTTCAGCCGCAATTTAATGTCAGGCCGTCCTTATACCCACCACACAGTTTGTTTATCCGATAGAAATAAATCAATTCACAAGCGATACAAAGACAAGTTTTTGATCTTTGGTTCGGGAACTTACTAATGATAACACCTCCGTTGAGAATGTTATATAATTGATGTATTCTATTTAGCTCAAAAACAAAAAAGAAAATCTTTTTGTATTTTTAATATGATATATATATAAAAGAAAAAGGAAAATATTTTTTACTTTTTTGATTTTTATAAAAAAATAGTAACTTCACAAAGGAAGGATCTTGAGTCACTAATCGTCAAACCTTTAACGATATTGTCGCGACACAACCTCCCCGGCAGCGGCGCCAAAATTTGATTCTCAATGTAGGCTTAGGGGTATGTGTGTATGGATAAAACTACAATATCGATATCAAAAATAACCACAAGGAATGATTTAAAATCCCTTTAGGAAAAAGGATAATGAATCAAAACCCGTGAGTGATAGTGATACGGATTAGGAAATCCGAGTCGTTTCCCAACGAGGTGTGAATGGGCAACGTCGTTATCGGTTCGTTATTAAAATGCTCGATGTTTTAGATTTTTGATTTTGATCTAAACTACGGGGAATGGGAAAGCAATTAAGGGAAATTACACTACGGGAAATCCTAAATACGCGAATTATTCTAAAACGTATTAAAAGAAACGTAAATAAAATGCAACTACGTCTATTCTAAGTCCTAAAAATAATCTAAAATTACTTTTTAACTAAAAATGATATTAGAAAATTTACTAAGAATTAAAACTAATTTTTATGATTTTTCTGGAATTTATTTGAATTAAAAACTAATTTAAACTAATTTAAATTCTAAAAATTACAAATTAAACTAGGAAAAATTTGGAAAAATATTTTTTTTGGTTTTTATAATTTTCTTAATCTAGGAAAATTGAAAAATTATTTTTTTGAACCTTTTCTGAATTAATTGAATTAAATGCTATTTAAAAAGTATTAAAAATTAGTTTAAATCAAGAAAAATAGCAAACAAAGTTGGAAAAATATGAAAAATTCAGGAAAATTCTAAAATATTATTCTAAACCTAGGAAAAATATAAAAACTATGGCTTATGTGAGAGATAAGCAAGCTGTAGTGTAACTGCTTTGAGAAATAAGCACTAAACTTAAGCTAATAAGCACTAATGATCACAAAATGGAAGCAGAAGCTAAAGTATGCTAAATTAACTCTAAAACAACTGATTGCAACTACTCCTAACCTCAAATAAGCAAACCACTAAAGTTTTGAGCTAAATATTACTTAAACCAAACAGCCTTAACTCTCCTACTTTAAGCTCATGCAACAGCTTATCTAATAAGCTAAGTTGAAAAAAATAAAAATGGAGAACTCTAGCCAACCTACCAAATACTACTTGCACCAAATATCAGACCTAAACAAGCTTATGTGAAGCTTGTGCAAAGCTTACAAGAAAGCTGTAAACACTCAGTTAATAATATAGGGCTTAAATGAGAGCTGATTTGGTGCTTAAGGAAAAATCACAAAATTCCACAAAATTAGTTTTTCAAAACTTGACCAGCTGAAGATACTTATCCCAAAATATCAATAGATTTGAACTAAAAACGAACCTGTGAAAAATCAACAAAGTTTGGTGAAAATCTGTTTTTTCAACTTTTGACTTTTTCAAACAGAATTAGAATTTTGACTTTTGTGAGATTGTGAGCTTATAAAATGGACTGAAACTGATGTCTAATGATATAATGATCCTAGAATAAGCTAGCTTAACTACTTTTAATCCTTTATGCAAGATATGGGCAAGTGAAACTAACTGAATTGAGAGTGAGAACAGATTTGATGCAGTTTTGACTTTTAGAGATTAAAAGTGCAAATAAATGACTAGTAGTGACTCTAATACACCTAAGTAAGACTAAGCTAATTGAGTTTAACCACTGATTAAGCTTCTATCTCAGCTGGAAAGTCTGATCCAAACACTACTTACAAAACTGAATTGACACTTAAAACTCTAAATCATTAATCTGATCCTCAACAAAACTTAATCTAGATTCAATAAGCAATTACACTACTGATTGAAGTAATCAACACACCTAAAACTAATTTGATCTAACTGATGTAATATGAGACAAAAGTTAAGCAGATGCTAAAGGCAAATGATAGAAGTAAATGCAAAACACAATTAAGCTACTGAGATTATATTATAATGTATACTAACTAAGCTATACTAACAAGTAATATGGAATTCAACAGATTATAAAAGAGATATTGTACTCACATGAGGTCCAGCAAAAACAGATGATTAATGAGAACCACTCTATACTATTCTATACCCTTTCTACATCCAAATCAAGCTAAATCAACCCAATTCTAACCCAATTCTGTAAATCAAACCAGCAATCCACCCATATCTGATTCCTCCTTCTGTCTTTGACTTAGTTTGACTATTTTTGAGATTTGAGTGAATTATGAAATTGAAACAAGAGAAAGCTCACAATAAGCTATACAAAGCTTAAATGAACTTATTGAAACAGTAGCTGAAGCTTTTGATAAGCTTATAAGAAAATTGAAAGTATTTTTTTTTATTTTTCAAATATTTTTATGATTTTTTTATATTTTT
This sequence comes from Chrysanthemum makinoi, assembly GCA_910596185.1. Lineage (NCBI taxonomy): Eukaryota > Viridiplantae > Streptophyta > Magnoliopsida > Asterales > Asteraceae > Chrysanthemum > Chrysanthemum makinoi. The sequence continues at coordinate 164,499,950 of OU343219.1, forward strand.
GCAATTTCTGATTTAGGAGAGAAATAAGCTGAGGTAAGTTTGAATAAAGCTAAAATGAAATATAACAGTACTAACAAGCAATTAAAAACAGTAATGAGATAATAAGAGAATTGAGCTTAAAAGTAAAATTTCATTAAATTGAAAATTTGATTACAACTAAAGAGTACACGATTGAAATTATCAGAGAAATACTAAAAACATTTGAAAAGTAAATTAAAAACTACTACAAGCTACTAAAAAAAACTAGATACATTACAATGAAAAATGAAGAGGTATATATAGCCACGCTTGAGGTCATGGAAGGATCTGGAAGCTGGCACTTGTGCTTCTTCTGAGCATCTCACAACCCTTGGATTAATTCCCAGCATCATCCAATCATTCTTTCATCACGACCCTTGGATTATGATCTCCACGTAGCTTCGACCAATCAGGACAAGGGAAGTCACACGGATCAGTGACCTGGCACTGATCACGTGTCAGGTGTGTCATAAGGTGTCAGGCGAAAGGACAATTGTACCCTTTAATTTAGTTAATTTGGCGAATTGATAAGAGGGGCAATTTAGGGTTCATAGGGAGTTACGGGTTTGGATATTTTGGGGAAAAATGGGCCAAGGGATTTGTTTACTATATTTCGTTTTGGTTGACTGGGTTGACCGGGTTAGAGTAGGGTTGGTTATTAAACCGGGTATAGTGAGGGTCATGGTTGGGCCGGGTATAATGGGTTTGGTTGTTTATTTTGGGCTAGTGTAGCAAGACTTGGACTAGGATAGTATTTGGATCCACTTAGTAACTTAGGGACCAAAAGTGTCAAATCTGAAAATCCAGGGATCAAAAGTGTAAATCTGAAATTATAATCCAAGGGTAATTTTTGCCAATCTTCAATAATCCAGGGACTGAATTTGCAACTTTTGAATTTCAAGGGTCTATTCTGCCAAATACTCAAAGTTCAGGGACTGATCTTGACAATTCTTCAAACTTGATTATATCTTTCAAATATCATCCTCTGAGCATAAAAATCTTCACAGATGCTTAATTCGGACCTTCCGGCTCAGCTTTAGCTCTCTTAATCTCTCGTGCTCGGATTTTCGTCTGATTTGGCTTCTTTTTGTGTGTTTTATCATATCCGTACCTGCACAAGCACAAACTCAAGAAAACAACAAATATTAGCAATAAACGGCTCTTTTTTGGTTATTTTGGGTCAGTTTCGATAAACAAAAGATATGTGTTTAAGCACATATCAATACAAAATACTTTGATAAATATCACAAGTATCTGGATTGATTTACAAATGGTTTTCAATTGGTTTCAATGACGAATGAATTGTACCAAAAGACCGACCATTTTACTTTATGCATGGAGTTATAAGGATGGTGAGGTTAGGTATTAGTTCCCACGATCCGCCAGAACCGGAGGGATCTATCCAGGGACAATCCACCAGATAGTGTAGAGTCCTTAGGTATGACGAAAAAAGGAGAAAAGTGAGATATGGGAAGAGTGCGGACTGAGATAGAGCTAGAACTGGAATAAACCCAACAAGGTTCTAGTTATGAAGTC
>OU343219.1:164501603-164611658 GCA_910596185.1 Chrysanthemum makinoi
TCGGTAAGCACTGAAGGGGTTGAAGAATGAAAAAGAAGTGAATATGAAAAGGGTGAAAAGAAATAGCCCTCCAATAATTCAACCTTAGGGCAGAAACAAGGTTTAATTCATATGCTACTGGTTGTTACCAAGGTAACATCGGTATTGAAGACAAGACGTCATGGACCCAGTGACGCACTGCACTTCAACTTCCCAAGCTACTCAAGTTCCTCTTAAAAGGGCTTGTTTCATTCTCACGGGGAACCGACATAATCTATCGACTTTCTCTTAGAGATCGTTGATATTGAAGAAGGAGACCCTCTCCCTAATCTCCGGCATAGGAACCAAATATGCACAATTGAGTCTAGAGCCATGAGATCATCAGTAAATCTCGCTAGGACACTTTCAATGAAGACTCTCTATTTCACACAATGTGGAAAGAGAGATTATATCTCATGAGTCCTACGCATTATCCTTGTGGTATTGCCAGAACATCTGAGTGATATGCATACATATTCACAATGAAGATGGAAAGCCTTCTGGATCCAACATCAAACAAGCTCCTGGTAGGTGGCATGTGAGATCTATCCAATAGATCAACCATGTGACAACTTAATAGAAACAATGGGGCGATTCAATCTTTTGAATCAATCCTGGTTCAGGTTATGGATTGACGGATTCCTTTGAAAAACCGATTGTTGTGCTTAAAAACTCTTTTCTTTAGCACATCGACTGTGTACAAATATTTCAAAATAAAAGGTGTTTATGATTGATAATTGATTTTCATTAAAACCTTCGTTGTATTGCAAAAACAATTTCTATTGAGCGATACGATTGTTTTTCAAATATCTTTTTATCAATCATGAATCTCAATTATTTGGTTCACTCACTCCGTGTTGTTTTCTTTGAGGCGTTCGGTTTGAGAACGGCTAGAACAGCTGCGAAACCACAATCAAGGAGATTCTTGAATTCTACCGATCACAGGCGGTACTTGTACTGATCAGCGAGGGAACCGTGGGTCGTGTACCTCAATTCAGCGAAAGTGTTCAAAGACACTTCGTGCGCTTATATGCTAACTATTTTATGCGAGGTACACCCGAAGTTTGCAGCTGATCAGAATGAAGCGGTCAATCCATAGCCGCATGCTCACACAACCATTCATATCTAAAGAAATCATGATTAGTGCATCAATGACTCTGATGTTTTCACTCCATGCTTCTGCTACGCTGTTGCCAATATCATGAATCAACGAAAGCTTCCACTACTCTGATGAGAATATATCATGATCCAGAATGTGAGCATGTCGGTCCAAAAGTCACAACATCACATAATACCAACACCACAAAGGATGAGTCAAAGATTTATGTTTGCTAATGATCTCAAAGTTGGATCAAAACTCAGTATCACGTGGATCAGTTAAAGACCTCCACTCAGATTATCCAAACATGCAAATATGAAGAATCAAAGACTACGAGCTACAGAACAAAGAACATGAACAAGAATCCAAGAACAATCTCAATGTAATATCTGTTTGTATTCTATGAAATTTGAGGTGACCTCCCTTAGGGGGAGATTGTTAGGATTTAGAAAATCCAGGTATTAAAGTGTCGGTCACCTCAAGTATTTGTAATCGTTAGAAAGCTCATAGTCGTAGTTATTTAATGTCATGTAGTATTTAGTTAAGTAATACCGTGGAGGACGGACGGGTCTTTACCCACTGTATGCCTGATCCACAGCCCGTTAGGTGGCGTTTTGTGTAATGACTATAAATACTCTCTACCTCCCATGGTAGAGAGTTGGAGCTCATAATAAGATTTTTCTTTCTCTCACTAAAGTTCCCAAACCTCTAACTTTCTCTCTCTAGAAAATCATCTATACGCCTACTTGTGTTTGTGTTATTATGTGTATGTGAAATCCAATATGTTACATAGAATGTTTAGGAATCCCATTTCATGTTTGATCATCCTTAAGCACGTGGTTGCTTCTTAAGTTTAGGTCACTCATTAGTATTAGAAGAATATGTATTACATGGCTAAATCATTCTCTTAGTTTTAGAGATTTGTTGATTATCTCTTTGTTTTATTGAATGATAACTTATTTGCCATATTGCTTTGAGTATAAGTTTGTCATTTGTATACATATCTCACTTTGATATTAACATTGTTTGTTATATCACCATTACTGAAAATCTGTCACCAGACAGACGGATCCCTGGAAATTACCTAGACAGATCCCTCAAAGGAGGGAACCGTGGGATCCGTGCAACAGAAGACCAATTTTTTACTAACTTGAGTCTTATTTGCAGGAAATTATGCACTATACACTTGTTTTCTAACCTTTATTTTGTAGATTTTCAAAATACACATGAAGACTTTGACACCCTAAGCTAGGGGGAGCTTTGTGTCAAACCATACATTACAAAACCATTTGCAATATAATCCTCATATGGATTACATTTCGTCATGTCCCCTTGCAAAGTTGCAATCATTAAGGGGGAGCGTTATCGTCACTACGACGAAACCATTTGCAACCATAGTTGCAATACATTAGCTTAGTAGTTTTTATTTACTTGACGCCCTCACAAAGGGATGGACTCGTCAAGGGGGATTTAAGACGAGAACTCTTCCCGTCACTTGCTCTCTATATTTTTTCTTTTACATATTTTTCTTAAAACATTGTGTTAGTTTCTCTTCGACGCCCTTTTTTTGTTTCGACAAAAAGGGGGAGAAGAGAGTAAAAACTCCAATTCGAACTTTTACGAATTTTAGTTTTTCCTTAAAATAATTTTATGTTTTGTCATCAACAAAAAGGGGGAGATTGTTAATACAAATAAGCCGTAAAAAAGTTTATTTATATTTTACGATCTTCTAATGTTTTGTCGATAACAAACGTAAAATCATTTTAACGAAACAAATAAAATACGTAAATGGTTTGAGCCAATAGTTTTCTAACACACTTACGTTTTCACATAAAACGCTAAAACAAGTATAAGTGATTTTATGATTTAAATACATATGTACAACAACTAGTGTTTACATATTAGGCAAATATATACATAACTAGTATGTATTATAATGGGTAAAAACTACAACCCATGGAGCATATCCATAACCCATTGTATTGACCCATATCCATTTAACTAGATGCATTGCACCTATTAGATACATTGTATCTAAGGAAATACCCATGGACCAACCCATAAACCATGACCCATTACCCATAACCAAAAAACCCATGGGCAAAAGGGAGCGTCCCACGGATCCCAGTTAATACACTGGACGGATCCCTCAAGGGAGTGATCCATGGGATCCGGGTAACAGTAACTAGTTTTCTTCTATAAATAGTGAGCCATTTCTTCCTTTTGGGTTGCCACTCTCACACATACTTTTCCCAAGTATTGTAACTCTCTAACCACTGATCCTAAGGGATCTTTCTATGTAGTTTGTCTTTTGTTTTTGTGTGATTCTCTAGGTTCCTCTTAAAGGCGAGATCACCACTTCTTGAAGTCGAGCAAGCTCAAGTCCATGAGTTGCCATGCTTCATCATCATCAAGACTACTGAGGTTCTCTTGTTGATACTTCTTCCTTCCTCCATAGAATGCCTAGGAGTCAAATCAAGTGGCATTAGTGAAGGATGCCAAGGTCGTACAATCGATGAGGTGCATCGTTATACAAATAGTGATAGTTTGTTTCCAAGGATGTTGATATCCTTGATGGTGTTGTAATAAGGAGTGGGTCTCCTTTGGGATTAGGTGTTGTGTAGTGTTGGGTAGTAGTCTCCATTGTAATGGAACTAGGTACTTAGCCTAGTACCGGATAAAGGGTAGGCAACGTTGTGGTAGGTGTGGTTCACCTTGGTGAAAGAACCCGGTGGTTAGCCTAGTACCGGAAAAAGAGTAGGCGACGTTGTGAAGGCTTCTCCGCCATAAGGAGTTGGTGTCGTGTAGTGATTACGAACTCTCGAGTAGGTGACTCGGGGAGTGGAGTAGGGTAAGGAAGGTGTCCTTGTAGCCGAACCACTATAAATACTCGTGTCGTAGTTATGTGCTTCTTACTCTTTATCTTTCATTACACTTTTATGTATCTAAATATCAATGTCCAACATATACATCTAAATAGATTGACATAAGTTGATCTAAATATTTTAAAACGTAGTTTTAATTGGTAAAACTATTCAACCCCCCCTTCTAGTTTTCCACAGGGTTGAATCTGAGCCTGAAGCCAAGGTGCCTGGTTTTGACTGCAACAGGGAGCTGCCTGAATGGGTAAAGTTTGTGAACTGCTTAGTCATAGAAAAGCCTGAAAGAGGACTTTTCTTCATTGATGTCTATGGGAACCCAACATTCCAGAGATGGAGTGACATTGATCAGGCAGGCGTAGCTACAATGGCAAGTTACTTACCAGTGGCCTCTCAAATCAAAAATCCTGAAAACATCAGGTTCTAAACTGACCTGAATGCCAAGATAAGAGAGCACCCTGACAAAGAAACCCTCCTCTCGAAGAAACCAAAGCTAAAAGCACTGGGAATCCACCTTGATTGACATCACTAGCAAATTTATCATTTTGTATTTTGTATTAGTGATAGGAACCTTGTGTCGATCAATAAGCGATGTATGTTTTGTTAAAATATTGATGTTCCTTATTATGTTCATTAGTAAATTAGGTGTAAGAAGAAGCCATTTGCTCACTTACACTAATCAAATACTTAGGCTATTTGTATATCCAAATAGGGGAGGCTGTTGGGTTCGGTGAATACCCAAACCCCTTGATTCTAGAATTTGAATAGAAAATACCCTAAGTGTTTAGTCCTTTAAACACTAACAAGTCCTTGGCGCATAGTCACTCGGTGAGATGTCTTCGGGATACTCGGTAAGAGACAAAGAAGAAGTCTCTCCACTCGGTAAAGGCGGAACTTAAGGGGTGAAGCCGAGTCAAGAAGAAGATGGTGGATTCGGTGGTGATGACAATAACTCCTTTGAATCCGAAAACTCCTCACCAACTACTACCACGAAGACAAACGAAGATGTAGGTGAAGGCTATGAAGGCTGAAGAATGGCGGGACAAGGCGGGATAAGTTTAAGCAGATAAGGCGAAGTCCTTATCAACCAAAGTCAAACTTTCCACTGAATCGTTAACTATCGGGCTCAGGTGTCATTACTAACAAGAAGAAAGCGACCTTGTCACTTATTCTAAATAGCAAATGTAGCAGAGACAAAATACATCAGTTATTTTGTCTTCATGGCTGTCGGTTTGTCCTCTAGGATATAGTTAAAAACATACTTGTATAAATAGCATAAGAGATGGAGTGAAAGATTTAAAGCTTGTGCATTAATTGTAAATCACACACACAAGCAATCTTTAACTCCTCCAAATCAACTATGTCCACTGAGATAGCTCGATGGTTCTGTGTAGTTGTGCTTAGACTTAGCCTAAGCTTAGTGAGGAGTTATACCAAACTTGTCATTTCAATCTCAAGTACTATTCCGCAAGTACTTGGGTAATGTATTCTTTTTTATTCGTTTTAATAAAGAATATAAACGTTGAAAATTACTCAGTGTGTTTATCTTATTAACTTATCTTTACTTGCATCTTTTCAGTCATTGTTCACAATTAGTTGTTTTTATTGATTTTAAACGATTGTGAAACGGGAACAACATTATTATTAAAATAAATAAGAATATATATATTTTAATGGTAAATGTTGAGAGATTTGAGTTGAAAATTGTCAAAGGGCCCTCAAATTTGGAAAAGGACAAATAATTGTCAGAAATCCAAGTATAAACCAGGCAATTGGAATGACTTTTGTAGAAACCGAGTAATAAGGAATCTTTTCACTGTTTCAAATCCAATATTTCAACCAAAGAATTTTTATTACTTTCATACCAATCCTTAAAGCCAAAACCTTTAAACCAAACTGCACCTAAAGATTGAATGAAAAGTAAGTTGGTGGTTTTTTATAGGTATTTATAATTTTAGTGGACCCCGCTTATTACTAATTAGATTTTTATTACAAAATTATTATATAAAATAATTAATATTATTAAATATATTTTTTTTCTCTCTCCTACATGAAATCCAAATCCAAATCCTAATCCAAATCTAAATCTTAATCCTAAACGCGCCTACAAACCAAACGGACCCTAAGTAAAGTTATGTGTTTTTTTAGCTGTAAATTCCAGCTCATAGGTTATGAACATATTAAATTATTTTGTAGTGGGTAACTTGCAATTTGACTATTTCTCACGTTTATGTCTTCAATTTTTTTCTTTATTTAAAAATAGGTAAATATGTCTGTGCGTTGCGGCAATATATTATTTGATAACATGTTTATGATATAACTCATGTTTAATTACTTTATTTTTTTTGCATAAAAAATATTGCATTCTTGAGGCTAAATTGTTTGACCCCAAAAATGCAATTATTATACCATTAATTTTTTTTAGCTAAACAATTTACACTAACATATATAAAAACTCCTCCATAAACTGATAGTGATTAATGTAATGAATGGTATAATGTATATAATTCAAATACTTGCAATCATTTTGACTTATTATTCGAAAAATAAGATGTTGATTTTATAATTTCAATATTTTTTTATAAAATCCTACGAAATTAAAAAATATTGCAATATTTGACTCATTTTATTCCAAGTTTAAAAACTTTTTTAGTTGGAATATTTTCAAAAAGAAAATTGTCGAATATTTATTAGATAATTGATAAATAAGTTTGTTATATAAAAAATTATAAAAAGTGAAAGTTTAAGGTAGTCTTTGTATCTTGTTACATAATTTAAGGGTGTATTTTAAAATTTTGTTAGTATTATATGGGGCAATTTCATTTATATCTTTACAAAACTTGAATATTACATCAATATCCTTGCAAAAATTATAATTATGTCAATATCCTTACAAAATTTAAAAATACACATGAGTATCCAAATGGACATTTTAATCGTAATTAAATGAAAATAACATTTATAGCTATTATTCAAATATTAACTAAATAGTTGTTTTGCATTTTTACCCTTATACCTTTAAAAATGTCAAATTCTTCAATCTTCTTCTTCCTGGAATAACGATCTGCTTCTTAACATCTGATATAGTCACCAAACATAATATACATCAAGATCTCTAAAATCTAATAATAAGTATCTTAATTTTATTTCATTAGCCATCCTTTGTTGACATCTTTAACAAGGAATAACATGAACCAATGTGCAACAGAATGAAATCTCTAAGGGAAGAAACCAAAACCAACAGCAAATGAATTGAAAAGGAAGGCAAAGAAAAATAATAATTTAATAGAAATGATAAGAAGCAAAGAAGTATATATGGGTGGTCCAGTTAAATAACAATAAGAGAAAGGGAAGTTGATTATTATTTTACCTCTTCATCTGCAAACCATGTCTGCAAAAGAAGATGTACATTTAAGCTCTTCATCTGCAAGAAGAAGACCGTTTATTTATTTTTTTCTTATTGAAGTACTTCTTTCCTTTTTCTTCTTTTTTCTTTTTCTTTTTACTTTTTCACTAGTATTTTTTGTGCTACTGAAGTAAAAAAAATTTTCCTTTTTCTTTTTCACTATTTTTTTGTGCTATTGAGTGCAAAACAAGCAATCGCTTAAAATACGAACTATTAAAGACAATACATAATGGTACAAAATATACCAATATCGACCGTTTTTGTGCTATAAATCCTTTTGTCATATGGGACAAATGGATCATTGGTTTAAGGTGGCAAAAATCGCGAATCGGTAGTGAGGCCGTCGATCCCCTTGTAGCTTGTAATCAGTCTAGGCGGGATTAATCGGTGATTAATCGGTGATTAATCGGATTGACATATTTTGCAAGTTTTGGGTATTTCCGGGTAGTTTTGGGTAATCCCAGAAAGATTTTCCTTAAAAACATCTTGTAATAGATATAAACAACGACTATAAGTGATTACATTTGTTTAGGGTTGCAAAAATAGCGAATCGGTGATTAACCGTATTGGCATTTTTGGCAAGTTTTGGGTATTTACAGAAAATGTTGGTGTTTTTGGCAAGATTTTTCTTGAAAAGATCTTGTAATAGTTATAAACAGTGATTATAAATAATTAAAACTAATTTGCGGCGAGTTTAGGGTATTTCCGGTAAGATTTCCATGTTTCCGACAAGTTTAACCATCGTTAACCGCCGTTGACCATGGTTGACCGATTTGTTCGAAAGATTTACACAAATCGGAAAGGACGGTGACCCAGTAGCACCTAATCGGTGATTAATCGGCCTTGTAGACCTTTTTTTGCAACACTAATGGTTTCCTTACGTTTTGGTATTTTTTACATTTTCGACCGTTTTTTACATTTTCTTCTGTTTTTTTTAAGTTTTCGACCCTTTTTTTAAGTTTTTGTTTGTTTTTATACGTATTTTTCCGTTTTCGTCTTTTTTACGTTTTCGGTTGTTTTTTTTACGTTTTAATCCGTTTTCGTCCGTTTTTTACGTTTTCATCTCTATTTTTTATGTTTTTGTCTTTTTTACGCTTTCATCTGTTTTTAACGTTTTCCACCATTTTTTTACATTTTCGTCTGTTTCTTTACCCTTTTTTTTTACGTTTTCGTATGTTTTTTTTACGTTTTCCTCCATTTTCTATGTTTTCGTATGTTTTTTAACGTTTTCGTCTGTTTTCTTTCGTTTTCATCCGTTTTCTTACATTATCTTACGTTTTGTTAGGTAAGATAAAATAACGTACAAAAAACTTATAAAAATCAAATGAAAACGGATGAAAACGTAAAATAAACAAATGAAAATGTAAAAGCGCTAAACGTAAATAATGAGCAGCGTAAAAGCGGATGAACGTCAAAACTGAATACATAAAAATGGCCAGCGTAAGGAAACAAACGCGTTAAGCGGCAAACGTGAAGGAGGGACGGTTGGCCTGTAAAAAATGGCGAAAATGTAAAAGCGAAAACGAAAAAAACGGCGATGAAAACATAAAAAGGAGGAGAAAGCGTTAAAAATCGGTAGCGTCGAAAATAGGCAGTAAAAAAGGCAGCAAAAAATATGATCAGCGTAAAAAGGGCGAAAACGTAAAAAATGGCAAGACATATCGCGGACAAAAGCGTAGAAACGCGGAAGAAGCATGCGGCGTAAAAGCGGATGAATAAGTAAAGTAAAAAGCGGATGAATACGTAAAAAGCTGACGAAAACATACGAAAACATAAAACAAACGAGCGTAAACGTAATAAAGCGAAAACTTAAAAAAATGTAAAAGAAAGCGAGCAACGTAAAAATGGCGCATTGCAAACAGGGCAACATATAAACAAAACCGGACGAAGCGTAAAAAGTGATGTAAGATATTGAGAAAGAGATGTAGAGGTTGCGGAAGAAGGGGTAACAAGTGAAAGATAATGTCTGAAATTTAGAAGATGAACGAAGTGAAAAAAAGCTTTTATGTCTGCAAAAAAACAAACATAAACCTCTGCCCTCCTGCAGACAAAAAAAGTGAAAAGAGGAAAAAAGTGCTTAGTAGGAAAAAAAAATCAAACGACACCATAGTTCACGCATTGAATTGTGAAGAACTAAAAAAGTGAAGAAGCAGAGTGACGTGATTGAAGTGTTGTGACTTTGTTTGGTTTAAACGAAGGTAAAAAGGTAAAAAGGTAAAATAACTTTCAATTAATATTTGGACAATAATTTTATGTATTATAATCATTTAGTGAAACTGAAATGAATATTTGGATATTTATGTGTAATTGTAAGTTTTGTAAGGATATTGATGTAATTATGATTTTTGCAAGGATATTAATGTAATTTCCATATTTAGTAAGGGTATTGATGTAATTCTCCCTTATATTTATATTTAAACAGACTTTAGAGTAGTTTTAAAAGTTATTAGATAGGTTAAAGGTGTGTTTTGAAACTTTTTTTTTAGCAAAAGAAATATATATTAACGTTCGATATTTTTTATAAAATCGTGCAAGTCGAAAGTGTTGCAATTATTGGCACATTTTGTTCGCAATTTAAGACCTTTCTAGCTGTAAATTTTCTTATAAGAAGATCGTTAGATATTTAATAAATAAAGTTTGTTATATAAAAAAATCGTAAATAGCTAAAAGTACAAGATAATTTCATAAATCATCGTATAGTTTGAGGGGATGTTTTGTAAAAAAAATCTTTTCGCAATGCATTGTTGGCGACCACAAATGTATATAAGGTTGAGCAAAATCGACCGAAAATCAAATCAAACCGACCTTACTCAGTTCGGTTTTCGATTTTATATATTTATGGTTTTTGGTTTCGGTATTGGTCGGTTCGGGCCAAAACAGAGAAAAACACATCTAAATCGCACCGAACCGGTTCAGTTCAGTTTGGCTCAGTGCATTCGGTTCGGTTCTTGCTTCATGTTTTCATCAAAATTGATTTTCGATTCAGTTCAGTTCGATGCTCACCCGATGCTCACCCCTAAATGTATGTATGTATTGTTGGGTTTATTGATTCGATGATACAAAACAATAAAGAATGAAACATCAAGGGCTTAAAGTGACAAGAAGGAAATTTACAAAAAGGATGGAAGGACTTGCTTGCAATAGAAGATTTATTATTTAGTCCTTCGTAGTATCTTGTAAACCCTAATCCTCTAGTATATAAAGAGGACATGGGGTGTAGGTTTTCATATATATAAGTCTTTCATAATGTAGTCTAAAAGTGTGTGTGTGTGTAACCTAGACGGGTAGTTTATTGTAAACGTCTAGGTTAGTTGTTTACCTCCAAGATCTAAGGTGTCTTAGATCCCATTACTGATTAGGTAACACGTATTATTCTGATCAAATAATATTTGGAGGAGATTTGGTGAAAGTAAAACCTTGTGTCAATAATATATAATGTTCTTATTATTCCGCTGCGTTGCATATGTTATTGTAAAACCCTAAGGCTCAAAACGATCTCAAGGAGTCCTAACAAACTCCACATGTATAATTTTGACTTGAAATAAATAATTAATCCATCCGTCTCAATATAATTGTCCATATTTCTATTTTAGGATGCCTCAAAAAGATTACCAACTTTTCATTTTTAGTAAAAACTAGAGAATATATTAGGGGAATATTCTCTTTGAGTGGTTGAGATATTATAGTGGCCCCATTTTCATTAAACTTGATAATTTCTCTCCAATAACAATAATTTTGAGACGAAAGAAGTAATACAATAGTAATTAAATATTTTTCGATATAAAAACACTTTAGGCTACTTATAGTGTTTAGAGGTGCATTGGAAAACCGGTATTTAAAAAAACTGGTCAATTAAGCCGAAACCGGTTTTTTATGATCGAAATCGGTTTTCAAAAACCGAACCGGTTTTAGCTTTTCTCCATCGACCGGTATTTTACCGGTTCTATAACCGGTTTAAAAAAAAAACAGTTTTAACCGTTTTATAATACCCCACTAGCCTTTGTCTTTGCTCTCCCCACCGATGTGGGATTCCATCAAATGTAGATGTATTATGTGACAACTCGTATTTTCAGGTCATATTTCAAAACATTACTCATGCTTCATCATTTATCATTTATCGTAAACTATGTTTACGAGTATTAAATTCACGTAACCGTAATGGTTTAGCTGTGAATTCATGAACATATCATCAAGGACACTCCATATAGACTAGGTTTAGTCTACATTTCATTGGCATCATTATCATCATATTAGTTCATGCATGGTTTTGTTTTTCATTCAACGTTTATTCTCCTATTAAATAAACGCTATCGCGTAATTAATTATTTTGAACATTTGATCCGACACTTTCAAAAATATTCCTAATATATTTTTATACTCATTTTAAGACTATAAAAATTATATTATTAATTTACCTGATGTTTTCAATTTATTTCGTATATAAATTGTTATATATATATAATTACGACGGTTTTCTTAAAAACTACACGATAAATATTTATTTCACTCAACTCATGTAAGAAATGTATTTTAATAATTTTTATGACCTTAATATATTTTATCTTGACCCGTTAAAATTTATTTTTAGTTAACGCTACCCTACAAGCTCAAATATTTACACAAGTTACCACTTATTCCTAATTAACTATACATTTACTCAACATTAAAACACTTGATTATTAGTTAATGTATTTAACTCTTTTTTTTTATATAAGTCGGCAAGGGGGGGGGGGTGAGTCATTGGTTTGTTAAATATCTATAACAAGTAAATGTATTATATTACAAACACATACACCTCATATATCTCAAAGGTGAAATAGATCAAACATGCTCTTTTCCTCTCCTCTTGCACAAACCGGCCACACCATGGAGACCAAGAAGGGATCATCAAAAATTTTCTAATCAAGGTTTTAACACTCTAGTTTCACTCTTTATTAAGGTTTTGCAATAAAAACCTTGGGTGATTAGGAAAAATCCATTGTCCATAAACCTCATCAAGTAACTAGTAAGCATCCATATTCATCATCATATTTCATATTCATTTTTATATTTACTTCATCATATTTGAGAAAACATGCAAGTCTCATGGATGTTTATACCACTTTTTCATTGATTTTAAGAGTTATATATATATTTGTCATCCTATAATTACTCCTTGTTATAAATCACTCTTGGTGATGTCTAGGAACCCATGACACCCTAAGAAGGTGTATGGTAGGATTAGAATAGCTTCGGAGTTGTTTTGAATTGGTTGGAATAGGTTTGGCGCGAGAAAAACTCATTTCGACAAGTCTAATTTAGGGTCTGTCCATATTTTGAAAATCTGGAAATCCGACAGTTTGTAAAATATTTTGGGCTAGATATTCAGAAAATATACTTTAAAACAAAAACGTGGCCGCTTGAACGGGTTAAAACGGAGCTATAACGAAGAAGTTATGAATTTTTGAAGTTTGACGACGAAAACTATTAATTCCAGAAAATTCAGCAAGCTGTCTCGACTTTTTACGAGTAAAAAATGAGTCTTAAGCGTTGTTAAATGTGTCGACTTATCAAAAATATATTAGTATATGTTATCACGATTCCGTGGATATAAAGAACGTAGAAAACGGACTCATAACGACAAAGTTATTCACATTTTAAAAAGTTGCCGTAACTTTATTCTATTAGCAAACTTAACATATTTTCTATTAAACACATACTACGGCCACCAAGGACCATGTTGAGGGTCGTTTTTAACAATGACGACGTACTTTTTATAAAGTGATGTTTTCTAGTAAAAGTAAGTTCGCCTAGCATATTTTTCAAAATGTCAAACCATTTGTCAAGCGGAGTTGTAACGAATAAGATACGGTCACTTAAACTTTGCCGGAAAACCATCCTTAAACTATATTTTGGGACACAAGTACCATACTTTAGCTATATTTTTCTCTATGATCGGAACCTCTATGACGAAAACTTGAACACTAAAACTTTGAGATAATGATACAAGCTTCCCAAAACCGTTGAGTTTGTTTCTTAACACTCGATGTACACCATTTTACGACTAGCTTTTCAAGGCCGTTTAGTCACTTTCATGAAAATATTTCAACAACATTATTTTACGACGAAAAGTTATAATTTCATAATAAATCACTAAATGATTATCGTAGGATATCATTTCAACGTAGATACATATGGAGTAATTTAAAAATGGTCAAGACGTTAAAAGATTATTTCTTGACGAGAAATATTATTTTCACAAATTCATAAGTGGTATAGATATCATCCGAATTGCATGCATAACATTACATCGTGACTTATTACATATCATATCATTCATAATAGGTCGAGGTTAGAGATTCACGCTACATTTCGGTGTACTCACTTTTGCCATCGCATCATTGTCCATGTGAGTTTCGTAGCCCCTACTTTTATATGTTTTGAACTATTTTGGGGGAGATACATGCTTAACTACTTTTCACAAGTACTTTAGATTTTTATGGATAACTTCTATCATAATCACCATTGTTTCAAAACCGAATGTTGTACTATATTAATTGTTCTTGTTTGAGTGGTATAGTTCTACGTCGTATAAAGTTCTAAATCAGTTGACTACTGAAACATTGGGTCATGTACTATTGATTATGTGCTATAGTTCTACGTCGTATAAAGTTCTATGTCGGTTGACTCTTGATACATTAAGTCATATGCTATTGATTAGGTGTTATTGTTCTACGATTGAGTTAGTTACTATTGTGAATTCCTTTGACATCATGTGTTTGAACATAAACTATACATATTTTGGCAATGGGTTGTAAACACACAGGTTGCAAGTTTTGTATGGGCGGAACTTGGGACTGAGTGGATTTGCAATGCCTTTGCTGCATAAACGATTTTGAAAGGTTTTTCATTTCAACGCAAACTCTATGAACTCACTCAACCTTTGTGTTGACACTTTTTAACATGTTTTATCTCAGGTATCTAAGGCATTCAATTCGTGGCATGCATGTGGACTTATCATAGAGTCGTGGTGACGACGCGTCACACATGGGATTTATGCATTTTAAAACATCGTTTGGCTTGTAACAAACTTATTTCCGCACAATTTGATTTTCATTTGGGACCTACACTTTGTAAACTCTGATTATTTTATTAAATCAAACGATGTATTTTCCAAAGGACACTTTAGGTCGTTCAATATAACTGTAACTATGATGCTATGACAGTAATCCCGGAATTCCATTCCACTGCAAAGCAGTAATTTGGAGGTGTGACAGATTGGTATCAGAGCTTCAGTTATAGAGAACTAGGTTGCATCATTGACCCTAGACTATAACTACATCATCATAGCGTCTCATCATTTCATCATAAGTGCATGTTCACTTTACATGCGGTTTATACGTACATTTTTCAAGTTATTTACTTTCATTTCAAATCGATTGTCACATAGATGCCTTTAAATACTCATCCTATTATCATTTCCTCCTACTCCAATGCGGAGAATGCTTTGTCATTCCCTATCGCAATTTTAATATTAGCTGATTCATCACCGATAACGTCGAATGCCGAGATAAAACCTTTAAGTAGGGCAAAGTCACTCTCACTCCTTCGTTTCACCACTAACATGTTGAGTTACACGTTATTCACGCACTAAGTCTCTAGACCATCATACATTTGAAGCACTTACGACACCTCATAACCCATCTTTTGGGAACCCGTCGATTATTTTGAAAAGTAACCTCAAACTTATCACCTCACATCACATCTCTTTAGAACGCTTATTCTTAACATAGGACTTTGCTACGTCTCATTTTTCCTTTTATTTTGAAGAGTTATGGCACCGAAGAAATTGCACGAAATGACACCACCGCTATCCAAAGGTATATAGAGGATAGTATAGCCGAGGCACTAAGGAAAGAACGAGCAATGGTAGTTGCTGCTGCTGAGGCCACGGTGCTGAAGGCTGCTAAACTTCTGCTGCCACGGGAGGCTGCAGGAGTGTCCGAGTTCGAAATTGTATATACAAGGACTTTAAGAACTGTGATCCTACAAAGTTCAAAGGCACAGAAGGAGCCACTGCTATGGTTCGATGGTTTGAGAAGATGGAGTATGTGTTTCTTCTATGCAATTGCTGTGATGACTACAAGGTGAAGTTTGCCATGGTACACTCTTAGATGGCGCAATGTCATGGTGGAATTATCATGCTGACCTATTGGTATCGAAAATACTTACAAGCTCACGTGGGATCAATTCAAGAGGTTGTTGACAAAGAAGTATTGTCCACGCGCGGAGGTGGAGAAATTAGAAGCGGAATTATATGAGTTAGTGACTATTGGTTATGACATCGAGACCTACATTAGGAGGTTTCAAGAATTGGTTGCACTATGTCCATCAATGGTTTCGGACAATGAGAAACTCTTGAAAAATTTCATTGGAGGACTTCCACAATGTATTCAAGGGGATGTAACTTCTTCCGATCCACAAACAATTGAAGAAACTATCGGGATAACTCAAAAACTCATGGCTCAAATTGTGAAGAGGAAAACATTATCAACAATAACCGTAACAACAACCACAACAACCAAACTAGCAACAACAAAAGGAAATGGGAAAATGACCGGGGAGGTTATGATAACGACAACCAAAACCGTAACACTAACCATCACCAACAACTGAATAGAAGACAAGAAGTCGCCCGGGGTCTATGTTGTTGCATCAACAAAGGGAAGAGCTTATACTGGAAACTTACCACGATGCCACCAATGCACGCTACATCATAATGGTCCATGTGGTATATGCTTTAATTGTCACAAAGTGGGACACCTTGCTAAGGACTGCAAGGGCAAGGCCATAGTTACATGTTACGAATGCGGGGAGCAAGGACACTATCGGAATCAATGTCCTCAAAACCAAGGTCAACAAGTTGAAGGTGCTCATGGGAATGCATACATGTTAGAAGGAGGAGAAGCTCGTCATGGTCTCAACAATGCGAAAGACTGAAGAAGTTCGGAAACTAACAGTCTTAATTATACTTATGTACTATGTCGTACTAAGTTTATGTCTTCCATAGTATTCGGATCTTATGACTTAAGATGTACTACTTTTGATAAACCACTCGTTGTAAAATATTCTCATTAAGCGTACTTTCTTTTCTTCTGATTCGTTATCACTTACAAGGTTTAGATCTCTGTAAACATCGAGAGTTATAACAACTAAACCGAATGTCACATTATCGTTCCATAATTATACATAGCCTAGCTAACTATGTCTAATTCGGAGGGTATCGTTCCTTAATTTTACATAGCCTAGCTAACTATGTCTAATTCTGGAGGGATCATGTTATGTTGGGAGCAGATATTTATAAGTCTTAGTGCAAGCAGGGTTTTCACATATTCATAAAAGTCAAAGTGTTACTCAAGGGAGATTCATCCAATATTTTCTTTACAATGATATTTTATACGCTCTAAATCATCGATAACCATAACGACATCTCTTCATGTCTTCTTTCCTCGTTATTCAT
Source organism: Chrysanthemum makinoi (assembly GCA_910596185.1). Classification (NCBI taxonomy): domain Eukaryota; kingdom Viridiplantae; phylum Streptophyta; class Magnoliopsida; order Asterales; family Asteraceae; genus Chrysanthemum; species Chrysanthemum makinoi. Next base: position 164,518,505 of record OU343219.1, read on the forward strand.
CACAAACTCAAATTCGATAGACTAACACGGCGAATTCAGGGTGAATTCCTTTTGGTTGGCGAATGTGACAACTCGTATTTTCATGTCATATACCAAAACATTACTCATGCTTCATCATTTATCATTTATCGTAAACTATGTTTACGAGTATTAAATTCACGTAACCGTATTGGTTTAGCTGTGAATTCATGAACATATCATCAAGGACACTCCATATAGACTAGGTTTAGTCTACATTTCATTGGCATCATTATCATCATATTAGTTCATGCATGGTTTTGCATTTTTCATTCAACGTTTATTTTCCTATTAAATAAACGCTATCGCGTAATTAATTATTTTGAACATTTGATCCGACACTTTCAAAAATATTCCTAATATATTTTTATACTCATTTTAAGACTATAAAAATTATATTATTAATTTACCCGATGTTTTCAATTTATTTCGTATATAAATTGTTATATTTATATAATTACGACGGTTTTCTTAAATACTACACGATAAATATTTATTTCACTCAACTCATGTAAGAAATGTATTTTTATAATTTTTATGACCTCAATATATTTTATCTTGACCCGTTAAAATTTATTTTTAGTTAACGCTACCCTACAAGCTCAAATATTTACACAAGTTACCACTTATTCCTAATTAACTACACATTTACTCAACATTAAAACACTTGATTATTAGTTAATGTATTTAACTCTTTTCTTTTTATATAAGTCGGCAAGGGGGGGGGGGTGAGTCTTTGGTTTAAATATCTATAACAAGTAAATGTATTATATTACAAACACATACACCTCATATATCTCAAGGTGAAATAGATCAAACATGCTCTCTTCCTCTCCTCTTGCACAAACCGGCCACACCATGGAGACCAAGAAGGGATCATCAAAAATTTTCTAGACAAGGTTTTTAACACTCTAGTTTCACTCTTTATCAAGGATTTGAAATAAAAACCTTGGGTGATTAGGAAAAATCCATTGTCCATAAACCTCATCAAGTAACTAGTAAGCATCCATATTCATCATCATATTTCATATTCATTATTATATTTACTTCATCATATTTGAGAAAACATGCAAGTCTCATGGATGTTTATACCACTTTTTCATTGATTTTAAGAGTTATATATATATATTTGTCATCCTATAATTACTCCTTGTTATAAATCACTCTTGGTGATGTCTAGGAACCCATGACACCCTAAGAAGGTGTATGGTAGGATTAGAATAGCTTCGGAGTTGTTTTGAATTGGTTGGAATAGGTTTGGCGCGAGAAAAACTCATTTCGACAAGTCTAATTTAGGGTCTGTCCATATTTTGAAAATCTGGAAAATCCGACAGTTTGTAAAATATTTTGGACTAGATATTCAGAAAATATACTTTAAAAGCAAACGTGGCGGCTTGAACGGGTTAAAGCGGGCTATAACGAAGAAGTTATGAATTTTTGAAGTTTGACGACGAAAACTATTAATTCCAGAAAATTCAGCAAGCTGTCTCGACTTTTTACGAGTAAAAAATGAGTCTTAAGCGTTGTTAAATGTATCGACTTATCAAAAATATATTAGTATATGTTATCACGATTCCGTGGATATAAAGAACGTAGAAAACGGACTCATAACGACAAAGTTATTCACATTTTAAAAAGTTGCCGTAACTTTATTCTATTAGCAAACTTAACATATTTTCTATTAAACACATACTACGGCCACCAAGGACCATGTTGAGGGTCGTTTTTAACGTTTTCTAGTAAAAGTAAGTTCGCCTAGCATATTTTTCAAAATGTCAAACCATTTGTCAAGCGGAGTTGTAACGAATAAGATACGGTCACTTAAACTTTGCCGGAAAACCATCCTTAAACTATATTTTGGGACACAAGTACCATACTTTAGCTATATTTTTCTCTATGATCGGAACCTCTATGACGAAAACTTGAACACTAAAACTTTGAGATAATGATACAAGCTTCCCAAAACCGTTGAGTTTGTTTCTTAACACTCGGCGTACACCATTTTACGACTAGCTTTTCAAGGTCGTTTAGTCACTTTCATGAAAATATTTCAACAACATTATTTTACGACGAAAGGTTATAATTTCATAATAAATCACTAAATGATTATCGTAGGATATCATTTCAACGTAGATACATATGGAGTAATTTAAAATGGTCAAGACGTTAAAAGATTATTTCTCGACGAGAAATATTATTTTCAAAATTCATAAGTGGTATAGATATCATCCGAATTGCATGCATAACATTACATCGTGACTTATTACATATCATATCATTCATAATAGGTCGAGGTTAGAGATTCACGCTACATTTCGGTGTACTCACTTTTGCCATCGCATCATTGTCCATGTGAGTTTCGTAGCCCCTACTTTTATATGTTTTGAACTATTTTGGGGGAGATACATGCTTAACTACTTTTCACAAGTACTTTAGATTTTTATGGATAACTTCTATCATAATCACCATTGTTTCAAAACCGAATGTTGTACTATATTAATTGTTCTTGTTTGAGTGGTATAGTTCTCGTCATAGTATAAAGTTCTAAATCAGGTTGACTCTTGAAACATTGGGTCATGTACTATTGATTATGTTCTATAGTTCTCGTCAGTATAAAGTTCTATGTCGTTTGACTCTTGATACATTAAGTCATGTGTTATTGATTAGGTGTTATTGTTCTACGATTGAGTTAGTTACTATTGTGAATTCCTTTGACATCATGTGTTTGAACATAAACTATACATATTTTGGCAATGGGTTGTAAACACACAGGTTGCAAGTTTTGTATGGCGGAACTTGGGCGAGTGGATTTCACAATGCCTTTCTTTGCATAAACGATTTTAAAAGGTTTTTCATTTCAACGCAAACTCTATGAACTCACTCAACCTTTGTGTTGACACTTTTAACATGTTTTATCTCAGGTATCTAAGGCATTCAATTCATGGCATGCATGTGGACTTATCATAGAGTCGTGGTGACGACGCGTCACACATGGGATTTATGCATTTTAAAACATCGTTTGGCTTGTAACAAACTTATTTCCGCACAATTTGATTTTCATTTGGGACCTACACTTTGTAAACTCTAATTATTTTATTAAATCAAACGATGTATTTTCCAAACGACACTTTAGGTCGTTCAATATATCTGTAACTATGATGCTATGATTGATCAATCCCCAGGAATTCCATTCCGCTGCAAAACAGATAATTTGGGGGTGTGACATATTATATATTTTTGTAGTTCACAAATGTATTATATATTTGTAGATGTATTATATATTTGTAGTTGCTCTCCCCAGTAGCCTCGTTTCGTGTAGATGTATTATATATTTGTAGTTCATAAATGTAGATGTATTATATATTTTTGGTTCTATAATTGTATTGTTTAAATTAAAGTTATGATTGTATTCAAAATGTATTAATATTTATTTATATAGTTTTAGTTGTATAATTGTATTGTTTAAATAAAATTTTTGATTGTATTCGAAATGTATTGTATTTATATATTTTTAGTTGTATAATTGTATTGTTTAACTAAAAGTTATGATTGTATTCGAAATGTATTAGCATTTATATAGTTTTAGTTGTATAATTGTATTGTTTAAATAAAAGTTATGATTGTATTCGAAATGTATTAGTATTAAATGTTTTTATATTTAACATGTTTATTAAATAAATGTTCGAAGTTTTTAGTAAAATTCCGAAAAAAACCGAACCGGTAAAAAACCGATAAAAAAACGGATCCAAACATTTAAAACCGAAAAAAACCGAACCGGTAAAAAATTGATAAAAAACCGATTCCGAACATTTAAAACCGAAAAAACCGATTCCGAACATTTAAAACCGAAAAAAACCGATTCTGAAAAAACCGAAAAAACTGAAACCGGTTTTTGGAAAAACCGGTTTTTTAAAAACTGGTTTTTCAAAAACCGAAAACCGGTAAAAACCGGTTTAGTTGCACCTCAGTACATTAGTGTTTACCGGACACCACATGCTAGGGGTGTTCATGGGTTGGGTAATATCCGAATAAACCGAAAACCGAAACCGAACCGAACCGAAAATAACCGAACCGAACTCGTAACCGAAACGAAATTGCCAAAACCGAACCGAACCGAAATAAAGTTCGGTTTTGGTTCGATTATGGTTTAACAATCAAACCGAAACCGAAATTAAATATATATATATATATATATATATATATATATATATATATATATATATATATATATATATATATATATATATATATATATATATATATATAGGTTAGGGTTAAAATGAAAAGTTTCTTATAATGAAAAGAATGAGAAGCATGTGGGGTGACATGTGTCTTTACCCCCCACCCAACCACCCACCCAGCGCAAAAAAATTCCCGAATTTTTTTTTTTTGGCAAAAAATCCCACCAAAATTTCGCCAAAATTTATTATCGCATCACAGTTATAAAAATCTTGCATCACAATTATAATTGTGATGCGATAATATAACCTTAATGCACTAAAATCATGCTTATGATGCGATAAATTTATAACCGTGATGCAGTAACTTATAAACTTAATGCACTAATAAGTTTTGGTGCATCATTATTATAAGTTAATAGTTCATTGCATCAACTATGATGCACTAAAATCAAGGTTATAACCTTAAATGCACTAAAATCATGATTGTGATGCAATAACTTTATAACTGTGATGCGGTAATTTATAACCTTAATGCACTAAAATCATAATTGTGAAATGCGATAACTTATAACCTTAATGCACTAATAAGTCTTGGTGCATCTTTATTATAAGTTACTTGCATCATAATAATAGTTAAGTGCATAAACTATGATGCACTAAAATCAATGTTATAACATTAATGCACTAAAATCATGATTGTGATGCGATAACTTTATAACTTTGATCAGAACTTTATAAGCTGATCAGTAATTTATAACCTTAATGCACTAAAATTATGATTTGTGATAAAAAATTGGCGGAAATTTTTGGTGGGAAAAAAATTTTGCCCAAAAAAATTTTTTTGGCGGGAAATTTTTTAGGGGTGTGGGGAGGTGGGTGGGTGTAGCCACCTGAAAAATTTCGCTATTTTAAATCTTCATATTTATGAACTAGACTGTTTATCAAAATTTATTTGAACTAAGATGAGCACTTAGCATGTACATTTCATCTTTTCTTGCATAAAAATTATGCATATCCGAGTAGTCTTATTTAACCATGCCTAATCTTTACTGATTTCAAATCAGTCTCACCGAAAATTTTCTTGTCTTATGAGTCCGCACGCGTACCAAAATAAAATAAAAGAAAACACGAGAAAATAAAAGCGAACTAATAAAAATCTAAAGTTTCGTCATCATGTCAGTTTATTTATGACGTGTCCGGAAATATAAGTAATATAATTGTTCCGTTAAAGTTATACATTTACGAGTTAACAACGGAGTACCAAAATACATCTAATATCAAGATAATACATAAACTAATAAATACACACTACCTTTTCTTTTTACTAATAACTAAAATTACAAAAAGGAAATAAAACAAATAAATATTACCCTATCCCCACAAACCCACGTGATACTTACCCACCTTCCCCAAAACTTGGGCCCCTCCCCTTTTCTTTCTTGTCTTCCCCAGAAAAACACACCCCACCTCTGCCATTCTTCATCACCAATTTCGTCTCTCCTTCTCCCTCCTCTGCAACCGCTGCTAGCATCTCCAAAATTAGATATCCCTCCAAACTCCTTTTCCAACATCACAAGTAACTTCAATCCAAGAATAGATATCTCATCTTGGCTTTCTGCTTCCAACGCACCATCACATGTATCCACAGGAAAAGATAGAAAAGGATCTTAGCCAAGATTATCAACTCTCAAAACAGCCATCTCAAAAGTATGTCGAAAGTGTTCCACTTTGATCTCTATTTATACCCGCTTGAACACCAGGGGATCCACACAAGTCTCATCTAAATCCCATCACAAAAACACACAAACTAACTCACTTTTTTTTCACTCTTCCTTGGCCTTGCCGATCAAGAACACACTCAGAAACAAAACACATTTGCTTGTTTTGAACCAAAACCACCTACATGACTTATAAAGCTAGAAAACAAGGACATTAACCCATACCTCTTACCCGCCCTCCTTACTTGTACTCGTTTGAAACCTCATTCAACACTCTACTCTTATCTCACTTCAACACGCCTTGCAGTTAATGCATTGGAAAATCTAGCAATCAACCTTCCTTAACTTCTCCTTTTTATACATGCTACACTTGAGCCAAAACACACAAAGCTTTTGGCAAACACTCAAGTGGCAAGCAAAAAGTAAGTAGAAATGGGTTTCGAAGCAAGAGGAACTAGAAAGAATCGGGTCTTTTTTGGAAGCATATCGGGTTATAAATCGTAGGGAACTAGTTTGAGCATCTAACGCGTCCTCGTTCTCATTCTTGTCCATCCGTTTTCCTCTCCACCATTTATGGTGTCGTAAGTATCTTCCCTCTCTTTTTTCATACGTAACAAAATATATATGACACGTTTAATATATATATTACGCGATGACCTTTATACCCGACTTAATTTATAAAGAAAACTATACGTAATATGCTTTTGAGATGTTACTTGTATCGTTTGAAACTAGTGAGGCGAGTCATAATTACTTAACACTTTGGAAACATTACATGAAAACTTGTTAGTATTTTGGTTTCAAAACTAACATTCAATTTCAAAAGAAGTAACGTGAACCAAGACTTTCACATGCAGAACCGCATGCTTGGATAGAAATTTTATTATAAAAGTAAACAGTTGAACGATCCTTAAATGTGTTTAAGAGGTAAAGGAAAACACGAGACACCCCTTGGCTCAGTTGGTGGGGATCCTTCTCTTTAAAGGTCTCAAGGTCGAACCCCACTATTGACAGATTTGTGATTTTTTTTTTGGTGGTTAAATTTTATCATCTTTCATTTCCAGCCCCTGCACTTTCATTTCCAGCCCCTGCACTTTGGATAACTTAACACTTTTCTTAAAACTCTTATAAGTTTCATAAATTATATCAAATTTTACACTATCAGCCCTAACCTTTTAACAACTTGTCAAATTTTCTTAACACTTTAATAAGCTTGTAACTTACATTAATTTTCACAACTTTAGCCCCTCAACTTTGAACAATTTGACATTTTTCTAAAAACTTTTATAAGTTGGTAACTTATACTAACAAATACAACTTCAAACCTTCGAGGTTGAACACTTTTACACTTTTCACCCAAAAACTTTTATAAGCTTAATAAACGTATACATTATTATCACTTGTTGTTAATTAAATTTGTTTAATACCTATCTTATTTGACGACCACATCCCCGTAAACTATAAATAACGAGATGATGCACCCGCGCGTTGCGGCGGGTTTTTTGCATTTAATTTTTTATGCTATATGAGTTTTGTTATATGTGTGGTGTGTAAATTGTGTGCAAAAATCTTTATGTAAATGTGGGTATATTAATTTAAAAGTTTAGGATTGAGTTTGCAAAGTGTTGTGTACTTTGGGGGCACTTTTCGCTATTTTTTCAAAGTTTGTGATAGTATAAGAAAGTCTAGTATTCATTGTGTAAAGTCTTTGCATAGTTTGGGGGTTTTTTTGGCGTTTTTCTAAATTATCCGAAACGACGTCGTTTAAATTTTGTCGTTTTACTCTTTATTAAGTCCACTAAATTGTCGTTTTGGATGTTTTTTTCACCGACAAATACGACGTCGTATCCGACGCGGATTAATAATATTTATAATATATTTTTCTAAATATATTATTTTCCCAACAACTCCGATGAATATATATTATATATAATTTTCACACCTCGAAGACTAATAAATCCAATAAATATGATTCGACTTGTATTTATTCCCACTTCGATAACACTTGAGCCAATATTTGAGCCGACTCTTATCTGAAAGTTTAGGTACACATCATTCCAACATTTATTCCAAGAGCCAATACTTATGAAATATTTGCACAACTACACTTTATGTACGTCGATAACGTCCACATAAGCTACCTAACGCAAACACATGAGAAAGTATTTGAAAACATTTATTGTTGAACTATAAGCCTTTCAAAAACTCAAACATATGAAAACCTTTTGTGTTTAAACTTTAAGCATTACCACACAAGCTAAAACGATCGGCGTCTCATAGCAAATTATTTTTAAACATTACCATTTAGGGTCGTAAACGGAACATATTATCTAAGACTTGTCATATTATATCTAGGTTTAGTGTTGAAGCGTTGTCATATCGTAATTGCTATTGTTGTGCATTTCCTACCGTATCACTAAGGTGAGTTCATAGCCCCACTTTTACTCTATTAACTGTTTTATAAACTCCTTGGGGGAGAATACATGCTACTATTGCTTTTATGATCACAATTGCTTGAAAACGTTTCTTTACTTTTGATATTATGACTCTGCCTAAGTTGCCACCAAAGTCCCTACATCATGAACCATTAATCACTTGCAGTGAACGCAAAATATCGTGGATAGTACTATGGGAACGGCGACCCCGACTCGGTTATCGGAAATAACCGGGCGCACTATATTTAGTATCTCTATGTAATGGCTATTACATCTCGGAGGGCAATTTTATTTACTTACACCAGTAATTAGGTGAATCGCGGTTAGTATTGGTTTCATGAGCTTAGTGCAATAATATCAACTATCTTTTATGGACGTATAACAACGTAGCCCATGGCTTCTTTTAAACTTGAAAATCTTGTGATCAACTGCTTTATTATTAAACCTATGAATTCACTCAACCATTGTGTTGACTTTTTAGCATGTATTTCGGGATGAAAAGCGATAGCTAACTCTGGAAAGCTTGGCATTGGCGTGGTCATAGATGACTCGATATCAGTGGGACCACATTTTATTAATGGGCCATTTTTCCATAACAAATCAACCTTTGTAAACTCTATTTTACTTCAATAAATGAAATCTTTTAAGAAAAGTCTTTATTTTTCACTTTGTGTTATGATCCAATTGAGTAGCATCCTAAAAACCTTTTCTTATTTGCAAACCATTTTTTGGGGGTGTTACATTGGGGTGGGGTATGATGATGTGGCAAGGTGACACAATGTCACTCCACATCTTCTCATTCTTTTCATTATAAGAAACTTTTCATAATAACCCAAACCTATATATATATATATATATATATATATATATATAATATAGATATATATATATATATATATATATTTATATTAAAAAAAATATTAAAACTATTTTAAAATATATATATAATATTTTTAAGCTTGAAATTTTTTTTTTTCAAAAAGTATATATAAATAAATGAATAAATTATTAAATTTAGGTAATTCGAGTTATTCGGTTCGGTTTTCGGTTATTAGGGGTTCGGTTTTCGGTTCGGTTTAGTTAAATTTGAATTCGGTTCGGTTCGGTTCTCGGTTATACCAAAAAAAAAAAAATTAACCGAACAAACCGAACAAACCGATAACCGAACCGATGAAGACCCCTACCACATGCTCTTGGTCTCTTACAAATGGTTGGGCCGGAAGATAACGGGCCAAAAAAAGACCCTATTATTCAGCCGAAACATACTAGGCTTTAACAGAAAAACCAACAAAGAATATTCGATAAGTCCAAATAGTTTAAACGGTGCAATCACAAAAAAAACCCTCAAAAATATATAAATACCTATACATATATCTCCTCCCCTTCAATTCTCATCACCACCCATCGTTTATGTGTTAAACAAGCCAGCCTAAACAAACTCAATCAAATCATGTCAGATTACAACAACAACCGTTTAAGTAAAAGATTCAAACAAACCATCATCAACAAACAACAAGAACAATCCCAATTCACCGGCAAAAACCTCCGCAAAATTCGAGTCATTTGCTCCGATCCAGAAGCCACCGACTCCTCTTCCGACGAATCTGATGACGTCATCACTACCAATAACAAACCTCGCTCTCCTCGCAGAATCGTTTGCGAGATCGTCATCTCCGATCCTCCTAACAAAACCGATGACGTCATCGGTGAAAAAGATGACGTCATCACCAACAAAGATGACGTCATCGTTGAGGAGAATAAAAATAAAAAGAGGTTTACCGGTGTTAGGTTAAGGAAGTGGGGGAAATGGGCCGCGGAGATCCGTGACCCGTTTAGTAAGAAGAGGATATGGTTAGGGACTTATTTAACAGCTGAGGAAGCTTCTAGAGCTTATACTAATAAAAAAGAGGAGTTTAGGGCCCGGATGTTGGTCTCGGGTCGACCCGGCCCGGTTCGTGAGCTTGACCCGGAGATTGAGGCGTCGAAGGCGCTGCAGTCGATGAAGTACGGGAAGCGGGTCGGGTCGGAGACGGGGTCCGGGTCGGGTCAGGGGAGTGACGTGGAGGAGGAGAATAAGCCGCCGTGGAAGGGAATGGGTGTAGATATGCTTGTGATTGATAATAATGGGAATTTGATGGGTGAGTTTAGTAAACTTGACGACGATTTAAACATAGAATGAGGGGAGTGGTTTTTTATTTGACTCTCTCGAGATGAGATGTTTGTTATGTTATGAATGGGGGAAGGGATAACAAATTATGATGCTGACTGGATGTTTGTTTTGTTTTGTACATTTTATTGATTCGGCAAAACGGTCTGTGTCTTTGGTATTTCGAACTCTGTTTGTTTGTTTGTTGTTTTCGGTCTTTGTTTGGTTCTGATATAATGACATTGTTTCTGTTTCGGTTAATTTCGTACTTGGATTCTTTTTTAACTTTGTGAATTGTATTTGACTTGTATTTTGTGTTTGGTATACATTGGATGGTAATAAATGCTTCGGTTTTAGTTGACTATTGTGAATATTTTGGGTTTGTGTTGTTAACTTGATTAGTGTGAATATTTTGACTTGTATGTTTATGTTTGATGTTTATAACAATGTGATTGACTGTTGGATTTGGTATTACAACGTAAGATCTTTTGGTAATTGGAAGAAAGCTTTGGCGTTATACTTCAACAATTTGTAAGGTGTTGGTTTTCTGTTATATTTCGATAAGGCGTTGTTGATCTGCAGTGTACATCAGAGTGCTACTTCGCGGATTTAACACCATGGTAAGTTTTCGGAATCTGTATACTTGATAGTGGAAGCCAATATGTTAGTGGCTTTGTTCTAATTCCAACTATGAAAGAAACTGTGCTCGTTTGTTAATATGGTTTAATATGAAAGTAACCGTGTTTTGTTCTAATTCCAACTATGAAAGAAACCGTCTTTTTTATGATTGATAGCTATGATCATGTAGGGAACACGTGGAGCCATATTATGTTTTTATTGTGCACATGTATAAGGGGTTGCTTGGGATTGCTTATCTGTTTTCTGTTTGGGATATTGTTACCTCTGAAAGTAGCTGTTGATACTCATCTTTACAGTAGCCCAAATTCGGGTAAAACCGTAGCCCCTTCTAGGTAGACTTCATAAACATTGTGCTCATGTTTTATAGCATCTAAAACAGTCTCATGGAAAACACTTCATAAATGCATTTACTACTAAATCTCTCATGACTTAAATTCTGGTAGTTTTAGCAAGATACACTGCTATCAGTCTTTATGTTTTTGGAAAATGGAAAGGAAACTTTGACTACATATGCTAAAAACAGCATGATGTTGTAGTGCATTATTGCTTTAGTTATTATGATGAACCTCACAGAAATCCCTTCTCTTGAAAACTTTTGATGCAGTCATCAAACATTTGCTCGAGTGATTTCAATGGAGGTAGTCCCAGCTGTAATATCTTGCTGCTATCCATGCTATGTGGGTTGTCATCCCCTTTTCGACTGCTGCACCTAATGGTTTCCACATCTACTTGTTAAGTAACATTCAACAATTAATATTTGATTTTTTAGAAAATAGGAGATAGGTTTCTGCTTACTTGGCGATATAAGGGTAAGAAGGGTATTTTGACTTTAGCATGTGAATAACCTCTGTCCAGTGAGCCACAGTGCTTGAACATATAAGTCTGCCTGAAGCCTCTTTGTTTTCCATTGCTAAAATATGAGCAGCCACCACGTCTTCTATGTGCACAAATCCTACTGTTGTGTTTGGGTATTCGTCCACTGCCCCTGATATGAAAACGTTGTATTTTATGTATGTTACTAGCAAGGCTGTGCCAATTGCAGTGTTTTTTTACTTGGTCTTTTTTTGCATAGGGGTGTTTGGACTTGGGTGAATAACTAGGTTAGGGTAACCGGTTCTTATTCTTGCTGCAACAAAACTCTTTACCTATATCACCTATCTTTGATAGACTTTTGCTCTATTTTGCAAAATATTCCACTTTTTTTAATCTAATAATTCCTCAAATAATCTGAATTTTCTTTACATCTGATTATCAGAAGTACATCAAAGCAGTATCTCTTCCAGCCTTAATTAGTATCAGTCACATTCAAAACCCACCTCCAAACACCCCTAGTTTGACTTATTGGCCTTTCGAATCAACATACAGGTTCGCAGCCAGGTTCAGTTTTGGATAAACGGTTATAAAAGGCAAGTTACTCATTTATGTTTCCATAAGTTGGCGAAACTTGTTAATCATTACGAACTGCGGTGTCTATTTTGTCAGTTTTGTGGTAGACGCATGCACTAGTTCACAAACGCTCTTAGTACTTACCTATAACATAAGCAAGTATCATTTGGAGTGTACTTGTTGGTTGGGGTGCAAGCAATGGGCCCACCACATAAGAAGGGTTGACAACAACTAGATCTATCCCGCTTCCCTTTGCTAGGTTCCACGCGTCTTCCTCTGCTATTGTCTTTGCATATGCGTACCAAAGCTGTATGTAATAAAAAACTCAAGACATTAAATGACGTCAATGAGGACCATATTAATTTTAAGACTGAAAGTGCTCCCTTACGTTGTGTTGTTTGCAGTAATCAGTATCACTCCAATGAGATTCATTAAGAGGAGAAACTTGTTGGACGTCATACCGGTATCTTATTGAAGAACATGATGAGGTCAGCACTACCCTTTTTACACTCTTCGCTTTCTTGCATGAGGTCAGCACATTCATGGTGCCTTTTATGCATGGATCAATTAGGGTTTCCTGTAAATGATAGTATTGTATGTCTGTAAGATCTTGTTACTCCTGATCTATGAAATAACGGTTTATTTTGACTTTGCTTCCAAAAGAAGCTATTTTCTCGATTAAAGAATGTTATAATTGATATTAGTATTCTAAAGTTTGTAAACTCTTGTTACTCCTAATTTACATTAAGAGGTTCAGTTTGACTTCGCTTAAAAAAAGGGTAAGTTTTGATATAAATAAATTTGATTAAACCACAATAAACAATTGAATTGGTCCAAAACTACTCAATTTGGTGCTTTCAAAGTGGTAGACATGACCTTGAAATTCAAAGTGTACCATTTATATTTGGATTGGATAAATAAATATACAATATTTTTAGGAAACAAATGGGTTTGTTAAGTTGATATTATTTTTTAAAAGGAAATTTGCCTGGATGTCGTGGTCATATGGGACAACTACAGGAGAGGCAGTGTGAAAGACCCCATCGACACCATCTACCGCTTGATCAAAACTTCCTTCTGCCATGAGATCAGCCTTTATAAGCTTTAGTCTATCTTGTGCTCCTTTGAGCCCCAACAGGTACCCTACTTTCTCGATATTTTCTGGTAAAATGAGAAGAAAAGGTTATGTCTATCATATTGTTGTAATGCATCTCATTTGTGCTTTGCACAAACAACTTGCTATTTTGAAGTAGATATAGATAAGAATGTCTTTCCACCTTCATGTTCTTTTCACTTCCTATCCGTACAAACTCGGTTTGCCAGTTTCATATTTTTACACTCCTAGATTTATAAGTGTTAAGTTATGTTCATACAATTCTAATCAAAGTAGATATTATAAAATGGGCAATAGGGGTTAAAATGATATTCTCAGTTTCAGTTTGTTTGTTGCCTTGTTTTCTTGTCACAAATTGCCCGCTTATGATGGTTAGAGAACTACGGAAAGACTAGTGTTATAAAGAAATATTATTCAGTAGAATAGTTAATGGTTATTTAAATTAGATATAATCTGGATATAGTTGAAATAAACTGACGTAATTGATATGATATAAATATGCAATGATAAGGCTTTTTGTTTGAATTTGTAACTAAATCTATTTTGTCCATCTTGAATGATAGTCTTACAAAGACTTCTGGAAACTATCAAATCACACTGTGAATCATTTTTTTTATGTCTATTAAACATTAAGGTTGGTTGAATAACGAATTCTTTATGCTCTCTACATATTATGAGAATCCATGAAATAAGAATCTTGACAAAAGATCGACCTTAAATGATGTCATGTAATTTCCAGTAGTCTCTTTTTTGGCTATATGAGGACTTAATTTTGTCACCTTCAATTATTGCAATGAATAGTTGATAGTCCGACGAATGAAGGAAAATAAAACTGTAAATTATGTACCTCCTTTCCATCGTATTGTATTAGATCAAAATTATGGTAATGGAGTTATTTTTTTTAGAAGATTTAGTTTTGCATTAAAATTAAAATAACATTAGGTTTCAATGGTAATGACAAAATGAATTTTGGAATCAAAAGAAGATGAAGATGACTTCTCTTTCCAAAGCTTCTATTTCAATTTAAGAACCACATTGAGCTTCTGATAGGTGTTAACCATGCCAACGTTTATGACTTGTCTTTTGATAGATCCAATCAGTGTTCCATTCTATCAAACTATATGTAAGAAACTAGAAGATTTCTATTTTTATAGTGTACTGTATATAACAGTTTATGATGCCACTCACTTTACCTAGTTTATGTCCCTTACCAAGTCTACACCTTATATGTAGTGCCATCTATTGTATAAGGAAAATATTGAAAAATAGGAGTTGGTCTCATCAACTATGCACAATGAAAAAACAATTAGGATTTCCATGAAAAACTCCTCTCCCATAATGACTAAAGAATGAAATTCTGTGTTTTAAGAGTTGATAATTACACGTAAAGTTATAGACTTAAGAGACAAAAAAGAAATGTGATAAGGTGATTTAGCAATTGGCCTTTGGGTTACTAGAATTTTTATATTATGATCGGACCATGTTGGTTCTAATGGAAGTCATGAAGGCCGACATGATGAACACTATCTTTAGATTATAATTTATATCTGTATTTTTATTTACTTCAGATTTTTTGGTTGGGGACTTGTATAAATAGGCAGATTAATCACCAATCTTTTTGCTCTCTTGGCAATCTAATGGTTTCAGGGTTTTGCTCAAACACCACTTGATAGGACGACAAGATCTTTTTTGAAAATAAACATACACAATTCGTTAAAAAGGTTTTTGCTACTTTGAGATCAATTTACTTTATATTATTGGATATTCGGGGTATGTAAAATTATGCTCTTTTGTTCTTGCTGTATTCAAGGTCTAACACCATCTTTTAGGGCTCAGTTTTTTATATATTGCTTTGCTTTCCAAAAAAGATCCTTCATACAGTGATAAAGTAGATTTCTATAAGATGACTGATATACACCAGTAGCAATTTAGCGAAATTTGAAATCGAAGTTTACATGTCTTAAATGCTTGACAGATTTTGAGAAAACATATTTACGAAGACTTGATTAATGTTGACATCTTGGACACTTCAGTGTCTATTTTACAATTTGAGATTATAACTCCAAAATTAATTTCTTTTCTTTGGGAAAATTGGTGTGCATGAGATACCTGGATCTCTAACAGTGGTTCGAACGGTATGACCTTGTTCAAGCAACGATTTGATGAGGTATCCTGCTATGAATCCAGTGCCGCCTGTCACACAGTATTCTGGCATTTTTTCTACTCTTGGTCTGCTGATACTTGCAGCGCGCACCTATTTATTGCTTGATAGAAAGAGACTTGATTTGGGCAGTTACTTTTATAGCTTTAGGTGGAACCCAGTGTTCTCATGAGTAATAGTTGTTAAAAGGAAAAATGAAAGTCGAGTGTTCAAAAGGGGATGCCTTGTGTATCATGCGCTAGTGGTGGTACACCAGAGTGTATTGCTGCTAAGAGGTCATGTTTAGAGTAACTTGTACCTCGTGTATCTTGTGCAATGATAGTCATGAAAGACCGACCCTTTTGGCGTTTGGTGCTAGGTAGGTGGGTGTTTGGTTTTTAGCAAGTAAATTAGTTAAAATGCAGTAGGAGTGGATGTCACATGGGATGTGTTTTTGTTTTTATTTTCCTAGTATTTGCCTTTTTGGTGGTATCTAGATGTTGGATGATGCTTTGGATGATGCCATACGGCTGAATTTCACACCCGCGTGGTTTTTGTTTATTTACAAGTTGACAAGTTATGTATTATATCAGATCTGGTGACTAAATTTAAATGATTTTTCTATTGATATTTAATAACGATGACCTGGGAAATATTTGCTATAAAGGAGATGTGAAGTATAAACAGTTGTTTTCATTCAAGTTGTTTTTATTTAGAGTTATATTTAAGTTTTTGGTAATCTCACATTCGCGCTTCTAAAATACCTGGATTTGACTGATTTGCGTTGTATGTGACACTTCGTTTGGAAAAGTAAACGAATCGAAAAGAAAACAGAAACGTGCTGAAAAGATAAGAAGAAAAGAAAACAATCTATTATCGGCAAATAATAAAAGATTATAACAGATTTTAGATTCCATTTCACATCGAAAAGCAGAATCTAATAGCTTCAGGCAACTCTTACTTAAGATCTTCAGATGTAATGGATTGTTTGGAGGATGCTTTTAAGTTCGGATGTAATCTCAATCCCATTGGCTTGCTTGGAAAGGGATCGGCTGAAGAAGCTGGTTATGTCTGTGGTTACACTTTTTCTCTGCAGTTTGGCTTGAGATTACAGTGTTTGATTTCTTTTGTTTCTGCTGGTTGAGTTAGGCGCTCATGCTGGTGGGTCTGTTTTTTGTGTTGCTATAGCTGGGTACACTGTATTTTCTTCTGCAAAAAGAAGGCTATTGGTTTGCTTGGAGTTTGTATTGCTTATGACTAGCAGGGTACCCGCTCGTTGCAGCGGCGGGTACACCTGAAATAAAAAATTTCGATGAATAATGTATTTTAGTTTATTATATTCTTTTTAACAATAAATTTACGGATATCAAGAATTTCGTATAGCCCGTGCCGTTCGGGCTCGAACCGGTTGGCCTGTCTTTCGGGCTCGAGCCCGTTGGTCCACGCCCTTCGAGCTCAAGCCCATTTGGCTGTTCTTGCCGTTCGGCTTGAATATTTGTATAATGTGCTTTATTATTTGTAGTAGTGAAATTTAATGCAGAAATTGTGTTTAATTTGGTTGTACAATATGCTTGATAATTTGTATTTCTTATGTAAGGGTGTTTTAATAAGTGTATCAATTGTATTTATTGACCAGTTAAATAATTGACTACATTAAATAGCATTACTGTGGTGTTTTGTTGTACATTATGCTTCTTGTCTTGACGTCCCGAAAATTATGTGCATCAAAGTGTTGTACACTATGTTTCTTTTCTTGTAAGTAGTAGTCATTATAGTCATTAATAACATTGACCACTTTAATAGCATTAATGTTGTAAGTCACGAAAATAAGTCGAAAATTACATCATTCTTATTTTGTTGTATGCATTATGCTTATTTTGTTGTAAATCGAAAATTGGTTGCAGCTATTGTACATTGTGCTTAAATGGTTGTAATTTTTGGTGAAGGGGTGTTTTAATAGCATTAATGTTGTTTGATAGAATTTTGGTCTTAAAATGACATCACGCTTTATTTTGTTATACAATATGCTTACTTTGTTGTAATTTTGAAAATTGGGTGCATTAAAGTGTTGTAAACCATGCTTAATTTCTTGTACGTCTTAAAATTAAGAGTGAGATGCCTTCGTGCATTATATGTAGTATAGATTATGATAATTTGTAGTGCATTTAAATTTAGATTTAGAATGGAATAATCTCCGATGTTACTCTGAAAATTGAATATTATGTATGTTGGTAATTCAGTTTAAAATAACGCGTATGTTTCAATAAGAGGTGTAAATGAGCCGAGTACTGCCAAGCTCGAAACTCGACTCGAGCTCAATTGAGTTTTAAATTTCAAGCTTGAGCTTGACTCGTCATCGAGAACTCGAGTTCGAAACTTGACTCAGGATCGATTATTTTCACATTCGAAGCTCAAACTCGAAGAATAAGCATATCAAGCTCTACTTCTAGGTAATTACATGTAAAAACATATCAAGCTCTACTTCTAGGTAATTACATGTAAAAAAGGGTGAAAGCGTATATCAATCGAAGCTCGATAAGGCTCGCTAGCTTCACGAGCCCAGTTTTTTAGAGCTTGAACTTTACTCGAAAGCATACTCGAGTAGCTTAAGCTCAAGCTCGATTCTTTTAAATCGAGTCGATTTCGCATAACTTGCGAGCTGTGTCGTCTCGTTTACACCCTGTTGATTCATGGCACGTGTTTATGATATGTTTCTTGCAAAAAGAAAAAGAACAATTAGAAAGCAAAACACATCCAATCAGTTAACCCAATGACCAAAACCACCAAATGACTCGACACAATCCGACTATCTGTCATGGAGGTTGCCTCCACTGCTACCAGTTATCAAATTTGACACAACGCTAAACATATAAACATTGCTGTTTGGAAGTGCAACACGAACTACTTCACATATTTCACAACTGTTTTGGCGTTCAAATCTAAATAGTTGTTTCGTCTATCCTGGTTTATCTTGTTTTAAGCATTCAACATGGTCATATTTATGCTTACAAAAAGAGAAACAAGAACCGGTAACAAAAGTCTCTGAGATAACCTTTTATCTTCAGGTAAATTTTTATTAGCATTTCAGTTATTTGTGCATTTGCAATGCATGTTTTTACGTGTATGTTACTATGTTGCATTCATCAAAGGTTTTGGATGATTTTGTTTTTATTGAAACAAGATGTCTTTAAGCATACACTTGAGTTGAAAATAAAAATGAAGTTACATTGTATATGTACCAAGTTACCAACCATCTCACGCAGATCGGCTACAATACCAAACCCAACAGAAAGACGCTACATATTGGTTACTCCAATAAGATAAAATGTAGCTTTGGCATATTGACAGCGTCTACGCCTCTATGTCCTTGCTGCAATGAACCACCGGAGACCATTGAAAAGATCAATGACGTGGAGGTCCTCGGTGATCATAAGAGTTCCAACCACCACCATAAACGTCACCATATCCACCACCTGAATACCTCATATCAGGGCTTCCACTCGCCATTCCATATCCCCCACCACCTACATTCATATGGAACAACACTAATTAAAAACCACACTTAAACCAGTTTCAATTCCATTGATAATGATTCGGGTTCGTTAGAATTTGTCCTCTTTAAAGGATATTTAATACATTAGGCATTTCATGAGAGATGACTTACCTAGTCCACGTGTTCTCATCTGCTCCCCTCGTAGCTTCTCTATTTCACGAGCCATTGAAATAAGATTTTTCTCCATTGCTTCCTTTTGAATCATATGTTCCTCGTTTGTTTTCTTCAGCATTTCATAATCTCTCCTGCATAAATAAGAAAATATTATTCCGTAGTGAATCATGAAACGTTATAGCTCAAATTTAGAACCTAAATTCATACCTCATATCGACAAGGTCTTTACGTATCCCATCTATATCCGTCTTGATAGCGACCACCTGTTCATTCTCAACCCTCAATCTATTTGTATCCTTAGTGAGTGTTTGAAGTTGGTTTGATAGATCTTGCCTCAATGAATTCAGTTTCTGAGCTTCACCTCTTAAATGACTGACATCCGCCCTTAGAGGCTCAGTTTTACGGAGCTCAGCCTCAAGCTTCATTCCTCTGTCAGTTAAGTCCCTGGCCCTTGCATCTCTTTCGGCATGCAATTTGGGGATGATTTGGCCTGAACTATAAATTTCATCTTTGACCCCAGTCAACTCCCTTTGAAGAGCGACGTTTTCTTCAACCACATGTCTGTTCTCAGCCGCAATCCGTTGAATATCGTGATGTTGGAGTTCAAGCTCCTCTTCAAGGACAGCAGGGTGAGGAGGTAGGGGCCCGGGGGGTCCTCGGAGAATAACAGGCATAGGGCCGTCACGGGGTCCTCGAGGCATACGGTGCCTTCCAGACATTTTGGTAAATTAGGAATACCTGAAAAAACAAATTACTAAATGATAAATAATTTAATGATTTTCAGATATTTACAAACTGAACATTATAATGGAAAAGCTAGAAACGGGCCCAATGGATACTCATGTCTTAAATCTTCTAACAGCTATGCATTTAATCTTGCCAATATTAGGTGTCTCGCCTTTGCTAACTGTCAATCTGAATTATCAGAACAGATTTTTTAGGGTAAATACCAGATACTAGTTTATCATCATAGCAACTCTCCGACTTCTGATGAATTAATGACATCAATTCCCACTTAGCCTACAAGTTTGTAGTTGTGCTCAATTGTTATCGAGAACAACGGAAGACTAATCTATCTAGAGATATGCTGTCACTAAGGGTGAGCATGGTGCGGATCGGTGTGGCTTATGGCCAAAACCAAAGTTTCGGTTTTTACAAAAAGAGTAACCAAAACCGCGAGGTTTTTTGGGCCCGGTTTTTCTGTTTTTTAAGATTTTTTTTTTCAAATTATCATTTTTACTATATATTTTTTATAGAAAAAAAATACCTCAAGGTTACATCATATGTTGAAAAATATATACAAAAGGCTGTGTATTAAAATGATATTGTAAAGCTAAAATACAGTAAGAGCCAATTAAATTGGAGAGTTTGAAAAACTTCGATGATGAATTGCAAACAAAAAAAGAGATATATTTGACATGACCCAAAAACTAACACCATCATTTACCAATAATACGTGTTTGAAATGATTAATTGGAAAAGTATAAACAAAAGCATTCTATCATACTTAATTACGAGTTTTAATGGGTTTAAGTTTAGGTAAGCAAATTACTTTTTGAATATGGCAGGTCGGTTCGGTGCGGTTATTTCAGTTTGGTTTTTCGTGAAAACCGAAACCGAACCGCAAAAGTAAGTTTTTCAATTTACTAAATCGAACAGTCAGTTTTTGCTTTGGATCAATTTTTTTGGTTATTGTGGTTTTCAGTTCAGTTTCTGCTCACCCCTATCTCCACACAACGATATAAAATTTTGATAAAGAGAAAGAACTTCTTTTAAGTTCACTTTCTTTGTGTTAAAGCATAAACTTTGTGCCTAGAGTTGAATTTAAAAAGGTGCATAAAGTTGTTAACAAAAACATTGCTAGGTAGGTTTGTAAAGAGATGCATACCATACAACAAGAACCGTCAACACTTAAATACGCAATTCAGTTAAAGGTTTTCGTGCAGGATACACAGTTACTTGCATAGAATGCAGATATTTAATCCTTGGTATGTGTCTATGTCAATCATCATCATCCATCTATACCAAGGGGGTGTTTTTCTAAGCTTATTTGATGGGCTAATGAACTTATTGAAATTTTGATAAGCTCAAGTGTATAGCTTATAAGTCCAAAAGAATGAGCTTGAGCTTATCAAAATTTCGATAGGCTCATAAGCCCATCAAATAAGCTTAGACAAACACCCCTTAGAATCATACACTCCTGTAGGATGCTGAGCAAACAAATAAGTAACATACATAATATCATATACATAACACTACAGGTAAGGATTGTGCATATTCTTTTTAATTGTGCAAACAAAAGGCAAACATACCCATCTCATTTGGTCCACCTCTTATCAAAACTCTCATAATACTAATGCTATATGCAGCAACATCCTATACACGACTTCCAACTTCCACTAACAAGCACAATGAAAAAAGGCTATATACCGATAGTGTCCAAATCACATTGAGGCTATATAAAGTAACGATAACGTCCTAATATCTATTTCAATCATTCTGCAAAGCATGTTTTTGCATAACTGCAAATAACTCTACTGTCAAAGTGTCAATATTCCAATCACTCTGGTAAACGGGTCCTTCCTTAATTACACAAATTTGTAGTCTATACTCTAAAACAAGAATATCAAACCCGCAAAGTTTCTTAAAACCTAAGTACCTCAAATGTCAACCCTGCATTGGACACTATCAGTATTAACAAACTATATACTATTTCGACACCGGCTTATCGTATTAAATCCTTCTAAATCCAATAAAGAGATACCCATTTTCAGAATCAGCCTAGAAATATATTAACAGCAACAAAGGCATAAAATTTCATAGTGCATATATTAGCTAATGATTCAAAAGTAATGAACTGAAAATAATCTGATCAACAAAAATACTTCATACAATAGATTATACAAGCTCAAACAAATTAATTTCAATTGATTACCTTAAAATAACTCGATTAGTTTCAAGGATTGAAGCGAAATATTCCCAATCAGAATGAGAAAGGAAGAAAAAACCCTATACGATTGTAAAATTATTTAAAAAATTAAAATTAAAAAAAAAAATTGTTTACTTTTATTTGTATGGGCTTAAATAAAGAACATGGGCTAGGCCCTTGTGACTCTTTATCTGTTTGTAGTTACCTTGGGTGGCCTGTTAGAGCATTCCCAACAATAACCCAAGTTATAAAATAACGCCGTTCATGTCAGCGCCACATCAGCTTTAACATTTCACGTTAACATCTTCAAAAAACACCCACAACAATAACATCCCAATAACATCAATAACATTCCCAACAATTTACAAAAACAACCCCTCATTTAGGGGCATAAATGAAAAAAAAAAAAAAAAAAACAAATAACGGGTGTTATGGTTGTTCTTGCTCTTAGGTGTTTAGGTGTATTGCTGGGTATCATTTTCTTCATGGTCGTCTCGTGGATTTCAATGGCCCCGTGCCATTACCACAAAGAGGCCCTCAAAACACACATGTAATATACATATATATATATAAGTAATGCATGAATTAATTAAGCTCGAGTCTCATATTGTGTACATATATAATATATAATAGAAGTGCATGAAATTTGGTGGCCCTTGTCAAGCGGTGGCCCTATGCAATCACACCTCTTGCATTTCCCTAAAGCCGGCCTTGATTTTCTTCATAAATTTTGTATTATCTATTATCGCTAGCAAGAATTTTTATTGGTATATCAATTGCCTTTCAAAAGAAAGCTAGGTGCATGGCTCAATTTGTGTTTAAGTTCAAACCTTTCATGTCACATTATTAATCCATCAAAGTCTATCTGTATTCTGTACCATTTGGTTTATGTTTATGACTTGTTTATGCGTACTTGTTAACTGTTTAAGCTACATGACATTGTATGTTAAAAGCATGATGTTGTTTCTTGTTTTATGCAAGTTGATGTTTCAAATTTTCCGGTCAGTTTGTTATCATCTATTCATGATCAAAAACTAAAACGACATGTTGTCGTATTAAATAGGTCACGAGCAGGGGATGTTGCTATTGAGAAGGAAGTTGAAAATACTATCAAAATTGGAGCTGTGTTGGGTGTGGATTTGGCTAATCAAGAAGTGTTGGTGCGGAAGTCCATTGAGGAAGAAGGTATTAATGTGGTCAATTTATGAATTTTTTATCTATTAATGTGAGGGGGTTAGGGGGTTGGATAAGGTTCCTTGGATTAGTAAATTGAAGAAAGATCAAGGGGTTGATTTCTTGGCGGTTCAAGAATCTAAAGTGAAAGATTTGTCGAGTTTTAATGGTAAAAGTATTTGGGGGAACGATAATTTCGGTAAGGAATTTGTGGTGGTTCAAATGTTGTCAATCTGGGGGTTTGTTGAGTATGTGGGACAAGGGGGTGTTTTCTCTAAGTTCGACTATCAAGAACCGTAATTTTCTGCTTGTTTTGGGGATCTTGAAGGGTCTCAATGAAGTCGTCAATATTCTGAATGTGTATGCTCCTAAGGGAGTTGCAGCGAAACGTGTTCTTTGGGATAATATAGGCACGCTTGTGGCATGTGGGTTATCATGGGTGATTTCAATGCGGTCCGGTTTCCAGAGGAGAGAATGGGTTCGGTGTTTAAAAACTCATGTGCTAGAAATTTTAATGCTTTTATCCATAGCTCCGGATTAATGGAATTTTCTATGAAAGGGAAGAGGTTTACCTGTACTCGGGATAATGGGAAGAAATTGAGTAAAATCGATAGGTTCTTGGTTTGTTCAAGCTTTTTCAACAAGTGGCCAGAGGCATGTTAAAGAGCGTTGCCGAGTCTTCACTCGGACCATTGTCCTTTGTTGCTTTCGACGGTGTCCAAAAACTTTGGTCCTAGGCCATTTAGAATTTTTAATTCATGGTTATCGAATGTGGGTTTTGAAGGGGCTGTGTGTTCGGCGGCTTCTATGGTTAATGTGGAGGTTCCTCCTGATGTTTTCTTGTCAAAGAAGTTTCGTCGGATTAGGGATAGTATTATAAAGTGGAAAGGTGATATGTTAGATAAAGAAAACGTTGAGGAGGAAGCGGCTAGGGCTGATATTGAAAGTCTTGAGGCTGAGATGGAAGCTAGGGGTCTCTCGGAGGAAGAGGAATGGATTTATGCCGAAAGTAAGAAGGTGTTAAGGGAATTGGAGGTTAATAAACAAATGGATATTAAGCAACGTTCACGGGTGAGATGGGCTCTAGATGGTGATGAGAATTCTAGTTTCTTCCATGGTATTGTTAACTGTAGGAAGGCGAGTAATATCATTCCAGGTCGGATGATTCAAGGGTCTTGGGTTACGAAACCAAGTTTGGTTAAGAAGGAGGTGTTTAACTTTTTCAAGAAACGTTTCGTGGAGGAGCTTTGTGTTCGGCCTAGGTTGGAGTGCTGGAACATTAGGCGGATTGATGGGGATGATATGGAGAGCTTGTCTGATAGGTTTTTGGTTTCGGAGATCAAAATGGCGGTGTTTGGATGTGGGGAGGATAGAGCTCCGGGTCCGGATGGGTTGAATATGAGATTTATCAAGCGTTTCTGGCATCTTTTCGAACGTGGTTTCGTGGACATTTTGGGAGCTTTCTTTAGTAGCGGTGAAATTAGCTTGGGTTGTGGGTCATCATTTATAACTTTGATTCCAAAAGGTCATGATTCAGTGGAGTTGAATAATTTTAGACCTATTAGTCTAGTGGGGATTATTAGCAAGACGATCTCTAAGGTGTTATCTAACCGGCTCAAGTCTGTGCTGGGCAAGGTGATTTCCAATTCTCATTTTTAAAAAGAAAAGTTCATTCTTGACGGACCGCTGATCATCAATGAGGTCATTACGTGGTGCAAAAGGAACAAAAAACAGACTTATATATTGAAGATCGACTTCGAGAAAGCATATGACAATGTGAATTGGAATTTTGTCATTGATATTATGGCACAGATGGATTTTTCTCGGGCTTGGTGTGCTTCGATAAGGGGTATTCTTAAATCAGCGCGATCTTCGGTGTTGGTTAATGGTTCGCCAACATTCGAGTTTCAGTTTGGGAAAGGAATGCGCCAAGGTGATCCGATATCCCCGTTCCTTTTTCTCATTGTTATGGAAGCGCTTTCGTGTATGCTCAACAAGGCTCAAGAGGAAGGCTTGATCAAAGGGATTAGGACTCCTAATAAAGGACCCGTTATTTCGCATCTTCTCTTCGCTGATGATGCGATCATCATTGGAGAGTGGTCGGATTCTTGTCTTGCTAATGTGGTAAGAATCCTTCGGTGTTTCCATGTTTGTTCCGGGTTAAAAATCAATTTATCGAAGTCTTGTCTTTATGGGATGGGGGTGAGTGAGGCAGAAGTGGTAGAAAAAGCTAAGCTTGTGGGGTGTAAAGTTGGGGAGTTACCTTTCAAGTATTTGGGTATAACTGTTGGGGCTAATATGAACCGTATCAACAATTGGAGACCGGTGTATGATGTGTTTGAAGCACGTTTATCGAAATGGAAGGTCGGGTGTTTGTCGATAGGTGGGAGAACAACTCTGATTAAGTCGGTTTTGGAAAGCCTCTCGTCGTATTATTTCTCACTTTATAAAGCCCCGTGTAAAGTTATTAAAGACTTGGAATCTTTAATCAGTAATTTCCTTTGGGGAGGGTCGAAAGAGGAGTATAAGATGCATTGGGTTTCGTGGGATAGAGTTAGCACTCCTAAGATTAATGGGGGGCTTGGTCTATGTAAGTTGAAGGTGTCTAATGTAGCGTTACTCTCTAAGTGGGGTTGGCGATTTAAATTTGAAGGTGATAGTCTTTGGTATGAGGTTGTGAAGGCGCTCCACATTACCAACCGTAGCTGGGATTTTCTTCCGGTTCGTAAAACATTGAATGGTGTGTGGAGCAATATTGTTAAAACTATGTCGAGAACTGTGGTTGCAGGGTTGCCCATCAGAAGATTTTTTAAAGGAAAAGTGGGGTGTGGTTTGGATATTGCTTTCTGGATCGACCTATGGCTGCTGAATGTTCCACTTATGGTGGTCTGCCCCAGATTATTCAGGTTGGAGTCTTTTAGAAGATGTAAGGTTAGTGACAGGCTGAATAGGACGGAGTTGGGTATCATACGGGTTTGGAGTTGGAAAAGGTCGGTTATGTTTGATGAGGAAAAGAATCGAATGGGAGGTGCTCGATAGTCTGTTGGATGGTGCTGTGATGGCAGAGTCGAAGGATAGATGGGTGTGGGTAGGGGCTAATGATGGTGTCTTTTCGGTGGGAGCTGTGAGGAGGTTGTTGAACAACGATAGGGACTATAGTAATATTCATGTTTTCGAGTGGTGTAAATGGATCCCGATTAAATGTAATATCTTTGGGTGGAGGGCTGAGATGGGAAAGATTCCGACAGATATGGCGCTTAGGCACAGAAACATTCCGATTAATGATGTTTCCTGTCCTTTTTGTGGTGATGTAGAGGAGACTGTCGATCATCTCTTTACTGGATGTTTGGTTGCCAATGCTCTTTGGCAGCATGTTGCGTCTTGGTGCAAGGTCCATAACTGGTTTGCTTTCTCCTTCAAGGACTTGGTGAATATCCATAACTTTGTTGGGTTATCGGGGAGAGCCAAAGACATTTTCCATGGCATTATTCTTATAGGGTGTTGAAGCATTTGGAGAGCGAGGAACCGCATCAAGTTTCAAAATAAGAAGGATAGGATGGAAGACATAATTGGAGAAGTTAAAGTGTTGGGTTTTCTTTGGGCTAAAAATAGAGCTAAAGTGTCCTCATTATCTTGGGTAGATTTTGTAATTTTGTAATTATGTAAGCGGTTTTTGCTGTTGTTTGTGCTGCCCCGTCTTGTGGGCTGGCGTTTGTTAATGAAATCCACTTTTCAAAAAAAAAAAAAAAAAAAACTTTTCAGAAAAGTAAGATTAAACCATCGAAGAAAGAAAAAAATTAAATAGTGTGTTGTACTAGTATTAAATTGGGAATGTAAATTTCTTTTATGTTCCCTAGTCACCAAATCCCTAAACACTTAAACTAAATCTCTCTCTCTCTCTATCATATATTACATCTTCTTCTTCTTCACCAATATACTATGCGACTGCAACCATTTTCTTCACCATCATGTGTAGCACTCTAGAAAAAAGAAAAAAGTCACAAAAAGTATACTTCGTCGGTTGAAACCGTATGGGCCCCGAAAGTATGTGTGTTTAGATATGGATAAATAGCATAGGCTACATTAAAATTTTATGAAATGTATGCCGGAAACCAAGCTACAACCGGTGCTAGTTGAGCCGGTTAGGGGTGGGTTAGGGGTGGCTGAGCACCCACTAGCCACCCCATTGGCCCCTGGTCACGAGGATTGGTAAAGGTATCCTCTATCTGGCTTACTTTGAAAACTTGGTGATCATTTAGGGTTCGAGTTGGCTATTCAAGAATGTGTTTCACGTATCATCAAAGCCTTAATTATCTGCCTGTTTATTCTATCCAAGTTTGTGTTTATCAAAACGGCTGTTAATTCTAATAAATAAATAAATAAATAAATAAATAAAGACTTGCTTTGAATTGAAGGACATTCAAGGAACCTTGCATAAACGGCTTCGATGTCATATATAAATGGCTTGTCTTATTTATTGAAGGTTCAAACTATATGTAGTTAAGAGGCAAAGCCAACACTAGCTAGGGATATATAAATGAATACGAAGATTATGAGGTTCTTGAACGTAAATTAAGCAAAGGGTTTACCTGTCAAACGATAAAGAACGTATCTTTTCGTATTAAATTTTACTATTGATTAGACATCATTGTGTATGGGTAAAAATTAACGGTGAAGTAGTCAAGGAACTGTCGATTCTAAACACTTGTATCATCCACAAATTTATATAATTGTCATATCTAATTATCCACACATGCACACACCACAGTCTTATCACAAACAATTACAAGTCAAAAAAACCTATATCATCTAATTCAGCTGTCTTATCCACCCGTAAATTTTTATACGTAAGTCTTTTAGTTAGAAGCACCTGCAAAAATTCAAGTCTTCCGATTTTCATGCTAAAAAAACATTGTATTACGACACCTCTTTTATAACAAATTACTATCTAATATAACTATAGAGCAAGACATTAGCTCTTCACAAGCCATGTGTCAACTTCTGATTTGCCAAACATTAAATGCTAAGTTTTACAAGTTGGCAAAAACAGTCCTTTAGGTTCAAGTGGCGCTGCAAAATAAGTCCTGCATCATTAATTGCTATCTATAGCAATCTGGCAAAAATAGTCCCTAAGGTTTAAGCGGCCTTGCAAGGTAAGTCCTATAGAATTAATTGCTAACTATAGCAACCTGGCAAAATTAGTCCCTAAGGTTTAAGTGTCGCTACAAAATAAGTCTTTTGAATCCAATCCCGCTGCATCGCGCGGGTTTCCACACTCGTTGTTACGAAAGGCAAATAAACTAATGCAAGTAAAAGTTTTTATACACGAAAGTATTAAATATATAGTGATTTACACAAAACGAAATAATATAATGGAGTATAATTTACTGGTGGTCAAACTTCAAACTTGACGGGTTTGAGAGTCACATTCAAAGCCCATGACTCCACAACCAAATATGCCGAAAGTCTCCCAAACTTTAGCAAAGATTTTGTTCCATGAAAACAGCATGGATAGATATACATCATCTCCTCATATTTATCCTCCTATTTTTATTTTTATTTTTATTTTGTTTTATATTAAGTTCGTTCAGTCGGTAAGCATCCCGTTGGCTCTTCATATTTCCTAGCCCATCTATCTCCACTATCTCCGAATTCTGTAAGCCGTAATAAGTCCGTAAAATGTGAATAAAGTCCTCACGCGAAAGTGAATCGCCTTCGCTTATCTTGTTTTTTAAGGTCAATTCTTGTATGATGTCGACGAATGTCTCATGTTCACGATTTACTTTATACTTCTTATAACAATTACAATACTTTTCTTTAAAACAGAAATATCTTTCATAGATATAAGATATTTGTCATGTCGATTCTATAACTTTCTAAATATCATTTTTGTTTCATATTTTTCATCTCGTGTACTGTTATTTTAAAAAAAAATTGATTTGCACACGCTCACTTTTTATTGTCACACTCCGATATGCACCAAACAGTTGTACTTTAAATATTGGAATATGATAAATGAACCAATTTGGGTATTTGAAAACACTCAACATTCGATGGCCAAGATAAGGACCCACTTATTTTACAACCCATCAGAATGCTGACAAGTGTTTTTAGGTCTCCCATTAGGCCTCCCCATTAGGTCCATGTATCATTACTCTTAAATATAATATGTTTTTACAGCTTATTACAGTGTAATAATAAAAATACAAAAAGTGCAAATCACTTTCCTTCTAGAAATGATGGGTGCAAGTTATTTAGTTAACCCGATCGGTCACCCCTTTAATGAATTTCTACGGTAACTTTTCATGTATAATACGTAGCATAAGTACTTGGTTATCAAACAGAGAGTATAAGTTTAACATATTGTATAAATATAAATCTACAATATAGTGATATACTATGATTAGAAAGGGAAAAAAATAAGAGAAAAAAGGTATATCATGATTATTTTAAAACATGGAAATTTTAACATGTATATTTGGTTACCTAGCTTACCTTCTCAGTTAAAGTGTCCAAAAACTTAAAAAAACAAGTAGCACGCCAAACTTCCTAAAAAGAGGAATACTTTACTCGATTTGAGTTTGTACAACGGTAGACTCAAATTTCATAAATTAGTCGTTAAAAGATCATAAACTATCATTAATAAAAGAAACAACACAAAAAAAGTTTAAGATATACTACCATTTTTACCGCATCTAATATAACTTAAAAATATAATTTGTTTTATCTTGAAAAATAGAAAAATGGAGGGACGTGGCCTCCTTAAAAACCATGCACAAAGGAAACAAAGTTATGGTTTAAAAAAGTCGTTTTAGGAAAAAGACGTAAGGCAATTGTTGTCATGACTCGGCAAAACTTAAGTGGGTCAGGATAAAACCAAAATAAGCCGTTTTCTGTGTCCCACTACATCAACGACTACAGTACAGGCCTTTTATTTCATTTTGGTCGTATTTACTATTTAGCATGTTCGATATAGCCAGTTTAAATAAAGTTTAATAAACATTTGTATTTATAAAGTTTATGTGAAAGTAGGCTTTAATAATTTGTGAAGCAATAGTCTAGCGTTTGTGCATGATTTTTATAAAACGTGCATGATTCAACTTAAACAATTGCATTGACATCTTAAAAGTTTATGAATATGAAGAAAGGATAATGACGTATAAATGTATGCTATTTGTCACTTTATCCTTTTATATGTGTCTGCTTTTACGGTTCTACCGGTCCCTGTTGTGGCGTTAGGCGATATTCATTGGGTAATTCCGGGTATCGAATTATTATTTTTTGCTATTCTATGAATCCAACTTGCATTTTGCGTCACTTGTGTGTATTTTTATACTTTTTGCCCTTCAATTTATTAACACTTCTATTACCCGGGAGGGGCAAAAAAGTATCAAAATACATACAAGTGACGCATAATACAAGTTGGGTACGTAAAATAGCAAAAAAAATAATTCGATACATATAAAATGATAAGATGGCAGCTAAGATACATTTATAAGTAATTATCTCTATTAAGAATTTATAGTTAGTTTACATCTTACATTTAACTTGTTAATTTTGACGACTTTATCTCTTACTATTAGCTATTAAGTAGTAAGTTTGAGTAGAAGGTCATATATATATATACTATGGGGTGTTTGTTTCAGCTTATATAGTCGGTTTATGGCTTATTTTGTTTGGGTTTACATTTTATAAGCTCATTTTTGTAGCTTATTTTTAAACTTTTTGGCTTATATAAGTTTACTATAACATAACAAACTTATATAAATAGAAAAGTTTCAAAATAAGCCACAAAAAGTGAGCTTATAAAACATAAGTCCAAACTCAAATAAGCCAGAAGCCATATAAGCCGAAACAAATACCCACTATATATAACCTGTGTAAAACCAACTTGATTATACATATTGACTCGTGTAATACGATTTTTTTATTTTTTTATTTTTTGCAATGAAAGTTCGTATCTGCAGTTCATGTCCTTTAGACTGGGTGTAGTGGTGACCGTCAAGAAAACGACATCTCTACTGCCACATCAGCTTTTTCTCTCTTAGACTAATTCATACCAACTTGGTGTAACAACTAGACCGACATTTCTATTTTCATTATTTTAAACAATAAAATTAAAATTTTATTAATAATTAAAAATATTATATTAACATTTAATTATTTATAAAATAAAAAAAAGTGTCACTTCAAAATAACAATTAATGTAATTTAGTTATTTATAAACTAAATAACAAAGAAAAAAAACAGAAGAAAATACATTACCTCTTCTTCTACGTGCAACACATTACTTTTTTTTTTTTTTTAATAAAGTAAAAAAGAAAAAGAAAAAAAAGGAGAGTGTGCATTTGAATATGTGGGATTCCCGACCATCTTCCCCATTTGGTCGATGAGGGACGCATCCTTAGGTAGGTGATGTAGTGGCGGCGACGCAATGATGGCCGACCGACTAATACTCTCTTTTATTGCATGAAACTGCTCAAATGTGTTACGAACACATTCAAATTTTTACATTTTTATTAATGACTTATACGTAGTAATTATTATATTCAATTATATACTTTTGTTAATCCCTAAATTAAACAACTATTAATTCTTATATTTAATCATATATTTTATGATTATAATTACTCAAGTTTATTGCATAAAACTCAGTTTTCATATATCATAGATAAATAGATAGATCTCTGGTTATACTTACTCAAATTTATTGCATTGAACTCAGTTTATATATATTCTACTTATATATTATAGTTTTAGGGAAAGGATCTAGTAAGAAAGTAAATTAAAATAAGAAGAAATAAAAATATTTATAGTCACACATTTCAAATGAAAAGAGAGAAATTCATGAGAAATGCATCTTTTTTATTAAGTTGCATCTAAAATATGCGGCTGTGTTTATTTCTCATTCTTCTCATTTTACTTTTATTTCTTATTTGATCCTCACTCTATAGTGTTATTCATATATTTATAGTTTTTTTTATCAAATTTTAAAGATACTATTTCTTCATGAAAAAACATCTACAAACAAAAAAATTGACGGCTTATGATATATGTAAGATTAAAATACACCGTTGGTCCATAAACTTGGCAAAACGCTTCGTGATGGGACAAAACTCGGCCTTATCATCGCCAGAGGTCCAAACCTTGGCCTTTAAATGCCAAAATCGTCCCTTGACCAGGATTGGCATAGTCAAACCTAATTTTCTGGATTTCCTTCGAGGGTATAATAGACCATTCACATTTTTGACCCAACCTAGTTAAAATGTAACCCAACCTTCAACCATATATGTGTCGGCAACGACTAACATTGAACCCTAAAATACAATCAACACACATTCTACCCAAAAAAAAAACAATAATGGCACAAAACGATAAGGGGAAGGCTTTGTTGAGTTCGTTGAGGAAAGCAGACTGCCCAAATGAAAAGGGTTTGGTTGTTAAGAAGGAGAAGGAAGAGGCTAACATCTTGTTATCAAAGTTTAACGATTTGGGAGAAAGGATTAAAAATCTGGAAATTTTGTTTAAATATCTTAAGGAAAGGAAGGAAAAGAAGGAAAACGATGATAGGGAGAGTTGTGGGTCTAGCTAAGTGTATGTTTAGATGATAGTAAACATTTGTAGTTCTTGAGAACATGAAATCGATGAATAAAATTTTGTGTTCTTATTTAAGTAATTGTGTTTCAAATCGTTTTGCATTTCTTAGTAGGTTTGATTTACCCAAGTCATACTACAATAGTAAGTTACAATTTGTTGCCTTTCATAAGTTTGTTTGACTTGGGTAAGTCAAAATTCAAGATGTTACAATACACCATTGTTAATACATTGTTGTTTACCGCTAAAGCGTTTGCATTTTCAACCCGTATTTTTAAACCATGCCTCTAATTTTGTCGATACTGGGGTGTTTGGTTTTCTGAACAACTTTTGCTGATAAAAAGGGCTGTTTGGTTTAACTGATACAAGGGGATGTTTGGTGATACATTATGATTTAGTGCTAAAGTATTTGCATTTTTAACACATATTTTTAAACCATTGCCTTTGCTTTTGCTGATACAAGGGGGTGTTTGGTTTCTTGATTAAAGTTTTGCTGATAAAAGGGGCTGTTTGGTTTTGCTGATACAAGGGGATGTTTGGTTTTGTTGATACTAATTTGACTAAAATACACCCAATATCACAATACAAGAACAGATTAAACAACACAAAACCAAGATGATATTTTATCATTAATATAGTCCGTTAAAGATCATAAACAACTACATCAAATCTAATTTACATACCCTTTTTAGCAACCTATATTCCCAAAACTATCACCCAAAAGACCGCCTTTGTCTACCCCATGGAAAACCCAAAATTCAGGCATTATGTTCAGCCATTTTCTTAACAAACTCTTGGTTGAACCGAATACCTTCATCTGTTTGACCAACAATCTGTATGAGTTGGGCAAGTTGCTTTGTGTGCCTCAACTGGATTTTGGTCGGCATCCACACAGTCAAGCGCAATTCCACGAGGTCCCGAGCTTGATTCTCTTCTATCGCCCCCTACGCTTGATGATTCCTGTCTTCAAATCTGAATGCAATCGAAGAACTAGCTTCTTCAGAATCCCTTCTTGGGCAGCCTCTTATTCAAACCAGATAGCCATACGATCATTCAAATTTGGTGAATCAACAACCTCCATGAGTTCATTCAAAATGGGGAAATCTGCCATTGGAAAATTGTTTGTGTGTGAAAAAAGTGGTGGATGAGTTTATCGGTTGGTGTGCACTAGTTAATATCGTCTCCTGTAAGAGACGGTCAAGGGTCTAATAGTTACTTTTTTTTTCACACTCGGTCCCTGAATTTGTCTTGGTTTCCGTTGTCATACTTAAAACTCCCGCCCAATAATCACTTTAGAATACACAATTGGTCTCTCAAGTTGCCAATTTATGTATACTACAACTTAGTTGAAGATTAAACAACACAAAACCATTAGAAGTTTGACTTTGTTCAGTCAAACTTCTAAAAAATATCAAATTATCAATAAACTCCAAAAGAAATATTGAGTAATGGTTTTGCAAATTTGACTTTACATAGTCAAATTGCAAATACTACCTACAATCAAATTGAAATGCTAAATGAAAGTTTGACTTTCTATTGTCAAACTTGCATCACCTACAATACGCACAAACAACAACATATGAACAAGCTAATTTTAACCAAACCATATAAACAAATAGTGTACCAAAATACCAAAAAAAATTTGCAACATTAATTGTCATAGGGTATTCAACCCATACATAAACTACAACTACTCAAATAATTCTACCACGGCTGTGGGGGAAGCTCGGTGGAGTTTCAACAGCTTCCTAGCCAACTCCCAATTGTTGTTGATATTTTCATTCCCATCATGACTCCTATCGCTGAGCCTGATCTTCATTGACTTTAGGGACTGGGAACACGCAAGTATAACTTTATTAAAGTTAATTCATGCTCGTTCGGGAAAAGCTCGAAATACCACAGTCTGTAGCTTGCCATGGCTGAATGTGTTTCTGCCTACAACATTGGGAAAATTTTCCAAAGGTAGAACACTAAGCGTGTTTGCAGCCTGAAAAATCAAATAGTGTTGAGAGATACTCAAACATGCCAATTTAGGAATGTTTATTTGCTACATATGCATTACTCCAAAACACTTACTTTGGTATCCAGCATTTCCAAATTTGGACATCCACGAATCATTTCAATGATGAACGATAACATAACAATATTCCCAAAATCGACATAAGACAACTTAAGTTTAATTAGGGATAGAAAGGGCATATTCATCCTAGAATTAGCTTCCCGTATCAACTACAACAAGTTATAAAGATTCAACGTCATTACTGTTACAAATTTCTTTAACATTGTAAAATCATAAGTGTAAAACTCAAATTGTTCTAACCGTGCAATCATCAAAATCCAATGCAAGGGTCTCAAGATTTTGAAGTCTTGTCAGTTGAAAGATATCGGATGTTGTGATTGTCGTCACAACATTATAACGACCGAATCTCAAATCTAACTTCCTCAAATTCCTAACATTTTCAATATCCCTTAGTCTCATCTCGTTTGTACTAGGACGATTCATTTTAAGAGACTCAAGTGAGGGACAACCAACAATAAAGTCCCAAACTGTACCGCTTAGAAAATTGACATGAATCATTTCTAAGCTCAGTAGATTTGGAAAGCCATGAAAATATTCCAGAGTAGCCAAAGAACAAACATGAAGTACCTGATGTTTCAACTCACTACGAGAGTAAAGTTGGGTTGGGAACGTAATCGGGTCACCATACCGTTTGTAATAATCACTCCTCAATTCCATGGTCACCAAAACAAGAGCCACTCGTGAATCTCTTCATAATGAAAGTTGTCTATTCCAATCATTGATCTTGGCTCTACAGCGAAGACAAACTTTCTTATTGGACCCATAAGCCGATTTAAGAATCTAGTAACAAGCCTCCCATCAAATTCATGTGTTAAATAATAAAAGAAATCCTCATCAACTATGACATCGGTGAGAAAAGTCCACTTAGACCTCCAGTTTCGCGCTAAACTAGAGGTTCTCACCGCTTCTAACAAAGGCAACCAATTCAAAATGTTAGTGATCACTTCATTTGGCATGTTGCTAATACGATCGATCGACATGCTTTTGTTGGAAGTTGGGTTGGTATTTTGAGTTCTGGAAATGAGGATTTATATTCTTGATTTCGATTTTCAGTTTAACGTTTCTGGATAATGGTGTATTATCATTGCTAAAGTTGTTTGTTGGGTGGGTGTATTGGTTCCCGCGAAATTAAATGCAAGCGTATCAGGGAAGAAACAGCTAGGAGGCATAATCACAATTGGTCCCTGGGTTGAAGGTTGGGTCAAAAATGTGAATGGTCTATTATACCCTGGAAGGAAATTCAGAAAATTAGGTTTGACTATGCCAATCCTGGTCAAGGGACGATTTTGGCATTTAAAGGCCAAAGTTTGGACATCTGGCGATGATAAGGCCGAGTTTTGACCAATCACGAAGCGTTTTGCCAAGTTTAGGGACCAACAGTGTATTTTAGTCTATATGTAATTAATAATTAATATGGCTGCCGCCAGTTATGGTGGAGCCAATTTAAGCCTAACATTTGCTGGAAAATATCTTTTGCTTGTTTTGCATACATATTTTTTTAAAACACAAAATACGGAATGTTATTCTCCAAAAAGGCTGTTGTAAGAAAAGGGTTATATCATACGGGCACATATTATATTTTTGTGAGAAAGTAAAAAAAGTTTGACTATACCAAGGAATCTCATCCTTGCTCTTACACTATCCTTATGTAACACTAAAATTTGCATTCGTTAATGGTTTCAATTACTTGCAGTTAATCAACAATATAATTTCAGTTAAATAAACATTGTACACTAACCTTCTGTGATGAATAAAACATAAAAAGTTTGATTTCACTCAAAAATAAATATAAATTCATCTTGTTTACATATAAATACAATACATATATGTTTTTACTTAATTAAAACATTAGAAAGATGGTTGATGACATTAAATAATCCTGATAATTAAGTGTCAATTTTCCCATAATATGCTCGTTATCTGTATCAGTTTATATGGATATGTGCTTTGATTTCTTTATATTTCGTTTCCAGGTTGTAAATGAGCATAGAAACAAAAGAGACGCGGAATTGGAAAAGAACCTTTAAAGATACACACTTTAGTATGCTGACTGTGAAGAGGTTACAACGTAGTTCTACTCTCCATTTACGTTGTAACTATGAATTCAAACACGAAGACTAAGTCAACGCTAATCAAGGATTACGGCGTAACTATCACAAGAAGTTACGCCGTAATATTCTAGAGACTTAGAAGAATTTCATGACTATAAAGGTTACGCCCGTAACCAATGCATAAGGTTATGGCGTAATAAGTGCACAGAAGGGGACTCAAGTTATTGACGAGATTACGACGTAACCATGCATGAAAATTACGACGTAAATGAAACCCTAAGAAGATTACGGCATAACTATCCATCTAAGTTACGTGGTAAATAATTATTAATGGATAAGATCGTTGAATATTACACTAGTTACGGCGTAATCACAACTCAAGGTTACGCCGTAGCTTTATTGGGCCTGTAAATATCAACTCTATTTTCTGCATTTGACCCATCTTTCACACCACAACTCATCAGAGGATGAAGTAGGGTTCCACAAGAATGATCTCTAGCAGTATACGGAGCATTTTTCAAGGGAGAAATCACACCACAACATCAATAAGTTTTAGCGATTCATACTTCTTTTACATTTATGATTTCATGTCTTTTATTACCATGCAAAACATTGAATCTCTTTTACTTTTCAATATGATCGGCTAAGTACCTTTGGTGCTAGCCTAGTTATGATTCTTTTCATGTTTTGATTATGTTTTCGTGCTTTTATTATTGCTTCTAGTGTGTGCATGCTTATTTTTTTTGTTAGATCCTCTAGTTTCAGTAGGTTTGAAGACCGGTTGTACTTCTTACACTAGGAGAATTGACCATAGGACCCTAGTGTGATTGATTGCGAGGGTTGGTAAGAATTGACCATAGGACTACCAATTCCTTGCGTGCTAATTGACCATAGGATCACCCTCCGGGTTGGATGAACTTAAGAAGTTAGATGTGTGGTCTAAGATCCGAGAGGCGGGGCCACACGAAGAATAAATCTAGCATGTAGAGGAACTTAATGACTCAAACTAGTCTACCTGTAAGATTTGATGACCATAAGGATGCAAGCCTTTGGCTGCCTAGTAGGATTCTAGGGCATTAGGCTAGGCGAATTGACCATAGGAGTCTAGTGAATCTTATGCCCCACTTGAAGCGATAGAAATCTTAATTAGAGAACATAGTCATTGCATGATGGGATGAGCAACTAGGCTAGTACACTTTCTCCCTATTATTTTCATCTTAATTTAATTTTAGTATTTCATTTATGTTATTTAATTAATTAATCAATCAACTTAAAACCCTTTTAAAACATGACATAGACTTAAATTAGGATCCAAATGTATAGCTCTTAGGACGACCTCGGCTTTACCAAATACTACACTACACACGACCGGGTTCTCTTCCCTTTAGTGAATAGGGTAGACCATAGGTAGACGAGTAACATTATAAATATTAAAACCTGGTCAGAAATCATGCATAAAGTTTTTTGCCTCGTTGCCGGAGAGCTATATTAGGATTTTATAGTTAAGTTATGTAATATTATTTTTTCTTTTTATGGCTCTAACCATGAATGAATATTTGACCCTTACCAGAGTAGAACATGGAATTGTAAGACCAATCCTTGAAGAAAACATCAAATTAGAATTTTGGGGACTGTGTTTAGACGAGTTAAAGCGCTGCAGTTTTTTCAGGAACAAGGATGAAGAGGCTCATGAACACATCTACAAGGTCTGGGAACAAGGATGAAGAGGCTCATGATGGTGTTTCCCTTTACCTTAAAAGGGAAAGCTAGGGACTGGATAAAAAAGTTACCTTCAAGATCTGTGGCAACATGTAGTTCACTAAAAAGGGCCTTCTTGAAAGAATATCGTACATCGACAGAGAAGGATGTCTTTTCTTGGCTCGAATTTCTGAAAAGAAAGGCGAGGAGAAGAGTGAAAGACGTCTAGAAGATGTACCTGTCGTTTGAGAATTTCTGGACGTATTTCCCGACGACTTACTAGGAATCCCACCTGTTAGACAAGTGGAATTTCAGACCGAGTTTGTTAATACAAATAAGCCGTAAAAACGTTTATTTATATTTTACGATCTTCTAATGTTTTGTCGATAACAAACGTAAAATCATTTTAACGAAACAAATAAAATACGTAAATAGTTTGAGCCAATAGTTTTCTAACACACTTACGTTTTCACATAAAACACTAAAACAAATATAAGTGATTTTATGATTTAATAATACATATGTACAACAACTAGTGTTTACATCTTGGGCAAATATATACATAACTAGTATGTACTATAATGGGTAAAAACTACAACCCATGGAGCATATTCATAACCCATGGTATTGACCCATTTGACTAGATGCATTGCATCTATTAGATACATTGTATCTAAGGAAATATCCATGGACCAACCCATAACCCATGACCCATGACCCATGACCCAAAACCCATGGGCAAAGAGGAGCGTCCCACGGATCCCTGAGATTTCACTAGACGGATCCCTTAAGGGAGGGATTCGTGGGATTCGTGGAACAGTAGTTGTTTCTCCTCTATAAATAGTGAGCCATTTCTTCCTTTTGTGTAGCCACTCCCACTCATACTTTCCCCAAGTATTGTAACTCTCTAACCACTGATCCTAAGGGATCTTTCTATGTAGTTTTTCTTTTGTTTTTGTGTGATTCTTTAGGTTCCTCTTAAAGGCGAGATCACCACTTCTTGAAGTCGAGCAAGCTCAAGTACATGAGTTGCCATGCTTCGTCATCATCAAGACTACTGAGGTTCTCTTGTTGATACTTCTTTCTTCCTCCATAGAAGTGTTGTGTCCAAGGCATTAGTGAAGGATGCCGAAAGAGTCAAGACGAAAGCCTTAGTGAAAGGTGCTTAACGTCCGTGTCAAAAGCATTAGTGAAGAATGCTAAAGAAGTCAAGACGAAGGCATTAGTGAAAGGTGCAAAGCGTTCGTGTTAAGGGCATTAGTGAAGGATGCCAATGTCATATAATCGATGAGGTGCATCATTATACAAATTGTGATAGTTTGTTTCCAAGGATGTTGATATCCTTGATGGTGTTGTAATAAGGAGTGGGTCTCCTTTGGGATTAGGTGTTGTGTAGTGTTGGGTAGTAGTTCCTCCTTTGTAATGGAACTCGGTACTTAGCCTAGTACCGGATAAAGGGTAGGCAACGTTGTGGTAGGTGTGGTTCACCTCGGTGAAAGAACCCGGTGGTTAGCCTAGTACCGGAAAAAGAGTAGG
Organism: Chrysanthemum makinoi; assembly: GCA_910596185.1. Taxonomy (NCBI): domain Eukaryota; kingdom Viridiplantae; phylum Streptophyta; class Magnoliopsida; order Asterales; family Asteraceae; genus Chrysanthemum; species Chrysanthemum makinoi. The sequence continues at coordinate 164,559,010 of OU343219.1, forward strand.
CGACGTTGTGAAGGCTTCTCCGCCATAAGGAGTTGGTGTCGTGTAGTGATTACGAACTCTCGAGTAGGTGACTCGAGGAGTGGATTAGGGCAAGGAAGGTGTCCTTATAGCCGAACCACTACAAATACTCATGTCGTGGTTATGTGCTTCTTACTCTTTATCTTTCATTACACTTTTATATATCTATCTATCAATGTTCAACATACACATCTAAATAGATTGACATAAGTCGATTTAAATATTTTAAAACGATGTTTTAATTGGTAAAACTATTCAACCCCCTTCTAGTTTTCCACAATTGGCATCAGAGCTTCGTTACCAAGTTTCTTAGAGTATGCTGTACTTTAAAAACTTGATACGATCCGTGTATGTTTGAAAACTACAAAGAAGGATTTTTTAAGTCATGTTTTAAAAATCATTAAAATGTTTATTGTTGGACAATGATAGAACGTTCCAATATTTTCCTTGTTAAGAATTCTCCATACTTGGATTTGGGCATACCAAGAAGATCATGAAGAAACCATCTAAATATTTCTTTTCGTAAAAAGAATGTTTAGCATTGTTTTCCTCACACATGGATCTGGAGATTCTAAGAAGATCACAAAGCATTTCTCTAAATATTTCTTTCCTTAAAAAGAATATTTAGCAAAGGTATGATCGTTAATAATTTACATTTTTGCTATTATTATTAAAGTCTTAGTTGTATGATTAATCTTTATTGGTAATTACTTAAGTAGTTATCTATATTAAAATCATCATCAAGAATAGTATTCTTCGATTGATTTATATAGACTACACTACTAATCTGTAATAATGATATCTCGGTTATTCGATAGCCTCAATCATTATTCATCACAAAAGGATTATTGACACTTCATCTATGTCAATGAATATCCATGTGAAATTTCTTATATTATGATAAAATGGGATTTTATCATAATCTTTGAAAAACCTCCCAAGAATTGTGACTAATTCATAAAAAGGGAATCCCGTCAAATAGGATTAGTATTAAACCGTCAAAACCCCAAATCACAAGTTATAGAGCTTAAACATCAAACTCTAGGCATTTTAAAACTCCCAAACCAAAGTTATCAAGGAATGCTTAAGCTGAATTTTTGCTGTCATGCCGGATCCCTGAGCTTGAACTAGCCGGATCCCTAATGAGAGGGATCCGTGGGATCCGTAATAAGACAACATAATTTAGAAATGATCACTGTGGAAGTTCCACAACCACTTTCCCTTCAAAGACTCACGAACAAAAACCTAATTACTGTTCACAGGAGCAATTTGATCATTTCCTTTAAGCATAACAATCTCTTGTGTAAGTATAATCTTCACTACATTGTTAATTTAATTCCTTGATTTCTAGGATTACAATTTTTTCATCTTTAGAAGTTGGGTTCAAATGGGTTTATCATAATTTGTTACCACATTGTTTTCTAAGATAATCTAAATCAAAGAATTAACATTGTTAATACAAATTAAACTCATTTCTTGAATTTAAAAAAGATGATTTGAGCAAAATTGTGATCAAACCCTTTTAGGCTAATATTCACAATTAACACCACATTGTGGTTGTGTTGTATAGGAACAATCATGCCAAGTAACTGACAATAAGACTATCAAGATACCGCCCACTACATCCCAATGTACCATAGAAAGGATGGACTTATCCCGGAAGATAGGAAAGCTTTCAAGTTGCTCGAAAAGAGACTTTTTCATGAAGGTCGTGTTGTAGAACCATCATTTCTTGCCAACACCGACATCCGACAAGTTTTTGAGACCATTGGCTTTGATTGTTTATTGGACATAAACGAACAAATTTGCCCGGTGTTCGTACTCGAGTTCTACAAAACAATGAGGATAGTTAGAAATGATGACGGGACCATCTCAATTGTCTTCATCATAAATGAGCATGAGTACACCCTCTCGCTTTTGGAGTTTGGAAGAATACTACGGGTTCCATATCAAGGAGTTTGCATGTTTTCCAATGAGTGGTCTTTGGCGGAGATACACGATATGGTTGATCATCATGAAATCTACCACATGAGAATCCCGGAAGCAACCACGGTGAGGGACACCATGTTCATGCAAAGGGCATCCCCATAGAGGGTCACTAGAAATTCGAAAGTGATCTATAGGGATCCTTTCCAAGTGGAGCTCTCCGAGATGTATGCTTTGTATAGGAAATGGGAAGTTGTGGTGAGGGAGAATGTGTTGTGCTTAGGAGGGATCAAGGATCACCCCAATGCGTGCCTAAGTTTCATGATCTATTGCCTTGTGACCGAGACTCGCTTCAACCTTGCATACTACATGATTAAGAGAATGACGAGTGTAAAAAGCATGGACAAAATGGTGCTCCCCATACGCAATGCTCCTAACCCGTCTTTCAATGTTCATCTTTGCTTTAGATCCTTCTCCGTACTCCTATGATCATAGCTTTTGCAACAAAGTTATGGTGTCATTGACCGATGGTAGAACTACAAGGTTTATGGTGGAAGGCAAAAGGCCTCACCCACCCACGGATTCCTCGGATGAACGGGAGAGAGGCAAAGAGAAGGTGAAGGTAGTAGCAACCCTCTCGGAAACACCAATCTCGACCCTTTGGATTACATCAATCAATTGCCGGACATTCCTAGCCCATCACAAGAATGGCAACAAACCAAGGGGATCTTCAAGTGCTTCGCCAACTTCTTGAAGAAAAAGAAGTAGAGATGGTGTGATGAAGAGTGGAGGAGGGATGAAGACGGGGAGTGGTGGGGAAGTAAGGCAAGGTCATAGGACCTTAATTTGTGCAAACAATTTGAAACAATGGGTTGTAACATCTAAATAATACTTATGTAGAGTAAGATGTAGTATGTAGGTATTGCCATAACTTGGCCTTGAACAATCTTAACTTAGGAACATGTAGGATGAGATTTTAAGACTTCTTAAAATCATTCAAGTAGTCGTCGTCACTCATCTTTAGCTACCTTTAGTTCCCCCACACTTGCTATGCGTTATACTTGATGTGTTCTTGCATTTAGTCTTTGTAGAAACAACTAGGAGAAGCATTTGCTAAGAGTGCAAGAATTGCACATTTGCTGAAAGCCTTCTGATCTGTAGTAGGCGGATCCCAGCATTATAACTAGCCGGATCCCTCCCAAGAGGGAACCGTGGGATCTGGGAAGACAGCTTATCCATACAGATCACCATACACCTAAGTTATCCCCCAATCATGATGGCTAAACATGATTCTTTAACACTACTTAAGGCTTCCTCAAGCATATTAGGTCTCACATTCATCCGTAGATAACTTAGGAACAAATCCAAAGTACTTTTGATTTTTCAAACTCACCAATATCCACCATTTTTCCGCTCCAACGCTCACACATTATTCCTCACATATCATAACACTTAGTTCGATGTTTCTATCAATTTTAGCAAATTGATTTTAGTCACTTTTAACTCTAAAATAGGCTTGAAACTAGTTTTTTATTTTTCTTTATTTCTTAAGATTTTATCAAATTTCTCTTGAGCTATCATCTGACTTCTAGGACTAATTACCACCATTTTTCCATTTCAAATCAAATGGTATCCTTCTCAAGCACTTAGTTAGACTATCTAAAGTCCACTTTCCTACCCAAAACCATCATTAAACATCCTCACTCCTTATTGTTGAGCATTTAAGATATCCACCACTCAAGACATCAAAGGAAAGTCAAATCCTCAAGATTCATAGGTACTTAACCTTACAAAAAGCATAATCATTTCATCACATATCTGTCTGACAGACAGATCCTCATTATAATCTGCAGATCCCTGGTCAGACGGATCCCTGTCTACAGAAAGACCTTAATCAGCTTTTCTCTTCAAATTTTAGCCACCTTTGATAATCTAAACACTTTTAGCCACCATTTAATGTTTTTCCTAGAGCTGAACAATATCTTAACTAACCTTAGTGCATGCTTAATCCCATTAGTGGTCATGAATTTAATTACCTAATTCAAAATCATCCTTTATAAACCAAACACTCTTGAGGTTAAGTCATTACTCTTACCTAGCTCTCAAAAATCAGTAGTTAGAAGCTCATATTGCATCCTCACCATTACCATGACTAAAGCACCTAGCAACAACTCTTCAACCAAAGGATCATCCAAAAGGAACGGTTATATGATTCATGAAATTTCATCCACCGAATCATCTCCCGTAAGAGATAACAATGCTAGAATCCCACCTCAACAAACCCATTCAACAATTGCTAAGAAAACCGCAAGAATTAGCATTAAACCTTTTGGGCTAGAAAAGGGTTCATCTAGCTCTAAACCAAACATAGCTAGTTCTAGCAAGCCGTCTAAGCCTTCATTCATAGAGCATGGACTACACTCTTTCACCGAGCCTCTCTCTCACCCAAATCTCTATTCATTAGAGCACTCACCATCAAGAACTTCCCACTCACCAACTTTCTCGTTAAATAGGGAACCACCTACAACACCAACTAGTCCATCATTGGAAACAAGGAACCACCAAGGACTTGATCATATGGAGGAATTTCCATTACCACCACCCTCATTTTTAGTAGAACCTCATCCTACATCTCTAAATGAAACTCCGCCATCATTTGTAGAGCCTCCTCAAAACATCCAATTTCCTCCCATTCCCAATCAAGACAACAATTGTTCAAATTGTCTAATCACCCAAGGACTTGTTCAAGAAGTACGAAATGAGTTGCATTTCATGTTTAATCATCTTCTTGAAAGATTGGACCAAATCAACAAGTCTACTCATCCTTAGACTCAAGCACATTGTTGCTTCTTAAAGCTTTTAGTCACTTATTAGTATTAGTAGAATATGTATTACATGGGTAAGTCATTTTCTTATTTTTAGAGATTTGTTGATTATCTCTTATGTTTTATTGAATGATAGTTCATATGCCATATTGCTTTGAGTATATGTGTGTTGCTTGAATACATATCTCACTTTGATGTTTACATTATTTATTATTTCACCATCTCTGCATTATGTCATCAGAAAAGACGGATCCCTGGAAATTGCCTAGACGGATCCCTCCAAGGAGGGAACCGTGGGATCCGTACATGTAAGACATCCAATTTTCTACTAAACTTGAGTCTTATTTTCAGGAAATTATGCACTATATACTTGTTTTCTAACCTTTATTTTGTAGATTTTCAAAATACACATGAAGACTTTGACACCCTAAGCTAGGGGGAGCTTTGTGTCAAACTATACATTGCAAAACCATTTGCAATATAATCCTCATATGGATTACATTTCGTTGCATCCCATTGCAAAGTTGCAATCTTCAAGGGGGAGCATTATCGTCACTAAAACGAAACCACTTGCAAACATAGTTGCAATGCATTAGCTTAATAGTTTTTATTTACTTGACGCCCTTACAAAGGGATGGACTCGTCAAGGGGGAGTTAAGACGAGAAATCTTCCCGCAACTTGCTCTCTATTTTTCTTTTACATGTTTTTCTTAAAACATTGTGTTAGTCTCTTTTTCACTTTTGTTTTAGACAAAAAGGGGAGAAGAGATTAAAAACTCCACTTGAACTTTTACTTAATTTTAGTTTTTCCTTGAAATAATTTTATGTTTTGTCATCAACAAAAGGGGAGATTGTTAATACAAATAAGTCGAAAACGCTTTATTTATATTTTATTATCTTCTAATGTTTTGTCGATAACAAACGTAAAATCATTTTAACGAAACAAATAAAATACGTAAATAGTTTGAGCCAATAGTTTTCTAACACACTTACGTTTTCACATAAAACACTAAAACAAGTATAAGTGATTTTATGATTTAATAATACATATGTACAACAACTAGTGTTTACATATTGGGCAAATATATACATAACTAGTATGTACTATAATGGGTAAAAACTACAACCCATGGAGCATATTCATAACCCATGGTATTGACCCATTTGACTAGATGCATTGCATCTATTAGATACATTGTATCTAAGGAAATATCCATGGACCAACCCATAACCCATGACCCATGACCCATGACCCATAACCAAAAAACCCATGAGCAAAGAGGAGCGTCCCACGGATCCCTGAGATTACACTAGACAGATCCCTTAAGGGAGGGATCCGTGGGATCCGTGGAACAGTAGTTGTTTCTCCTCTGTTAATACAAATAAACCGTAAAAACGTTTATTAATATTTTGCGATCTTTTTGTGTTTTGTTGATAACAAATATAATGTTATCTTAAGTACAATTGTAAGGATACATGTTATTTTTGTAAAGCATTTTCATATAGCCATTTAAATACAAAAATGTTGTAATTAATCATTTGTTGTAATAGTTTATTAGGATGGGTAAAAACCACAACCCATGGATCATATCCATAACCCATTGACCCATACCCATTTGACTAGATACAATGTATTCATTAGATACATTGAATCTAATAGGAATACCCATGGACCAACCCATAACCCATGACCCATAACCAAAAACCCATAAGAAGAGGAGCGCCCCACGGATCCCTAGGTTTACACTAGACGGATCCCCTTGTGGGAGGGATCCGTGGGATCCGGGAACAGGGTGTAAATTGCTTATAAATAGAGATCCATTTCTTCATTCTAACTCACCCCTCTTCTTACTAATTCTCTCATATACTCTCATTCTCTTCTAACAAAAGATCATTTGATCTAGAGAGTACTTCCTTCTTTCTTTCTTTAGTGATTCTCATATAGGTCCTTATCTAAGGCAATATCACGAGCATTCTACAAGTCATCATAGCAAGGGGTCCTTGATTGATTTGTTCATCCGCAAGATTTCTATAGCGAAGATCTTGTATTTGATATTTCACATATTTGTTGTGTAATAGTCGTGTTGGTTTGGTCCACCGTGTTACGGACTCGGTATTTAGCTTTGTAAAAGGTGTAAGCAAACTTGTGAAGGCTTCTCCGCCAAGTGAAGGAGTTTGTTGACATAGTGCTTGAACTCTCGAGAAGGTGACTCGGGGAGTGGAGTAGGGCAAGGAAGGTGTCCTTGTAGCCGAACCATTATAAATCGGTTGTGTCATTTCTATCCCTTTGCTTTACTTTATTTACTTGCTTTATCATTAGATCTATACTTTCTCTACATCCATAAGATCTCACATATTAACTGTCACAATTCTCAAATTTTGGTCATTTCTCAAACTCAATATTCATCATATTAGTTCATGCATAGTTTTGCATTTCACATTAAACGCATAATTTCTTATTAAATAAACGCTTATGCGCGTAATTAATTATCTTGAACAATTGATCCGATACTTCCAAAAATTATCCCGATATATTTTTTATACTTATATTAAGATTATAAAATAATATTATGAGTTTACCCAGTTTTTTAAATTTATTTTGTATATAAATTGTTAAATTTATATAATTACGACGGTTTTCTTAAATAATTCAACCCGATAAATATTTATTCACTCAAATCCTTCAAGAAATATATTTTTATAATTTTTATGACCTCAATATATTTTATCTTGACCCGTTAAAATTTATTTTATCTAACGCTACCCTAAATGCTTAAATAAATACACAAGTTATTAATCATCCTTAATTAACTAGACATTTATTTTCACTCATACATTTAATTACTACAAACTACTACTTGATCTTTTTCTTTTATACATGGCGACACCTTCATGGTGAGTCATTTGGCTTGCCAAATATCTTCTCTTGTTTATGTATTATACTCTAAATATCAAAACACATTCAATACAATTATTCACAAATAAAAGATCAAAAGTCTCCTTTCCTCTCTTCTCCAAGTGATCGGCCAACCAAAGGGACCAAGAGGATTTCATCAAAATTTTTCTTGTCAAGTTTATTACAATCTAGACACACTCTTGATTAAGGTTGTGAAATAAAAACCTTGGGTGATTAGGATTAAACCTTTGTTCATTAACCTCATCAAGTTAACTAGTAAGCATCTCATACTCATCATCATCTTTCATATTTACTTTATGTTCATTTCATCATATTTGAGAAAAACATGCAAGTCTTATGGATGTTTATACCACTTTTTCATTGTTTTAAGAGTTATATATATTTATGTCATCCTATAATTACTCCTTGAAACATATCACTTTTGGTGATGCCTAGGAACCCATGACACCCTAAGAAGGTGTACGTAGTAGGATTAGACTTTGTGTGAGTTGTTTTGAATTGGTTAGAATAGGCTTTTAGCGCTGAAAAACTCATTTCGACAAGTTTAATTAAGGGTCTGTCCATATTTATAAATCTGGGAAAATTCGACAGTTGGTAAAATATTTTGGGCTAGATATTTGGAAAATTTACTTTAAACTAAACGTGGTCGCTTGAACGGAGCAAAACGGAGCTATAACGAAAAAGTTATGCTATTTTGAAGTTTGACGATCAAAACTAATAATTTCCGAAATTTCAGCATGAAAATGTCACCTTTACGAGTCAAAAATGGCTTAAGCGCTATTAAATGTGTCGACTTATCAAAATATATTAGTATACTTTAACACTTAATCAATGGATGTAGAAAAACGGACTTGTAACGATTAAATTATACTTTACACAAAGTTGCTATCAACTTTATTATATATAAGAAAACTAATATATTTCTATTAGACAAATCTTACGTAACTGAACAAGTGACCATGTTGAGGGTCGTTTTTAACAAGGATGTAGTACTTTTATGCAGATGTCTTCTAGTAAAAGTAAGTTCAGCTTAAAGCATATTTCCAAAATGTCCAACCGCTCACAAGCTGGAGTTGTAATCTAATAAAATATAGTCACTTAAACTTTTTTAAAACCACCCTTAAACAATATTTTGGACACAAGTACCATACTTAACCTATATTTATCTCCATGATCAAGACCTCTAGGATGAAAACTTAAATGCTAAAACTTTGAGATAATGATACAAGCTTCCCAAAACCGTTGAGTTTGTTTCCACACTCGGACGCGGCACCATTTTATGACTAGCTTTTCGAGGTCGTATATTCACTTTCATGAAAATTTCAACATTAACTATTTTATCACTAAAAGTTATAATTTCACAATAAATCACAAAACGATCATCGTAGGATGTTGATTCAACGTATATACTTGTAAAGTATTTTATAAACATGACGAGATGTCATAAACATATATTTCACGATAAATTCTATTTTCAAAACGCATAAGTGGTATAGATTACATATGGATTTGCATGCACAACATTGTTTCATGACTTATATTAAAGCACATCATTCATTTTAGGTCATGGATAGTTTCCTTTGCCTCATTTTCGTGCACTTCATTTTGTTAGCATATCAATCATACTCGTGAGTTCATACCCCGCTTTACTCGCTTTAAATTATTACAAACTCTTTGGGGAAGATACATGCTTAAATACTTGTTTTTACTCTTACGTAATACTCAAAACCAATCATACAATTTGTGTTGTTGATACTCTTATACTCTTTTGGACATTATGTGTGGTTTATTAAGTATATGTGCCTTAATGTGCTAAACTTGTTTCCAATTATGCTTCAACATACTTTAGCAATGGGTTAACCAAGGAGCCATGAGAGTATTGATAGTACCATCTACGACGCCCTACCCTGGGTCCTTGATGACGGGTTCAAAGTAATATAACTGTTATTCAATGAAACACAAACAAACAATGTAGACTTGTCAAGAGGTTCAGTTGGTGTGATTCTTTGGATTAAGTACGTATATATCGATGCACATATGTCCTACTTTACAAACAAGATTGACAATTCTATTTTTTGCAATGGGTTGGAACACATATTGGGCGAGTTTTGTATGGGTGGAATTGAACTGAATGGATTTACAATGCCTTTGTCTATCAACATTCTTTATAATAGACTTTTTCAAATCATTTTCAACAAACTTATGAACTCACCAACCATTGTGTTGACACTTTTAGCATGTTTATCTCGTGTTGTAAGGCTTATAGCATTTCATGGAGCTTTTGGGTCACATGGCATACATTGGAGTCTTGTGTTTTATCTATTACCATTCTAACATGTTTTGTAACCTTTATGTATTATCAAACTTTGGGATCACATGTTTTGTAAACTTTAACTTTATTTAATCGAATGGTAAACCTTTCAAAACGCCTCATTTTATAAGGTCTTTCCTATCCATACTTGTGCTATGAAGTCATACCCCAAAGACACTATCGTTCCATATTTTGGGGGTGTGACATTAACGAATCTAAAGTTTTTGAAACTAACTTAAAATCGGCAAAACTATTCAACCCCCCTTCTAGTTTTTCACAATTGGCATCAAGAGCTAAGTTTATAAAAGTTTTAAAGTAAACCGTATTTTAAAAACTTTTTGATTACTATGGGTTCTGAAAATTACAAGGAAGGGCAATCTATGCAATGACCACCACTACTTGAAACTAATGGTTTTATATATTGGAAAAATAGATTCGAAACATATGTGAAGTCTAAAGATATTGATCTTTGGTACATTATTGTTGAAGGCGATTTTGAGGCTACCTCAAATGATGATAAATGAAATTTAGTTAACATACCTCATGATAAACTAAATGATGAAATGAAGAAAAAGCTTTCTAAAAATAGTGAAGCTAAAATGGTTTTGTATAATGCTTTACCCAAAAAGGAATTTGAAAGAATTTCCATGCTTAAAACCTCTAAAGAAATTTGGAATTCTTTAGTTGTAACTCATCAAGGTAATCAACAAGTTAAAAATAATAAAATTGATTTATTTGTTCAACAATATGAACAATTTTCAATATCGGATGAGGAAACTATAGATCATTCATTTGCTAATTTTAATATTATTATTACATCTTTACAAGCACTTGATGAATCTTTTTCTAGCCGAAACCATGTTAGGAGATATCTAAGGGCACTTCCATCCAAGTGGAGATCCAAGGTGACGGGGATCGAAGAGTCAAAATATTTGACAATCCTCACCCTTGATGAACTCATAGGCAACTTAAAAGTCTACGAGCTTGTCCTGCTAAAGATTCCGGCCTCAAAGGTAAAAGAGAAACACAAATCTCTTGCCCTTAAAGCCAAAAAGGCTTCAAGCATGAAGAGAACCTCTTCAATAGTGACGACGAGGAGTACGCTATGGCGGTAAGGGACTTTAAAGAGTTCTTTAGAAGGAAGGGAAGATATCCAAACAACCGTATGACGATAAGAAAGGCTTTCTGAAAAGCAAAGAGGACGAGAAGCCAAAAGATGATCGTACTTGCTTTAAATGTGGGGACCCAAACCACTTTATTAGTAAGTGTCCCAAATGGGATGATCAAAAGGCGTTTGTGAGCGGCACGTGAGGAATGAGCGACGAGGAGGAAGAAGAAATTTGTCTCTTGGCAAATGTCGAGGTATGTCACGAATACTATAGTAGCTCATCACTAGATGACGACTCATTACATAATGAATATGACAAACTATGCAATATTAGCTTAAAACTAATTAACAAAAACAAGCTTTTAAAAAGTCAAAACCAACGTTTAGATAAAGAAGTCATAGAATTAAAATCAAAACTGAAACGTCTAGAAAAGGGTAAAATAGCAAGTGGTGAATGTGAACTTTGCGTTCAACTTCAAACACTAGTTGATCAACTAGATTCTAAAATTGCTAGAATAAGTACGAATACTTTAGATATGATATTAGATAGTGTTAAAACCAGTAACAACCAAAAAGGTTTAGGTATTCAACAACTTGATCCATCAACTAGTGAAAACAAAGAAACACAATTTGTTAGGCACTAGAAAACCAAAGCCATGTTGTGCGGATCCCACGGACCCCATCAAAAGGGAACCTACTAGTGTAAGCAGGGATCCGTGGGTCTACTATAGCAAACAGTGGTAATAACGTAGCTTCTTCATCTAGAACTGAGTTTGTTATCGTTAATAAGAAGAAACCAACTCATGTCACCACTAGACAACCACCTCCAAAATATAATCCTACTTTTGCAAGAAACAAAGCTTCATCTTTTTCAAAACCTAATCCATCTAGGAGACCTAATAATGTTTACCCGAGAAGTAACCATCAAATGGGATGGAACCCAAATATGCAAAATGGTTTTCCTTTTCAAAATTTTGCTCCATGGAATGCATACTCACCTTATCCACACATGTCTAACATGAATGGAATGTTTAACACTAATGGACCCATGAACAAATGGGGACCAAACTTTGAGTTAATTGTTTTCTTAGGTGTGCTTAAAGTTCACCTAGACCCGATGAATGGGTCAAGGATAGCGGGTGCACGAGGCACATGACCGCAATAGAGATCTATTCTCCACATATGAATCCTTCAATGGAGGTAATGTGGTGTTTGGAAATAGCAAAGTAAAATCATCGGTAAAGGTACGATTTCTAACAAATCTCTAACCATTAACGATGTGTGTCACGAAGAAAACCTAAACTTTAACCTCTTAAGTATAGGACAAATATGTGATAAAAGTGCAATGTACTTTTACTAAAACCGTAGTAAGATATTAAAAAATGGCATAACCATAGGAAGAGGAATTAGGAAACATGGAGTCTATGTCATTAAAATCGGTAATGAACCTAAAGACAAACTATGTCTTACCTCTATGGATGATACTCTGACCTTATGGCATCAAGATTGGTCACGCCAACATGCGACTTCTTCAATCGCTATCATCCAAAGATCTAGTAAGAGATCTACCTAAGTTAAAATATGAACATCACTTTTGTGATGCTTGTAATGTAGGAAAACAAGTTCATTCTAGTCATAAAGCTAAAAACATGGTGTCTACAACTAAGTGTCTAGAATTACTACATATGGATTTATTTGGTCCATCCGCTATCCAAAGTTATGGAGGCAACTACTACACTTTGGTCATAGTGGATGATTACTCTAGGTATACATGGACAAAATTCTTAAAGAACAAAACAGAAACGTTTAATTATTTTGAAATATTAAGCAAGAAAATCCAAAGACAACTAGGAAGTCCTATAGTGTCTATTAGGACGGATCATGGTAGGAAATTCGATAATGAAGTGCAATTTGGAGCTTTTTGTGACGCTAATGGTATTACTCACAACTTCTCCACGACTCCACAATCGAATTGGGTAGTTGAAAGAAAGAATAGAACCCTACAAGAAATGAGTCGAACCATGCTTAATGAGCAATCCATACCTCAAAAGTTTTGGTGCAATGCCGTTGATACTTCAACGTATATACTCAATCGAGTCTTAATTAGACCAATCTTAGGAAAAACTCCATATGAGTTACTTCGAGGCAAAAGCCTACGTTAGATCACTTTAGAGTCTTTGGTAGCAAATGTTTTATTCTTAACACTAAAGATTACCTTACAAAATTTGATCCTAAATCAACCGAAGGTATCTTTCTAGGTTACTCCCCAAATAGCAAAGCTTACGTCATATTAAACAAAGAAACAATGAAGGTAGAAGAGTCATTAAATATAAAATTTGATGAAAGTCCACCCAAACCCTCTCCTTGTCGATGACGAGAATGTAGAAAGTGAAGCTATAGTAATAAAGAAAAAGATAAATGAAGAAGAAGAACCTTAAAATGATGAAGTCATAAACATTAAAGAGTCCAAAGATCACCCCGTAGATAAGGTCATATGAAAGCTAAACGAAAGAACATTAAGGTCTCAAGTTCAAAACCAAAGTAGCTTGTTTTGTTTCGTTTCAACCATAGAACCTAAGAATACACAAGCCATAAAAGATGAAAGTTGGGTTAATGGCTATGCAAGAAGAATTAAATCAATTTGTTTCTAATGATGTTTGGACACTTGTCCCTCCACCTAGTAATCAAACCATAATAGGAACCAAATGGGTTTATAAAAACAAATTAGATGCAAACGGAGTAGTGTCTAGAAACAAGGCTAGACTCGGTCTCAAGGGTATAACCAATAAGAGGGAATAGACTTTGATGAGACCTATGCCCCCGTGGCTAGATTAGAGTCTATAAGAATACTTCTTGCGTATGCTTGTGCTAATGATCTAAAGCTTTATCAAATGGATGTCAAAGGTGCTTTTCTAAATGGTTTTATTAATGAAGAAGTATATGTAGCTCAACCTCCGGCTTCATCGATTTTGAAAAACCTAAACATGTGTATAAATTAAAGAAAGCCCTTTACGGTCTTAAACAAGCTCCAAAAGCTTGGTATGATAGACTCAAGTCATTTTAATTAAACACAACTATACCATGGGGTTAGTTGACAACACACTTTTACTAAGAAAAGAGAGTCACATATAATCATAGTTCAAATATATGTAGATGATATTATATTCGAATCCACTTGTCAAGACATGTGTGATGATTTCTCTAAAATCATGCATGACGAGTTCGAGATGAGTATGATGGGAGAACTTAGTTTCTTTCTTGGTCTACAAATCAAACAAGTAGAAGATGGTATCTTCTTTAATCAATCTAAATACATAAAGGAGATGTTAAAGAAATTCGGTCTAGAAGAGTCAAACCAATTAGGACACCAATGTCATCCGACACCAAACTCACAAAAGATGAAGACGGCGAATCCGTCGATAATACTAAATATCGTGGCATGATAGGTAGTCTTCTACCTCACTGGCAAGTAGGCCGGACATCATGTTTAGTGTTTGCTTATGTGCTAGGTTTCAAGAAGACCCTAAAATATCACACCTAGAAGTCGTAAAAAGAATATTTAGATATATTAAGGGTACAACACAATTAGGATTATGGTATCCTGGGCACGGTAGAAACAATTGTATATGCAGATTTTGACCATGTAGGTGATTATGTTGACCGAAAAAGTACAAGTGGGGTATGTACTTTTATGGAATGTTGTTTAACATCTTGGTTTTCAAAGAAACAAACGACATTAGTATATCAACAACCGGCCAATACGCTCACGCAAGAAAGCATGCCAACAAGCACTATGGATGAAAAGCGCTAGTCGACCAATACATTCATCTAGTGATACTTCTTCCCGTGATCAATTTCCACAAAAGCAATTTCTAAAATGATACTCTTCCCGTACACTTCTACAAAGCAATTTCTCACTTAGACAATAAATCGCCATTATTAATACAACGTAAAAACCTATTTTCATTGCATCTCATGTCTTTTGAATGCTAAAGGGGACACATAACCAATATGTGTTTTCGTTATTCATTTAAGCCACAATGAATTAGGAGCATTGGGAACACTAAATTACGCACTCAAGTACTACTAAATGCGTGTTTACGGGTTATCTCACATAATAGTATGCTTTTCCACTTCTAGTTTATTTTTCTTTTTCTTAGGAGTCGAGATAACCGCAACTCCAAATAGTTTGCATATAGGCACACACTAGGCAAAAATGTTTCCAAAAGGAAAATTTTGTGCTGCCTCGGATCACTAGACCCACGGATCCCACTTCATGCGGACGGATCCTCAAGGAAGGATCCGCGTGAGGATGTGTCGTTTTTATCTTCTATTTTTCTCACTTTGGATGAATAATCCAATATTTGTTTTATTTTGGAGTATGTTCTTTAATGCTTGTGTGCTCATGATCACATGCCTTAAATTCATATCTAATCATTAGATTTTAATCCACATTTTGGGTCAAGCATTCATTACAATGCTTTGTTTTTTTATATATAGAACTCCCAAAATGCTTGCATATTCATCTCATCTTCACAATCAAACAACACCATGTCATTCACAAGGTCTTACAACTTAGATGAATCACCTAGTACAAACAATCATCTTCATGAAACCCAAACCTTTGTACTTCCACCTTCCAAAATACCACAATCAAACTCTAGGATATCCGCAAGGATTAACATCCGATCTTGTTGCTTAGGAAAACCATCATCATATGGCTCATCACCATCAAATAACTCACCACAAGATGTCCATTATAGCACCTCCTTCATCACCAATGAGTACACCAAATCACTCACCACCTAAAGTCACTCTTTGGAACTCCTACGACTCCAACAAGATCATAACAACCAAAACAAAAAGAAATAGCCTTTTTGACACCTCCAACTTCTCCAAACACAATATTCAATGATCTTGAAACATCACCACCCTTAGCTCCCATTAAACTACAAGAACATCTAGGTTCTTTTCCACCACCACTTCCAATCATTCCGAACTTTGATCCATATTTTCCTATTTTTCCACCACAACTTCCGCAACTCACAAATCAAAACAACCCAGAAACCTTCCGCACTCATTACCCACATCACTTACATTGTGAACATTGCCAATCCACTAGGGAAATTGCAATAGAAGTTAGGGAAGAAATGCGATTCATACTCAACCTCATCCTTGATCGCATCAATACCATTACTCATCCAAACCTCCATCCATAACCTTATGCAAGCATGGAAGGAATCATTATTACTATTTTCTATTTTAGTACTTTTCTTTTGAGTCATTTTCAAGAACAAGTCTTGTTCTTATTTTTACATGCTTGTAGGTGGCATAAATTCCACTACACTTTGTTGTTTTATTACAAGGCTTTGTTTACATACCTTGGCTCCTAATCTTGATTCTCGTCAATCACAAGATTATTTAAGCATGTTACTAACCTTTCTATTTGTAGGATTTTATTTTTTATTTTTTCACTTGACGCCCCAAACTAGGGGGAGCTACCGTCAAGGGGGAGTAAGCGATACGTGGACTAATCTTTCCACACTTTTATTTCTTCGAAGGGTTAACTTTTTGTTTTGACAAAAAGGGGGAGAAGAAGTAAAACTTAGGGGCTTTCAAAACATACATCTATTCTTAAGTTTTACTCATCATAACATTATGTTTTGTCATCAACAAAAAGGGGGAGATTGTTAATACAAATAAACCGTAAAAACGTTTATTAATATTTCGCGATCTCTTTGTGTTTTGTTGATAACAAATATAATGTTATCTTAAGTACAATTATAAGGATACATGTTATTTTTGTAAAGCATTTACATATAGCCATTTAAATACAAAAATGTTGTAATTAATCATTTGTTGTAATAGTTTATTAGGATGGGTAAAACCACAACCCATGGATCATATCCGTAACCCATTGACCCATACCCATTTGACTAGATACAATGTATTCATTAGATACATTGAATCTAAGGAAAACCCATGGACCAACCCATAACCCATGACCCATAACCAAAAAACCCATGGGCAAGAGAGGAGCGCCCCACGGATCCCTAGGATTACACTAGACGGATCCCTTGTGGGAGGGATCCGTGGGATCCGGGGAACAGAGGAGAAATTTGCCTATAAATAGAGAGCCATTTCTTCATTCTAACTCACCCCTCTTCTTACTAATTCTCTCATATACTTCATTCTCTAACAAAATATCACTTGACCTAGAGAGTTCTTCTTCTTTCTTTCTTTAGTGATTCTCATATAGGTCCTTCTAAGGCGAGATCACGAGCATTCTACAAGTCATCCAAGCAAGGGGTCCTTGATTGATTTGTTCCTCCGCAAGATTTGTAGCGTAAGATCTTGTATTTGATATTTAACATATTTGTTGTGTAATAGTCGTGTTGGTTTGGTCCACCGTGTTACGGACTGTATTTAGCTTTGTACCAAAAAGGTGTAAGCAACGCTAGAAGGCTTCTACCAAGTGAAGGAGTTTGTTGACATAGTGCTTGAACTCTCGAGTAGGTGACTCGGGAGTGGAGTAGGGCAAGGAAGGTGTCCTTGTACCCGAACCACTATAAATCGGTTGTGTCATTTCTATCCCTTTGCTTTACTTTATTTACTTGCTTTATCATTAGATCTATACTTTCTCTACATCCATAAGATCTCACATATTAACGAATCTAAAGTTTTTGAAACTAACTTAAAATCGGCAAAACTATTCAACCCCCCCTTTTAGTTTTCCACATCCTCTATAAATAGTGAGCCATTTCTTCCTTTTGTGTAGCCACTCCCACACATACTTTCCCAAAGTATTGTAACTCTCTAACCACTGATCCTAAGGATCTTTCATGTAGTTACCTTTGTTTGTGTGATTCTTTAGGTTCCTCTTAAAGGCTTAGATCACCACTTTTTGAATTCAAGCAAGCTCAAGTCCATGAGTTGCCATGCTTCCTCATCATCAAGACTACTGAGGTTCTCTTGTTGATATTTCTTTCTTCCTCCATAGAAGTGTTGTGTCCAAGGCATTAGTGAAGGATGCCAAAAAAGTCAAGACGAAAGCATTAGTGAAAGGTGCTTAACGTCCCCACAAAAGCATTAGTGAAGAATGCTAAAGGAGTCAGATCAAGGCATGAAAGGTGCCAAGCGCTCATGTCAAGGGCATTAGTGAAGGATGCCAAGGTCATTATGATGCGATGAGGTGCATCATTATACAAATTGTGATAGTTTGTTTCCAGGATATTTGATATCCTTGATGATGTTGTAATAAGGAGTAGGTCTCCTTTGGGATTAGGTGTTGTGTAGTGTTGGGTAGTAGTTCCTCCATTGTTATGGAACTCGGTACTTAGCCTAGTACCGGATAAAGGGTAGGCGAGGTTGTCGTAGGTGTGGTTCACCTCGGTTGAAAGATGGTTAGCCTAGTACCATAAAAGAGTAGGCGACGTTGTGAAGGCTTCTCCGCCATAAGGAGTTGGTGTCGTGTAGTGATTACGAACTCTCGAGTAGGTGACTCAGGAAGTGGAGTAGGGCAAGGAAGGTGTCCTTGTAGCTGAACCACTATAAATACTCGTGTCGCGGTTATGTGCTTCTTACTCTTTATCTTTCATTACACTTTTATATATCTATCTATCAATGTCCAACATACACATCTAAATAGATTGACATAAGTCGATCTAAATATTTAAAAACGCTGTTTTAATTGGTAAAACTATTCAACCCCCTTCTAGTTTTCCACATAGTTGATACCTGGCACTGCACCCATAGCCCGGGCCCCCTATCGACACGCTCCAAGTGAGTTGGAGGAATTGTCAAAACAGTTGACAGAGTTGTCAGAGAAGGGATTTATACGTCCAAGTTCGTCACCATGGGGAGAACCTGTATTGTTTGTGAAGAAGAAGGATGGATCTTTTCGCATGTGCATCGACTATCAAGAGTTGAATAAGTTGACGGTGAAAAATCGATACCCTCTACCTAGGATCGACGACCTGTTCGACAAACTCCAAGGATCGAGTATCTACTCAAAGATTGACCTGCGATCAGGTTATCACCAACTCAGAGTTTGAGAAGGAGACATTCCAAAGACAGCATTCAGGACTCGTTATGGGCACTATGAATTCCAAGTGATGTCATTTTGTTTAACCAACGCGCCAGCAGTATTCATGGATCTCATGAATCGAGTGTGTAAGCCTTATTTAGATAAGTTTGTGATAGTATTACATGACGTACCCTCCGATCAGGTCGAAGGACCCCCCTTCGACCTCAGTCGAATTTGCATTACGAAGACCCAAGTGTTTGTTCATAAGTCATTGGTGGCGTAAAATCATTCATCATTGATATGGTTACTAGTTGGGAACTCGCCAGCCGAAGGCCTATGCCCTTCGAGTGTTCTTCTTGAAGGCACCAAGACAAAGGAGAACCTTGACTTGGTCTTCCCTACATTCCAATATCTCCTTAGCTTCCCCGCCAAGACAGAGAGAGTGGGATGAAGCCCTAGCGGTTACCACAAATCATGGGACGCCCCATGATCTCGAATCGTGCTAACACTCTCCAAGCTTATTTTCTCATCTATAAATAGGTTGGACGAGTCATTTCAATGGTATGTTCACTCAACAGTATTTCACATACTCCATATTACTTACAACACATATCACATACTTACTCTCACGCTGGAGGTGGTTCGCAGGGTCCAACCCTCGCAAGACTCACTTAACAAAGTGTCTATTATTTCTTATTGCAGATTGGCTACAAGTTTGGCGCAAGCATATCACCCCTTATACCCTTCGATCACCATCAAAGGCCTGGTCATACGAATTATTGTACAATCAGTGGCGCCATCCGTGGGACCCGCTACAATTGGTCTCGTTATTCCAAACTTATAACCAACCAATCACACTCACCAGCTTTACGATGAATCAAGGAAGAGAGGATACACCCCCTCCGGGTTTCTCGACCTTAACACCAATCCCAGTCAACGATCATAACAACCTTCCCAATATAACCGCATCCACTTTTACCACACGATCTCACCCTAAAATAACTCCCAACAACCATGCTTCAACTTTGGCTAACCCTGAACTGGTAATCAGTCCAGCGTTTGTCGAAGCTAACATCGAAGCACTAGAATCTTTACCGAGGGCTCGGAGGAGGCAAGCTCGGAATGTGGAGATGAGAAGGGAGTTGGAATACTCAAGCGATGAATATGACGAAGAGTTGGAAATGGAGACTAGGCCTTTGGCTCTGGGGCTACACGCCAGCTAAGGATAGGGTCTCCGAGCAAGTGAAGGCCGAGTGGAAGGTGGGTTGGTTTTGAAGATGTTCCGAGAGGGCTCGACGAAAGGGAAGGAACAATGGAAGGCTCAATGGAAGGATTACAAGGAGACCACGGAGGTTAACTTGCCACCACTCTTGGCGGCTCATCCGGGGAGAACCGAGGCAGGGCCTCACAGTGCCCTTCTCACGCATCGGCATAGAAGGCAATCCATCTCAAATGAATGGGGGAGGAAGTCTACCTCCTCATGGTATGTACCCTCCTTTCGGCTCAATCCTACCCTCAAGGGGTTTATCCCCCACCTAATGGGCAGGCTAGCAACCCTAGTTTTACTCAACCATATGGAAGCATGCCCTATGGGCAACCTATGGTGTACCCTTCGTATCCTGTCAAAAATCACCCGCCTTATATACCTACTGCTTACCCTCAATATGTTAACCAAAACCCTGTCGGAGTACCTCCGAACCATAACCCATATAATGCTGTCCCCAGTTACATACCACCTTACAACTACCTTTATGCGAAGCCCATGGGTTCCACAACACCCTTCGTAAGGTGGATAGAAGACTACCCTTTGCCCGATGGGTTGAAAATGCCCGCACATATTGGTACTTATGATGGGAAGGGGGACCCGGATAAATTTTTACACCTGTTCGAAGAGGCTATTAGAATGCAGAAGTGGGTCATGCCCGTTGCTTTCCACATGTTTACATATACCCTACGAGACTCTGCTCGTATATGGTGGAAACGGCAAAACCGTAGCATTGTGAATTTGGATGATCTCAAGGCCAAGTTCCGATCACATTTCATCCAACAGAAAAAGTTCACGAGGACGCATCTAACAAAGGCACAACATCGCGTAAGGAAAACGAGAGCACCAGGGCTTTCATTACCGTGATATACCGATGACACCTTTAGAGATAATGGGCTCAAGCAAGACCAAGGCATCTCTGGGTTTCGTGCATGGCCTACTTAAACAGAGTTTGGTGGAATTCCTCTCCCACCTAATCCTTCCGCAACCTATAAAGGCTTGGTGGAGAAGGCTTACACCTGGATCGAAGCCAAAGAAGTATCTACCAATGGGGCTCGTTTGAAAACAAATAAAGTCACAAAAACCCCGCAAGCCACCTTCGTGGGAAGGGTCAAAACAAGCACAAAGGCAGAGAGGTTTACACCTACCACAAGAACATCAATCACGGACTCTTGGCTAATCTGTCTCAAGGGAGATACTCTAAGGAAAGGGCTGCAAAGCCTTTGATCCTCCTCCTCGTTTGGCAAGTAGGGAAGAAGCAGTGATACCTCCAAATACTGCTATTTCCATGACGATTACGGACACGACACCAACAATTTCAGAGAGCTCAAGAAACAGATAGAAGAGGCCGTGAAGTCCGACCAATTGGGACATTTGGTGAAGGGCATAAAGAAAGGTAAAGAAAAGGTCTCCGACACACGCTTGGGAAAAGACACCACACTCACGAAACACCCATCCTCATGGTATACAGGGATGATTCTGGTTTAAAAAGGAAAGCAGCAGAGGAAGCATTATGCGATTAGAGAGATGTCACTTTTCCTTCGATCACAGAAAGTTCTCTCAAATGATCCGCGGTCATCAAAGTCTTGATCTCCAACAGAGAAGTAAACAAAGCCTACTTAGACTGTGGTAGCTCTTGCAAGTGATCTACTGAACATTGTTTTTAAAGCTCGCCCTTGATAAGGTCGAAGAGAGTAGATTCGAAGGCATCCTTGGTAGGGTTCTCAGGGGAACACTCATGGCCCTTGGGAGAAGTCCCTCTAGAGGTTACGATTGGAGAAGGAAGGCTAAAAAGTACATGAACCCTGTTTTTCGTGATCATAAGGTCTGAATCTCCCTATAACCTGTTGATAGGGAGAACAGCAATGCAGAAGATGGGCATCGTTGTCTCCATTATACATGCCGCAGTCAAATTCCAAACACCTTTCGGTATTGGAACGGTTTTTCCAGCTACAACATGAAGAAGCCTATGGAAGTAGGCAAAATGGTCAAACAGGTCTTGGATAGGAGCCTCCGAAAGATGTTCTCAGCTGCACTGATGCCGAAGAACGCATCGTAGTAAACAATCTCTACCCTGATCAGACGGTGGTAATTGGAAAGAAACTCCCTACCTCTTTTAAGGCTGAATTGGAAAAAGTACTACGGGCTAATGCAGATGTCTTCGCATGGACTTACTCCGACATGACGGGGGTCCCTAGAACTCTCACCATAGATGGAAAGCCCTTTGGCACTGAACACAAGCTTAATGAGTTCAAACCCATTGAGCCTATCAAGCAAAAGCGTCGAAGCCTTGCTCCTGAAAGAAATTCCGCAGCATGCAAAGAAGTGGATGAGCTCGAGTGGCAGCATACTCGTGGAGGTGAAGTATCAAACCTGGGTAGCCAATCCGGTGATGGTAAAGAAGCATGACGGAGGGTGGCGGATGTGTGTAGACTTCACAGATATCAACAAAGCCTGTCCGAAGGACTGCTATCCTCTACCAGAAATCGATTGGAAAGTGGAGTCTTTATCAGGGTTTTGACAAAAATGTTTTCTAGACGCTTACAAGGGTTACCATCAGATATAGATGGCGGAAGAAGACGAAGAAAAAAAAACCTTTTATACAGGAAAAGGGCTTTTATTGTTACAAGAAAATGCCTTTCGGTTTGAAAAATGCAGGTGCTACCTACCAACGTTTAGTGGACAAAGCCTTCCATAAGCAGATAGGTAGGAATCTCGAAGCATACGTAGACGATATGGTTATCAAGAGTAGAATGGAGGAGGACATGCTCTCCGACATAAAGGAAACCTTTGACCAGCTTTGCGCCATCAACATGAAGTTAAATCCCAAGAAATGTTCCTTCGGCGTGGAGGAAGGACAATTTTTGGGACATCTGATCACCAAGAAAGGTATTAAGGCCAATCCTTCAAAGGTTAAGGCCATCACAGACTTGTGACCTCTAAGTCCCTAAAGGAAGTGCAAAGTCTGAACGGAAAGCTAGCAGCCCTCAACAGATTCTTATCGAAGGGTGCGATAAATCTTGCCGCTTTTCAAGACACTCAAAGGATGCACCGGATAAAAAGACGTTTCAATGGAGCACGATGCGAGCTTCCTTCCAAAATCTCAAGGATTTCATGGCTATTCTACCTATACTTACTGCCCCAATCAAAGGCGAAGTGTTGTTTATGTACATCGCAGCCTTTTTCGAAAGCTTCAGTGCTGTGTTATTGGCAGAAAGGGAGAAGAAGCAAATCCCCATCTACTTTGTTAGCAGGGTTTTACAGGGAGCTGAGCTAAATTACCCAGAGTTGGAGAAGTTAATCTTGGCTTTGGTCCATGCTGCGAGGCGCCTTCGAAGGTACTTCCAAGCTCATCCCATAACCGTACTCACTGACAAGCCTATTAAGCAGATACTTTCAAAGCCGGAGAAATCTGGAAGGATAGCTAAGTTGGCTATCAAGTTAGGAGAGCACGAAATTGTATACAAAGGTAGAAACTCGGTCAACGGGCAAATATTGGCAGACTTCTTAGCAGAAACACCCTCCGAACCGAAGCACTTCACAAAAGTTGCTGAGAAGAGGCCTGTTAAGACGGTCGAAGGGTGGAAACTTTACATCGATGGGGCCTCCAACTCCGACAGTTCTGGCGCAGGTCTAATGCTTTTTGATCCTGAAAGGAAAGAGTATAATTATGCACTCCGTTTCGATTTCGATGCTACTAAAAATGAAGCGGAGTACGAAGCTTTACTAGCAGGCCTCCGACTAGCTAGGGACATGGAGGTAGAAGACTTAGCTATTTTTGTTGACTCACAACTGGTGGCTAATCAGATAAAGGGTTCCTACGAAGCAAGACAACCTGTGATCAAGCAATACTTAGATAAAGCCAAGGAAATGCTCGAAGGGTTTGCATCCTACAACATAGAGCATGTTCGAAGAAGCCAAAATAAGAAAGTGGACGCACTTAGCAAATTAGCATCAATGGCATTTGCTCATTTAACTAAGGAGGTTCTGGTCGAAGTGTTGACAGATAGGTCCATCGTCCGAAAGGAGGTGTCTGACATAATACTAGAGGAAGACTCAAATTGGATGACTCCAATTTAAGAGTATCTAATAAGTGGTATACTGCCGGAGGATCAGAAATTAGCTCGAAAGGTCCGCATCAAAGCACCACAAAGACAGATTATGGGGAACTACCTATACCGAAGGTCATTTTTGTCTCCATGGCTTCGTTGTGTGGGACCTAGGCAAGCCACCAACATCATTCAAGAAGTACACGGCGATCCTGCGGGCTTCATGCAGGACCTCGCTCTGTTGTTTCTAAGATCATGAGGATCAGATATTATTGGCCTTCGATGCACAAGGACGCAGTAGAAATCATCCAGAAGTGTGAAGCATGTCAAGTTCACTCAAGGGTGCCGAGGCTACCAAAACAAGATATGTATTCTGTAACGTCCGCATGGCCTTTCAACCAATGGGGGATAGAATTCTTAGGCCCTCTACCAATTGCTCTAGGAGGAGTAAAGTTCTTGGTCGTAGCCATCGACTACTTCACGAAATGGGTGGAAGCTAAGCCCTTGGCATCCATTACAGGAAGACACATGGAAAAGTTTGTATGGGAACACATTATCTACCGGTTCAGAGTACCTCACATCATCATCTCAGATAATGGGAAGCAGTTTGCCGAAGGGGTATTTCCAGTGTTTTGCAAAGGCCTGAACATAAAACAATCTTTCACTTCCGTCTACCATCCTCAAGGTAACGGACAAGTGGAATTTACTAACAGGGACATCATCCAAGGAATAGAACGAAGGCTGGGATACAGTCACCACGGTTGGGTAGATGAACTACCTCAAGTACTCTGGGCTCACAGAACGCACATAAAGTCAAGTCATGGGGAAACACCTTTTAGCTTGACATATGGCACGGAAGCTGTCATCCCTTCGGAAGTAAGTGTCGAAACAGAAAGGGTCATGAACTTCGAAGTAGCATACAATGAAGAAAGACTCCGTAGAAACCTAGACCTACTCGAAGAACGAAGGGAAATAGCATCAATCAGGGAGGCTATCCATAAGCAAAAGATTGAAAGGTACTACAACAACAGGGTTCGGCCTTCGACCTTCAAGCTAGGGGAATACGTCCTCCGACTCAACAGTGCAAGTAAAGCTGAGTACCATGGTAAACTAGGGCCTACATGGGAAGGACCCTACGTTGTTAAGGAAACATATGGCAACGTAGTACAAGCGGAAACCTTGGATGGAGACGCTATTGATAGAACTTGGAATGGCACTACCCTTCGTATGTTCTACGTATGACACTTACAATGTCCAAGGACATTTTTTAATTTGCTTTAAATCAATGTATTTGCATTCCTCTCACTTGGGGAAAGAAGCATTAATGGTAGGCGTCTAGTATTCATTTCTTAAAATGATGTAATCCTCCCTACCCACTTAATGATATAACGCATTTCCCTCAAATCTCTTGTTTCGTTCAATACAACAAAGATTTGTCCACCAAGTCGCTTTTATAAGTTTCAATGTCGAAGGGATGTACAAAGACTAACAACACGTCTTGCTCATATGCATAACATCCATCTCAACTTCACATTAACTTTCCTATATGGCCTTAAGGTATTTTAAGCCTTTCGCTGCCCAAAGGATTAAGATGGAGTTGGTCGCAACCCTCTGTCAGCAGTCAAATTATACGATTGCTATATTCTTGGTGAAGTAATTACACACATCTACCATACGCCTTAGGTTGTAAAAATTTTACGTGCAAACAAAAGGTAAAGAGAAGAATCACACTTGGCAAAATAAAGGCTCTAGTGGCCTTGATGTAGATATTACTGACTAGTTTAACTAGTCCCAAACCGTGTATTAACAATCAAAACAAACAAACCATTATCTTAGGCGGAAGCTATACCACACACATCAAATGTTAATTGTTTCATCGTGCATATAGCCCGGAAAGAGAACATGCACAAATTTTTTGAAAACAGGGTACATACCACCCTGGGGATCAAATTACTACCACATGGTAGCCTTCATCAAACTTTGGAATGGGTCGGATCAGCTGAACCTGGGGATGGAACCTTGGGAGATGGAGTCTTCTTCGAAGGGGATGGAGGCTGGACCTTCCTTGGCTTCTTGGCCAGCAGGTCCTCAATAGAGGCCGCTGGGTCCTTCGACACTTCAGTAAGGAAAGGGAACTATGAAGCGGTTAAGGCATTGCCTGCATCATCATACTCCTTTTCATGAGTTGCCATGTAGTATGGAACTTTTTTCAGCTTCACTGGTTCTTTTGTCGCAGCTATCTCCTCCAAAGTGGTACACTTGACATGAAATATGGCCGCATTCACCAGGTTCCCAATTGCAATCCCCACATCATCACTATGGTAAAGCTCCATGGCGATGTAGGGGATGACTTTGGTTACCAAGTCCTCCCTATCCTTCTTGAGCATCTTCAACCAAAGGTTTAACCCATCTACCTTCTCCCTGAGCTTGATCTCCTGGTCCACCAACTTAGCCCTCTCTTCTTCAAGGCCTCCACACTTGGATGTAAGAACGGATATTTGCTCTTTGTAGCCTATGACCTTTGAGCCTTCGAGAGTTAGCTTGCTGCATTCAGCTTCACTTGCTGCTAGTTGACCTTTGAGCTTTTCCACATAAGCTCTGAGATCTTGCACCAAGGGGTTCTTTTCGAAGTCCTCCATTGCTTCTTCACATTTTCTCTACAGGTCTACGTACTTCTTATCCCTAGCCTTCTCCCTGGCAAGCATGACATCCATTTCTTCTCGAGCTTTGGTGACAGCATGGAGCAGCTCCCTTGTCCTAGTATTGAGCTGGTTATCCAACATGCATTGTTTGACATAAATCTTGTCATGAAGATCACAGAGCCTTTCCATGGACATGTTGTCCATCACCCCTTTCCAGCTGGATGGGGTCACACGCTCCACAAGCAGATGACAAGCCAAGGGAGAGGAAAGCTCCTTCGTATCAGGAAGTCCTGCAGCATAAGTAAACCTGTTAATATATTATTACTTGCATATAATCCTTTGTAACAGGAAAGAAACCTTACCATGGATATCATCTCCGCTGGGCCCTTCGATGGTGCGGAAACACCACAACCTTACCCTGGGCACTCTTTTGCGGGTAGTTCGAGAGGAGGAGTAAGCAGGATAAGCTTCCTCTTCGATGCAGATTTAGCAGCCTTCGCTGGTACCTTTCTGCCGGACTCTCTTAACAATGCCGGAGGGTCCTACGATGGCCAACCGTCCTTCGAGCAGGTTCATCGGACTGCAATATTCTCCACAAGCCTGGTCTTCAACATCTATGGGTTCCTTCGGAAGGAGCAGAGGAGAGGACAGTTCGATGGTGAGCATCCACATCATTGTTATTCACCAACACGAAGGAGAGCCCACACCATAGCTCACCTCCGGGATCCTTCGAATAAAGCCGACCTCCTTTGCACCACCAGCAACCACAAAATTCCCGAATGACATCTCTGCAAGGAAAACAGAGATGAAAATCAGAAAGATAAGTTGCTATTTCCTATTTTAATTAAATATTTACATACTTTCTCCATCACAAATAATCTCAGAACTAGTGGAGATCCTCCCGCTTCAGCCAAGACCAGACCATGAACATAATTGGCTCAGGGAATGTTTGGCAATCAGCTAGATGATGAGCCAAACGCTGATACAAAGGATTCCTCCTCACAGTATAGGGCAAGGGATCATTGAACCTTTTTTCATCATATTGAAACTCTGGGTTTAACAATGCAGGGAAAGTTGGAGGAATAATGGTAATTTGGATATAAAAGAATTTTCCTTTCCAATTCCTGATGTTTGTAAATGGCCTATCTATGAGAATGGGAACATCCCTCTCACCCCTCTTTGCCAATGTCAACCAATCTCCTCCAGGGTACAAGTTCAGAAACCCTCTAAGCACAGTTAATGATGGTTCAAACCCATAAGCTTTACACATAACAATGTATGTCGTGAGCTTGGCTAGGCCAAAAGGGTTAAACCTAGATATGTGTACTTCGTAATACTGGAGGAGTTCTAGAATCAAAGGGTGCAAGGGTATCCTAAGGTTGGAGGTGGTGAATGCATGGGTGTATAAGCCTACATGATCCTTTTAAATCGATAAAAAAGTATTTGAAACGTAGCAGATATGAAGGAATACTTTACCTGTTTGTTCGAAGGCTTGATCGGAAGGAGGTTTAGTAGGTGAAAAATTGGGCGTGAGATAAAATTGTGTTAGGGTTTCTTGTTATTGACTTTAAATACCCTCACACATGTTAAATCTCGACCTTACACGTGTCCTAAGTTATCCCCTATCCTCCGGATTTCAAATGCTTTTTTAAATTTTGAAGAGACGTTTTACTTTTACCGAGGAAAGGGTGGTTAGGATAAGTACATGCATTAATTGCGGTCAATAGTTGCTAGACTTTTCATCTTCGTTCATTTTTGTGACGAAGGGGAGGTTTCGTAATTATGTTTGAGTCGTAAGAAATATTTCTTGTTCGTACATATCACTTTCGACTGGGGGGCTTGATGACATACCCTCCGATCGGTCGAAGGACCCCCTTCGACCTCGGTCGATTTGCATTACTAAGACCCAAGTCTTTCTTCCTAAGTCATTGGTGACGTAAAATCATTCATCATTGATATGGTTACCAGTTGGGAACTCGCCAGCCGAAGGCCTATGCCCTTCAGAGTCTTCTCTTGAAGGCACCAAGACAAAGGAGAAACTTGACTTGGTCTTCCCCCACGTTCCCACTATCTCCTTTAGCGGTTACCACAAATCATGGGATGCCCCCATGATCTCCGAAACGTGTTCTAACACTCTCCAAGCTTATTTTCTCATCTATAAATAGGTTGGATGAGTCATTTCAATGGTATGTTCACTCAACACAGTATTTCACATACTCCATATTACTTACAACACATATCACATACTTACTCTCACGCCGGAGGTGGTTCGCAAGGTCCACCCCTTATACCCTTCGATCACCATCGAAATCCTGGTCGTACGAATTATTGTACAATCAGTATTGAGAGACGACATCCTAATTTACTCCAAAAGTAAAGAGGAGCACGAAGAACACCTAAGACTTATCTTGGAGTTACTAAGGCAAGAACAACTGTACGCCAAATTCTCTAAGTATGAATTTTGGATCCCCACCATACAATTCTTGGGCCACATGATTGATAGTCAAGGAGTTCACGTGGATCCCGCCAAGATTGAGGCCATCAAGGAATGGGCCGCTCCAAAAACCCCATCAGAAGTTCGTCAGTTCTTAGGTCTAGCAGGCTATTATCGGAGGTTCATTGAGGGATTCTCTAAAATAGCTAAATCGCTAACCAAACTGACTCAGAAGAACGTCAAGTATGAATGGGGAGAAAAAGAAGAAGAAGCGTTTCAATTGTTGAAGGAGAAGTTGTGTAGTGCACCTATTTTAGCCCTGCCTGAAGGTAGCGAAGACTTTGTCGTGTACTGCGAGGCTTCGCATAATGGTTTGGGAGTTTTCCTGATGCAACGGGAGAAGATGATAGCGTATGCTTCCCAATAGCTTAAGAAGCATGAGAAAAACTACACCACCCATGATTTGGAATTGGGTGCTGTGGTGTTTGCTCTTAGGATATAGAGACATTATCTATATGGCACTAAGTGTATAGTGTATACAGACCAGAAGATTTTGCAACACATCTTGGACCAGAAGGAGCTGAACATGAGACAGCGATGCTGGTTGGAATTACTCAGTGATTACAATTGTGAGATTAGTTATCATCCTGGTAAGGCGAATGTTGTTGTAGATGCCCTCAGCCGGAAGGAGATGATACCACCGTTAAGAGTCAGATATTTTGGAATGACGATTAGTTCGCACCTATAATCTCAGATACTAGCAGCCCAAGCCGAGGCGTTAAGGAAGAAAACCGTCCGACTGAGAATCGCTACGGAATGGTAGAAAAAAATAAAGGCTTCTCAAAGCATTCTGAAAGAACATTATGCTTTGGAGACAGAAGCTGGATACCACTCTATGGAGGAATCCGCGAGTTGATTATGCATGAGTCGCATAAATAAAAATATTCTATTCATCCTGAAGCTGATAAAATGTATCACAACCTGAAAAAACTCTATTGGTGGCCGAACATGAAAGCCGACATAGCCCTGTATGTCAGTAGTAAGTGCTTAACATGTTCCAAGGTAAAGGCCGAATGCCAGAAGCCGTCAGGATTTTTAGTACAACCTGAACTCCCTGTTTGGAAATGGGAGTGAATTACTATGGAATTTATCACCAAATTACCGAGAACAGTTAGCGGCTGTGACGCAATCTAGGTAATTGTGGATCGACTTACTAAGTCCGCTCACTTTCTTGCTATCAGCGAAATTGACAGTATCGACAAGCTTGCTCGGCTATACGTAAAAGATATTGTATCTCGTCATGGCGTGCCTATATCTATCATCTCTGACCTTGACAGCCATTTCACGTCAAATTTTTGGCGGTCACTGCAGACGACCATAGGAACGAAGCTTGATATGAGCACCGCCTATCATCCTTAAACAAACGGTCAAAGCGAGAGGACCATTCAGACGTTAGAAGAAATTCTTTATGCATATGTTATCGATTTGGCAAAGGCGGGGAGAAATACTTGCCTTTGACTGAATTTTCCTACAACAATAGCTATCATACCAGCATTAAGGCCGCATCCCTTGAGGTGTTGTATGGCCGAAAATTCTATTCTCCTATCTGTTGGGCTGAAGTTGGTGACAGCCAACTTACCGGTCCCGAAC
Source organism: Chrysanthemum makinoi (assembly GCA_910596185.1). Taxonomy (NCBI): domain Eukaryota; kingdom Viridiplantae; phylum Streptophyta; class Magnoliopsida; order Asterales; family Asteraceae; genus Chrysanthemum; species Chrysanthemum makinoi. Next base: position 164,590,180 of record OU343219.1, read on the forward strand.
TCGTTCTAGAAACTACTGAGAAGGTGGTTCAAATCCGTAATCATTTGCAAGTTGCACGTGATAGACAAAAGATCTATGCCGATAAGAGACGTATGGCCCTAGAGTTTCAAGTGAGAGACCGAGTCATGTTGAAGGTTTCTCCTTGGAAAGGGGTGATACGCTTCGATAAACGTGGAAAACTCAACCCTTGTTATATTGGGCCATTTCCAATCCTAGAAAGAGTTGGACCAGTAGCTTACAGACTAGTTGAGCAGTGTACACGATGTCGTTCACGTGAGTAATCTGAAGAAATGTCTTTTCGATGAAACCCCAATCATACCTTTAAGAGAGATCCAAATAGACAAAAGTCTAAACCTCATTTAGGAGCCGATTGAAATCATTGGATCGTGAAGTCAAGCGAATGAAGCACAATCATATTCCTATCATCAAAGTTCGTTGGAATTCCCGTCATGAGCCAGAATTCACGTGGGAACGTGAAGATGAGTTCCAGAGGAAGTATCCTCAGCTCTTTACGTCATTATCGGGTAACTTAAAGTGAAACCCAGGACGGGTTTCTTCTGAGGCTGGGAGGCTGTGACAACTAGTAAATTAGCGAGCCATTATAAATACCGCATTACGTTAATTAAAACGAATAAAAAACTTTTAGAAACTATTTTTGGAAATATGATGAGTTGTGTTCGTATCGTTGATTTGATTTCGTAGATCATTATGATATTGAATGAGTATGATATGTTTGATAGTATGTTTATATTAGGCACTACGCGAGTCGGCACAATAGAAACCTAATAACGTGAGAAATAATAATGTTTGACCCGTTAAGCGAAAATAGACGTGTTTAGGATCAATTTTAACGGAAAAATATATTTAAGAACCATGGTGCAACTTAGAAATTTTATCGGTCATGACTAATATATTTTACGAGCCGTTAATAGTGTTTCGGGAAAGTTTAGATAAATTATAATTATGGTCCTTGTGATTTATAACCCCCTTACTTAAAAGAACTTACATGAATGGTCCTTGGAGGGAAATAAAAACCCTAGTGTCACTACCACTTTACCATTTCCATTAAACCCTAAAAACTAACTCATCCCCTCTCCTCTCTCTTGAGCTGCCGCCGAAAACCATCACACCACCACCACCACAGCGCATCACACCTCACCACCACCACCAAAACACTCACCTCACTCTCCTCATCATTTTTACCTACAACACGCGCTACCATCCATCATCACCGCCACCTAAAAACCACACGCGCCACCCTCTTCATTGTTTTGTTGTTAGTACGAGTAGATCGAGGACGAAAAGAAGGTGAGAAATAAGTTTTGACTCGTTGGTGACTCACCGAGTCACGTATATGTATTTTTGGTTCGATTTAGGTTTAAAAACGAAACTAAGTTTTGTTAATAAAAACGTTAATAAAAGTTTGGTATCGTTTCATGTGTGTCGGGTTTGAGTTGTATTGTTATTATTATTGTAGATTGTTTTGAGTTTGATTCGGATTGGAATTGATTCTTGGATTGTTGTTGTCGTTGTGATGATAATCGGGACCAAGAGGTCCGGTTGGTGCCGTTGTGGTTTAGCCGAGAGTTAACCAAGGACCATTAGGGTTCGTTTGATATATTGTTGTTGTCAATTGGAAGATAAGCGGGACCAAGAGGTCCGGTTGGTTTGTTGTTGCGGTAGCCAAGGGAAACCAAGACCATTAGGGTCCGTTTGGTTGTGTTAATGTAGAGCCGAGGGTAAGTATAACAACCCGTAAAATTTCAGATTATTATAATAATATTTATCACGTCAGAAAAATTCAAATCGATTATTTTCTAACTGGTGTCAATATCTAAAATTTAAAAATGAGAGGTCATCTCGTTTCTTTAAAAAATAAGACACCGCACGCACGGTACTTTTCCACTGAGTATTTTTATCGTAAATATGAATTATTATTCTCTTAGTTAAATTTAAGCATGCATAAGCTTAAACCATTGTTTCGGGGAGTTATCCCGCACACTGCAGCACGCAGTAACACACAGAACTAAAAATAAATACTTAGATACGTGAAATATACACTTTTTAACATTCACTGATAATTTACGAAAGAAAACGAGAGGTTATCTCGTGAATTTAGAAAATCACGGCACCGCACGCATACCGATACCGAATTTGTAACGGCAAACAGTTATAATCAAATTTCTGTGTAATAATAATAATATATTATTACACTTACAAAAATGCTCCTAAAAATATAATTTTTATAGTTTTCGGGTAACGGGAAGGTACAATTTTCGCGGAAACTCGACAAAACACGGGGTACAATCTATAGTGTGTCTAATAATAATAAAAAAAACTTAAATATCCTACCCTACCTTTTCCTAATCTACTTCTTTCTTTTTTCTGTGAAATATTCACGCCCCATATCCCATCTCTTTTATCTCTTCGTCTTTGTCTTCTTCTCTCTCACGCCTCATACATAGCCTCCATAGAAGCTACTACTTTTCCAGACATATGTCGCTTTCCTACACTTTCTTTCCAAGGTCAACTATGCGTAGAGACAAGTATGACGAGGATGGAGAAGGAACTGAGCTCAAAATGGAAGTTCCTCATCTCCCATGCTTAAAAGCATGTCAAAACTTTACCACTTATTCTTCTTTTATGGGTAGCCAATTTCCAGGAAGTCCACACATCAAACTCAATCACAAAAACTAGGGTTTTGTAACAAAGGGGTTTTCCAAATTGAATTGGTTATTAGTTAATTCAAGGTGTAATAAAGTCAATTTGAGTGTATTTTGGCTCATTGTAATCGATTCTTGGTTGAAGAATTTATTCGGGTTCCCATTGTGTTCTTGTTCGAATTCTGCTCCTTTTGGCCATGCCACTATTTTGTAAGAATGTTACTCATCTTCTTGATACCTTATTAACGTAATTAATTTCATTTTAATTAATTTTTTGTTTGAAACCCGATCGGATAAGATTTTGTTTGGAACCGTGAATGAATTGTCATGAATAAATCTTGGATGTTGTTGTTGTTATAATGTGGCGGAACCCAGAAAAATCATAACTTGGAAACCTTGTATTGGCTTAGTAGTTCGGCTTATTCCTTTAGCTTATTTGCGGTCTTATCCGGCTGAAAAGAAACCACCACAAGGGTGCTTGGTTTTCTTTTTGATCTGCTGTTAAACAGCCCCAAATAGGGTGCGTTTGAACCTATCAATCAGCCCCTAACGGATGTGTTTTCAACTCCAAATAGATTGCGTTTGTATGCTGATTTCCAGCCCCAAAGTGGGTGCGTTTACTGCTGATTTCTAGCCCCAAATAGGGTGCGTTTACTGCTGATTTCCAGCCCCAAATAGGGTGCGTTTACTGCTGAATTTCAGCCCCAGATAGGGTGCGTTATCTACTGATTTCCAGCCCCAAATAGGGTGCGTCATCTGCTGATTTCCAACCCCAAATAGGGTGTGTTGTCCGCTGATTTTCAGCTTCAAAAGGGTACGTTTGTTTACTTACTTTCTGCACCAAATAGGTGTGTTTGTTTTGCTGCAATGTAGCCCAAAGAGGGGGTGCGTTGGTTTGTATTTGGTCAATGAGAAGCCCCGCGAAGGGTGTGCTATTTAGTTCGCGACGCCCCGACTTATTCATCATATTCCTTGCACGACCCATTTCCAATTCATTTGCAACGCGACCCTTCCATAAACATCACGACATACAAATTTTTGCCAACATAACACTAGATAATATTTGAACACAAAATTATTAAATAAGTAACTTGTTGGAATCACTCCTAAACTATATTTCAAGTGTTTGTAATTAACATGTAATAGGTTGCTTAATTAGGCTTTTATGTTTGTATTAAAGGCAAGGCTTATGTAGAATGCCCATAAGCCTTGGCCCAAGCTCAATAAGGAAAGGAAGGGAACTTGTGTGTTGCCCTAGTTCCTTTCCTTATATAAGCTATAGTAAACCTTCATTTGAAGGTTGGTTGTTCACTCTTAATACATTCCTACGCATAACCTTTGTTACTCTCTATATCGTGTGTGTTTGTGAGTGTTCATCCGATCACTTCTTATCTATTTCTTACATATTGATCTTGTGTTACAATATGGTGACCTAACAGTGGTATCATTCGCCATCTAGTTGGGTGAAACACTTTTGTTTCTTTTGAAGTTTTTATATATACGCGTGGGTTTCGTGTATTCAACTTTCATACGCATAAAAGCTCAAATTTTTACACTTTAAAACTCAAGATTTTTGTGGTTCAAGGTTCATTTAGTGTTAAAGTTTAAGTTTTTAGCATCAAGTTTGAAACTTTATGTGTGTAGAATAGTTTTTGAGCTTGATTTCATTCATGTACTTTTGTCTACGTGTAAGGTGAAAAAGTGTTTTAGATCATCAAGTTTCAAACTTTTGTGTTATTTTGGTGATATTGAAGCTCTTTCATTATTAAAATCAGGTTTCTAAACATTTTTAAGCATAAAAATCAGTTTTGGTGATAGTTGGTACTTTCTACTCGTAACAAAACTCTAGTTTTGCTCGTAAGCACAAAGTCTACGCCTAAGCAGCACTTTACGCGTAAGGATTTCTTCACTTGATCTTCACAGTTGTTGGTTTACTCAGTGTTTTCTTGCTTGGATAAGCCTGAAAACACTTTGACTTTGGAGATCTTTTACACTGGTATAAGTGTAAAGGATTTTTGGGCAAAACCCTAGTTTTACGCCTAAGCTAAAATCTTACGCGTAGAATTTTCTTTGCCTAAGCATTTCTTACGCCTAAGCTTGTCTTACGCATAAGAAAATATTATGCATAAGGATTCTACTACTAAGCCTTCGGTTTACGCCTAAGCTAAGTTTTCCTTGTAAGATATTAGATTTCATAAACATAACAATACTTAGATCATAGAGGCATATGGAGTGTTTAGAGAGAGAGAATGAGATGTTCTAGTGAGAGAAGCACATAGAAGGTAAGATTGCAAATGAAAATCCAACCCTCTCCCTTGTGGGGAGAGGGCTATTTATACATATAATTACGCCCTCCTTCGGGCTGTGGATCAGGCATACAATGGGTAAAGACCCGTCCTTCCTCCACGGTGTTGCACTCGACTAAACTACGCTAATAACTAACTAACAAATAATGTAATAAACGATATGCCTACGAGCTAACTTAAGCTAGATTATATTTGGGGTGACCGATGCTTCTGTAAAACCTAAAAATACGAAACGTGTTAAGAGACTAAAATACCCTTGAAATCGAACATTTATTAAATACGTAAAATACATTTATGTTCATTTAACGAAATTTAAAATTTAACTTACAAATAATTAAAACTTAACGAATATGTTTATGTGAATCGACTTTTAAAAACGAAAGTTAAACGTCTCGCGTGAAATAGTTGGGCCGTTCGTTGGGCCTTGTCTTTCGTTTAATTGTGAAGCATTGGGCGTGTGACGGTTGGTCTAGCAAGCCGAGAGCCCAAGTTGGTAGTCTTTTGTTCGTTTGGTTCAAGCCTGCCAAACCCATGCCCGTCGGTACACACCTTTATATACAAACATTTATCACAAATTTGGAACCCTAAAAGTTTACAAGTTCGGCTCATCCTCTTTCTTTCTTTTTTCCTCCATCCGATCGCTGCACTCCTTGGTGTCATTGGTATTTTGATTCCGACGCAAAGCTAAAGGTATAATCAAGTTTTTCTTGTCACACTTTTGATACATGTAAACGTTATTATATGTTGAATATGTAAGGTATGAGTCGAGTCTTTGTATGTGAGCCATATAGAACCGAACAAGAACATATATATGAATCGGTTAAAGTATAACATACGAACGTCGAATATATATAATGTACTGCAGTGATATGGGATATGAAAATCATGTATAGCGAAACATATATATAGCCGAAACCTATGAATGATTTTAAGCATGTGTTTAAATAAGTAAAGAACATGAAAAACGTAAACCCTAAGTTGATGTGAGTCGAGCCATGCATAACCGAACCATAGGATTAAGGGAAACGTGTATCATGCGTGTGTTTGTGAGTCAAGTGAGTCTGTCGATATGTTAACCTACCTCGTGTTCAAGTCTTTTATGAAAATATGTGCATGCGTGTGTGTCGATGTATGTTTAAGTTGGATAGTGAGTAACTTGTGTTGTCACATGAAATCATAGACGTGCACGTGTATAAAAGTGACGTATTGTATGTGTATAAGTAACGAAGGGTTAAAGTCATGAGGTGTCGCGTAAATAAATATGAAGTATGTAACTTGTGCATTTCGTTAAAAGCTATACGTCGATATAGAAGAGTTAGGTTAACTTTATGTTATAGTTGTGTCAATTTACATGCATGATTATTTAGCGTAGTCTTTTGGAACAGGGTCTTGATGTGTCGAGTGCATGTTTGAAACTGAGTTAAAAGTGTGGTGTGAGTTGATTTGAGTATGAGTGAGTGTTTGCATGTGTGTGTGCGTGCATAGTAAAGCAAGAAAAGTAAGGTTGTTTTCATACGTGCTAGGTTAAAGTAATGAGTTTAAAAGACGTAACATGTAAAGTAAATGCACAATGTTATGATATTAAAAGAGTGGGAAACCCTAGAACATAAATGAGAGTCGATTAGGGTTTGAAAGCTAAGTGTGTAATTCATTATTTCATGTGAAAATAGTAAGTCATTTAGGTCATAAGTAACTGTTGATTTAACGTATAACAAGCTAGTAATTAGTGTGTTGTTAAGCATCGTGAGTTATGATTTTATGTAAGAAACTAAGTATCATGAATTAAAGTAATGCATGCATGGTCTCATAGGTTGGTTGTTAATGATTAAAGACCTAAAACGTTGTAGTTCCGTCCGTCACTAAGAATAATAGTATACTTACAACTCTAAGAATGTTAATGCGATGAATCCGTTATAACTTAATGATGCTAACAAGTATTAAATAAATCATAATCCGTGTAGATTCGTTGGAAGGAGCGCTGACGTTATATCTTCGTGATTCACTCATTCGTTTGCTTTTCTCTCATTTGCTTTAAGGAACAGATATTGGACCTTTCAGTAAAGGTTTCTTATGACGTTTCTTTTCGTTAGCTCTTCTATTTCAATTATTAGGGTTCTCGATGCCATTGCTATGAACCCTTTTAATTGTTTGATCTTTTTTGCTTATACGAACTTGTTTTATTGAATCATGCAATATCTAACTTGAACGTTATGTTAGAAAGACTTTGATATGCACATCTGTTGAACCTTGTTATATTTGATTATGAACTTCTGAATTGTGAACATTTGGTTATGAAATTCTAATTATGAAAGTATGATATGTGACTACGACATTAACCCGACTTGAACCTTTGAACATGAACCTTATGATATGAATTATCGATATGTTGCTCATTGAACTTTGTGTTTGATTATGATCGTGTCATTTATGACAATGCATTTGACCTAAGTTAGTTTGACACGAGCCAAATATTTCACTAGTCATGGGGTTCCATGTCCGTGTCATGATGCACCTCGACATGACTAGGGCAGTAGAGTGATGTTCTGCTACGTCCCTTTCTATTATCTGATTATGAGCTCGCTATATATTGTATGGCCACTATCTGCTTGGGGCGTATGGATGCATCCTAGATCGATCGTTATCGATATGTTTCGGTGAATGATGTCGTGTGCAATACGCGTCTTCACAAAATTCTAGGAGCTAGCTACTCCAATTAGTTTATGAGGTTACCTTCTGAATAAGAAAGATATTTCGATATGATATGTTCGGGCTCGTGGTAGTTAACTAAATCTGTATCTATTATTTCGTGAGTATTAGATTTTGATTCGGTGCGTTCAAGTGTTTATAATTATGTGCTAGGTTTATTATATGTTGTTATATGTGGTTATGCTTTTGTATGTTTAAGTGACTACGTCACTATGCTAGGATATGATTAATATGTTTTCAATATGATTAGCGGTCGTCATCGATATTATGTTAGTTTATCGTTATGTGAATTGGTTGATCGATGAGATGAATGTGCTAGTGTGAAAGTGATATCCGAGGTTTATTAAGTATGATTGTTCATTAATCTGGTGAACTTTGCCTATCCGTTAGGGTATATCTGTTTATGTTGATCGCCATGTTTAGACTCATTTATATTAAGTTTTGTTTGGAAAAATGTTTAATTATGATATCACATTTTTGATAATTTGCTAATTGCTATGCTATCTCTTTTGCTTATTTAGTTATAGTTTTCCTACTATGTTTCTATTTGCATGTGTGACCATGAATTATTTGCTATTTCCTTCTTTGCAATATTGGATTAAGTGTGTTAAGAATTAATTGATTTGTATGAATGCCATGTTTACTTTCTAGAAATTGTCCGTTAGCCTTTTGATATTTTGTTTGGCTCATATGTACTCGAATTTCCTGATTTAGTTAATGTTTGGTTATCTTGATGCGTTTGCGTTAGTGCCATCAATATGATATGTGTTTGTTCTTAATTGCTATTTGTTCTTCCGGATTTCTGTATGATTGTGTGTCCGCAAAATCTTCAATGATTCATTGATCTTATTCCGTTGTGACTTCGTTATTCGTTTCTTTGTTTTATTTCGTATTTTCCATTTTGTTTAGTTTCGTTTCGTTATATATCATTCACTGGGCTTTGTAAGCTCAGGCATTTTCTTTTCTGCGGTATTAAGCATTCAAGATGAGCTGATGGGATAGCTGATCTGGGTTGAGAGTAGAGATGAGAGCAAGATTTGAAATAGGGATCTTAGATTTATTTTGATTATTAAGTTATTTATATTTTCTTTTGTAAGTTTTGTAAAGGCTTCCGCTTTTGTATAGTACTTAAGGTTCTGATATGAAACCGTATTTGTGATATCTTTACCCTTGTCGGGTTAGGGTGTTACAGCTTCACTATAGAATTTCCAATTCCTAACAATCTCCCCCTAAGGGAGGTCACCCCATGATTTACATTTTGCATCCTAGCATTCTATTTAATCTTTAGTCTTGAGCTCGTAGACTTCAATTCATCAAAATATTCAATCTTTCTGCTTTCGTGGTAATTTCTTCATAGTCCAACTACTTTGTACATTAAGAGGAGGTTATAGAGCTGATCCACATTTTGATGACCTTCGAGCTTTAATTGAGATCATCAGCCACAGTTGATCTCAGCATCACCCTTTGTTGTGTTGCCCTCATATGATGTTGTGACAAATGGACCGACATGCTCACATTCTGGATCAAGATGTCTTCTTATCAGAGTAGCGGAAGCTTTAGTTGATTCATGATATTTGCAGCAGCGTAGCAGAAGCATGGTGTGATAATATCAGAGTCGTTGATGCACTTATCATGATTTCTTTATAAATGAATGTGTTGTGTGAGCATGCATCTATGGATTGACCTCTCCATTCTGATCAACTGCAAACGTTGGGTGTACCTGCACACAATAGTTAGCAATAAAGTGCACGAAAAGTGTCTTTGATCACTTTCGTTGAATTGAGGTACAAGGCCCACGGTTCCCCGTTGATCAGTACAAGTACTTTCTGTGATCAGGTATAATTCCGAAGAATCTCCTTGACGACAACACGGAGCTGCTCTAGCTGTTCTCAAACCGGAACGTCTGAAAGAAGACAACACGGAGTGAGTGAATCAGCAAAGTGAGATTTACTGATTGATTAAAAATGATTTGAACAACAATCGTGTATTGCATATCAGAAAGAGTTTTCGCAATACAACGAAGGTTTTATATGAAAAATCAAATTTCAATCATAAACACCTTTTGATATTTGCAAATGTGATACACAGTCGATGTGCTATAGAGAAGAATTTTAAGCCCAACGACCGGTTTTTCAAAGGTATCTGTCAATCCATAACCTGAACCAGGATTGATTCATAACATTGAATCGCCCCATTGTTTCTGTTCAGTTGTCACATGGTTGATCTATTGGATAGATCTCACATGCCACCTACCAAGAGCTTGTTTGATGTTGGCTCTAGAAGGCTTTCCATCTTCATTGTGAATATGTTATCATATCACTCAGATGTTCTGGCAATACCACAAGGATAATGCGTAGGACTCTTAAAATATGTTCTCTCTTTCCACATTGTGTGAAACAGAGAGTCTTAATTGACAGTGTCCTAATGAGATTTAGTGATGATCTCGTGGCTCTAGACTCAATAGTGCACGTTTGTTTCCTATGCCGGAGACTAGGGAGAGGGTCTCCTTCTTCAATATCAACAATCTCTAAGAGAAAGTCGATAGATAATGTAGGTTCCCCGTGGGAATGAAACAAGTCCTTTTAAGAGGAACTTGAGTAGCTTGGGAAGATGTAGTGTAGTGCGTCACTGGGTCCATGACGTCTTGTCTTCAATACCAGTGTTACCTTGGTAAACACCAGTAGCATATGTATTGAACCCGGTTTCTGCCCTAAGGTTGAATTATTGGAGGGCTATTTGTTTTCACCCTTTTCTCATTCATTTCTTTTTCATTCTTCAACCCCTTCAGTGCTTAACGAGACTTCATTACTAGAACCTTGTTGGGTTTATTCCAGTTCTAGCTCTATCTCAGTCTGCACTCTTCCCATATCTCATTTTTCTCCTTTTTTCATCATACCTAAGGACTCTACACTATCTAGTGGATTGTCCCTGGGTAGATCCCTCCGGCTCTGGTGGGATCGTGGGAACTAATACCTAACCTAACCATCCTTATATCTCCATACATAAAGTAAATTTGGTCGATCTTTTTGGTATTGTTCTTCTGCCATTGGAACCAATTGAAAACCATTTGAAAATCAATCCAGGTCCTTGTGATATATTATCAAAGCATTTTGTACCTGAATTGTTTTGATATTTTAGAAAAAGCTCCCCCTCAACATGTGCATCAAATTTTTGAAATCGTTTTGGCACATGGAGGCAAGAGGAAGAATTCACTTCTTTGATTAACATTTTCTAAAACTATCTACATCACTTTCCCGATCAAAATTAATATTTTTAAATACTTTGTTAAGGTAATTTTGGGAAAGTATGTGGTTTTCAAAAAGTTGCTCCCCCCTCAATATTTGCATGGAGATTCGAAAGTGTTTTGCACATACTAGGGAAAAAGTTCTTAGAAGTACAGTCACGATCATATTGCCACACGAAAACCGTTAGAAAATCAATAAAGGTACTTTAACTTGAAACATACGAGTATTTGTACCTTGAAGGTTTATTTTCCTTTTAAAATGCTCCCCCTCAATATATGCTTCGAGATTCGAAAAGAGTTTAGCACATATTAGAGAGCAGTATGCACTTTGAGACAAATTGGTTACCTTTTATCAGATTGCATATTTATATCACATTTTCTCCCCCGATAAAAAATTTCAAATCCTTTGAGATTTTGGATCTCAAGTGATTTAAATATGTAAGAAACAAAACTTGTTGGAGAAAAATGTGTCCGGTTTTATTTGATCTGAAGTGGACAACTCCTAAGTTCCCTTTTAGACTAAAAAGGAACAACAATCCATAACCTACCACTACTATATACATTATAGTTATAGTTGTTCATAGTACAATCACCACATTACATAGATCATAATACAAAACAAAACTACTACAGGAAGATGTCTTCATTCAGTTCTTTGCAGTAGTTTGTAATGACCTTCATGTAATCTACCACTCACAAAACTTTCAAGGTTGCGAAAGATCTTTCTCGTCTTAAGTCTTCGTCCGATCGCAGCAATGAACTCTTCACATCTCTTCAAATCCTGTTCAGACCAGAATTTTGTTTTGTTCCACGGCTTCAAGTCAAGTTTGATTTCCTTCACCCTTGAGTTCAATTCTTCTTCTACCATCTTGAGTGTACCATCACTGAACTTGTATAGCTCGCACAACCTCATTAGCATTCTTGACCCGTATCTGTCGCTAAAGAGGACTGCTCTAGGGGTGTAAATCACTGTATAGTCGTGGCGAAATTCATGTCTTGTGGCTTCCCATTGATGTCTCGTTAGATTGACCTGAGTCTGGTAGCTTTCCACGCCTAGTTGGAAATCACCAACTCTTTGTCGAATGACTAAGCCCCTGATCCAAAGATTGACAGCAGCAGAGAGAGCCTTCTTTTCACGAATAGGTAAATGGTCTAGATGTCCTTGGAGGTTCAGAAGATAGAGATCTTCAAATTCATTTGGCAGCAAATGTTTGAAGTCGTTTTCTTCTATAACTTGATCTTTCAAGTCTGCTCTTCGAAGAACAATCTTCTTCAGGTAATCATAGCCATAGATTGAGAAGATCTCTACACTGACAACACTTAGAATACGCAGCTTGGATCGAATAGCTTTGCGTCTCTTTTCAGCTCCATGTCTATCAATGTAGAATTTCTTCTTCTTGAACCACCAATGAGAAATGCCGTACGAAGCAACGATGTCATACACTTGTTATTTTTCTGTCCAGAATTGATCAGGTACCATCTGCTCAAGACCCGGATCTATGTAGGTTGCAACTTTCATCTTAGAAATTGATAAAGCTGGTTTTCTTTCTCGAGTTGGGCACATAGATAATCCAGTCATGGTTGAAGAAGAACTCTGATTGGATAGTCAATTGTCCCGTTCACCTCCGGAGGAAGAGGTTGTTAACATCAAACTGATTGATCTGCTCACTGACTTGATCATTCAGCATTTTATGGCATTCTTCCATCTGGTATTGAAGCTGATTAGCATCAAAGTGGAAGACTTTGACGATTTCAAACGCTGGGCCTTCAAGATCTTTAGGAGTGATTGACGAAATTCCCTACTTCTCACAAAACGACTTCATAAAGCTTCCCATATCCCCTGTGAAGTAAAGAAGAGAGTCTTCTGTTGGAGCTTCATAGATGGAAATAATGGTTGTAGCCCAATTGTTGTCAGGGATTATCGAATCAGACTCAAGAATGGACCATGAAGGTTCAGGAGTTTGAGGTTTATCTTTGGTGAGCCAGCTTTGAGTCATGTCCTTTGAAGGTGCAACTCTAGACGATTTGAAGTGTTTACCCTCAATATAAGCGTCCCACCAATCTTTTTCTTCTGTAACTTTGGGTATATGCTTGGTGGAGACGTCGTCGTCATCTGATTCTGACTCATGAGCAACATAAGACTCTTCGTTAAGCATCTGGTCTTCAGGGATAGAAGAGAATGTGGGTGTAAACCTGGAATCAACCGTGGTCCAAGCTGTAGACATCTTCTGAGTACCTTGACCTCCGGATGAACTGGTTTGATTAAATGGTTTTGGTGAAGATGTTGGTGGATTTGTCATAGTAGTTGTGCCAGAAGATCCACCAGATGAAGTTCCAGCTCCACCTGTTGGAGGAGGAGGAGGAGGAGGTGGAGATTTAGGACCTTTATGCAACGACTCCAACACCGAAGTCCTCCTTTTCTTCTTTGCCTCTCTTTCTCGAATGTCCTCCAGAAACTGTAAATGATTATCGTGCTTTATCGATTCTTCGAGAGGCACGAATAACTTCTTATGGACCTCATCTAGATGCTCGTTAGCGTCATACATTTTATCCGAAAGGACAACTCTCATATCTGAAATGGGTAAGTCTTTAAACCGTTGAAGCAGTGGAGCTTGCATTTCCCATTCTACAGCATCTTTAACTTCGGCTTCAATGGCGTCTGCTACACCTTCATCGAAGTTAAGGTTCTCCAGCTTGGAGACACGACGCTCGAGGACGTTGATAGATTTAGGTAGGTGCCTCTCAAGAGCTTCAATACGTTTCACTGCCTTGTCGAGCAATTGCTCAGATGTTAAGATCAGAGGTGGTGACGCCGGTGGAGTGTCTGTGTCATTAATTGTGACAACTGGTTCGTGTGATGGATCTTTAGCTGGTTCAGGTGGTGGAAGTGCGGTTGTTAGAGCAGGTTTGGGTGGTGGAAGTGCGGTTGTTTGAGCAGGAGCGGGTGGTGAAAGTGGAGTAATTACTGATGAGGTGAGAATCGGTGCTGACATTGGAGGAATGGTTGATGTGTCTTGCTGAATGATGACCGAGAACATGGGCTAAACTTCTTCCTTTTCATTGGTTTGCTTGTCAGACTCGATTTCTGAGGGTCCGTCCTTTAAGAATTGATCACCATAAGTAATGTCAGGATCAATATTCTTCAGTGATGATAATAATCCTGTGGACATGTTAGTTTCTTCCATACGGAGGTGATCCTCAGATCTTGACTTGAGAGTCTCCTGAGAACCTTCCAGCAGATCATTTCCCCCAACTTCCATAACTTGCTTAACAGTGTCCATCTGTTCAGACTCTGTCTCAAGCACTGGAACCTCATCAGTAAAATGTGTTGTCTCCTGACTTTCTAACAGAGTATCACTGGAAACAGGGGTTTCATCAGGTGTATTAGGCACAACTTTTTCCACTCCAGATTATACTTGTGCAGAGGAAGATTCAACATCTCTTTTCTTGAGTAGGAATTGGGTAGTTGTTTTTGGAGGTGGAGAAGAGATAGTCAGTAGCATTTGAGCGACTTGTTCTGCTTCTACTCCTGCAATCCCTTTACCTTTGTCTTGTGTAGAAGGAGTGGTTTGTCGTGGTGCTGACACTAGTTGTCGTATCACAACACCTCCCACTGGTGGTCTCTGAGGCATGTTTAGACTATCCAGGCTTTGTTGAATCCCTTGTTGCACTGCCTATCAAATGCATCTCACTTTCTGGAACCTTGGTTTCTTCATCATTACCCTTTCCAGTGTCTTTCCTTCTCCTCTTTTGCTTTTGAGACGGAGAGTCAGTAGAAATGGAACTATCACGACTCTTATTTTTCTTGGGTAAACTAGAGTAGGTAGACTGTGATTGTTTGGATTTGGATAGTGCGGGAGTAGACTTTGGTGTGTCATCATTGGTTGTGCCGGAGGCCTTCTTTAAGTATCTCTTGAAGTAATCAGCTTTCTTAATTCTTTCTGAAAGAAGAGCTTCAGGGATAGTCATTCCAAAGATTTCCTTGTCATGTCCTCTGGCAACATATTTTAAGTTGCCAAGAATGAATTCATCGCTGGCTTCATGAAGGGCTGACTCACTTCATGGAGTAAAATTGTAAACTGTTGCGGTCTGTATAATGAGCTTTGAAAACCTGATGTTGGGAATCACTCTTTTGCCAAGGCCTTTTCTTCCTTTGACTTTATTAGAGAGTTTAGTCTCAGTGATAAATGTATCTAAAGACAAGGAGAATTCTTCCCAAATACGTTCAGCAAAATCAATGTTTTTCCCTTTAACCATCCCCAACAGAATTTGCAGAATAGGATCCCTTACTCTGTCTGTCCCTGATGTTTTTACAGTCAAGCATAAGTTAAGATCGCAACAATCGTTCTCCATGGTTGATATATTTCTGCGTTGATGAGAGAAGAGATCTTAGTTAGCACTTATGGATATCCCAATTCATTAACAAACTCTATTAGTTCTTCAGTAGTGGGTGGAGTGTCGAATGGATTAGAGGTCTCTTGGTGTGATCTGAAGAGCATTCCTGAGAGTCTCAACGGAGATGTCATACCACTTGTCTTCAAGCTTACAAGAGTATTTAGCAGTTATCTTAACCCATGTCACAGTGTTCCAGAATTGTTGAAGATAAATGGAAGGCATAGTGCAATGCTTAGTTAATGCTCCAAAGAAGTTGGTGTCTTTCAAAATGTCAATAGCCAATCGGTAAATTGGATTCTGTTGGCCTCTATCCACATCTACATAGCAGTTGCTCTTAGCTATAGCAACCCATTCCGCAAATGGAACTATTTCATCATCTGTCGGGATGATGGTTGGTGCAGTGGTAGCAAGGATATCAGAGGATGTGGTGTTTGCCATTGAAATCTAGTATCTGTTTTTAGATCGAATGATTTAGGTAGATGGAATCTGCACAATGGGTTAAGATTAGAGAGATGATACAAGAAATGATAATCATGATAGAGGCAAGTATAGCAAAATCAGATAACCTACCACACAAACACAAGTTAGACAACTCGCTATGAGGAATGTTGAGAGAGAAAGTAGGTAAAGCGTTTGACCATATGAAAAAGTGATTTGACCAAGAGACAACACGCATACTTAAGCATACAGGTTTAGCGAGTTGTCACATTAAGTCCCTATACTTAGCAACTCGCATAATTATCAAGGTAAGGCAACTCGCAAACAACATAAGATTTATCAACATGCATTTAAACAACTCGCATGTGTGGCAACTCGCATACATTAAGAGACTTATCCAATTGCATAACTTAAGAGACACGCACATCAGTTCAGAAAACATAAAATTTTGAAACTTAAATCACACCAATTAGCATTAAATCACTTCCACATAGCATGCAATAACCAGGACACATAATCAAGATACCTGACACATGCACACATAAAGGGACATGATTATTCTTCCCCAAATAAGAAACATATGAAGAAGCACAATTCTCCCCCTCAATCAATGATATGCGTAAACAAGTAATCATTGATTGAAGCAGTTCCTTGCCGTGGGTCTTAGGCGACTTAAGTTTGTGATAAATAAGTCGAGTAATGATAGAAACTTAAAAGGCTCTGTTCGAACTTCATCTAAAGCCCCGTGCCATTGTTGAATGACATTTCTAGGACCGTAGATGTTATCGATAACATAAACGATATATCTTTTATTCAATTTTGTGTAAAAGTAAATTTAGTGCAAAGTAAAAAAAAATTTTGCAATTTTTTTTAAGTGAATGTAGATAAATTTGTACAAGAATTAATGAGAACGAGTCCTGAATAGTGGTGATCAGGAGTCCAAGTACATGGTACGTCAATTCTGACAAGCTACGATTCCTGAGTGAGCAGTCTTCAGTTCTGTAGGGAACCAGGTCATGATGTTCATGATTGAATTGAGCATTGTACCTGAAAAAGACTGAGGAGTATCTGAACTAATAGCATATGTGGAATGACATTTTGAGGGGATTGAAGCAGTTATGTGCTCATCATTGGATTTCATACATTCAGGCCTAGGAGTATCATTAATGGGAGTCCCTTTAAGACCAACATTCATGAAGATTTTCCCTGTGGGCATCCACTTAAGACAAGATCTAGGTGAATAAGTCCGTTTGGTTCCTGTGAACTTAAATAATCTACCAGTAGGAATCCACTTAAAACAACAACTAGCAGAGTTAGATCCTTTAGTTTTAGAAGAAAATGTAACCAATTCCCTGTTCTAAACATTGGTCCTTTTGCAATTAGTTTGTTTCTTAGGGGAGTGGTCAGTCATTTGATGCTTCTTATGTGGTCTAGATGATCTCCTAATATTCCTGATTTTAGAGCTTAGATCATTAAGCTGGGGATTGTTATTCATCATATCGAATTTAGTTGGTGAAGTGACTGGTTTTGACAAAACTATATCTTCATCAACTTGAGAGGCAAACTTAGATTTTGATGGTTTGAATCTTTCTGTTCTAAATGCATTGGGCTGCCTAACTACAGATCGTTCTGCATAATTGCTTACAATTGGCTTACCCAAGGTTGATGGTTTTGCAAACTTAGTGTTCACTCTATTTCCAATAGTTTTCCTAAGCTCATTTTTTAAGGCAACAATGGTGAAGCTCTTATCCTGAATTTGGGCTTTGAGGGCATCAATGTCCGCCAACAAGGAGTTAGTTTGATCCAACAGCTTGGTGTTATTCTCTAATAAGTTCTTTCTCAAGGACTCATTTTCCCTTAATAGCTTGGTCACACATAAAGCCAATTCATCATTCCTAGATTTAATCGCATCACCAACCTCTGAGTTAAGATTGTTCATCCCTATATTACATTTCTTATGCAGATCTGAGAGTTGTATTTTCAGATTACATATGGTTGAGTCTTTGTCCTGAAGCTGGGTTTTTAACTGGTTAATTTCAAAAAATTCTCGAAATTCTGGGAATTCGGATTTATACAAGGTTTTGTAGCAAGAAAACTTTATTCTTTTTGTTGTATTGCAATTTCTAAGGAAATACAGTGTTTTTCGAGAATTGAGTATTTGTTAGAAAGTTCATCAAAAACCCTTTTTTCAACCATTTCATTTGTTTTAAAAATTCTAGACTCAGTCTCAACCAAAGAACATTCATCCGAATCATATTCAGCCTTAAGATCAGTTTGTTTAGGTACATTAGCAGACGCATTATGTTGAACAGTTAAGGATACCTCATCAGATGAAAATTGTTCATCCAACTGTTTGACATGTGCATCCACATCAGGAGTTACCGAACTGCTGGTTACATCATTCTTTGTTGTATATGATATTCTGCATTCAGCAACACCCGACCTTTCAACTGAAACATTACCCGACATTTCACCACTATCTCCTAATTGCACTTGACACTCATTCACGTAAACATCCTTTTGAGTAGCTTCCTCAATGTACTTTTCCACATTATCCATTAGTCGGATAAATGTGTCGATGAACTCCTGAATTTCCATTCCAGTATGTTTCTTGAAAGAAATTCCAGTCACGTGTTGATCGAAGTCTGCGGAATATTCCCCATTGATGAATGGCTGGAATTGGTTGTGGATTACCTGAAGTGCAGTATTGGAATCATCTTTTAGTACATTCCTATTGGTAAGTTGCAGCTTCAATAGTTCTAAGTTCGTAAGCAAGGTTCTCGTCAATGTAGGTAAGTCCTGACGGAAAAGAGCACTACATGTTCGATCCACAGTTGTGGATAAGAACTATAAGAGATGAGAGTGAAGTAGTTGATAGGGCTCAAGGCTGCATTCCATTAGCAAGGCATTTTGGAGCATAAGCTGGTGTAATTCCTTAGGATTTGACTCAAAGTACGAAGTGTTTTGATCATCATTGATTGAATCAGTCATGAATATGCTCTCTGAGTAATATGAACTTTGTATGCTGTCCACCGAGTCATATAGTTTGAGCACATTGGAAATTAATGGATCAGTGGTGTAAGCCATAATATCAGATTCTACGGAATTTTACTATTCCTTGATTAAACGGAAAAATAGATTCTTTTACGGGATTTTACTAAATCAAAAGAACAACCGTAAAATATAGCACGAAGAAGTGACAAGTCTCAATAGACAAGTAGTGAACTTGACAAGTCGCACCCTAACCAAGTCGCTTAGAGATCAACTCGCTTAAGCAACTCACTTAGAGAACAACATGCTTTGAGGTCAACTCGTTTAATAGACAAGTCGCATAAAGGGACAATTCGCTTAATAGCCAAGTCGCATAAATCAACTCGCTTAGAGCACAACTCGCATAGAATACAAGAACACAAGTCGCTTAAGAGACAACTCGCTGAAGCACACAACTCGCTTTCAAAGAAGCTAACTTAGGCGACAACTCGCTTAAGTATCAACTCGCAGAAGTGACAACTCGCTTCAGGCAACACCTCAACTCGCTTCGAAGAAACTTTATACGAGACTCAACTCGCTTATGACAACATTCAAAAAACAGCCACTTTACAAGCCAAAAGCAACCCAACCACGATGATTCAAGCCTTCCAATTCAAAACCTAAGCAAATGTGATGATTCTAAACACAAAAGTACAATCAAAATCCAAACTTCAATGCTAGAAATGATCCAAATGATTCAAACTCTTCTAAACACTTTTAACCCCAAAAACCTTATGAA
This sequence comes from Chrysanthemum makinoi, assembly GCA_910596185.1. Lineage (NCBI taxonomy): Eukaryota > Viridiplantae > Streptophyta > Magnoliopsida > Asterales > Asteraceae > Chrysanthemum > Chrysanthemum makinoi. Next base: position 164,609,701 of record OU343219.1, read on the forward strand.
ATCCACTAAAACAAAGAGCATGAAAGATGAGTGATCAAGCCATGGCTCTTGATACCAATTGTAAGATATTAGATTTCATAAACATAACAATACTTAGATCATAGAGGCATATGGAGTGTTTAGAGAGAGAGAATGAGATGTTCTAGTAAGAGAAACACATAGAAGGTTAGATTGCAAATGAACATCCAACCCTCTCCCTTGTGGGGAGAGGGCTATTTATACATAGTATTACGCCCTCCATCGGGCTGTGGATCAGGCATAAAATGGGTAAAGATCCATCCTTCCTCCACGGTGTTGCACTCGCCTAAACTACGCTAATAACGTAATAAACAATATGTCTACGAGCTAACTTAAGCTAGATTATATTTGGGGTGACCGATGCTTCACTATAAAATTTCCAATTCCTAACATTCCTCAAGTCTACGCGTAAGCTATTCCTACGCGTAAGCTCTCTTGTTACGCATAAGTTGGTTTTTACGCATAAGGTACTTTCTACGCTTAAGCTGGTTTCTACGCATAAGGTTACTTCATCAACATTGTTTCATTCGACTACAAAGATCCATCATCAACAAAAGTTTCAAGATGTATCAACCACCATACTCTAGCTACTTTCCTCATGAGTATCCTCAACAACAACAACTACAACAACAACAATTCTATCAACAATATCCTCCACCATCTCCACAACAATTGCAACAATTTCAACAACAATTTCAACACTTTCCTCAAGGAGCAAACCCTCTTCCACCACAAATGGTTACACCTAAGCCTCATCAACAAGTACAACATTACACATACTTTCAAAATCAGTATCCAGCCAAGTATGCAATGAATGTTACAACTCCGAAGGAACCCTCTTGGTTTGCAAAGATGTGTGAAGCTTTAAGTAGCCAACAATCAATTTATGAAGCTGGATCCCTTGATAGACCTCCAATGCTCACTCCCGGTAACTACGATCAATGGGTGATAAGGTTCTTTAGGTTTTGTGATCTCAAGAAGCCACATGATAAGTTTTTGAAGAAGGTTATTCTTGAAGGTCCTTTTCAGTTACCTACTATCACTGTACCCGGAGATCCGACTGCCAATCCACCAAGAGATGATATCACCAACATTGTCGGTATTGATCAACTTACTACTGATCAACTTTATCACTTAGAAGCTGATGAACTTGCAATGCAATATATCCTTTTGGGATTACCCAATCCGATACTTCGTAGTGTTGATGCTCAGAAGACTGCTAAAGCAATGTGGGAGCACATTCATCTTCTAGAAGACATGGAATCAAAAATCTACTTAGCATATGAACACTTCATCATTGAACCAGGGGAGACATTAGAGTCATATCATCATCGGTTCTCAGACATCATCAATGACTTAGATAAACATAATATCATTATGCCAAGGATTGCAGTCAACACAAAGTTCCTGAGCAGTCTTGGTCCTGATTGGGAAAAGTATGTTATCTTTATCCGTCAAGCGAAGAATCTTCATTAAGCTACATACGGATTGTTGTATGACTATTTGAAACATCACCAAAAGGAATTTGACAAAGAAAGAGTCATCCGTGGGGCCCCTATTTCACCTTCACTCCGGGATGATCAAACTCTTGCTTTATGGGCTCAAGCATGTTATCCTCAATTCCTGACCTTGCAAACTGTCTTCACAAATCCTCCACAACCAACTGCTCAGATTACACCATATGATCCATCACAACAACAATCCCAAGAAACTCAATTGGTTCCATACAACAACAACAATGATCAAGCACTCTACAGTGAATCTACTGAGGATGAGAAGCTTTGATGCATTGCAACAAGGGTTTGTCATGATTGCTCGACGAGGCTTTTAGATTAGATATTCTAACAAATCCAACAATCTCATTAAATTGCCTTAATCAACACAAGGAATCCAAAATTTTGTTGTGCTAACAACGGAAGTGGTTGAAGTTCATAATGCAA
>OU343219.1:164611758-164660812 GCA_910596185.1 Chrysanthemum makinoi
GAACATCTTGGATGGGCAATGAAAGTTCTAAAATTGCCACACGCATTTCGGTTAAGGCTTATAAGCCATGTACATTGGATAAAAAAAGGCTCGACTTCCCTGAGTAACTTGAACATGGATCCTTCTATGTTTATTCGTTTATGCGTGCATTTGAAAGAACCATTTTCTCTGAACGACACTTAAAATGAAATTCTGAATCTCACAATACCTAAACATGTATATACACATAGAAAAGAACCTATATGTACACGCATTTATCCAAGTTTCAGTAAATTATTCACATAATCTATAGTTATATATATGGTCATCTTGTCGTCCAAAGTCATGGCTTATGTTTAGCTTTAGTTAGCCTAAATAATGGTTATAATTATATGCATAGTACTAGTTATAAAACCAGTGCATGCGCGTGATTTTGACATAAGTCTTTTTATCTTATTACATTAGCATTTATGTTATTAAATTTGTTTTGTTTATGGCTAAGTTCATGATGTTACATGATGCGGATTCTTGCAAACCTCACAAGAAGTTTTACAATCCTACTAGGTAGTGTACCTAACCATTGTAGTGTGGTATAGGTAAGACTTGGGAGATTGATCGTTATCTAGGGGAATGGTGTTAGAAAGGTCGAGATGTATGACTAATAGGTCTTAGGTGAGAGATAATTCTTTTTGTATATTTATATTTTATGAAAGCAAAGGTAAAATCTCGGTATTTGATTGGGGGTTTTGATTATCAACTTACTTAAACTACTAATTAAACTAATTAAAACTAAATGACAAGTAAATTAAATGCGAGATTCAAATTATAGGTAAAAGCGTGTTTACTTAGATTTCACTACTCCCTAGTTATCTCCTATTGATTAGTCAAATTGTCACATCCTTATTTAATTGGCGCGTTGTATACCATTATTTGTAGGGAGGTGCCAAATGCCCTAACTCTATGAATGTATCGATCTCCTTTAAGAAACAGGGATCGCCAAGTAACCTAAGTTATCTCCCCCAAATATCCTATTATCAATAATCGCAATTCACGCAATAAACACAACGAAAAGTCTACTAGTGCACTCTAGGACATGAATACATTGTTTAGGACTATTAGGAATTGGAAAATCCATACTGAAGAGTCGGTCACCCCAACTCTAGTCTAGCATATGTTAGCTCGTAGACATTACGTTATTTATTAGTTATTTAGTTTAGAGCAACACCGTGGAGGACGAACGGGTCTTTACCCATCATGTTCTGATCCATAGTCCTAAGGAGGACGGTAGTATGTAATTATAAATACCCTCTACCTCCCAAGGTAGAGGGTTGGACCTTTCATTCTAATCTAACCTTTTCTCTTTTGTTTACTCTCTCTCTAGAAAGGCTCCCTATCTTCTACTTTCTCTCTAGAAAGGCTCCCTATCTTCTACTTTCTCTCTCTAGAACTTGTAACTCATTCGAACCATATTGTGTTATTTGATGTGTTTATGAAATCCAATATGTTACAAATGGTATCAAGAGCCATGGTTTGATCATCTCTCTTACATGTTCTTGGATTTCTAGTGGTTTTATATGGTTTTTGAGTTTGAAAAAGTTTAGTGGTTTTTGCATCATTTGGATCATTTCTTGTTTTAAAGTTTGAATTTTGATTGTACTTTTGTGTTTAGAATCATTGTAAGTGCTTGGGTTTGGATTTGGAAAGCTTGAATCACTGTGGTTGAGCTTGTTTTGGATTGAAAAGGGTTGTGTTTAAGTTTTTCTTCCTAGCAACTTGGTTCTCGGATAAATATTCTTCAGCTTTACTTGGTTTGTTAGTTGGTAGCGACTTGTAGTTGAAGTGGTAGCTTACTTGAGGCCTAGCGACTTGTCTATAGAGACAAGACTACAAACAAGTACAAAGTAGTGGAGGTTCCACTTCGCTAGCTTAATTTGGTTGACGAAGCTTAACTTGTTCTATTATTTCTAGTAATTTGTCTTTGCTATTACTAGCGAAGTTATCTGCTTAGCTTAATTTGATTCACATTTAACTTGTGTCTAGCAACTTGATTCACAGCGACTTAAGCCTTTAGCGAGTTGCTACTTGGCGACTTGGTGACTATAGCTTAACTTGTCAACCAAAGCTTAATTTGTATACTTAGCGACCGGTGACTATAGTGACTTGTCTTCATAGCGCTTTGTTGACTTTTCTTGACAAAACTTCAAACGCCATAACTTTTGAACCGTAAATCCGCTTTCAGTTCTACCCATCAAAACGACCGTGAGAACGAGGAGAATGTCACGCCAAATAAATATCTGGTCAACCTTCGAGGCCTAAATCCGTCCAATGAAGTTATTGAGGTTTTTATGTTTTTTAGACCTAAATTTCTCCGTAAAAACGAGCATTAACCAATCCACATCTCAACCAAACAACATCTCTGCTAATCCTACAAACAATTATATGTCCTTACACACAATTGTCTATCATTGTGTCGATACATCATTCATCTTAACACATTCCATTGGTCATTGCTTAACGGTTTGGTCTTGATTCTAGTAAAATCCCGCGAAAGATTCTATTTCTCGGTTTAAATCATAGACTTGTAAAATCCCGTGGATACTACAAAATCATGTCTTACACTCATCACCCAAGAATTTCGTAAGTACTTAAATTGTATGATGATGTAGACATTCATGAAAATATTTGCTAATCAACGGTTAAAGATGATTGAATCACCAATGAGGATGTGATATCTCCTGTTCGTGACTGAAAATACGTAAATGCACCAGTCAATGTTACATAATGCTTGTGAAAAGGATAAGGAAAGTCTGATTGAACCTTATCGACAACTTCATTCACACCTCACATTACTTCTATCTATGGGAAGTGAACGTACATTTACTGAGACTTTTCTCACAAGAATTATCAACGCTCAAGAGCACATTATTCTTAAACTTAGAACAATTGGAACAACAACTTGATAAAGAAATGGTTAAAAAGGATAGTTCCAAAGCCGCACTTCAAGTGATCTACAACCAATTTCTACCATTCATCGCTGGGAATTTACATCGATTATGATCAAGACATGACTGAAATGTCTTTCAAGAAACACACTAGAATGGAAATAAGCGTGTTCATAGAGACACTTATCCATCTCATGGATAATGTGGAGAAGTAAATTGAGGAAGTTACTCGCATGAGATGAAAATGGATGAGTGTCTCGTGCAGCTGAGAGATAGTTGTGATAAGTTGGTTAATGTATCTGAAGAATCGGGTGTTGCCGAATGTAATGTCAGAGGCAACAAATAATGATGAGTCGGGTAAAGCACTGTGATGATGGATCGCTTGACACTAAATACGAGGCTCAGAGATAGATAAGCTTGACATGTCACGGGTCCAGTTGACTCTTGTTACACATGATGTGGATGCAGATATCGACTTAAATTGAAAGGTGTGTCATGTAATGAGGTACCTTTTATCGCTCAACATAGTGCATCTCGTAAAGTACTTAAAAACCGATCTTAATGCTAACATGATTCTGATAAATGTTCTTGGTTGAAATGAGTCTAAAAATTTCAAAACAAATGATATGGTTGATAAAAAGGCTTTTGATGAACTTTCAAACAAATTCTCAAAACTTGAAAAACATTGCATTTCACTTGAAATTGCAATACATAGTAAAGAAGAAAGCTTTCAACTTAACAAACCATGTAAAAATCCGAACTCTCGATTCAGAACTTTTGAAATTAACACTTTGAAAGCTCAGCTTCAAGACAAAGAGTCAATTATCAACAATTTGAAGAAACATATTTCTAATATGCATATGAAAAGTAATTTGGTTACAAGTAATTCTGATGTTAATACTATTGATGATATTCAAATGATAAATGATGAATTAGCAGTTGGTGGCCAAATTACAAAAGGAAAATGAGTCTTTGAGAAAGCATCACATAGAACTAAGTGACTCTGACAAAGAAGCTAGAACTAAGTCAATAGAACAAACAAACTCTTTGATAGCAAAAATTGATGATCTCAAAGCTCAACTTCATGAAAAGAGTTTCGCTATTGTTGCCTTAAAAAATGAGCTTAAAAACAACAACATGGAATAGTGTGAACACTAAGTTTGCAAAACCATTAATCTTGGGGAAACCAGTTATTAGACAACCTAATGCGCTTAGATCCGAATCGACCAAAATTTTCAAAAACGTTGTTTGCGTCCCAAGTTGATGCGAAACAAGTTTTGACAAAACCACCACTTCACCCCACTTGCCTAGGAAAATTGATATGAATGACTTGTATAAGAACTCTTATCTAGAAATGGCTAGAAAGAAGGCACATAATCGCAAAGACGAAATTTTAGGTTCAAGTCCTAGAGTGATGAATTCTTCGAGATCTCAAGGCACTGCTAGTAGTTCTAAACCATTACCTAGGAACACTAATCTAAAGACTAGGGATTGGCTTACATCTAAGAGTAGTTGTGTTTCGAATAAAGCTATTCCCATAAAGCATCACTCTAAGAAATCTAGATCTATTTCTCAATCCAAACAAGCCGCTTGCAAAAGTGTCCTAAAATGTATCTTTAATGCTAATTATGATAAATGTTTCACAAAATCCCTGAAGAAAGTAAATGCTCATGCAATGGTACATCCTGTTAAGTCTAGGATTTACACTAAGTCATCCACAGGGCATATGAAGCAAATGAAACCAAAAGATTCGCCTAGATGGTTACCAATCACAAATCTTTGGAAACTAGAATAAGGATAAGTCTTCCACTATGCATAGTTTCCAACAATCCTAGACCTTGCCATAAGTGGATACCATCCGTAGAATTTTAAGGATGTCGGACTTAGGTGGATACCTACCGAAGTCAAGTTTACCGATGGCAAAATCAAGGTTGACCGTGAAACCCCAAAGGGTTTGGATACTAATGTCACTAACCAAAATATATGCAATCCAGCTTGTAATGTTAGTGTAGGTAGTCCTTACTCAGTTGCAGATACTTCGATCCTTCACTACATGGACTGGCTTAAAGTATGGTTAACAAATGGATTGATATCTCATAACTCACGGGTCCAAGTAACTCAATCTTGATATTCAAATCGCATGACGCCCTGCTCACATCCGCTCAGCCTCGCTCTTCATCACTATGGCGTCAAGCAGATAACACCTCGTGCCCCCGCCTCAAAGAAAAGAAAGGTGTACGCCTAAAGGCGCTTTTATCTTCAAAAGAAGAGAAATCTTCATGTGTATGACCATTCTCATCGACATTCTTCATCAACAAGCTACATGTTTTTCCACGCTTCTTTCAACCCCTTAAGTTGATCTACATTCATTGGTGTATATTATTATTCACTTGTTCAAATCAAAAATGGCAACTTCGTGATGCAATTTTGAGGGGGAGAAGAGTGCATATACTACATGTTGATGGATGCTTGAATTATGGTCATATGACTTAATGTTTGATGACTCTCCTCCAACTTCAATGTCTCACCTACTAAGGATAAATGGGAGTTATTGTTTGGTTTCGTTGTTTCAAGATATGTTTGTTGAGTATTTCCAACCGCTAGCGAATGTTGATCATCCAAGAAGTACTACTCCACTACTCAAGCTTCCAATCTCTAGTTATTCCTCAAGGCATTGATAATGACTATCATAATATTGCAGTGTACTATGAATAATGATCCGCTCTTTGGTATTCCTTACCAAATCTTCACGGATTATTGTTCATGAATAATGATCCGCTCTTTGGTATTCCTTTGCCAAATCTTCACGGATTATTTCTCCTTCCAATGTGCACTCTCAGAAATCAACCAAATGAACATTGAATAAAATGACAACCTCATCCTCTTGAAGACATTATTGTTGAATCTTCCAGATCAACTTTACATGTATATTTTAGGAAGAATGTATTGATGTTGAGGAATCATTTGTTCCGGTTCATTCAGTGGGTCAATGTACATCTAATTGTATGTTTTTTCACGGTTGGGCATTTGACACAAGTTGATGACTTCAGAGTTAATCATTTATCACTTATTTGAGATTGAAGTTGACTTTCTACAAAGGCGTGTTCTTATTTGATAACTTGCTCGGGCTTAAGATTTTGATTTGAAGGCTTGGTTTATCTAGTTACCGCCAGTCGGGTGGTTGGTTGAAGACCCGTTAACTATCACTATAAGGAGTTACGTTGTTTTACTCAGTGTCACACGCAGATGACGGTGTAGATAATCGCAAGAGGTGTTAATGTCTCATACTTTGTTTGGGTAGTGAGTACTTAGAGTTTTGTTTGAAGCATAAATTCTACACCGCTTCAACATTAGTGCATAAGTCACAAATGTGGGAATTCACTTCGGCCAAGTTTGGTATATCGGGTTTGTAACATATTGGATTCATTTAACACACTAAACCATAATCAATACATAGTATGCATAAGATGAGGTTTTAGAGAGAGAAAGAGCAGGTTTGGGAACTTGTTTGAGAGAAAGAAAAATCTTATTATGAGGCTCCAACTCTCTACCTTGGGGTAGAGAGTATTTATAGTCATTACACAAATCCCACCTACTTCTGCCGATCGTGCATACAATTGGTAAAGACCTGGGTCCGGCCCCTCCACTTGATATGAGTACATAGTCGAAGGTTTTAATGAAAATCAATTATCAATCATAAACACCTTTTAATTTGAAATATGAGTACATAGTCGATGTGCTAAAGAAAAGAGTTTTAAAGCACAACGACCGGTTTTTCAAAGGTATCCGTCAATCCATAACCTGAACCAGGATTGAATCATAATTATGACTCGCCCCATTGTTTCTGTTCAGTTGTCACATGGTTGATCTATTGGATAGATCTCACATGCCACCCACCAGTAGCTTGTTTGATGTTGGCTCCAGAAGGCTTTCCATCTTCACAGTGAATATGTTTGCATATCACTCGGATGTTCCGCAATACCACAAGGATATGCGTGAGGACTCATAAGATATAATCTCTTTACATTGTGTGAAACAGAGTCTTCATATTCAGTGTCCTAATGAGATTTATTTGATGATCTCGTGGCTCTAGACTCAATAGTGCACATTTGGTTCCTATGCCGGAGATTGGGGAGAGGGTCTCCTTCTTCAATATCAACAATCTTTAAGAGAATTTCGTAGATTATGGGTTCCCCGTGAGAATGAAACAAGCCCTTTAAGAGGAACTTGAGTAGTTGGGAAGATTTAGTGCAGTGGCCAATCGGGTCCATGACGCCTTGTCTTCAATACCGTTACCTTGGTAACCACCCAAGAGCATATGAATTGAACCCGCTTCTGGTTGAGTTAATAGAGGGCTATTTCTTTTCACCCTTTTCTCATTTCATTTCTTTTTCATTCTTCAACCCCTTCTTTGCTTACCGAGACTTCATAACTAGAACCTTGTTGGGTTTATTCCAGTTCTAGCTCTATCTCAGTCCGCACTCTTCCCATATCTCACTTTTCTCCTTTTTTTCATTATACCTAAGGACTTCTACACTATCTAGTGGATTGTCCCTGGGTAGATCCCTCCAGTTCTGGCGGATCATGGGAACAAATACCTAACCTTATCATCCTTATATCTCCATTCATAAAGTAAATTTGGTCGGTCTATTTGGTATTGTTCATCTGCCATTGGAACCAATTGAAAACCATTTGAAAATTAATCCAGATACTTGTGATATATTATCAAAGCATTTTGTACCTGAATTGTTTTTGATATTTTTAGAAACAGAGCTCCCCCTCAACATGTGCATCATGTCTTTTAAATCGTTTTGGCACACGGAGGCAAGAGGAAGAATTAACTTCTTTGATTACCATTTTCTAAAAGATATCAACATCACTTCCCTAATCAAATCAAGTAGATAAAGCATATTTGGGAAGGATGAGGTTTTCATAAATTTGCTCCCCCTCAATATGTGTCTCGAGGTTTGAAAGAGTTTTACACATATTAGAAGGAACCAAAGACTTAGATACAAATCAATCACGTTTCAATTCTTTGTGGTTTAAATTAGATGCTCCCCCTCAACATGTGCATGGAAAATTTGAAATCGTTTGGCACATGTGGGAGGAAAGCTTGCCAAACACTTGTGAAACCATTTATCAAATTATCAGTTTAAATCCAATTTAAATCACAAATTCTCCCCGATCACAATTTTCAAATCATTTGAGATTTGTGATCTCTGTAGATTTAAATAGATTTTGAAAGCTTTGATGGAGATGTGACTTGATTATGAGAAACAATTAACCGATAAGGATCAAGTTTGAGATTTTAGACTCCAAAGATTAAACATGCTTGATTATCTTTTGAAAACATAATAATAACAAAGGTCTTGTACCAATTGTATACAATATTGTAAAACATTGTTCTTTTGATTATTTAAGAATAGACCTTTCTCGATACGTGCAATTGTTTGAAAAATACTCTTTTTTTGATTGAAATCATTCTCCCCCTCAATCAATGACATATGTTATTGATTGAAGGATAGAAATTTTGACACATGAAAAGCCCGGATGATTTTCAAGAGTAGATTTTGAAGTATTTTCAAAGCAATTTTGTTTTCATTAGATGACAAATATTTTTCATTTGAAGAATCATTTGAAGGAAAAATATTTGAAAGGAAACATTTGTCTTTTTGACGACAAACATTTGTTTTCAGAATCAGAGCATGAGATTTGAAGATTTAAGATAAAGCATGGCTCTGTTCTTTCTTTGAAAAGCGGGTTACTGCCTCAAATGACAATAAACCATTGTTTCACTTTTCTCCCAATTTTAGAGAACATTCAACAACATCTAAAGACCCGTGTCATTTTTGAATGACAAACACAAAGACCGTAGATGTTATCGAATCGAAAATTATGACACAAAGACAATATTTTTGAGATTTTTCAAGATTTTTCAAATTTTTATGGATTTTTGAAAGTTTTATATTTTTCTATTTTCTTTTTGTGCGTTTTGTAATTTTGTATTTTGATTTTCGAATAAATATTTACAAGAGATAGATGAAGAAAGATCTTTACTCCTCGTCTTCCTCTTGAAGACGTTTGAGTGTTTCCGGTTGTAGACTCTTTAGACCAAGTCGTGGAAGGATAAACTCAAAACGTTCTCTAGGAAGAGCTTTGGTGAAGATGTCGCTAATTGATATTTCATCCTCACAAAATAGAGTTCCACCACACCGTTCTCTACTTGCTCCCCGATGAAATGATGTCGAATGTCGATGTGTTTTGCTCTTGAGTGTTGAACGTTGTTGCATGAGAGAGCAACAGTACTTTTATTATCACAAGACAGAGGATTTTGTTGAATTCAAAGCCATAGTTCGATAATTGGGATCTCATCCATAGGATTTGAGCACAACAAGATGACATGGCTATGTATTCAGCCTCTATAGAGGAAATAGAAGTACTTATTTGCTTCTTTGAAGACCAGCTCACAAGCTTATCACCCAAAAACCGAGCACCTCCGGCATTTGCTTCGGCGTATCTTGACACCGCATGATCAAGATCTGCATAGGCTGTTAGTGACATATCAGTGTCCTTCGGATACCAAAGACCCATGTTAATGGTTCCTTGGAGATACCGAAAGACCCTTTTAACCGCTTCAAGGTGCTTTTTAGTAGGCTTGACCTAATATCTAGCACACATGCATACAACGAATAAAATATCCGGTCATCTGGTTGTGAGAGATACATCGGGATCCAATCATACTACGATATTTCGTTTGGTCTACCATGATCCCCGAGTGGTCCTCATCCGCTTTTAGTACGCCAATCATGGGAGTGTCAAAATGGTCACAAGAATCAAATCCAAATTTCTTTAAAATCTCATTTGCATATTTAGATTGATTTATAAAAATGCCTCCGGGACTTTGTGAAATTTGTAATCCCAAGAAAAATGACATTTGTCCCATCATTGACATTTGAAATTTGGAACCCATTTCCTTTGAAAAACGGTCACATTCATTGGTGTCAGTCGAGGCAAAAATAATATCATCAACATATATTTGAACGTCAATTAAATGTTTGCTCGACTTTCGGTGAACAATGTCGGATCAACTGCTCCTTTGTGAATCCAGAGATAGAAGAAACTTTGATAGCGTATCATACCATGCCCTTGGAGCTTGCTCCAAACCGGAAAGAGCTTTCTTCAAACGATAGACGTGAGTAGGATGCTCTGGATTCACAAAGCCTTCAGTTGGCTGACGATATACGACTTCTTTCGATCTCCGCTAAGAAAAGCCGCCTTTACATCCATCCGATAGACTACCATGTTCTTACTTGCAAGATTAGCCAAAAGATTCGATTGCCTCGATACGAGCAACTGGAGCAAATGATTCTTCAAAGTCAATACCCTCCTCTTGACGGTATCCTTTTGCAACCAATCGAGCCTTGTTCTTTAAAACATCACCATGCTCATCAAGTTTTACTTTGAAGATCCACTTTAGGGCAATGATCATAGCACAATTAGGAGCAGGTACTAATTCCCATACATCTAGTCGATCAAACTCATGAATTTCTTCTTGCATGGCACTGAACCAGCTGTCTTCATTCATAGCAGTTTTAACGTCTTTTGGTTCGATCTTAGAGAGTACAGAGTTGAAAAAGCACCATAAGGCATCAGTTGCAAGTTGTTTTCAGTGGATATCGGACGAGAAGGGTTTCCAATGATGTTGTCCAATGGATGATCATGTGTCCATTTTCTAAGGTGTTCATGTGGTTGTTGTTGAGGAACGGAAGTAGCAGAGTCGATTTCTCTCGATGAAGATGGTCTGATGATGATTCAGAGAAAATATGTTTTCAAAGGGTTCATCTTCTGGAGGAGCAAAAGGGTTTTCATCATCTGTAATGCAAAGAACATTTCCATGATGTACACTTGATGATTGAGGCATTGATGATGATACCGAAAGTGATCGTAGCAGGCTTCTTGACTTAGTGACATGGAAATGAAGGGTTAACTTCATTAACAGGGGATAGAAGCGCCTCTGTTGATGGAATTGACTGATCATTAGCCCTTGGCTCATAGTGTTCATCAAACATAGGATCAAATAATTTCTTCAAATCATCTTCTGAAGGAGGTACATAATGAGTTGCTGGTGAAGTATTTGAAACGAGAGTAGAACTGATAGGACTACTTGATGAAAGTTGAGATGCGGGTCCAGAACTGCCATTTGACCGGTCATCTCATCGAACGTGACGTGAATAGTTTCCATGATATCTCGAGTTCTTTTGTTGTAGATTCGGTAACCCTTCTTGTTTGGTGCATAACCAACAAAAACTCCAATCTCTGCCTTTGCTCTTAATTTGCCTAAATCTTGACCGTCATTCGTTGGAAAGCATAGGGCACCAAACACACGAAGGTAGGAAAGATCAGGTTTTCGTTTATGAACAAGTTCATATGGAGTTTTTCCATGAGAGGTATGAATAAGGGAACGATTTTGGGTGTAGCAAGCAGTGGCAATGGCTTCAACCCATAGAAACATTGGAACCTTTGAGTAAATTAGCATTGTTCTTGCGGCTTCCACAAGAGTTCGATTTCGTCTTTCAACTACACCGCTTTGAGGAGTTCAGTGGAACACTTCTTTGATGACTGATTTCAACACTTTCATAAAATTGAATTAAGTCTTTGTTAACAAACTCGTGCCATTGTCCTGCTCGAACAATTCTAACAAAGATGTTGAGTCTAACTTGTAGTTGTTTGATAAGTTTGATGATGACATCCGGAGTTTCATCCTTTGTCCTCAAAAACTTTACCCAAGTAAATCGAGAGTAGTCATCAACAACGACTAAAATGTATTTCTTCCCATTTATCGTTTGGACTCTCATTGGTCCGCACAGATCCATATGAAGGGTATGAAGAACTTCCATTACTGAATTTGTGGTTTTGGTTTGTGGGCATATTTCGTGCTTTTTCCCAATTGGCAAGTTGAACAAAGATGATCTTTTTCATACTTTAATCTAGGTAATCCTCTTACTAAGTCCTTTCTGGAAAGATTGTTTATGGTACCAAAGTTCAAGTGATTGAGACGACGTTGCCATAGCCATGACTTAGTTTTGAAGCCTTTGACAACAAGCGATGGGTGAAGATTTCATCATATCTTCGATAGAGATGGTGTATAGGTTTGAACCACGAGTTCCTCTGATAAGTTCCACACCATCAAGTTCTCTAACAAAGCAAGTATGTTTTCTGAAGGCCACTTCTAAATCTTAATCACAAAATTGTCCAGACGAGAAAATAGATTATGTCCAAGACCTTCAACATAATATACCTTGGAAATCACACTATTTCCAACCACGTAATCTCCATAACCCATAATAGCACCAAAATGATCGTTTTTGAATCTCACAGTTCTGATGAATTTACTCACGAAGTTCATGAGCCGCGACCGGTCTCCAATCATATGCTTGGAACAGCCTGAGTCCAAGTACCACATAACGATTTGAACGATCTGCAGTTGAACACAAACAAGAATGGATAACTGGATAATTGGGATCCCCATGCAAGAATGGGTTCAATTTGGTTAGTAACATTTGGTTAGTGTGATGATTGGAACACCCACATCCAATGGACTTATTAGAAATAGATGCGGCTAGTGTCCGTATTTGACATATTCAAAGATGTTCGCTTCTAAGGGAATAGTTCTAGGCATCCATTTTCTAGTGGGCATTGACTTATAAAATTTGGGTAAAGCTCATCTTACGGATAGGTATAGATAACCTATATTACTAAATTTCCTTCCCGTGGGTTTCCACTGTTTTCTAACTTTCTTTTCGCCTTTGCCTTTTAGCCTTCTTAGCTTGAATTTTAACATTAACAGCTTTTATCCGGCATTTAACTGCATTAGACAAATCATTCACACCACATTCAAGATTAGTGATGTTTTGCCAAAGTAGTAGAATTCGCATTAATTACAAGAAGAGCTAACACTAGAATCAACACGATTCGTTTTATTCAAATTCTATCTAAGGAGATCTTCTACTCTCTTCCACTGAACATTCTTAGCACGCAAGGTCCCATCATTCTTTGTGTTTCCTTGAGGCTTTGACCCGTGATGAGTGCTTATTCACTCATCGTTTTTACCCGCCTAAGACCACAAAAATGACTAAAAACACCCAAATATGATCATCCTCTGTGTGTTTGTGTCTTGCAGGTACAAAAGGATTTAAACAAGAGTTAAAACAGAGCGAAAACGGACAAAAACGAGCGGAAATCAGAAAATAGTGGATTTTCTACATTTTCATTTTCGAGCCCGGACATCTATCCTAACCCAACCCAAATTCTCATTTCACCAGACATACCGATAATCTCCAAAAACACTTTTTAAGCCAAAAAATCCTATTCTCGTTTTTAAAACCAACTTTGTAAAAATCTTGTTTTTCTTAAAAACAATTTTTATTTTCAAAAAAAAAAAAAAAAAAAAACTACAAAAATACATTTTCCTAACCTATTTTTACAAAAATATTCATAGCCTCCTTTTCTTTTTTTTCTCTACCTGTTACCCTTATTTACCCATCTCCTTCCTCCCAAAAACAGAAAGCACAAAAACCCACTCTCACCCAGAAAACCAAGTAGCTCCCTCTTGGCGCCAAAGAATTTCCCTCCTCTCTCTCCATCACTCTCAATCCCAAAAACCAAGATCATGTCACATGCTCATGCTCATGGTTTCTCCCTCCCCTTCTCCATGGTTTCTCTCCCTTTCCAGGTCATCAATCCACAACACCATATATGCCATCAATGGCTAGGAGTGAAAGAAATAGGCACCAAGGAGGACCCAATGGCTGAGATGCATTGAAAAGAAACACAAGTGCTCCTTCAGCTCTTTTTCCTCACAGAAGAAACACACCAAGTGCAATTTGAAGACCTTAGTTTAGGCCACATTAGAAGGCAGGCGCCTTTTAGTTTCTATTTTTAGTCTAGAATCTTGTTCTATTCCATTTTTACTTGTGAACTTTATGTTATTTAATTTCAATTGCAAGTTTGTTTCAGTTTTCAATTTAGTCTTGTACTTTACTCAAAGTTTATGCAGTTTCAAATATTATTTCAGATTAAATTCTTGTTTACCTTCCGATTCTAATGTGTTATAAGGCTAATCCAGTTCTTTGATGTTCCAAATCTCATAGTTACTAGTCACTTCTTAAAAGAGTGTTTGGCACACGCTAGCCTTGAAAACTGATTGCCTCAGTTTACAAATTAGTTTGCATCAGTAGTTTGGTGTAGGTGCAACTCTAATTACATTTCCTTGTCATTTTTAATTCTGTCAGAGTGCGCACCCACTGCTCCACTGTTTCTTTTGCAATTTTGTAAAAGCTTATTAGAAGCTCCCCATAAGCTCGATATAGGGGCAAAAGATTGCCAGCTGGGTGAACTTCAAGTATCCATAAGCTCAAAGAGCTTGTTCCATCTGTAGCTTAGTTAAAATAAGCTCAAAATAGTCCCTCTTGGACTGTTTTGGACAGCAGATCAGCAGCAATACCTTCCTTTTTAAGTGCTTATTAGGTGCTTTCTTGGCTTAATCTAGGTTAGTTTAAGTTCTTATCAATGTATTAGTTTAGATTAGTCCAATTATAGCTTATTAGTGCTTATTTCATCCATTCATGCTTATTTTTTTTTTCCTTTTTCTAGCTTTAGGACTCCTCCCTAGTTAAGCTATTTGCCAACTGATTATCCCTCATATTTGTTATTGCTATTTTAAGTTTAGTAGCCTACTTTACTTTAATGTTAGTGTAGCTTATTTGCACCTTGACTTTGCTTATTTCACTATTTTTCATGATCACTATTTGCTCAAAAATTGCTTAAAGGATGTTCATTTGAATATGTCCCAATCAGTTGTGTAATAAGCTATTTACAGCTTATCTTGGTTATTTCAGAAGAAAAGTTTTAGTAGAAATTGCTTATTTTGTTTATATATTCAACAAGTTGTAAAAGAAAAAAAAAAAAAAAAAAGGCAAAACTGATGCGGCCAGGATTCGAACATGGGTCACTTCATTCAAGAATCAACGCTCCAACACAACACACTCCCACCAGTTATGCCCTTGGGTCTTTCTTGTTATACATTGTACAATCAATTCACTTAACTCCTTTTTCCTTTTATAATCTACAACCACTGTTTTGCTTATTAGTAGCTTATCCCATTTAGCTTTTTACAATTTCTTATTTTTCCCTAGTTCTAATCAAGTTAAGGTATTTTTATGCAAAATTTGGCATTTTTACTAAATGTTTTAGTATTTTTAATAATTAATTTCTTAGTATATAATTTTTAATTCATAATAAATAATTTAAATGTCGAAAAAATACCCGGCTTTTTTCTAAAATTATTTTTAGTCATGTAGAATGTAGGAAAATTAGATTTGCACTCGTATGACTTAAATTGCATCTTTTTCACTTTCGGGGCTTGGTGCATTCCCGGTTTTTCGCGTTTTTGCACTTTAGCACCCTAGGACTTAGTTTAGCCTCGTTTTATTGTTTCTTAGGCTTAGTAGTAGTTTAATTAGTGTTTATTTAGTTTTATATGCTTTATTTTCATTCCCGTTCTTTAATTTGTAGGATAACGAAATCAAAATCCAAATTTGTTAAACAAATTCAAGTCCTAATCACGAAACTCAACGACACCGTCAATTTCACACCTCGTTGGGACACGACCCGGGAAATCACTTTCCCGGTATCACTTTTATCACACCCGTGAGATTTGGCACGTTAACCTTTTTCCTAAAAGGTTGGTTTGTCGGATTTTACGGTTATTTTGATATACGTTGATATTGTGTTTTTCACCACTCACTTTCAAACGAATCAACCCGCTTGCTTTGGTGTTACTTCTTACTCCTGTAGAGGGAATTGGAACATTAGTTGGTTTTGCTACTTTTTGCATTCCTGAACTAGAAGTGCAGGGATCTGAACTACTTGAAGGCACATTGAAATTCACTTTCTTAATGTTGGGCATCGAATGGTTTGTATACTTCGCACTAGGCATGGAGCAAGGCATCACAGCTTTATCTTTTGCACCTAAGGATTTAGGACATGTTGCTATTAAACATTCTAACATCTCTTGAGATCGTTTGGCCTGAATGCAAGCAAACCTAATTTCACTATCAATTGGCTTGTTTATGAAGTCTTCTTCAACAATCTCATGAAGACATTCAAGACTATCCTTAAGACGATCAAGATAATTATGAAATGCAAGTTCGTTATTCCTAAGATGAGGAGGAATATATTTGACAGTCACAGTATATTTGCAGTCAGCAGATGACCTTGATGCAACATTCTCATTAAAGACAAGTGGCATTTTCCCTTTTTCCTGACCCTTCAGATTCTCAATTTCCTTTTGTAAAGACGTTATTTTTTCGTTGTTCTTGTCACGAGTGACTTTCATGGAATCATATAACTCTTTAAAGTATTGTTTGACCTTTTCATTTTCTTCTAAAAAACTCTTATTTTCCTTTTGTAAAACATTAATCAAGTTTTGAAGATGAAAGTCTGAGAACTCTGAGAATCTAAAGGAGGAGACATTTGTGAGCCTGTCACATTGTTCTATTCACCCTTTAATTGTGAAATTTGGGTTCTCAATTTTCTGATCGTGTTACAATGAGCTCGAATCTGTTCATCACGTTTGCTAATTTCAAAAACTGCATCAAATTCAGGAGCATCCAAGGATGTCTTGATATTTGAGGTTTTAACATTTTCTTTTAGATGTTGATATTTTAATTGCAAAGCTAGATGCTCAACTTCCAATTTAGAAAACTGTTTCACCAAGTTATCATGATCATCCTATTCAACTTTATCCTGCAGTTTAGAGTTAGTTTTTTCAAGCTCAATGACACGATCATAGGAGACTTTCAGAGCAACATATAATTCATGAAATTGAGAAGCATTAATGGAACAATTCGTAGCAGTGTAAAACACATCTTGAGTAATACATTCAGAAATAAGATTCTCATTCAAGGTATACAAGTTCTTCCTCTCAATCTCATTATATTTTAGTTCTCGCTCATAGTCACTAACCTCAACTATCATTGCATCAAATTCCTTTTCCATTTCTTTAATATCTGAATCCATCCCCTTTTTAAGACTCTCAAATTGATCTTTTAATTATTTAAAGAAAGGCATGACCTCAGTTAAGTAGCATTCTTTAGTTTGCTCAAAACCCCGTTCCCCTTCAGTTATCCCAGTGGGTGTGATCCTTTTCTTACAAGTTTTCTCAAAATCAACAAATAATTGAAAAATTACATATTGACTGATTAAGGTCTTGCTCTTAGTGGGAATTGATCTAGGAACTAAATGCATTAGGGTATTGGGGATAAACAGCGAGTGGCGGAAGCATTCTCTTACATGGGGGATTCTTTTCAACAAACTCATCAACTTTTTTCATGTCCATATCCTTTTTCCAAAACACTTGTTCAGGGGTCAGCTATGTTTGAGGTCTAAACTTGTTAAAGGCAATCCAGTTATCCTTAGCATAGTTGGGTGTTTTATATCTGATTTTCTTTTCTATGCATAAAGGGCTCTTAAGCTTTTCATCCAATTTCTTTCTAGTTACTTCTTCTATCTGTTTATCTTCCTCAGATTCTCATGCAACTAGGATTCGTCTAGGCTTAAGGATTTCATTGCCATCATAGATTACCTTCTGTGCTTTTCTAGCTTTCAGACACGCCTTAGGGTTTGGTTCATCAACTAACGCCACACTATGTTTGTCACTTAGAACTCTATGCTTAGTGATCATGTGAGCAGTCTAAATGGTGTTTCCTTGTACGTACAATTTATTTTCAAGTTTGTTTTTCAAAGTTTTTAGGTTGGAAAATTCATTTAACAGTTTTGATTCCTTGGCATAAAATTTCTGTTTGAGCACTTTCACATTTTCTTGAAGTTCTTGTTTTTGCTTAGCCGTTTTGTTAAGCTTTTCTTTTAAGGAATCTAACTCTTGTTTAAGTATTTCTTCCCTAAAATTACTTTTTCTAATAATTGTACGCATTTGGTCATCCATCTCCTGCTCACGGGTAGTTAACTCAAACTTAGAACGTTGTTCATAAATGGCAACTTGTTCTTTATAGGCATTAAGTTCAGAGATGGCAGAATCATTAGGAACACTAGCAGTGTATTCATCAAAGATATAGTCCTCATTGACTGCATTAGATACATTACTTGGTTCAATCGCACTCTCACATTAGGTCACATATTGATCATATGGGACAATATTATCATTGCCCATATTAGCAATATCTGAGTCACTGGTTTCCTGCGATTGAACCTTATCATGTATATTTTGCTGATCAACACCATCATATAGTTTTAATACCTCTGAGATGATTGATTCTTTGGATGGACCAGCTTGCTGTGGTGAGGGGACCTTTGGAGAGACCATTGGAGAAATGCTAGCCGTGAAAATTGTCTGTGCGAGGGTTCATCATCGACATCGAGTCGTATGCATCACAGTCGGCGACTTGAAAGGCATTCTGATGATTATGACCTATCTCCTGAATTGGCTGCTCATCCACATATGCATCATATCTCTTGGCATTGCCCTCAAGCAAGAAACAACAACTCCTCTTCATCCAACACAGCTCCATTGTCCTGAGCTTGCACAAGTAACATCTTATCTCTGCAGTACTCTGCATTTTGTGGGCGTTTTGGGGATGTGCAGTTTCTAGCTATATGTCCATCACCACCATAGTTGTAGCACTTGATCGGCTTTGCTTGTCTTTGATTTCCATTCCTTCCCCTATTCTGATTTGCCACATATCCTCTACCAACTCTACCTCTTCCCTGTTCATACTGCCTTTCTTGAACTGGTTGCACCATAACCTTCCCATCTCTAACAGTTGCTTGATTGTGTAGATTGGATGCTGTTCTGAGGTTATTGTTGGTGTGTGGGAGAGAGTTCATGTTTTGACTAACCATGAGAGATAGTTGATTGATGAAGTTTTCCATGAGTGTGTTTGAGTCTGGAGGCTTATATGCTGGATCAGGGATGATTTTGTAATTACCATTACCCATGGGTATGACTTGAGAAGCTTTGGTAGTAATACCAACATTTGTTTAAAAGGCTGTTGAGTCATTTGAAGAACTTGTTTCTCCCTGGTTGGTTTTGAACTGTTCTAGAATCCTTTTCTCAAACATATCATGTCTCTCATTCTGGAGAAGGAAGGCATACAGTTGCTCATAGTTGGTGTTCTTCAATCCTTTGGTTAGCTTCACAGAGGTGACAAACTTGTGCCATTCGGGATTCATGTTGTTCACAAACTTTGAGTTTCGCTGAATATTTGGCATAGTCATTTTGATATTCCTCATATCATTCACAAGTTTGTGGAATCTCACATAATATTCATAGATACTCTCTTCTGGTTTCATCTTGAAGTGCTCAAATTCATCATACAGCTGTGATTCTCTATCTTCCTTAGTTAATTCAGAACCTGAGAGAAGCATCTTGACATTATCCCAAACAGCCTTGGCTTCAGTGTTGTGATTGATAAGCTTGTAGATGTCTTTTGGAAGACCCTGTAGTATAATGTTTGAAGCCCTGATATCAGCATCGAATCTCTTTTTCTCCTTATCACTAAGCTCATCATACGTCTTTGGTTTGTCCAATCCAAAGATCATGGTTCCATCTGCAGCCGTATCAATTATGTCTCTTGTAGTCTCAATCTGATAAGGTCCTTCATCAATTGATTTGAGAATGTTGACCCCATTTTCCTTTCCAAGACAGTACAATCTGATTCGTTGAGCCCAAGAGTCATAGTCAATTCTGTCAAGCATGGGTGGACGAGTATCTGAACCAGCTGCTTGAACATCCTCAGCAACAGAGGATATGATTGTAGGTACATTGGTAGACATGTTTACAGATTTCACGGGATTTATAACTCTATGATTAAACCGGGAAATAGATTCTTTCACGGGATTTTACTAAATCAAGAGAAAACCGTATTAGAAACAAAACTCAACCAAGTCGCTATAATCCTTGAATCAAGTCGCTAAGCACCAAGTTGCTAAATAGCAACTCGCTAAACCTCAAGTCGCTGTGAATCAAGTCGCTAAGCACCAAGTCGCTAAGAATTATGAAATCAAGTCGCTAGACACAATTTGCTATAATGCCAAGTCGCTAAGACACAGTCAAGTTGCTAAATAACAACTCGCTAAGATCCAAGTCGCTAACACCAAGTCGCTGAGAATACAAAGTACAAGTCGCTAACAAAATTGAAAGCAAGTCGCTAACCTACCCAAGTCGCTAGCCGTAGTGGAGAATCCACTAACGTGTACTGTTTGTCGGCTTGTCTCAATAGACAAGTCGCTAGACTCAAGTCGCTAACAATTAACACTACAACTCGCTAACAATTACTGAAGCAAGTCGCTACGATGAAAAACACTACGAGAGTCAAGTCGCTAGCAAGAAAAACTTCAAAAACACACATTTCAATCCAAAACAAGCCCAACCACAGTGATTCAAGCTTTCCAAATCAAAACCCAAGCACTTACAATGATTCTAAACACAAAAGTACACCCAAAATTCAAACTTTAACACAAGAAATGATCCAAATGATGCAAAAACCACTAAACTTTTTCAAACTCAAAAACCATCTAAAACCACTAGAAATCCAAGGATATGTAAGAGAGATGATCAAACCATGGCTCTTGATACCATTTGTAACATATTGGATTTCACGAACACATTAAACCATAATCAATATAGGCGTACAAGATGAGGTTTTAGAGAGAGAAAGAGTTAGAGGTTTGGGAACTTAGTGAGAGAAAGTGAAAATCTTATTATGAGCTCTAACTCTCTACCTTGGGAGGTAGAGAGTATTTATAGTCATTACACAAATCTCCACCTACGGGCTGTGGATCAGGCATTCAGTGGGTAAAGACCCGTCCGTCCTCCACGGTGATACTTAACTAAATACTACTTAACTTTAAATAACTACGACTACGAGCTTTCTAACGATTACATATACTTGAGGTGACCGACACTTTAATAACTGGATTTACTAAATCCTAACAGGGTTTTTCTTCTTCAGTGGTCACTTCAAATTGTCTACATATGGGTTGGTATAGATAGTCAGGGAGAGTTTCTGTAGTAGTTGATTCTCACAGGATTCAGTTGAGCTAATTGTTTGTTCTTCTCTACTTCAAGAGTATTTGGCATGTATAATGTGTTGCTGATTCTGAGGTATCAAAACCAGCAAGGGGGAAGGAGATATACATCTAAACACACAAAGAGTACACGTGATGAACTTAATACTTCTTCTCTATTGAAGTAATCCCGGGAAAGACAAATGTCATAACCGCAGAGAAACTCAGTGTTTAACTCGTAGCCTTTGGTGTGTTATTCCAACTATTTGGGGGAAGGTTGTATTATTCCAACTATTTGGGGGTAGGATATATTATTCCAACCATTTGGGGGAAGTGGTCTCTGGATACTTTTGGTATGTGTTAACTCAGCTTTCAGTAGGAAGAAATATGAGAAGAATATGTGGAGCGTGAGATGATATTGCTTATCGACATCTTCTTTATGATTTATGATAAAGTGCTTCCGGTTAGTGCTTCATGTACACAATGTAATGATGATTCTGATGAGATCGCAACCATCAAGGGAGAGATATGTGTACATCTGGGTCGCATAACATATTCACATGATCGAGCTTAATTAGTTATTCTGGAGTTGACATCCATAGAGAAGATCAGTGATTCAACCAGTTATTGTGATGTCGTTGTCTCTTCTCTTGTTGGGAACATGTGTACGTTATGGGCTGATTGGTTATATGTTAGCTAACTGGAATGCATCTGGTGTAATGAAGGTGTTGATATATTGTTCTCCTAAATAGACAACTGCTTGCTCAATATTGAAGAGTAATGTGTACTTCGGGGACGTACAACAGGTTCATGTGATCGGGCTCAATCGTTTATTTCGGGTTTGATAACCGCAGAAATGATCCGTGTTAACTTGTTACTTTGTTGTTATCATCTTCTTCGGGTTCTTGAGCTTCATACAATTAGACTGTTTACTTCACTTCATCTCTTGAGGGGAAATGGTCTTAATTCGGAGTTTGTCGGTTTGGGGGGAAGCTGCCAAAGTCTCACATTCTTAAAGGCTCTATTTCTTCTTTTCAAGAGCCTCAGAAGCTTTGGTGGTGGACGTTTAAGAGATGATGATTTCTATCTTCCACAACGGGGCTGCTCGATATCCTTATCTCGGTACTCGTATCATCATCTTCTTAAATTATATCATCTACTCTATCTTTGTAAATATTTATTAAAAAAAAAACAAAATAGAAAAATATAAAACCTTCAAAAACCCATAAAAATCTGAAAATTTTTGAAAAATTCCAAAAATATGTTTTCTCAAGACATGTCTTCTGGTATCGATAACATCTACGGTCTTAGAAATGTCATTTAATAATGGCACGGGACTTTAGATGAAGTTCAAGCAGGAGGTGTAAATATTTTTTTCAAAACATGACTCAAAATATGGCTTGCGTTACTTCAGACTGTAACCCGTGCTTAAAACTATGGTTTGCTATTATTTCAGATAGCAACCCGCTCTTCAAGGAAGGAAAGTGTTGCACCAAACAAATTTTAAAAATTTTCGTGCACTTATCCTAAAACTAATTAAGGAAAGTTTGTCGAAGGACTGCTGTTCCTACACAAATGTTTTTCCGTCTAAAATTCTTCAGAAAAATATTTGTTGTTTTTCAAAAAGTGGTGGTAAATGAGTTGCTTGAAAATCAATCAGTTTCAGAGTTTTCGAAAAAATTGAAAACTCAATCAATGACTTCAGCGCTTTTAAACTTTTCATAAAATGAGTCATTGATTGAGGGGGAGAATGTTTTCAAATTTACATCATCTAACGGGCTTTCTTAATTATCCTACGTGCTTAATTAAAAATGATATTTGCCTATGTCGAAGGACTAGGAATTTAGGATATGATTGTTAGGATTAGATGATTGGAGTTTGATAAACACATATTTCCCATGCCTTATATGATCTGATTAATATGTTGAATTGACTTTTATTAGTCGATTGCTGTTTGGGTGATGTCGACCACCATATATTTGTATGTGTGTTCACTAACGTATGCAGGTATATTGGTATATAAGAATGTTCCCGATCCGGATCCCACAAATGAAGATGATTGGATGCCGAAAGGAAAGGGTAACTATATCTTGGGTTGACAAATGAAGAAACGGGGCTTATTTGGACTTCTATGGAGAGTTGGCATGGAAAAATGCAACGTAAGAGGTCTCACTGCATCAGCAGATGGTTTTCTTCATCAGCAAATGAAGAAAAGGAGCTTAATTTGACCTCAGTTGGCACTAAAATGCAACGTAAGAAGTCTCGCTGCATCAGCAGACGGTTTTTCTTCTAAGCCCTACAGCAACAACATAAGCTTCTCTACCACCTAACGTATCTTTGTGCAGGAAATTTTATACCATTTTTTAAACAATTTTCAAATAATATTGTTTTTGAAAAATGGAAAAATATTGGTTTTGAAAATAAACTGGACTAAATTTTGAAAATCACCGGACTTCATTTTATCAAAACTATAAGTCACTCAATCATCGACTACGGTCATCGATTGAGGGGGAGAGTGATTTAAAATAAATTATTTTCAAACAATATTTCTTCATAAAAGTCCGGATTGTACAAAATAAGTGGTGATCTAAAGATTTAATGTTATGTCATGGTATGATTTTTCTTTAAGAATCAAGATCTTTCAAAATGAAATTTTTTCTGTTCTTGTTTGATTGTGAAATTGTTTTATTTTATTTAAAGATCTTCTAAAAACTATCATACCTGACACTAACAATCTTTAGTATATGTTATTGGTCCTCATCTGTCATTTTTCAAAATTAAATCTTGCCACGTCTTTCCCCTAAAATTTTCCAAATAATTTAAATCAATCGGGATCCAAAATCTCAATTGGTTTGAAATTTTTGATCGGGGGAGAGATCGTGATTTAAATCTCAAATCTGTTTTAGTCCTTTAAAGGCACTCCTGCCTCCATGTGCCAAACGATTTCAATATATGATGCACATGATTGAGGAGGAGCATTTATTCCAAAACAAGATGAGTATTTAAACAAGGCCACATTTTCTCCCATGTTTTCTAAACCTTATTAAATCACTTGGGATCCAAAATCTCAAAGGGTTTGATATTTTTGATCGGGGGAGAATTTGTGATTTAATAATGAAATTTGATAAAAGGTGATCATTTTGATTCAAATGTGCAGGCTGCTCTCTCATATGTGCTAAACACTTTCGAATCTCGAAGCACATATTGAGGGGGAGCATTTCAAAAAGAAAATTAACTTTCAAGGTACAAAGATTTCTATGTTTCAATATAAAGTACCTTGATTGATTTTCTAATGGTTTCTTAATGGCTTTTGTGATCGTGGATGTAGTTCAAAAGAACTCTTTCCTATATGTGATAAAATGATTTCAAATATCCTACGCACATATTGAGGGGGCGAATTTACCAAGAAAATCAAATGGCTTTTTCCACGAAAATTGTGATCAAGAAATTATTTTAAAAAGAACTCTTGCCTCCATGCGCTAAACAATTTCAAGATCATATGCACATGTTGAGGGGGAGCATTTCAAAATGATCAAAACTATTAAGGTACAAAATGCTTTGATTTCGTATTACAAGTACCTTGATTGTTTTTCCAAATGATTTTTCAATTGGTTTCATGGAAGAATGAACAATACCAAAAGACCGACCAAATTACTTTATGCATGGTGTTATAAGGATGGTTAGGTTAGGTATTCGTTCCCACGATCCGCCAGAACCGGAGGGATCTACCCAGGGACAATCCACTAGATAGTGTAGAGTCCTTAGATATGATGAAAAAAAGGAGAAAAATGAGAAATGGGAGGAGTGCCGACTGAGATTGAGCTAGAACTGAAATAAACCCAACAAGGTTCTAGTTATGAAGTCTCGGTAAGCACTGAAGGGGTTGAAGAATGAAAAAGAATTGAATATGAAAAGGGTGAAAAGAAATAGCCCTCCAATAATTCAACCTTAGGGCAGAAACCGGGTTCAATACATATGCTACTGGTGATTACTAAGGTAACACTGGTATTGAAGACAAGACGTCATGGACCCAGTGACGCACTGCACTACAAACTTCCCAAGCCACTCAAGTTCCTCTTAAAAAGGGCTTGTTTCATTCTCACGGGGAACCTACATAATCTATCGACTTTCTCCTAGAGATTGTTGATATTGAAGAAGGAGACCCTCTCCCTAGTCTCCGGCATAGGAACCAAATGTGCACGATTGAGTCTAGAGCCAAGAGATCATCCACAATGTCTCATTTGGACACAAAATTCATGAAGACTTGCTGTTTCACACAATGTGGAAAGTAAGATTATATATTAAGAGTCCTACGCATTATCCTTGTGATATTGCTAGAACATCCGAGTGATATGAAAAAATTAACGATGAAGATGGAAATCCTTCTAGAGCCAACATCAAACAAGCTCTTGGTGGGTAACATGTGAGATCTTCTCGTAGGATCAAGCTTGTGACAACTGGACAGAAACGATGGGGCGATTCACTCTTGAATCAACCTTGGTCCAGGATTGGAATTGACGAATACTTTTGGAAAAACCGTTCGATGTGCAAACCTTCTTTTCTCTAGCACGTCGAATGTGTACTTACGTTTTCAAACACAAAAAAGTATCTCTGATTGAAAAAATACTTTTGGAAAAACCTTTCGATGTGCAAATCTTCTTTTCTCTAGCACGTCGAATGTGTACTCTTTTCAAATACAAAAAGTATTTGTGATTGAAAATTGATCTTTCTCATAAAACCTTCGTCGTATTGCAAAACTCTTTCTTTCAAGCAATACGCGATTGTTTTCAAATCAATTTTTCATCAATCAGTGAATCTCAATTCGCTGGTTCACTCACTCCGTGTTGTCTTCTTTGAAACGTTCTGGTTTGAGAACAGCTAGAGCAGCTGCGAAACCCTGTCAAGGAGATGCTTAGGAATCCTACCGATCCACAGTAGCGGTACTTGTACTGATCAACGGGAACCGTGGGTCGTGTACCTCAATTCAACGAAAGTGATCAAAGACACTTTCGTGTGTTTTATGCTAACTTGTTGTTTGTAGGTACATCTCGACGGTTGCAGCGTGATCGTAATTGAGAAGTCAATCCAAAGCCGCATGCTCACAGCATCCACACTTAATTGAAGAAATCATGACTAGTGCATATCTACGTAACTCCTGGCTCAGATATTTTATACTATGCTTCTGCTACACTGCTACAAATATCTTGAACCAGCAAAAGCTTCCGCTACTCTGATGAAAAGATGTCATGATCCAGAAAGTGTGAGCATGTCGGTCCAAAAGTTACAACATCACATGAAGGCAACACAACTATGGATGATCCAGAGAGATTTGTTGTGGCTGATGATCTCAATGAAAGCTCGAAGATCATCAAAGATGTGGATCAGCACAAAGACCTCCACTAAAAGTACAAAGCACTTGGACTTTGAAGAATCACTGCTAAAGCACAAAGACTGCGAACATTGAAGAATTGAAGTCTACGAGCTCGAGCATAAAGTCAAAGATAGAATGCTAGGATTCAAAGTGTAAATCTTGGGGTGACCTCCCTTAGGGGGAGATTTTTAGGAATTGGAAAATCCATAGTGAAGAATCGGTCACCCCAACTCTAGTCTAGCATATGTTAGCTCGTAGACATTACGTTATTTATTAGTTATTTAGTTTAGAGCAACACCGTGGAGGACGGATGGGTCTTTACCCACTTTATGCCTGATCCACAGTCCGAAGGAGGACGTGTAGTATGTAACTATAAATACCCTCTACCTCCCAAGGTAGAGGGTTGGACCTTTCATTCTAATCTAACCTTTTCTCTTTTGTTTACTCTCTCTCTCTAGAAAGGCTCCCTATCTTCTACTTTCTCTCTCTAGAACTTGTAACTCATTCGAACCATATTGTGTTATTTGATGTGTTTATGAAATCCAATATGTTACAAGGACGTTCAAGCTCGCAACATTAAAGGGAGAAGCAAGTTTTCCTAACCTAACATGTAACAACTACTTAAACAAGAGACGACAAGCAATAGTTAACTACTAGGTTTCATTAGATCTAAGCAAACATTATATTAAATTAGCTAGACATATAAAAGATAATGAAACAAGTAATCATAATTAAGCATGAATTAAACATAATGATAGAAGTAATTAAAAGACTTATCTCTTAATGAATGAGGGTGTTAAAACCCTAAAGTTGCTGTAAAAACCTAATAAAATTCGTACACAAACTTTACTCTCCAAGTGTGCACACTAAATGCAGAAAATTCTAAAACTATATATAGGAATACAGATGCGACGGCGTCACTTTATAATTGTGACGCCGTCAAGTCACCGCCATTAGGGTTTTGTCTCTTCCAAGTCAGCCTTGAGACGTGGTCGCTTTATGCCTTCAGACGCCGTCCAGAATACTCTGATGTCGTCGCTCTTTGATTTTTCCAAGCCTTCACTTTGTAATTTCCACAGAGAATTCCAATTCTTTTTACAGACGGCGTCACTTGTTATTTCTTCAACTTTTCACTGAGTCGTCTCTAGTAAAATCTGGGTTGTTTTGGTATTTTCATTTGCAAGTGATGGCGTCACCTTATGCGTTGTAACGCCGTCTGGTGCCCTTTTCCAAACGTCTTTTTTTTCATATTTTCATCCCTTTTCGTCAAAATATGCATAATTTCCAGCTTTTGTTTCCAAAGTACCTAAGAAGTGAAAAGGAACGAATTTAGGCAATATTTGATCATAAATACATTAGTTTAGGGCTTTAAGGACCCCCTAAAGACGTACGTTTTAAAGCTTTATCATTACACGAAGATGGCTTGTGATAAATAATGTTTGTTTGATTGGGATCGAGTTAGATACAACAATCACAAAACAAATAGACAAAACTTAGAAATTTACTTGTAGAAGTGAGTTACATTGCCACTCATGAAACATTAACAACCTAAAATATTGAAGTAGCAAGAGCTTTAGGTATGGTTGCATACTTCACAATCTTTAACCTCAGCTTTACTAATCTTAAAATATACATTCTAAGGCAATGGAATCCTTAAACTATACTTCTCATATCTTTAGCATTCTAAAATAAATGAATTATTGTAATGCTCAAAGAAATTCGTGTTCCATTTCTCATATTGTTTTCTTGTCTTGTTTGTCTAAGATATAAAAGGCATTATTAAAAAGTTGTCAACAACCTCATCTTCTTTAACTTGACCTAAAAAACATATCATAAATGAATTTATGTTGAAGTTGCATGATTGGGAAAATACGCATAGGATTTGGTGAAGCATGGTCTTGTAATATTTGTGAACCAATTTGGTGAGGTATATATAGGTTCAAGATCGATGGATTCAAACAGATTTTAGGTTGGTTCACGGGTTTTGATGTAATTATTTTTAAGTTTAAATGAATTTATGTTGAAGTTGCATGATTGAGAAATGAATATATGGTAATCTATGTACTATGACCGATAATGAGTGTTTATCTTCCATTTCCATTTACTATATTTCATATACACCTGAGAGACGAGAGAATCCAAACACCCCTTGTGAGGTGCTAGTATATAATTTATGTGCTTGTTATGACTATTGCGGTGCTCTTACTTGTTGTGAATTATGTTAAACCAATGCTTCATGCCTCCTAACTTATAAATTAATTGGCCAAAAGCACATTTGCTTGAGGACAAGCAAATACCAAGTGTAGGGATATTTGATAAGGATTTAAAACGTACACTTTTAAGGGGTCATTTAAGCCCTTAATCGCCCACTTTTATATCCGTTACTGCTTAATTTTGTTCCTTTTCACTTTTTAGGTCTCTTGGAAGCAAAATGCTAGAATGATGCATATTTGGACGAAAAGGAGTGAATATATGAAGAAAATGGCTAAGTCAAGATCAAAGACACTCAAGCTGCGTGAATTGAAGCTGACGGCGTCACAATCCAAGGGCGACGCCGTCCCTTTATACGTAATTAAATTTGTGACGACTCAGTAGACTTTTTGCTAAAATACACCTGACGGCGTCAGGCTTTGAAGAGGAAGGGCGTCACGAAGACTTTTCTTCTCAGACGGCCTAGATCCAGAATCAGACGACGTCGCTACTGAAGCCCGACAGCGTCACAACCACAACGTGACGCCGTCCCAACAATTGCTTGGCCAAGACGAAACCCTAATGACGGCGATCTGACGGCGTCCCAACTATAAGGTGACGCCGTCGCAGTTGTAAAACTATATATAGAAATCGAATTTTCAGAATTTGAGAGAGGTAGACTTGTGGAGTAAAAACCTGAAACGACTTTAGTCCGGTTTGGACAGTATCTTAGGGTTCTCATACCCTATTTTACATCAAGATAAGTGTTTTACTTCATTGATTTCATTATGTCTTCGATTGTATGTGTGTATGCTTGCGTGTTTAACATGTCGCTAAATTTCTTGTGTGTTTGCTTAGATCTATGAAACCTAGTTATTAATTATTGATTGGTTGTCTCTTATCTTAATTGTAATTGGCTTAGGAGTGCATTAGGCCATCGTTGTGTTTAATTGCTTGAGTAATCTTTGTGAACCTTAGCTTATAGATCACTTAGCGGAATTGTAGGCTACACATCCAAAGATAACCTTAGAGTTAGTTTATGAAACCTAGAGATTTCGTAGGCAATAACCTTAAGGTAGTCTCAAAGAGTTAGGGATAAAATCATACCCTACGACCTTAGAAAACACAACGCGTTAAGAATAAGGACGTGACAACTCAACCACCAATAAAAGATAACTAGGGAGTAATAGTATCTAGGTAAACACATTTTTAATCATCATACGAGCACACATAATTAGACATAAGACTACCCATAGTTTAGATAATTAGATAGTAGAGTAATCGGTAGAAGTACCAAACCCCCAAATCTAAACCCCGAGATTTTACCCTTAGCTTTCTAAAAAATATAAAAAAGATAAAAAAATAATCTTGCTCAACCTCAACCTTAGCGTAGTACACTTCTCACTAGCATTCATATTCCCCTAGAGAACGATATCAATACCCGAGGCTTACCCAATACTACACTACAACGATTAGGTTCACTGCCTAGGGTGTTGAAAATCTTGCTCGACGAAAAAGGAAGATCCTTTGACCGAACGCGCTATACGCAGCATCAAGTTTTTGGCCGCTGTCGAATAGAATAGCTAGTTATATTTCTATCTCGTTTAGGTTCCCTTGCTTGATTCCTATCAAGTAAGATTTTTTCCATTTTTAGCCTCCTCGTAGTCTATCCCCTTCTTCGTGAAATTGTTAGTAATCTCATCACTTTTCATCATAGAAGGTGATAACCCGCCACCACTCATCGACCCACCAATCATTGACCCGCCAAGAGGCCGTACTCTTGGTGAATACTCTTGACCAAGCCACCAAGGCTTTAGGAACACTATTGAGCTCCCCGATCAAGCTGAAACTACGACCCTGCGATCCGACACCATCTGGTTGGTGCAAAACGGATGTGCATTCCATGGACTTCGTTCCGAAGATCCTAATCAGCATCTTAAGGATTTCCTTAAAATCGTTGATTCCATCAACCTTGATGCTACCACACGGGAGACCACGCGCTTGCATCTCTTCCAATTCTTCCTACGGGACCAAGCTAGTAATTGGCTTGAGCGACTTCCCGCTGGATCCATCTCAAGTTGGGATGATCTCACCACTCGTTTCCTTGCCCAATTTTTCCCACCGGGGAGAACTACTAAACTTAGGAATGAAATCTTGATGTTCCAACAACGTCAAGGTGAATCTCTCTACGAGGCATGGACTCGATTTAAGGACTTGCTCCAAAAAGTCCCTCATCATGGCTTCAATCTTTAGCTTCTAGTCCAAATCTTTTATGATCATGTCAACTTCTCAATTAAGCAATCCATCGACCAAGCGGCCGGTGGCAAACTTAGTGATCTCACCGCGGAAGAATCTTGGGGTACAATTGAGGACCTTGCCCTCTATCACAACGAAAGTTGGAATGACACCCGTGAGTTGCCCAAACCCGTCAAGGCAATCTCTTTGCCTCCCATTGACTCACAACCATCCAATCGTAGGATGCTCTAACTTGAAGATCAAGTCAAATTCCTAATGAGCTCCTACGAGAATCCTAAGTCGTCGCACCAAGTGAGCAAAATCACTCTACCTTGTGAGTTATGTAGTGGTCCCCACGACACTCTTGATTGCACAAAACTCCCCGAACAAGCTTTTGCGGACTACGCCTCCACGCGTACCGAGGAGCGAGAGAGAAGTGGTACACTTTTAAGCCCGAACAAAACAACTTTGGAAATTCTTACAACCCCTCATGGAGAAATCATCCTAACCTTAGGTGGAGCCAAAGCTCAAACCCGCCCCAAAACTCATCTAGTCCACCTAATAGGTCCAACCCTCCAAATACCGGGAATCCCACTAGTCTTGAGGCAATTGTGTCGAGATTCATGTCATCTCAAGAAACTCGATTGACTAAGCTTGAAGCCTATTTCAAGCAACGACAAGGCGAGATGACAACCAAGCTTGACGTCCTCTTAAAAGCCTTCAACGACCAGGAAATTGGAGCACTACCAAGTGACACTATAAAGAACCCAAAAGTGAATTCGATTTCATCGACTTCATGTTCTTGCTCATCTTGGGAGAGTGCATATCCATGCCCTTCACACCCGAAAGTTCATCCGGTTAACGCCATCAACACGGGTTCCAAGCGATCCCTCATGAAGTACCAAGGACCCGAACCATTGGTCCAACCAACTCTTGAGAAACCCGTCAACCAAGAACCCCAACCTAATCTAAAAGAGGAGTATAAGGAACTCCACCAAGAAAAACCGGTTCTTGAAGTCTTGGATCATGCGCCTTATTATAATGCATTAAAAGAAAAATATGAGCAAGCACTTAAGTTAGGAAAACGTGGGTCCGCATTTGTGCAAAATAAGTTACCTAAGAAAATAAATGATCTCGGGATATTCATTCTTCCGTGTAGGCTTGGAAATTCCAAACCTTTCGACACTTTATCCGACTTAGGATCAAGCATCAATCTTCTTCCGTTGTCCCTCCATAGAAAGCTTAACCTAGGTACGATAGAACCAACGGAAACCATCTTACGTCTAGCGGATGGTAGTATGGCATATCCGGTAGGGATAATAAAAGACATGGTATTGCACGTAGGTCAATTGACTCTTTTGGCGGATTTCCATGAGCTAGACATGAACAAAGACTCAACATGCTCATTGTTAGTAGGAAGAGGATTCTTAGCTACCGCTAGTGCCATAATTGATTGTAAGATGTCTAAGATAGTGGTAGGAGAAGGGAATGCTAGGTCAGTTTATGATGTCAAGAAGCATATCTACTACAAAGAGGAAGAAATTCCCTACGAGATCATGTTGGATAGAAAACCATCTAGATATGGACCTTGGACTAGTAAAGATTTTATAGGTCCTCAACGACCTTTCTATCTAGAGGAGGCCTTTGTAAGTGCCTCAACTTTCCATGAGCAAGAATTGGCTAGGGATATGGAAGTGAACCCGTTCGAGGATGCCTTAGTATTTAGGAAGATGACCGAGTTCCTAGGAACCATGCCAGTTAATCTTAACATGAATAAGTGGAAAGTTGAGAGTGAAAAGCCTAAGCATAATTGGAATTGGGATAGACCACCTAATGATGGAAATGGAGAATGGCACATTAGGATGACAATCTATGACCCCGATAGAGAAAAGTTTGAAAAGGCATTGTTGGGATACAGAAAGTCAAAGTACTAAAGAGTTAAAGTGCTGAAGATTAACAAAGTACTGCAGAAAGACAAAGTGCTGAAGAAGTCAAAGTACTGCTAAGTAAAAGTCAAAGTACTGCTTATTCATCAAAGTAATATCGCAAAGCTTAAAGTCGGTTGTAATTGATTAATAGATAGAAAGTAATGTTTATCTAGAAATTTCTAAGTAGAGTTTACTTGACGTACAAGGATAAGAATTGTAAACCGATTAGGGTTATCCTTAAGCCTATAAAAGGACCCCTAGATTGGCATTAGAATAACGAGTTTTCATATATGTTTTAGAATCCTAAAGTACGATCATTGTTTAGAGTTTTAGAGTTGTTAAAGTATATGCATAATAAAGCAGTTTTTAGAGTTATTAATAAAGTTAAATCTTCTTAGCTTTGTTAAGTAAATTACGCGTACTTAATAGAGACTACTCAGTGTTTTCATTGTTAATAACTTAGGATTTATCCGAGGTTGTTAAACCCTTAACAAGATATTTAAGTTACTTTGGTTACAGTACATCGATCCAACAAGTGGTATCAGAGCTTGTGTGGAAACTCTGACTAAGAAGAAACTGATTAAACAACAAAAACCTAAAGATGTCCACTGTTGTTCCACCACCATCCATCACCTCACTAAGGATTCCTATCATTAAGAAAGGCGAATACGATCTATGGAGCATGAAGATGAGGCAGTATATTGCAATCACAGACCATGCACTGTGGAATGTGATTGTCAATGGTAACGAAGTTGTGGAAGAACCGCAGACATTCCCTGGCCAACCTAAAGCACCTAAACCCATCTTGCCAACTGCTACAATAAGAAATCAAGAGAAGGCTCTCAACATACTGTTGTCTGCTATTCCAGATGGTCATCTACTCAAGTTTCATGATGCTAAAGATGCAAAGCAACTATGGGCTTCTCTCAAGACTAGATTTGGAGGTAATGATGCTCCTAAGAAGATGCACGAAATGCTGAAGCAGCAGCTTTGAAACCTTTACTGTTGGAGAAAGAGAAAGCCTTGATGTTTGCGACAGATTCTAAAATCTTCTCAAAGATGCTGGAGTCAGATAAAGCAGAGGTCTCAGTTGAAGATGCAAATTTAAAGTTCTTAAGAAGTTTGCCATCTACATGGCATGTAATTACTACTATGATCAGAGGACAACCTGGATTGGACACCATGGACTTTGATGATCTCTACAATCATTTGAAGGTGTATGAGCTTGAGATAAATGGCCAAACAAGCTCAAAGTCTCACAGTATTGCTTTTGTGTCATCTGAAAATAGGGGCAGTACTTCTACTAAAAGTACTGCTTCTCCTACTCAAAGTATCAAGTTACTCAAAGTAATCGTTGCTACACTACCCCACTTTTGCTCGAGCAACCCTACACCAACTAATACCATCCACTCAAATGAAGTCGTGTGCTCTTTCTTTACAC
Source organism: Chrysanthemum makinoi (assembly GCA_910596185.1). Lineage (NCBI taxonomy): Eukaryota > Viridiplantae > Streptophyta > Magnoliopsida > Asterales > Asteraceae > Chrysanthemum > Chrysanthemum makinoi. The sequence goes on from OU343219.1 coordinate 164,645,929, forward strand.
AGCAAGCTACTCTACCTGTTACTTATGAAGAAGATCTCTCACAGATTGAAGAGGATGCTCTTGAAGAAATTGATATTAGGTGGCAAGTTGCTATGATCACTGCAAGGATCAAGAAGTTTATGAAGAAAACAGGAAGAGGCATTGACTTCAAACCAAAACAGGGAATCACTTTTGACAAATCCAAGATTGAATGCTTCAATTGTCAAAAGACTGGACATTTTGCAAGGGAATACAGGTTTGCTAAGTATCAAGCAAAACAGATGAATGAGAAACCAAAGCTAGAGTTGAAAGAAATTCCAATTACAGAAACAAAAGCTTTGGTTGCTCAAGAGAATTTATCGAGGTTGACTGAGTGCCGTTTGATGATGAACCAGTAATCCCCACTGTATGGTAGCCGTGGATGATTCAGTGGAAGAATTTGACGAGCACAGCCTTTTGATGAGGAACCCTGGACATGCCGCTATGGAGTCTAAAGATGGTTATGGAAGCTTTGACGAGCATGGAGTGTAAAGTCAACTCGTTTCTACTTGCTATGGTAGCCACTTCACCAAGTTCACCCCTATCTCCGAGGTATGTTCAAAGTGTCATAACTTTTATCAAAAAGTGCTTAATGATTATGTAATCAAAAGAGATAAGTGTAGAACGCTAGGGGAAGTAGCAGAAGTTACCAAATAACTTTAGAGTCTATAGAAGCCAAAATAATAACACATGAAAATAATGAAATGGCTAGAGGTAAAAGTATGAATGAAATGGATTATCAGTTGAATATAAGTGAATGGAAATTAAACTGTAAGATATCTGAAATTGAGAAACTAACTAAGGAGAGAGATGAATTGCTAGAAAATTTTGCTGCTTGGGGACAATCGTGTCTTTCTCATATCACTTATGTTGAAAACAGAGAAGAGCTTACATTAAAACCTGGCCTAAAAGGTTTTGTATGGACTTTAATAGCATAGAAAACCCACCTAGTGATCAGGATGAATGTGACTTTGAGGATATAACCACTAGTGATGATGAACTCATTAATTATGTAGACACATCTAGTAATGAGGAATTAGTCAGTGAAACACCTCCTCGAAGTTTAAGAAAGATAATGCCTATCATGCACCCTCATCCCACGGTAGTCATCAATCTCTTAGGCCTGATGTTTCTCGTTTTGGAGTAGACAGCTTAGAGTTTAGGAAGAAACTTAAAGGTCAATCTAGGTCTGAAACCTCAAAAGAAACTGTTGAAACACCTAAGGTAGATGATGTTAAAAGCCAAGCAGTACTTTTACCCCAAAGTACTGCTACACCTTCAGCACTACCTTTAAGAAAACCTTTTCAACATACTGCTAAACCTTTTTGGGATAATTTTGGTCAAAACAGTTTTCATCATTCACCTAGAAGACAGGATAGGTTTGGTCATACACATAGAAGAAGAATGTCTCATACTTTCACCAGAATTCAAACTTGATGATGACAACTTGGTGATACTCAAAGTACCAAGAACCAATGATGTGTATAGTTTGGATATGAAGAGTCTTCACTCTTCTGAAAGAGCTACATGTTTAGTAGCAAAGGCATCCCTTGAAGAATCACATAAGTGGCATAGGAGATTGGGCCATGTGAATTTCAAGAATATCAACAAATTGGTCAAAGAAAATTTAGTTATAGGTTTACCTTCAAAGACTTACAAAAATGATCACTCCTGTTTGGCGTGCAAATAGGGTAAACAACATAAAGCTTCATGCAAGAAGCTTGAGGAAAGGACTGTTAGAGAACCATTGGAGTTGTTACATATGGATCTATTTGGTCCTATTTCTGTTACAAGTTTGAACAAGAAGAAGTAATACTGGTGGTAGTGATGATGATTGCAATAGATTCAGTTGGGTATTCTTCTTGGGATTTAAAGATGATACATTTGATGTTATTCATGATCTTATAATAGCACTTGAAACCAACTAAGACCGAAAGTTAGAGGCATTAGATGTGATAATGGGACTGAATTCAAGAACAAGCTTATGGATGAATTATGTGCCAACAAAGGAATCAAGAGGGAGTTCAACATTGCAAGAACACCACAGCAGAATGGTGTTGCAGAGAGAAAGAATATGACTTTGATTGAAGCAGCCAGAACAATGCTTGCAGACTCACACTTACCTATTCAATTTCGGCTAAAGTCGTAGTACCGCTTGCTATGTACTTTCTTAAAGTAGTATCACCACCAAACCACAGATGAAGACACCTTATGAGTTTCTCGGGATGGAAACAAACCTAATATTCGTTTTATGAAGCCTTTTGGATGCCCTCTCACTATTCTTAATACAATTGATAACTTGGGTAAGTTTGATGGCAAATCGTAGAAGAAGGTTATTTATTGGGATATGCACCAACACAAGAAGGATTTAGAGTGTACAACGAGTCACCAAGAAGGTTCAAGATTGTCTTCATGTTGAGTTTTAGAAGATCAAGAAAATCGAAGGGTAAAGCTCTTATTGATGTTTGATCTTGAAGTTTTGACTCCTTCAATGAATTATGTTCCTGTTAGATAAGAGAATCAACCTGTACACAATGGAGAAGAGGTACAGTATGTTTTTCATGGAGTTCATATTCGATCTGATGCTATTCATGATGACGAACCTAAAACTAAGTGGCCAGAGAAAAGTACCTGATGATTTAAATCCTCATTGTCTGCTAAGGATCAAGCTATTCAAGATGAATTTGACCACATGCTTTTTCAAGATGTTCAAGCATACTCTTATACTGATGATCAAAGAAGAGCTTATGAGGAAGCAAAGAAAAAGAACAAGATCAGCAGAGTTTACTCACAGACTTTGGATGATAGTACTTTTATACCAAAGTATCACAGCTGCACTGTAACAAAGCACTTTGATGATTTGGATGATCCTACCATGCCCGCTTAGAAGATAATGATGATGAGTTTGAAGTTGAAGGTATTTTCTCGATTCCAATGAAGATGCCGATTTCACTAATTTGATGATCATTATGGAGTTCCACAGACTCTATCTTAAGAATTCATAAGAATCATCCTACGATCAAATAATTGGTCCTTCTACTTCTTGAGTGATGACAAGACACAAAGCTAAGAGTTTTACTAAACCTCATAATGCTTTACTTAGCTTTATCTATAAACAAAACAGGATGAATCATAAAGACCATCAAACATGCCTGTTTACTTGCTTTATCTCTCAAGAAGAACCCAAGAATATTACTCAAGCATTGACTAAAGAGAGTTGGGTTAAAGCTATGCAAGAAGAACTGCTTCAATTCAAGAAGTTTGGGTATTATGTGATCTTCCTGATGGTAAGAAGGTCATTGGTACAAGATGGGTGTTCAGAGTCAAGAGAGATGAAAGAGGAAATGTTATCAAGAACAAAGCAAGGTTAGTTGCACAAGGCTACAGACAAGAAGAAGGAGTAGATTATGATGAAGTGTTTGCTCCTGTAGCAAAGGATTGAAGCAATTCGCATTTTCCTTGCTTTTGCATCATATATGGGATTCCGGGTTTATCAAATGGATGTCAAGAGTGCCTTTTTATATGGCAAGATTACAAAGGAAGTATATGTCAAACAACCTCCTGGTTTTGAAGATCCTAAACATCCAAACAAAGTCTACAATGTTGTTAAGGCTCTTTATGGCTTACATCAAGCACCTAGAGCATGGTATGAAAGGCTCTCTACCTTTTTATTGCAACATGGTTATAGGAGAAGAGCTATAGATAAGACTTTGTTTATCAAGAGAGATAAGAAGGATATCATGCTAGTTTAAGTGTATGTAGATGATATCATATTTGGAGCTACCAAACAATCAATGGTCAAGGAGTTTGAGAAGTGATGCGTAATGAATTTCAAATGAGTTCAATGGGTGAGTTAACTTTCTTTTGGGACTTCAAGTTAAGCGGTCAAAGGAAGGAATTTTCATAAGTCAAGACAAGTATGTATCCGACATACTCGAAGTTCAATTTTGATGCAATGAAGCCTGCACTACACCTATTAAATCTATCAACTCATTGGGCAAGGATGAAGATGGACAACCAGTTGAAGTCAAGTTATACAGATCAATGATTGGCTGTCTTATGTATCTTACTGCATCTAGGCCTGATATCATGTTTGTTGTTTGTTTATGTGCAAGATATCAAGTCTCACCAAAGATCTCTCATATGAATGCAGTGAAGAGAATTTTTAGTTATTTGAAACAACAACCTAAGTTGGGGTTGTGGTATCCAAATGATTCACCTTTTCACTTGGAAGCTTTTTCAGAAAGTGATTATGCAGGTGATAACTATGATAGAAGATTAACCACTGGAGGATGCCAATATCTTGGAAGAAGGTTAGTTTCATGGCAATGCAAGAAACAGACTATTGCAGCAACATCCTCTAGGCAGTAATATGTGGCTGCACGCAAGCTCAAGTGTGGACAAGTTTTGTGGATGCATAATCAACTCTTGGATTATGGGTTCAATTTCAAGAATACTCCTATCAATATTGATAATGAGAGTACCATTTGCATTGTGAAGAATCCAGTTTATCATTCCAAGACCAAACATATTCAGATTAGGCACCACTTCATCAGAGATTGTTATGAGCATAGGCTCATTAATGTTGTCAAGGTGCATACAGATGATGATGTAGCTGATTTACTCACCAAAGGATTTGATGTTTCAAGATTTAATCACTTGGTGGTGAGTATTGGCATGATTAATTATTGAGCTACATTTAAGGGGAGGACTATTTAGTGTATGTACAGTCCTATGCATTACTTAAGGGGAGGATACTCATGTTTATTTGCTGTATTTGCTATTGTACAAAGGAGAATGGAAAAGTACTGCTTTTTGATTTTATGAAAGTACTGCTTGAAAAGTACTGACACGGAAAGAACTGCTTTGTCGTATCAAAGTATCGTTCCAACGGTAATATTGAGGGTAACTACTACTAACGTAACTTTGTTATTAATGGTGTGATTTTTAAATCTCACCTATAAATAACTATCTCAAATTTCCTCTCATATTGATACTTTATAATCTTTTCTATATTTCTCTCTCTATCACCCATATTATTCATCATATCACTTTCTGTGTAACCATAACATCAATGGCAAATCGTAATACAGTTTCAAAACACAACATAGTGGCGAATTTAGACAAGACTGAAGCTAATGTGATCTTTCATGACATCATTGATTTGGGATGCATTCAGAGACATTGGGTATGAAGGGTCATTAACTGAACAAACTTTCAAGAAACCCTTATTCAGTCCACATTGGAAGTACTTGGTACATGTTCTACTTCATTGTATCGGTTCTAAAAGTACTTCATGGGAGCAATTTGGTTCTAATATAGCATCTGCTATAGTGGGATTAGCTACCAATCGGACCTTCAATTTTTCAAGACTCATTTTGGATGGAATGCTATCTCACATCACTCATGGTTCGTGCTGGTTGATGTATCCAAGATTTATTCAAGTGTTCTTGAATAAACAACTTGTTGATGTACCAAAGCCTACAAGCCTATTACCTGTTGTGGTACAACCTGCCAAGATTTTCACCTTCATGGCTAGAAAGAGTGATTTGTTCACTGGGAGGAACACTCCATTGACTACTTCAATGATGGAGATTGTTCAGGCTCTTAGAGATGAGGCTGCAGCTAGTGATGAAAGAGAGGGTACTGTTTCTCAAGGTACTGCTTCTCAAGGTACTGCATCTCAAGGTACTGATGTCAACCAAGGTACTGTAGTTTCCCCTACCTTGTCTCACCACGATACTCCCTCTATTGAGTCAGAACCAAATATCCCTATTCCCTCATCATCTTCTGGAGGAAATGCAACTGATATACCCCCTGAAGGAGAAGTGATGAATAATTATGTTCTGACAAGGGAGCTAGTAAGATTAAAGAAGATAACTGAGTTGAAGACCAAGTTTAGAAGACTTAAGAAGTTTGTCTGGCCATTGGTTCAACATCATAGATTATGGGTCAAGTCTCAAAGGAAACTAGGAAAGCCAGTTAGGCAATTTAAGAAGACCACCAAAAACAAGGTTCAAAAAGAATCTTCTGTCCAATGGGGAGGAATTTAGAGCAAGAGAATTTGAAAGAAGATGCTGAATTTCATAAAGAAAAAGAAGATGAACCTCAAAGTACTGATGCACAGGTTAATATTCTAAGTACTGAGTCTGAAAGGACTGAAGTTCAAAGAACTGGTGTTCAAGGTACTGATGATCAAGGTGCTGCTGATCAAAGTACTGGTCTTCAAGAAACTTATAGACAAGAACTGATAACACCAAGAGCTTTGAATTTTGATGAAGAAGCTGGTCCTTCTACTTTTATACAAGAGGAAGCTGATACACCAAAAGTAGTGCACACTGCAAGTGATGATGAATCTATAGCTGAAATATTGCACAACTTATCAAGACCAAGAGGTGTTAGCATTCCAGGTGTTATTGAAGAACAACCACAAGTTTCTCAACCGCTATAGATCCAAAAGATAAAGGTAAAGGTAAGCTGGTGGAAACAAGGAAGAAGAAAAAGCTGACTTTGGCAGAAATTAGAGAAATTGAAGTAGCTAAGAATGAGGAAGCTGCTAAAAAGGTACAAGCTGAATTGGATGCTGAAGTTGCTATTGAAGAAGCTAATAATAAAGAAGCAGCTAAGAAATTACAAGAAGAATTGAATGCTGGCCGGCCACCAATAAAGAAACCTATTCCTGTTTCTGCTCTACCAAGAAGACCAAATCGTGCTAAAGAAAGAAATGCAATGATGGCTTATTTAAAAGGTCAAGGATATATTGGATTGTAGAAGTTGAATTATGTTGAGATGAAATGATGTATGGTCGTTAGAGAAGCTTATCAGAAACAAGTTGAAAGTATCAAAGACTTTAAAGATGATGATGATCAGAAAAAAGATGATAGAAAAGGAAGCTTAAAAAGAAAAAGAACAACTGAAGTTGAAGATGAACAGCCATCAAAGAAGATTGAGTTAAGGTCTGATACAGATAATGAACTAAGGAATTACTTAAGAGTTGTAGAATTTGAGTATTCTAAAGATGATGTAGAAAAGAAGAAGAAAAAGTCAACAATATCTATTTTTGAAGTTGTAGAATCAAAGGATGGAAATTATCTGATGTTTCATAGAGAAGATGAAAGCTTCAGAGTGTTTAATATGCTATGGGATCTATTGCACATAATAGATAGAGAGGATTTATTTCATTTATATCATTTGGTGCAAGAATATTTTGAACATATTCCATCAGAAGGTGTTGGTTTAATCTTGCTTGGAGATCTCACAACCTGTTGGGAAATCAAGAATCAAGCAATGGAGATTTGGAAAAATCAAGAAGATTGGGAGATTATCACCGGAGATTTTTTGAAGAATCTGGAGTACATGTTTTAGAGTTAGAAGATGGAACTATGATTCATATGTTAGCAGATAGAAGATATCCACTTACATCGATCTATGAGGAGAATGCTAGAGCATGGTATGGAAGTTGAAGAAGATAATGAAACTGCTCTTATGGTCATCAAATTGTTTATCAGATGGACAACTATGGCGGATGATGATGAATAACCTGTATGAATCTTTATTGAATAAATTATTTTTGAAATATCAGTATTTTATTCAAAGTATCGCTAATCAAACAAGATTTCATCAAAGTATCGCTTAAGATTAAACCAGCTTAATGATTTGAAAAGAAACTTTTGTTAAGTGATAAATATTTTGAAACAAAAGTTAAAAGAAATAAATGGTTTTTGAGATGGTAACAACAATAGGTTATCAATCCACCATGGTTACAAAAGGATTGGCTAATCCATGAGCAAACGACTCTGGTAAAGATATCTCAAATTCGTTTTATAGTTGACAACTTGCTAATAAGTTGTATGGTAATCAACTCACCATATCAGAAATGTGAAGAGTTGGCTAGCCCACAAGAAAATGGCTTGTGGTAAAGGCCGTGGAAAAACCATTATATGGTAATTAGTTCACCATGATTGAAAGAACTAACTAGTCCAAAAGGGTACAGCTTTTGGTAAAGACAAATCAAATCTGTTGATAGCTGATGATTTGCTAAAAATCATATGGTTATTAATGTACCATGGTCTTACACACCAAAACATTTGGCTACTCCAGAGTTAATGGCTTTGGTAAAGAGACATCAAAATCCATTAAATTTTTAATGATTCACCTCTCAGTGAGTTTACACACCCGAAGTGATGAGAATAGACTGAAACTTAAAAGAATTAATGTACAAAATTGTCATATGTTGCTGAGTTGCTGAAAAAATGGAGATTGCTGAATGATGCTATTTCTAAAGAATACTTTGATATAAGCACAGAGAATACAAAGATACAATCTAAAGACAAAGACACAATCTTTCCTTGAAGATGGAGATGTTAAAGATACATTTACAAAGGAACTTGAAGTCAAGCAAGTAGAATTCAAGTTAGAGGAGGATTGTTGGGATATGAAAGTGCTGAAGATTGACAAAGTACTGGAAGAGTCAAAGTAATCGCTAAGGAAAAAGTCAAAGTATCTGCCGTTTATCAAAGTAATCAAAGCAAGTCGGTTGTAATAGACTGTTTTATAGAAAGTAATGTTTATCTAGAATGTTCTAAGAACAGTTTAGTATTACTTGTCGCATAAGGATTAGAATTGTAAACCGATTAGGGTTATCCCAGCCTATAAAAGGACCCCTAAATTGGCATTAGAGATATATGTTTTAGAATCCTAAAGTACGATATTAGAGTTTTTGAGTTATTAGAGAATCCGTATAACTAGCATTCTAAAGTTTAATAAAATCGTTGAAAGTTAAAGTTAAATTCTTCTGCTTTGTTAAGTAAATTCCGCATACTTAATAGAGTTAGTTCAGTGTTTCATTGTTAATAATTTAAGATTTATCCGAGGTTATTAAGCCCTTAACAAGCTATATGTTAGCCGAGAGTACATCGATCTAACAATATTCCCTGAGAACTATATATCATCCGAGGCTTACCCAATACTACACTACAACGATTAGATTCACGCTTGGGTGTGAAAAACTTCGTCAAAGTTTAAGCCTTTCGATTCCTAACGCGTTATACGCGCATCAGCTAGTTCACGGGTTTTGATGTGATTATTTTTAACTTTAAAAGTAATGTAGTATATTGAAATAATTGTATAAAACATACAAATGTTAACAAAAAAAACTTGATTCCATATGTTATATTTCTCAAACGAAGTGCTGTAAATAATTCATGTACATCAATACAAACTAAGAACAATTGTTTCTCTAATTTCATTTTCTACTTTGCATTCGAGTGAGTTTCAATTAAAGGAAAGTATACAAACTTACCTTTAGTTCCCCAAAAGTTTGGTCTTTTCTCTATGTTCTTGGTTACTAACCATGGGAGTGGAACTTATGTACCTTGTGAGCCATTCTTCATGGGATTATTATCATAAAAGAGTAAGAACCATTCATATACATTCTCTCCATGATAGTTGCAATTAAGAACCAAGCATTGCAAAAGCAGATAAAAAATAAATAACAAATTAATATAATAAAACTGATTTCGTAAGATATAAGAAATAAGTATACACCTCATGTGGCTTGGGTCCATCTGACCACTCACCCCTTTCGCATATTTCTTATTACCCATTTGACCAATTTTAGATAAACATTGCCCAAATTGACCCATTTATATGTGAATGGGTCTAAATTACTCTCTCTTACGAAGATTAACATTTGTAATACACATGCTTGAATAAGAGAAAAAAAAACCAAGAAGGTTGAGCTGTACATGCCTAAATTTTGAAAAAAAACATTGTATTAATAAAAATTATAAACGTATAAATTAGTATTTAGAACCCTCCATGAGCATTTAACTAAGAACCTTTATCTATTGTTGACATCCTGAAGTTGAAGTAAAGTCACCTGATAGCTATTAAGGTAAAAACGTGTTCTGGATTCTTGACGCAACTTTTACTATTCTAGCATAATTGGCAGTGGTGTAGTTTCCAAGCATGATCAAAACAAAAATTTGTCACAATATTTAAAAATTTAAATAGTGATGACACCAACTCATATAGTAGAACTGATTTCAACGTGTATTGGGATTAGTGGTGTACTGAAGCACCTCAAAAAGTATTTCTTTTTCAACACTTTACAAAGTTGATCATGTGGCTTACAACTTCACAAAGTCAATCAAAAGGTCTTGTGGCAAAATTAATATAAGAGTTGATATACCTTACAATTACCAGGCCTGATACAGCTTGTGTTGTGCATAAGCTAAGTCAGGCTATGCATGGTCCATTAAAATGTGTTTTAAAATTTGCTTTTAGAGTTTTAAGATATTTGAAGGTGCTCCTGGTAAAGGTGTGTTGTATAGCAGAAGTGATAAGTTTGAATTAACTGCATATGTTGATTCAGATTGGGCTAGATGTACTGCTACCATAAGGTCTGTTACAGTTTTTGTTTTTTGTTTTCGTTGGAAACTGTTTGATTTTCTAGAAAAGTAAAAAATGGACTGTCTAGGCTAAGTCTTCTGCTGAGGCAGAATACAGAGCAATGTCTAGTGTTGCTTGTGAAATTATGTGGGTGTTAAAGGTTAACTAAGTTTAAAGTGAATTATACTATACTTGTGCAGATGTATTGTGATAACAATGTTGCAATACAGATTTCTTCAAACCCAGTATTTCACGAGAGAACCAAACATTTTGAGATTGGTTTATATTTTCTCAGAGAGAAAATAGCTAAAGGTGTTTTTAAAACTTGCAAGATCAGGTATGAACAGAATGTTGCAGATGTCTTTACTAAGAGCTATTTGTAACTGATCATAAAAGATTTTGTGAGTTGTTGTATCTTATAAACTTGTTTCAGGTTTAGGTTAATGGGGCATATTGTGAAGACTAATATGGAATTGTATGAAAATGTACACGGACTTTTTATGCTAATATTCAAAGTTTTGTATTAGTGTGTTTTTGTTATTGTAAGTTTATAAAGTTCTAACGGCTTATTGGTAAATATGCTGACAAATCAAGGTGGAGTCTTGTTCCCATGTTAGAAGTCTAAGGGTGCAAGTTGAAGGACTCGAAACTTATTAGATTTTGAGTATAAAAGCTCCTTATTCTCGTTAGTCACACATAACTCGTGTATCTGTTAGCAGTTCACCTCTCAAAATTTCGTGTAATCATTTAGGGTTTGATCTCCATATTTCTCCGTTTTTTCTTTGTATGTTCTTGAACTTAAAACATCTTTTAGTATTATACCTGGAGTGATATGCAGATATAAAAAATAAAAAAGAAAGTTGTTGTATGAAAATCATTTTGTTTGGTCTTTAGTTTATAAGTTTTTACAGAAGTTTACACTTTTCACTTTGTGTTTTCAAGCTTAACCCAACGGGTGCCTTAAAGGATCATCTTGCTGCCTTCACATTAACAACTTTGAGTTGCCGTATAGATTTAAAAGACGAACAACATTAAAAAGACATGTCTAATAGATATATTAGTGACTAAAGCATTAGAGGTTTTATTTTAACCCATTTTAGATTCAGTGAATGCATTTAAGGTTAGAAAGACGATTAGTTATCATTGAATCATTGAAAGGTTTATTAAAAGAAATTATTTTTCTTCCTCTTTTTTACCTTGTAAATGATTTGCTTGAATATCATAAATATTTGGAAAGGTACAAAGATATTATTTTTAAGATAAGATGTTAATAACATGAAGTGTGTATAAAACACGTACCTAAATCGAACAAGATCATTAATTGTAGATAGAGAGCAAGTTTGGATATATACATTCATAAGTCTTTTCAATGCCGTGACAACTCGAGTTTGGGAATACTGTTTGTAACTTAGCTTTCATTACTCAAAAAACCACAATTAATTGCATTCATTCCAATCACATTATCTTAACACTCTCACATACGATGGAATTAATAAAGCAGAAAATAGAGATTATACCATTTTCCTTATTTTCTACGTAGAATCAATAGCTAAAACAAATATATTTTTGCTCAGGATTATATTCATGTTGTCAATGGAGGATAATGCAACATACACATCAAACCTTCAAGTATTGACAAGTGGCAAATAATAAGACCAAAAGGCAATGGTTGAAATCAAGGTTGTCAAGATCGGGATCCTACCCAGGATCGTTTTCGTCTTTGCAAGATCGTGATCGTAAGATCGGATCGGGATCTTGAGATCCTACTCTAATGTTATTTCTTAATAGTTTATGTAATTTTATACAAATTTACAAATTCTAATACATTATAACCACAAAATACTATGAATGTTTCATATAAATGTTGTCCTAAATTATGATTATAAAATGTTTAAAAAGATTAACATGTTGTTTTTTGAATTCTACAAACAAACAACCCATAAATTTGTATATTTTTAGTTTGTAATCCGGTAGTAAAGATCGGATCGGATTAAATCAGATCGTATGGTCAAGATCGATCCTATAAGATCTTAAGCTTGAAAGATCCTAAGAGATCCGGATCGTTGCTTTGCAAAGATCGTGAAATCGAAGATCGTAGATCGTGACGATCCTGACAACTATGGTTGAAATTGATGTAGGTAATGAGTGAATTAATTGTGAAGGTTTAGCCAATCTTGGCATTTTCCTTCCTTACTTTCATACTTGATGTGGAAATATGGTCCCTAATATTGAAATGTCACCTCTTTGCATCTAAAAGATGTTTCAAGAAACGTACATCATCCATCATTTTCCTGTCTATTCATTTGGGCTCTTCGCAACCAAGAGGGACGAGTAGTGGTCCACAAATAGCATCTTGTGAACTAATACCCTTTCAAGGACTCAAAATTTCCAACTAGAAAATATATGTCGATCCAACTCTTACTATCAAGATAAAATTATCCGCTTATAAGTATATATATTGTCTATACCAAAATATGTTAGTATAATTGTACTAATGAAATTAGAACATGTCCGCTGGTATACGTAACATGACGAGAATATACTATTTTTAGATTTCGCCCGCTAACCATCGCCGAGTATGAGTTGTGATTAAGCATTTCGTAAATAAAAAAACATCAATCAATCAATAGCTATCATTCTTACTTATAAAATATCGTTTCATGTTAAATGATTTGATGTGTATAATTATGAAGTATATAAGCTAGTTCATTAAATATACGGGTTGTATTCCCTTATGAAGTACTTAACTATGACCCAATATAACTATTGTAAGCAAAACTCTTATTTAAATAGATTTACAACTCTTAAATGATAATTCAAATTCAAATAAAAACTAAAACATATACTTTCCCAAATAGTTTAAAACTTTAAATGTCTACTCATCCGTATTACAAAAAGTGTCCATAAACATTTTTTATTCTTTTATTTTTTAATGGTTTATAATATGTGCAATTGATATATATTTTAGTTTAGAGAAAGTCATTTTACCTTTGCATCTAATTACACTAATAAAATGTGGATTTTTATTATATGATGACAAGTATTTAAAGGCAAAATAGACAAACTGGTGTAGCATGCTTCAAAAGGTTTAAATCGACAATAAAATCCTAACTTGTGCATCTTTTTTTGTTGTTGATTGACTCTTTCTCTAATGGGTAAATTGCATAAAAAAATATCTATTTTAAGTCCAATTTCAATTAAAGGTACTAATTTTTTCCCCTTACTTTAAGGTACCTGATTTTTTTTTGTTCGATTTAGGTTTTTTTCTAACTTTCGTTAATCATTTCATTATTAAATTACATGTTTAGTCCTTGAGTTTGTATAAGCATTTCATGTTTGGTCCCTTTTCGTTCGTTTTCATATGCTACCTCTTTTACACGCCATCCGCTTTACACGCTTCCGCTTTTACACGCTGCCCGCTTTACACGCTTCATCCATTTTACTGTTTCCATGCTTTTTGCACGCTTCACTGCTTACATGTTTTCATTCGCTTTACACGCTTTATTGCTTTTACACGCTTTGCCCATTTTGCACGCTTCGTCCGTTTTGGCACGCTTTCATCCGCTTTTACACGCTCCGCCCATTTTACACATTTTCACCGCTTTACATGTTTTCGCTTGTTTTGATGTTTCGGCCTGCTTTTGCACGCTTCCATCCTTTTTCCACGCTGCCTATTTTACATCGCTTTTAATCGCTGACGCTTTACACGCTTTTTTCCTTTTGTTTTTCGTATTAATGCCTGCTTTTATACTTTTTATACTCGTGTAAAAAAACGTGTATAAATGTGTGTATAAAAATGTGTAAAACCCGGACACATCAAAACACAAAAACTGACTAAAAACGTAAAAACTACAAAAACGTGCAAAAACGGACGAAAATATGTAAAAACAGACGGAATCATGCAAAATCAGACGGAAACGTGTAAATGTCACAATTCTCAATTTCCGGTCATTTCTCAAACTCAATATTCATCATTTTTCAGAACTAAGGTTATGAAGATCAAATTGCCAGAACCTTAGGGGTTTAGTATAATTTATGAACAATAATCAAGGACATTTCATATAGACTAGGCTTAGCTCCACATATCATCATCATATTACCATTTACTTTTGATTTTCATTAAACGTATAATTTATTAAATAAACGCTTATCGCATCATTTATTATGAACATTTGATCCCATTGACCTCCCAAAATAATCATAATATATTTTTATACTCATTTTAAGACTATGTACTATATTATTATTTAATCTCGATGTTTTGAATTTTATTTTGTATATAAATTGTTATATTTATATAATTACGACGGTTTTCGTGAAATACTACAATGCATAATTATTATTTTCACTCAAATTTTGCAAGAAGTGTTATTTATAATTTTATGACTTCAATATATTTTATTTTGACCCTACAAAATTTATTATTATTAGCTAACGTTATCCTACAAGTTCAAATATATACCTAATTACCCAA
>OU343219.1:164660912-165157749 GCA_910596185.1 Chrysanthemum makinoi
TTTTCGGAGACATATTGGTCTTATTATAAACCTGATTACTTATCAAAAGGTTTATATAAGTCCATGTCTCAAATAGTTTAGAAAAGACAAATTTCAAATAATCTCGATCAGACCAACATATAAACAAAGCGAAACAACCGCGTGTATCTATACACATGTGCTTAGGGTTAGTTGTTCATGTGTAGAATGACTCACTTGAAAGCTTATGTGATTGAACAATAGGTATGTTTAGACATTGTCATAATTATGTTGTTAGGTATGTCTATGACGTGCGTTCGGCGTTCCGAGATGTCAGTGACATATATTGGACCATTAGTTTTTATTAGATAGAGTATTATTTGAAATTAGGAGAAGATATCGAATTTCACCTAGTTTGCCGGTCACAACTTGTTGTCTCCGTTTACGCTATCTTACGGCTAGACTAAAATATGGTAATCATGCAAAAAGCCAAAAAGCAGACAAATCATGCATAAAGAAAGGCAGATATTTTGAGTGACTTAAGTGTGCAGATGGAGGGATGAAGCAAAGCACATATAACTCTAAACATAGTGGGAACAGAAACTTATAGTCTTTCTACCAGAATAAGAACTAGTGGTTGTCAATTCGAGATTTCTTTTAATGATCGCCTTTTATTGATGTATTTTGCTTGCGAGCGTGAAATACTCATGTCGACCCCCAATAAGTGACACAATCAAAATACTCATTCGTTTGTTTGTAATGCTAATAATATTTTCATTTCAAGTTTTTATAATGTCCAAGGTGGATTATGCGCTTTGTTGCGGGTTCTTTAACCTTCCTTAGTTGCAAACACTGCTAGATAGATGCCTCTAAACTCATTTTAAGTTTCAGTGGTGAATGTTGCCTGTGTTAAGTGTAGAAGAACTATATAATTTGGGTATAGTCAATAAAAAATTTGGCTAAGTATTTTTATAAAAGGATTTTGGAGACTTGATTTAGAGCATTGACTTTATAGATAAAGTAAAAGTTTATGATTATCGGTTAGGATGGAAACCAAACCTAATTAACCTTAATTTTGGAAATATATGCTTATATGTTAATGCATAAGAACAATTCATTATGTCGATAATATGATTAATACAACTGTGCCAAGACAGCTACCTTAAAGGTACAACATTTGTTGCCCACTTAGGAAGTGTCGAATTTTTATTAATGGAGTTACACTAACACAAGTATATGCATAGCGGTGGTTTCCCTTTTAATAGAAGATTACACATACGCCTCTTAAAAGTTTATAAGAACATGGCTTATAGCATTATTGCAAAAGGATACCAATTACCATGTATCAATATCTTTGTGGGTGTCGGATATTTACCTTCTTGATTCGGACTGTGATGTTCCTTGTGAGAATTAGTGGACTTCTAGCTCTATTAATCAAAGGCATTATGATTCATTATTTTCTCATTTAATATCGAACTGCATAAAGAACAGTTTTGTTGATAGTCAACAAAGTATTATTCAAAACCTTTACACCTTGGGATTTTCATCTTGGTATATTTGTTCCTTTACAATATGAGGTAAAATCCGAATAAAGCTTTGTTAATTAGAAGAGTTATATTATTATAACTCACTCGATGTGCTCGTTTAGAATATGAATGAAGCTAGGAGAATTAATAGTAATTTGACTCGCAGCCTCAATGATCTTATGCACTCACCAAGTTTAGAAAGGGATGGATGTTGAATTGTTAAAATTATCAGTTATATAAGTGGGGAATATTGTAGTATTGCATGTTAGTTTTGATTTATGAACTAGCTCTTTGGATACTTTGTTTAGGCGAGGCTGCTTATATCTGGTAAGTGTGATAAGTCGTATTTATGGTTTGATAATTTGAACTTTTTAAAATTCTGCCGGTAATATGTGATTTTGGTTCTGTAAGTTTTGTGATTATTGATTATTGCAGCATGTCATACTTGTGAAATGATTTAGATTGTGATCATAACAGGCTGAACATGGACCACGAACAAGAACTGTGTCTCATCATAATGATTTATTTTTACTTTCGTTATTTTCGACCAAGGAATCTCAAGAGAAAAAGGGAGAACATATCCACAATTTCCGGAAATGATTTCACTTTGGAGCTACTAAGAGGAAATAATAAACAGTGTATCGAATTCCTACGCATGTCACATGAAGCATATGTTCGACTAATTGCACACTTTAGAGCAACAGGGCTGTTAAAGGACAGTGAGCATGCCTCTGTTGAAGAGAAACTTGCTATTTTCTTGTGTGTTATTGGCGCCAATCAACGTGTTGCAGCTGTAAAACAGAGGTTCCAACGCTCGACTGAAACAATTAATAAGATTTTTAGTGAAGTTTTGACTGCGATGCTTAAGTTTGCTAGAGAAGTAATTACACCAACTTCACATAATCCTAGTCTAGACCTCACTGAAACCAATAAGAGGTTGCGGCAAATTTTTAAGGTAAATAATACTAATTAAAAAAAAAAAAAAAAAAATTGATATTGTTGTTATAGTGTCTAATGACTCATAAGTTTAATGTAGGGAGCTGTTGGTGCAATTGACGGAATGTTGATACATGCTGTTAATGTTCCTGCTGAGAAGCAATCATTGTATAAAAGAAGTTGTAATGGTAAATGTTGCCAGTATGTTATGGCAGTTTGCGACTTCAACATGATCTTTACATATATGGTTGCTGGATGGGAAGGGTTAGCAGAGGATACACAAGTATTAGACAGGGCTTTATTTGATGGTTCTAAATTTCCACTTCCACCAGCAGGTATATTTCCCGTTTGATCATTCATTTTCAACATAAATAGTATTTTTATTATCGACTATATTATTCTTTTTGCAGATAAATACTATCTTTGTGATACCGGATATAAACAGACTCGAGGATTTATGACCCCATATCGCAATGTGAGGTATTCACTTAAAGATTTTTGTAATAAACCTGCAATGAACAAGAATGAAGAGTTCAATCATGCTCATGCAAAACTTAGAAATGTCATTGAACGTGCTTTTGGTGTCTTAAAAGCACGTTTTCCAGTATTAAAGAACATGATTTCCGTTTCCCTGACTGGGCAAAGAGATATTTCCATTGCTTGTTTTGCAATTCATAATTTTATAAGGAAAGAAAAAATAAAAGATCCATGGTTTGCTGAATATGATCAAGAAGAGATGATATTTGATGAAAAAAATGAATATGAAGATGATGAAGAGGAAGAAGAAGAGGAAGATGAGAGTGAAACAGAAGATGATGAAGAATGTGATGATGATCCGGTATTAGTTCAAATTATGGATGAATGGCGACAAAAGAGACAGTTCATGGTTAATTTGCGTGAAGAAATTGCAGGGCAACTGATGCAAGGCAGGGAGAATGTTTAATTTAATACTATGTAGTTGCTTTAGTAGACTCATATGTATCTGTTCTAAGTTTCTCGTATAAGCTAGGTTCTTTGAATTTTGGGTTGTGTATTTTTGAATGAATGTTATCGGCGCGCAAAAAGTTATATCTACTAAAGTAAGTTGGTCATATTTGATCATAGAGTGTTAGCTTATGTTGCAATGTATATGAATGACAGTAGGCATATTGTAAAACATCATATGTTTGTGTTTTAGTAATCTAAGGTATGAATAGAGTAGCGCTAAATATGCCTACGGAATCGCCTTTCGTGAATACTTAACAGAAAAACACAACAAGAACAGCCAATCCTGTTGGGCTAATGTCTGACCCGAGCCCATGGGGCAGCAGCAGCTATTGACCCGAGCCCATGGGGTGAATGTCGGTTTTAATATTCTAGTTATATTAGAATTGTAGTAGGATTAGGAAAGCTTGTTCTATTCCCTATATATACAAACCGAGCTGTGGTTTGTCATTATGCATTCAATATCAGTTTTTGTAAGCAAATATTTTTCTGATTAATTGGAGAGCTTATTCCAAGTAACATTGGGTGTTTGTTGTTTCTGTTTGTGAACCGATCAGTTGTGGGTCTTGAATTGGTATCAAGAGCAAGGTTTAAGTTAAGTCGATCACAAGGGTTTCCAAGCAGTCGACTAAAGGGTTCCAAGAAGTCGATAAAGTTTCAAACTTTACACTTGGTTTACTTAGGCAAGAAGTAAAACAAGAGTGTTCTAGGGCTGGAAGTCAATCCAACTACACCGGTAACTTACAAAAGGCGTTCAAGAAGGATGGTGCAAGGCGAGTCGAGTCAACCACCTATTGAACATTCTAAAACGGCTCTTCAATGTCCAATGTTAACAAGCACGAACTATAACATATGGGCAATAAGAGTTAAAGCGGTATTCCGAGTCCATGGAATACTCGATGCACTGGAACCAGGGGAAGGAACACAAGTTGTTGCTAAGCAAGATCACATGACAGTTGCGTTACTTTTCAGGCGATTCGAGAAGAACTTGTTTTTCAAGTTTTACAATTCAACACAGCCAAAGAAATCTGTGGAGCTTTGAAGACCAGGTATGTGGGTGTTGATCGGGTTGAGACGAAGGTTGCAAACCTTGGAGACTGAATTCGAATCTTTAAAGATGAAAGTCAACGAATCAATCGATGACTTTGCGGCTAGGTTGGGCAAAATTGCAACTGAAGTCAATAGCTTGGGAACAATTTATGAAGACAAGAAACTTGTTAAGAAGCTACTTGCATCCGTTCCGGATAGGTATGTTGCAATCGTTACCTCAATAGAACAATTTCGACTTGAATACTATGTCTTTTCAAGAAGCAATTGGAAGGTTGAAAGCTTTTGAAGGAAGAATGAAGGGTGTTGACACCACTTCTGAAGATCAAGGCAAGTTGATGTTCGGAAGAGCTGAAAGATATGATAAGAAAGGTCGAGGAAGGAATTCCTCCACGGTGGCAACGGTAAAGGTCAAAACTTTTCTTCTCAAAACAAATCTCGTGGTAGTGGTCAAGCTAATAACCACAACCGTGGAAACCAAAACAACTCCGGGAGCAATACGGATCAAAAGAAGAACAAAAGTCGAGACCTTTCAAAGATTCAATGCTTCAGATGTGATGAATATGGTCACTTTGCTTCTAATTGTCCCGAACGAAGTGTACAAAAGAAAAAGCATGAAGCAAACGTTTTGAAAACGGAGGATGATGATGACCCGACACTTTTTATGATGAAAAGCGTTCAAGAAGTAGTTTTCTTGAATGAAGAAAAGATTATCCCAAACCAATAGAATACTAAGCCAAACGAGGAAGACACTTGGTATTTGGATAATGGAGCAAGTAATCACATGACGGGGATTCGAGAATACTTTTCGGAGTTGAATGAGAATATCTCCGGCAGAGTGAAGTTTGGTGATAACTCCTACATCGAGATAAAAGGGAAGGGGTCGATAATCATTGAAGGAAAGCGGGAGAGCAACGGTTAATCACTGGAGTCTATTACCTACCCGAGCTAAAAAGCAACATAATTAGTCTTGGGCAAGCTATCGAAGGCGGATGTGACATTCGTATGAAAGGTAACCTTCTTACTATGCGTGACTCAGATGGCAAGCTTTTGATGAAGGTTCCTAGAACAAGTAATAGACTTTACAAGATTAAGCTCCAAGTTGGAAGTCCGGTGTGTCTCAAAGCAAAGATGGAAGATGATGCTTGGTTATGGCATGCTAGGATGGGTCACATTAATTTCGAGACGATGGAATTAATGGCAAGGAAGGGCATGGTTGAAAAATTGCCAATAATTCATCAAGAGAACAAGTTGTGTGAATCTTGTTTGGTAGGAAAACAAACCAAGAAGGCGTTTCCTAAAGCTGCAAAATTTAAGGCAACACATCCTCTTCAACTTATACATGCTTTAGTTGAGAAGAAGTCGGGAAGCAAGATTATAACCCTAAGGACCGATAGAGGAGGTGAGTTCACTTCAAAATAATTTACCAACTTTTGTGAAAACGAGGGTATAACAAGACATCTAACCTCCCTACACACAACAAAATGGAGTCGTGGAAAGGAGAAACCGTACTCTTATGGGAATGACTAAAAGCATCTTGAAAGCAGGACGTACCAAACTACATGTGGGCTGAAGGAGTTAGACACGCTACATTCTTGATTAATAGAGTTTCAACTCGAGCTCTAGTTAATCAAACTCCATACGAGGCTTTCAAAAGAAAAAAGCCTAACTTGGAGGGTTTGCGGGTATTTGGATGTGTGGCTTATGCAACGGGAACAAGGCCATATTTACATAAGTTAGACGACAGGTCAACACGACTCATTTACATCGGAAACGAGCCAGGTACAAAAGGTTTTCGACTGTTCAATCCAAAACTAAAGAAGATCTTGAAAGATGCTGGGATGCATGAAGCGAATCCTACACAATGTCCATTAGAACCTGGAATGAAGTTAAGCTTGGATAAGGAAGGAAAACCAGTTGATGCAACTTTGTATAGACGACGAGTTGGCTGTCTAAGGTATTTACTAAACACACGACCTGATTTATCTTATTCGGTTGGTTTGGTTAGTCGTTACATGCAAGAACCAAAAGAATCACATATGGCAGCTGTGAAACAAATACTAAGGTATATCCAAGGTAGTTTGAATTTTGGAATACGATACAACCAAGAGAAAACCAAGGAGTTAGTGGGGTTTAGTGATAGTAGTTTTGCTATGGACCAAGATGATGGTCGAAGCACAACTGGGCATGTATTTTATCTAGGGAAATCACCTATCACTTGGTGCTCACAAAAGCAAAACACGGTGGCTCTATCGTCTTGTGAAGCCGAGTTCATGGCTGCAACTTGAGCCGCGTGTCAAGGGATATGGTTACGTGGGTTGTTGAGTGAAATAACCGGAATGGAAGAAAGAGTGGTGGTCTTATTTGTTGACAACAAATCGGCTATTGCACTTATGAAAAATCCAGTCTTTCACGGGAGAAGCAAGCATATAAACACACGTTATCATTTTATCCGAGAATGTGTTGAAAGAGGCCAAGTACAAGTTGAGTTTGTAAGAGGTGATTTGCAACGTGCTGATATTCTGACGAAAGCTCTCGCAAGGATTAAGTTCAAGGAAATGCAAGAGTTACTCGGAGTTGAAGACCTCCCTATCTCGAGTCAGAAATTAGGGGGTGAATGTTGGGCTAATGTCGGCCGAGCCCATGGGGCAGCAGCAGCTATTGACCTGAGCCCATGGGGTGAATGTCGGTTTTAATATTCTAGTTATATTAGAATTGTAGTAGGATTAGGAAAGCTTGTTCTATTCCCTATATATACAAACCGAGCTGTGGTTTGTCATTATGCATTCAATATCAGTTTTTGTAAGCAAATATTTTTCTGATTAATTAGAGAGCTTATTCCAAGTAACATTGGGTGTTTGTTGTTTCTGTTTGTGAACCGATCAGTTGTGGGTCTTGAAATCCATCATAAACATGATAACAGAACCCAGCTGGTTCATTTCTTGATTGAAAATCCTAAAAGTGTATGAATCATACAACCCACCTTCCAATTTAACAAACATCATTTCTTGATTGGTTGTGCTTTTTCAGTCAGGCATTTTATAATCAAACATATGCATGGTGGACAAAAAAACAAAACAGCTTATGTTAGTGGTAGAAGAAGGCACTGCTAGCTGGACTAATGAGTCTTTATAAGTGTCTTTCATTGTTATATTTTTTAAGGTTATCTAATAGACATTTTGGACCGTTATCCCTTAAATTTCCCAAGTTTTCTTCAAAGTCTTTATCACCAATAATTGCTATAAAAACTTTGACTTGTTATAGCATATTCTCAATAAAAAATCATTCATTTCACCAGCTGTCTGTCACAAACAGTTAACATGCATGCAAAACTAAGGATAAAAAGCGAATGCTTATCATATAATTTTAAGTAAGTTTCCAAAAATGAAATCACCACAAGCAATAATTTACTCATCATCCTCCTCTCGTATCTCTTTTCTCTTTTATGGTCTCTCAATAATATGTCTTACTTCCGCCACCGTTTCTGCTTCCTATGGCGGTAATGAGACTGATTATCTTGCGTTGTTGTCATTTAAGTCAAAAATCACCCATGATCCATACAAAGTTCTAACCTCGTGGAACCATTCCTTTCATTTCTGTCACTGGAGTGGTATTTCATGTGGAAAGCGGCACAAACGAGTGACTGCTGTAGAGCTGTCTTCGAAAGGCTTAGAAGGCTCGTTGTCTCCTCATGTAGGAAACCTCAGCTTTCTCCGTGAGCTTGGTCTCCGGAACAACAGCTTTCAAGGAACCATTCCTCGTGAACTTGGTCGTCTGTCTAGGATACGTCTTCTTTATCTTGATAAAAACAAATTCAGTGGAGTCATTCCAACAAACTTATCTGGTTGTTTTCACCTCGAAGACCTTTGGCTGTCTCGAAATAAGCTAGTTGGAAGCATACCCAAGGAGATGAGTTTGCTCTCAAAACATTCTCGTCTGTTAATTGGCTACAATAAGTTAAAAGGTGGAATCCCACCTTTTTTGGGCAATATTACATCAGTGGAAGTCTTTGAAGCTCACGGAAACCCGTTGGGTGGGAGCATTCCCGATACCTTAGGTCTTTGGAATAGCTTGACGGTATTTTACTGTTCTGGGTGCAGCTTATATGGAAGCATCCCTCATTCCATTTTCAACCTCTCACTCCTAGTTAACATTTCCTTAGCTGATAATTACCTCACGGGTAGTCTTCCTTCAAAAATTGATGTGATGCTCCCAGATCTCGAGTACATTCAGTTAAGGAATAACAACTTGACCGGAGTTCTTCCACCTTCTATTTCTAATTGTTCTAAATTAAGATATCTTGAAATGAGTTACAACAATTTTAGTGGGAAGTTGACTATCGACTTTTCAAAACTAAGAGATATTAATATAATTAGATTACAGTATAACAACTTCCATGGACGCGGAGAAGCTGATGACACGAGGTTTATTAATTCCTTGAAAAACTGCACCAAATTAGTACATTTGGGACTTTATCATTGCAACCTAAGAGGAGTGCTTCCGATATCAATAGGTAATCTTTCTGATCAACTCAACTTTCTAAGTTAGGAGAAAATCAATTGTTTGGAAGCCTCCCTTCAAGTATAGGTAGTCTAGTTGGCTTGACCTCTTTACATTTAGGAATAAATCGATTCAAAGGAAGAATCCCCACTACCATTGGTAAACTTCAAAAGCTACAATTTCTTGGTCTACATAGCAATCAATTTTCAGGGCCTATCCCTGATGCCATCGGGAACTTATCATTGTTGAATAGAATTTATTTATATTCCAACAAATTAGAAGGCCATATTCCATCAACCCTTGGGAATTGTAAACAACTTAATGGGTTAAACTTTGCAGACAATAGACTCGGTGGAAACATACCCAAGCAACTTCTTCAACTTCCATCACTAAATTATTTTTTAAATTTCTCTCAAAATAGCTTATCCGGTTCAATTCCATCAGAGATTAAAGAACTTAAGACGTTGAACCATCTCACTTTATCTTATAATAATTTATCAGGTACCATTCCTAGTAGCCTTGGTGAGTGCATTAGCCTTACAGTGTTAAACCTACGAGGCAACCAATTTCAAGGCATACTACCATCTTCATTAAGTTCTTTGGGAGGATTGGGGGTACTAGACATTTCTCAAAATAAATTGTCAGGTAAAATTCCTGAATTCTTAGACAAATGGAATTCCTTAGAATTTTTGAACCTATCTTTTAATAATTTTGAGGGTGAAGTACCGGTTGTAGGAGTGTTTGCAAATGCAAGTAAATTTTCGGTTTTGGGGAACAATAGGCTTTGTGGCGGCTTGAATACACTTGAGTTACCCAAATGCAAGAAGAGGGGTAGTAAGAAAAAAAGGTTTCCTTTCTTCGTATTACTCATTTTGATTGCGTCGACGTTGCTCGCCGTATTATGTTGTGTGTATGTTTTGTGTAAGAAGAAACGCAATAATCAACCATCTCAGTCATCAGGGAGTGAATTGTTCATGAAAGTTTCATACAATCAACTTCTCAAGGCTACTGATGGCTTCTTTGTAGCAAATTTGATTGGAGAGGGCGGGTTCAGCTCTGTTTATAAAGGGATTCTCGATTCCAATGATGACAAACCTGTTGCAATCAAAGTTCTACATCTTCAAACTCGAGGAGCTCATAAAAGTTTTCTAGCAGAATGTGAAGCTTGGCGGAATATTCGACACCGTAATCTGTTGAAGATTATAACTTCATGTTCAAGTGTTGATTTTCAAGGTAATGATTTTAAAGCTTTGGTTTACGAGTTTATGCCCAATGGAAGTGTACACGATTGGCTTCATTCAAGTGCATATACATCGAAACTCAACCTTATTCAAAGAATAAATATTCTCAAAGATGTTGCAACCGCGCTTGATTACCTTCACAACCGCTGCCAAACAACGATTGTTCACGGTGATTTGAAGCCCAGCAACATTCTACTTGACGCTGATATGGTGGCTCATGTTGGAGACTTTGGTTTAGCTCGACTACTTGGTATAGACTTAAACGAAAATAGCTCAACCGGGGTTAAAGGAACAATTGGTTATGCACCTCCAGGTAATATATGATTCATGTATTCCATGATACTTATGTTTATACTTGCATATTACATTTTTATAAATTAACTAATTATTTTATATTGTAGAGTATGGTATCGGGAGCGAGATGACAAGTAGTGGGGATGTCTACAGTTTTGGAATAGTATTACTAGAGATGATGATCGGGAAAAGGCCAACAGACAACATGTTTAATGAAGGTCTTAGCCTTCATAAATTTGCTTACATGGCATTACCAGATCATGTAATCGATGTTATTGATGATGATGCAATTATGTTGCAAAGTACAGAAGTGAATGCAAAGTAAGTGGAAGAATGTTTGGTTGCAACTATCAAGATCGGAGTATCGTGCTCTGTGGATTCCCCACCACAACGGATGAAAATAGAAATTGTTGTCAATGAGTTGCAGCATATCCTAGATGTGCTTCAAAATATATAAGGCACTTTTTTCTCCCTTTTTGTAAAATCTGATTTTACATGAGTTAAGTTTGTTAATAAATAATCACTAACTTGATTTTATTTTTGAAATATTTCAAGTATATTACCAAGCTTTCTTGGGGAAATTTGAGAGTAACTGCAGCAAGGAGCAATGGATGTTGTAATTATATAAACGTTACTTTGTCAAATATGTTTGCAAGTGCATGTGTTTTAATTTTCTTGTTGCATAAGTACTTTTTTTTTTTGGAAAGGTGCATAAGTACTTATTATATGTATCAAACATGTTTTATGATTAAGTGTGTTTATATTTTCTCAATCTAGTTTCTGTAAAATTGAAAAATTGAGGCAAAGTTTATTGGTTACATCATTGGTTGAAAACTAAGCAAAAGAATTGGGATAACCTTTGGCAGGACATACTATAATCTTGTATCCTTTCATGGCTATATATGTTTATTTTATAAGTGCAAGTACACTTTATTTTTGATTTTATTGGTGATTTTTTAAGTCATCTGTCAAACGAGATTATGGGCTTTTCGTTAGGCCTTCGTGTTTAAAATGTATTTATGAACAACGTTCAAGTAGATTATGGGTGTATCTGCATAATAAATTTTGTTGAAAGCTGTAATCAAAATACACTAACTCAGAAAAAATGACAATATACTTGATTTCGAGCTCATGGACCCGCGACCAAAACTTAACATTCTTAACTAAATGTATCAACTAAAAGTGACTGATATTGGGATCATTAAACAACACAGGGCGTCTGACTGATATTGGGCTAATAGTGACCGCATCTTGCTAAAGTGCTTTAAACATGTGAAGAATTTAGTTGTGTAAACCAAGTTTTAATGATTGTATCTATGCTCTTAGTCCCGTCTGCATTCTCCAAGCATAAAAAAGCAATGTTGAACATGGAAAGTTTTTGTTTGTCATCTCTGCCCCTTCATTGACCACTTTACTTTCACCATCTCATGTCATTTCTTCTAAGTTTTGGTTTTTAACTATTCTACCTTTTCTATACTTTGATGTTTATTTTGTTTATGCAGTTGAATATTTGTATCACCATGTTTTCACTTAACTTATTAGGTTTGTTTTTCTTATAGTTTCTCCTATTTGTTTTGCTCATTGCAGATAGCGGTCGAAAAAGGGAGACTCCTCCGGGTTTGGCTTCTCTTTTTTGTTTGATGACCGACATGTAAACAATGGCCAAAAAATATATATTACTTTGATATTTTCATCCACAGTTTCTTTTGTGCAACAATTCATTCATGCAACGGTTATTCATGTCTATAAGGTCGATATATTGTTTTCTTAATGTTTTATCAGATTATTACTCGGTCCATCTCAAAATTATATTCCATATTTTCTTTTTGGGATATCTCAAAATAATTGTTCACTTTTCATTTTTTCTTTTTGGGATATCTCAAAATAATTGTTCACTTTTCATTTTAACCAATAAAAAGAGACTTTTGTGGGTAGATGTTCTATTTGATTTGTTGAAAAGTGTCGTAGTCCACTTTTCAAAATAACTGGAAACTGTTTGTCTTGTGGAAGTGAAGAGTTGTTCCATACACTTGGATAAAGCATAGCAGGTGGCTTCAATTTCATCTTGACCCATCATAAAAATAAGTATGTCATCGGGAGCACTTGTTATGTGGATTGTCATTGCTTGTTTTACAGCTGCTTCAACATAATCTTCACATGGTGTTTTACTGTATAGGATTTGTACCGGGAATGTTCTTCCAGAAATGTTAAAGATGGGGACTGCAAAAATACAACTTACCTTTAGATATTATACATTATAAGTATATATTAAACCTCAATCAAAACTGCTACAAAAAAAAACTGGTCCTACCATGTAAAAAAAAATATATATATATATATATTATATTACTATTTAATACAACAAAAATTACCGAAGATAAAAATGATTATATTACTATTAAGCACAATCACCTCTATTTTATCACCATCTATACATTGATACCATAAATGATACAAAAACCAGAGTGACCTAATATTAGAGGTGGCATTTTGGACTAATTTACTTATAAATGGTTCAAACATGTAAAGATTATAGAAGTTCCAAAGTTAAGGAAGTGGATCAAACAGGTGAAAAGCATCCAAAAGTGCACTTTTTATATGCATAGAAGCACCAAAATCACTTTACTCAAAAAATAAGATTAAAAAACATAAACTCTGTAGTTATATTCGACACACTTATTATTTATTAAAGGGTGCTATGCTTTGTACACCATCAAATTAGGTGTTACTTTTTTATTATTTAAAATTTTCTCGAAGACATAAATTGAAAACTACATTTACTTCCTCAAAAGTTATTTTGGTGTTATTTTTTCTCTTTCACACACCTGTCAAAATTCTCTCACTTTTCTTTTTTATTTTTCCAAACTTCTATCA
The DNA here is from genome assembly GCA_910596185.1 of Chrysanthemum makinoi. Lineage (NCBI taxonomy): Eukaryota > Viridiplantae > Streptophyta > Magnoliopsida > Asterales > Asteraceae > Chrysanthemum > Chrysanthemum makinoi. The sequence goes on from OU343219.1 coordinate 164,674,273, forward strand.
CCATCATACTCTTCCCCCCATCCAGCATGCAAGATCTCACCACCACCATCTTCCCCATCCAAATCCGACCAAATAAACCATCACCCAAATCGGAAATATTATCTTTCTTGTATATTACTCTTTTGGATTTTTCTAGCCATATTTGAACAACCAAATACAACCACAATCTTTGACACTCAACCCATACCAAAACCCCACTAACAAACCACCAAAGATATGGTCACGCGCAGGCGAAAATTGTCGGAACTTAATTTTGTATTTCATTTTTTCCAGCAATATTGACAACGTTTGGAACACCATTGTTCATTGCCGGAATCATCTTAAACCGACTAACCATCGTTGGCGTGATCGGCGGTGCAATCACAAATGTTGGATCTGCAACTTAAAACACTGGAAGTATTTGAGGAGATAAAAATGACTAATTCTTGTTTTGTTTAATGAAAAAATGATAATCAGATGTTTTGTTTTTTTAGTTAAGAGGAATATTTATTTTAGAGAGAGAAAATATGGAAAGAGAGAAATGTCATGAATAAACTAAAGAGAAGCGGTGTCTGTTTTATTTTTTTGTCTGCTGCTATATCTTGGAAAATGTAAACAATGAGTGGTGTGTGTATCCTGAATTACTGGTGTGTAAACACACAAACCCTTATTAAAAAATTACAAAATATGGAAAAGAAAAAAGTGTTTCAGGCCTACCGACCACATACGTAGTAAAAAAAATACATGTTCTGAATAAGGCCAACCAACCGTTTTGCCACCTCCGCCTGATATGTTTGATCTAACTTGGATAATGAGGATAATGATAGCGAGAATGAAGTGGAAGAGAATGCTAATGATACATCGAGACTTATGGCATCGACAAGTTCAAAGGCTACGAACGGAGGTGGAACCGGGATGGAGAGCTTATACGAGCGTTGGAAAGATTACTATGATGACAACCCTTATGATGATGATGAGTGTGAAGATTTAACGGAAGAACAATTAGCTTTCTGTGACGCTTATGATATTAAGGTTTGACGCACAAATGGTACGTTTGTATTTCGCCTATGAACTGGGTTGAGATGTGAGATTCACTCACGTCCTATGTACACCTAACTATTTTTTGGAGTAATAAATTTACCGGGTGTAACAACCTTTTATCAAAGAAGTAAAAGTAAAGTAAAGTAAAGTAACTCCCAATGCCGTCCTCCACGGGTTATGGGTACCCAATACCATTTCCGGTGTTTGGAGGAGGTTAAGATGTAGACAGCCTTACCCCTACCTAAGGTAGAGAGGCTGCTTCCGGTTCTACCAAAGGTAGAAAGGACCTCCGGCCTTTTGTAGGGAGTGATAATGGTAAATGTTGCCAGTATGTTATGGCAGTTTGCGACTTCAACATGATCTTTACATATATGGCTGCTGGATGGGAAGGGGTAGCAGAGGAAACACAAGTATTAGACAGGGCTTTAATTGATAATTCTGAATTTCCACTTCCACCAGCAGGTATATTTCCCGCTTGAAAAATCATTTTCGAAGTAAAAATGTATTTTTATTATCGACTTTCTTAGGTATTATTCTTTTTACAGATAAGTTCTATCTTTGTGATACCGGACGTAAACAGACTCGAGGATTTATGACCACATATCGGAATGTGAGGTATTCACTTAAAGATTTTTGTAATAAACCTGCAATGAACAAGAATGAAGAGTTTAATCATGCCCATGCAAAACTTAGAAATGTCATTGAACGTGCCTTTGGTGTCTTAAAAACACGTTTTCCAGTATTGAAGAACATGATTTCCGTTTCCCTGAATAGGCAAAGTGATATTGTCATTGCTTGTTTTGCAATTCATAAGTTTATAAGGAAAGAAAACATAAAAGATCCATGGTTTGCTGAATATGAGCAAGTAGAGATGATATTTGATGAAAAGAATGAATATGAAAATGACGAAGAGGAAGAAGAAGAGGAAGATGAGAGTGAAACAGAAGATGATGAAGAATGTGATGATGATCCGGTAATAGTTCAAATTATGGATAAATGGCGAGAAAAGCGACAGTTCATGGTTAATTTGCGTGAAGAAATTGCAGGGCAACTGATGCAAGACAGGGAGGATGTTTAATTTAATAGTTGCTTAAGTAGACTCATATGTATCTGTTCTAAGTTTCTCGTATAAGGTACTTTGAATTTTGGGTTGTGTATTTTTGAATGAATGTTATGGGCTCGCAAAAAGTTATATCTACTAAAGTGAGTTAGCCGTATCTGATCAGAGAGTATTAGCCTATGTGGCAATGTCTATGAATGTCAGTAGGCATATTGTAAAACAACATATGTTTGTGTTTTAGTAATGAATAGAGTAGTGCTAAATATGCCTACGGAATCGCCTTTTGTGCCTCTATCATTGGCAGCTCCTTCCATGAGTTCGGTGCCTCTTTTGCATGAACCATTGACCACTCCTCCAGTGAGAGGTGTTACCTCACCGGCCGTCCCTAATTAAAGTTATTTGGGTTTTGAAAGGAAAACAACTCACTGAATTGGACCCTAATAGGTGTACATGTTATTTTGGTTCGGGTCAACCCGAATAAGAACTGTATAAAAGATATTGGGTTGACCGTTGACCCTAATAAAGTTTATAACTCGTGTTAACTAAAAAAAAAAAAAAAAAAAAAAAACTGGAAACGACTCAAGTCTTTGTTGACATAAATAGATAAGCAAAGCCGATTTGCATGCATAATTAGTTGTTAGTTTTAGTCAGAGCAGAAAACCTGATATTACAATCACACTACAAAATCTTTAACAATTCATTTAAACAGGTTTTATAAGAGTGAATATCCATCAGAACAACACCTTTGCATCATCATCTCCCAGCGATAACAGTTCTTATCATAATTCACTTCTATTGTATTTAAGCACAAATAAGCGATAACTGAACTTGCGATAACTGTCGTTTTGTTTTGTTTCTAAGTTTAAGCTGTACTAAGATGTTTATATGACAACAGTTGAGGCTAACTTTGTGACAGGAGTTATTGCAAATGTAGAATGTGCACAAGTGTTGTCCTATGACAGAACTTTCTCTTGCTGTGAAAAATCATTGTTGATAATGTGAAAAATAAGTTGATGAGTTTAAGGATGAAGAGATCTAAAGCGATATTGATCGTTGCCGCTAAATGGGGTTTAAAATTGGCTAATATGCAGTTGGTATGTGATTAAGTGTATTGGTTGAAGTCATGCTGTTTATGGCGGTCTTTGGGTTAGTTGTTAATATCATGAATGGAGATGGTGAATGACTATAATCATTTTAATAAAATTGAATTTGAGGCTATCTCATCGAACAAGGGGATGATGTTAGAACAGATGGCTTAGACAAGGATAGTGAAGCCTATCTATATTTAACAACTCATGATCAGATGCTAACTTGCCAGAAGGGTTGAGACAACTTACTTCTGATTATGGGTAGTCATTATAGTCAAAGGAAATGTAACTATTATAGAGTCAAAGGAAATGTAACCATTATAGTCAAGTTCCTGTTTTGTAGGTTTGCTGAATATTAGCTTCAAATTGCAGACTTAAAGAATATCAAGTAATAGTCTGCAGACTAAGGAAAATATGGTATATCCTTGTGAGTTATATACTATGGTTAGTTACGGTTTCAGTCAAAGAGTACTGATGGGTTGGAAGCAGATGGCTTTGTAGGGGGCTGACTTAGCTGCTTGGACTCTAATTCCTTTGTATTTTGTGTGTCATGAAAGATAGGACAACACTATGCTAGGTTTTTGGAGCTTTCGAGTTAGATTAATAATAAGTTTTCCCCATAAGGTAAGTTTCCTGCATAAAGATGATACTTCTACTGGTATGGATGGAATGGGTCATTTTTTAGGGTCTTTTGTTGCAATTTGGTATTTCCTGAGCAGTTTATAGATGGTATACATAGGAGGTGCCTATGTTTGGTTCTACAGGAGGAAGTGTATTAGTATAGAGTTGTTGGTTTGATTAGTGGTTTAAAGATGTATAGAAACTTGTATTAGTCTGCTATGTGATCATGGGGATGATTTGTCCATGAGAATGTCATAATTTGACTATGTTCACTTTTTTTTAAAAAAATAATAATAATAATAATAATAACCCTTTTTTGCTGATTACCAAGGACCGGACTATCCCAACAAGAAATAGGTATCATGCTTTGGAATATGCTTAAGCTTTTAACGTGTTTATTGCATATGGGATGATAAATTGTGTTTGTTTCACTTCATAATTGTGTTTGTTGGTTTGATTAGTGGTTTAAAGATGTATAGAAACTTGTATTAGTCTGCTATGTGATCATGGGGATGATTTGTCCATGAGAATGCCATAATTTGACTATGTTCACTTTTTTAAAAAATAATAATAATAATAATAATAATAACCCTTTTTTGCTGATTACCAAGGACCGGACTATCCCAACAAGAAATAGGTATCATGCTTTGGAATATGCTTAAGCTTTTAACGTGTTTATTGCATATGGGATGATAAATTGTGTTTGTTTCACTTCATACATGTGCAGGGCTTATGCAGTATGAACCCGAACAAGATTAGAGCTTGCCAGTTTCTTATTCGGTTCCATGAGCAGCGTGTCGACAAGATAATCGTTATTGCTAATAGGCTTTACGTACTCTCGCAATATGTCATTGATGTAATTCACAAACAGAGATTATTTGTGGTGCCGAAAGGTCTATTCTTGCTTACGTCTATTTACAAGAACTGTTTTTTTTTTGTCTCGACTAAGAATTGTTATATTTCTTGTGCAGCGATACTGACAGGAAAAAGACATTAGAGGCCTTCAAGTCCGACAAGGAACCTAACACTGTATCTTTTATTCTTTCAAGCATATGTTTTCTTTAATAACATGATTTTAGTTCTAGAGCATATCTTTGTTTCATGGCTCTTCCAGGTTTAAATCACTAGTATTCTTTGTATCTTGTTGTAGGTTAGTGAAAATTATGAACTCTTTCTTGAAGCTGATGTGATTATTCAAATTTCGTCCTATGCTAGTTCAAGACTTCAAGAAGGCCAACGTCTTGGCGGTATTCCTAGGGCAAAGCTATTTTTAGCTCAGTTTTCTTTTTTATCTTGCTCGTAATGTTGACTGGTCTCTTATCACTGACTTCTTTTTTTGATTATCGGATATGTTGTGAAAAGTGGCACCGGATTGAAGCAAAACCGTAACTTATATATGAAATACAATAAAAGATCACACACAGAAACTTGGAAAACCCCAATAAGGTAAAAACCACGGGCAAGGAAAGCTATGTTTCACTATGTAGAAACTTAGGACTCTCTAATTACAAGGATAAACGTCAATAGTTATATGTTTTGTATTAGAAGATATATAAACTCTCTAGCTTTCTCACAAAGATCCTTTAAGAGACAGGAGTGAATGGGATGAGATGATGAATGAGGCAAGTTCCATTGCCTTTTATAGGCACACTTTCTTGCCTGGTGACACCATGCATGACAATGGCACCACACAAGTTGCAATTCAAGTGGTGTAAGATTCTTATCTCATACAATGTATCTTGATATATTTTAACAATCTCTCAGTTGAAGATTAGATCGATGCTCGATCAATCTTTACACAACATCCCTCCTTGCCTTTTTCAAGTTGTTTACGTTTCTGTTAGGCCGCATGAGGATCGACACCATATAAACTTATCAAAGTTGATTGATTTCGTTAGATAATCTGTCACGTTATCATCAGTATGAATTTTCTGCATATCCACGGTTCCTTCTTCCACTTTCTCATGAACGAAGTGAAACTAAACTCGTATATGCTTTGTCTTTGAATGAAATGTTGGATTCCTTGCTAGATATAAGGCACTCTGATTGTCACGAAATATAATAATTTTCTCTTGTTCATACTCGAGCTCTTCCAACAACATCTTCAACCATACTGCTTCTTTGCTAGCTTGAGCAGTTGCGACATATTCTGCTTCTATTGTTGACATGGCCACAACTAACTGCGGTTAGCAAAACTTACTATTCTGCCAGGAAATGTAAACACATACCTAGTGGTTGATTTGCTTCCATCAAGATCAACTGCATAATCAAAATCAGCATATCATTTGACAATAAAATCCGATTCCCCGAAACATAATGTGACATCTGAGATTCCTTTAATGTATTTAAGGATCCCCTTCATAGCTTCCCAATGCTCTTTACTAGGTTCTGCCATGTAATGACTTACTACTCCCACCGCATGTGCAATGTCTGGTCTTGTACAAATCATCGCGAACATTAAACTTTCCACTGCTGGTGCATACGGTACTCGAGACATCTCCATCATCTCTTTTTTACTGTTAGGACTCATCTTGGAGGATAATTTGACATTAGTAAGAAACGGGGTTGATATTGGCTTACAATCTTGTATATTAAACCGTTGCAAGGTTTTCTACAATAACTTTTCTGTGACAACCAATTCTTCCTACTAACTTTATCTCGGTGAATTTGCATCCATAGAATCTTGTTTGCCAGAGGTCTTTCATCTCGAATTCCCTAGCCAGTCGAGCCTTCAGGGTCTCCATGTAGTATGTTATATTCAAGGCTCCGAATAAAAGAATCAAATCTCTTGTACCAATACCTCAGTGCCTTCTTTAAACGGTACGGAGATTTTTTAACCTGCAAACTAAGTTCTCTTTTCCTTTTTGTTCAAAACCTTCTGGTGGAGTACGTAAATTTCTTCTTCAAGATTTCCATAAAGAAATGTAGTTTTCACATTTAACTGCTCTAGATGTAAATCATATGTATGGCACATTGCCAGAACCACTCGAACGGTTGTTACTCGAACAACAGGGGATAATATTTCGTTGAAGCCGATTCCTTTTTTCTGAGCATACTGCTCGATTTGATCTTCACCGTTTCTCTTAATTTTATACACCCATTTGTTTCCAATAGGTTTTCTACGTCCTGGTAGTGGATCAGCTCCTATGTTTTATTTTTATGAAGAGCTTCAGTTTCTTCATGCATTGCTGCCATCCATAGTGATGTATCTGGGTTATTCGGTGCCTCTTGAAGAATTGTTGAATCTCCTTCCTCTGTAAGAAGACAATAAACATATAAACTATCCAACATAAATATATTCAATCGAAGTAAACGAAATCAAAATAACAAAGTATTCATAAACTTAGCTAACACCTAAGGGCGAGACCATAATCTAAGTAGCAAACATAGAAGAAATAACAAATGATAAACATGATGAAATCAATATGCAAACCGAATGATTATACTTCGAATGATTATGTGAGGTGTTGTGTTCTTTTCTTGATCTCTGATCTTCCTGGGTGTTCTTTTGATCTCAAATTCGTTTTAGCGTTAACTAGAGTTGAGAACGTGTGGCCCTAAGTCGTATTATAGTTTTCGGAAACTGACGTCGATATTGCGTATTCAAGGTCAATACGCCGTATTGAAAATCTCATGAGTGGGCTCCAAGAATAGAATATTCGGGTCAATTTATCTCACCAGCCTTCAATATTGTATATCACGAGAAACGGATACACCGTATGTCTTCAGTTCACGATTTCCTTGTATCAAGATAAGGGCTTCTATACGGCGTATTACCAGCTATTGGATACGCCATACTCTTCTGCAAATTACTTGGGATTCGTCTGTTAAAGGTTCATATACGGCTTATCACCGGTGGATACATCGTATACATCTGCTGATTTCTTATGTTTAAGCTCCAAGTATCGCCATTTTCCGTGTCATTTCTGTTAATACAAATAAGCCGTAAAAACGTTTATTTATATTTTACGATCTTCTAATGTTTTGTCTATAACAAACGTAAAATCATTTTAACGAAACAAATAAAATACGTAAATAGTTTGAACTAATAGTTTCTAACATATTCACATTTTCACATAAAACACTAAAACAAGTATAAGTGATTTTATGATTTAATATTACATATGTCCAACAACTAGTGTTTACATATTTGGGTAAATTATACACATAACTGGTATGTAGTATATTGGGTAATATAAATGGGTAGAAACTTAAGTATCATAACCCATTGGGCAAATACATTGAATGTAGTTGGGTACAACCCAAAGCCCATAACCCATGGATCTTGACCCATAACCCATTGCATGACATCATGCTTATATCATACATGGATAATATCCATAACCCATGGATCAACCCATACCCAAGTGACTAAGTGCATTGCACTCAAGAGATACATTGTATCTAGCTAAAGATCCATGGTTCAACCTATAACCCATGACCCATAACCAAAATACCCATGGGTAAAAGGGAGCGTCCCACGGATCCCTAGCTTAACGCTAGACGGATCCCTTGTGGGAGGGATCCGTGGGATCCGGGGAACAGTAGAGTTTTTCCTCTATAAATAGTGAGCCATTTCTTCATTATTTCTCACCCCTTTTCTAACACACTTTCTCCCCTGAGTTAAAATCTCACTAACCTTAGATCCAAGAGATCTATGTTTGTAGTTTTGTTTTTGTGTGATCTTTTAGGTTCCTCTTAAAGGCAAGATCACCACCTTTGAAGTCGAGCAAGCTCAAGTCCATGAGTTGCCATGCTTCCTCATCATCAAGGCTATTGAAGTCTTCTTGTTGATGATTCCTTTCTTTCTTACAAGAAGTAAAGTGTTGAATACATTAGTGAAAGATGTCTCAAGTGTCAAGACGAAGATATTAGTGAAGGGTATCTATCGTCTATATCATAAAGCACTTGTGGTAGGTGCTTAGAAGTCAAGACTAGAAGCATTAGTGAAAGGTGCTTAGAAGTCAAGACACAAGACATTAGTGAAGGGTGTCTTGTAGATCTAGTCAAGGGCATTAGTGAAAGGTGCCTTAGATGTACATTCGATATGGTGTGTTTCGATATACAAGATAGACTAGTATTAGATCCAAGGATATTGATATCCTTGATGATGTTGTAAAGGAGTAGATCTCCTTTGGGATTAGTCGTTGGTGTAGTGTGGTAGTAGTTCCTCCATTACAATGGAACTAGGTGCTTAGCCTAGTACCTAATAAAGGGTAGGCGACGTTGTGAAGGTGTATTTCACCTTGGAGTGAAAGAACTAGGTACTTAGCCTAGTACCTTATAAAGGGTAGGCGACATTGTGTAGGTGTGGTTCGCCTTGGTGTGAAAGAACTCGGTATCTAGCTTTGTACCGGAAAAAGGTTAAGCGACGTTGTGAAGGCTTCTCCGCCATAAGGAGATTGGTGTAGTGTTTACGAACTCTCAAGTAGGTGACTCGGGGAGTGGAGTAGGGCAAGGAAGGTGTCCTTGTAGCCGAACCACTATAAATACTCGCGTTGTGGTTTTATGCTTCTTACTCTTATCTTTTCATTACATATCTTTATATGCTTGTTTATCAACATCCAACACACACAACCAAATAGATTGACATAAGTCGATCTAAATATTTAAAAGGAAGTTTTAAATTGGTAAAACTATTCAACCCCCCTTCTAGTTTTCCACAATTGGTATCAAAGCTTCGTTACCAAGTTTCTTGAAGTATATTGTACTTTAAAAACTTGATACGATCCATGGTTAATTGAAAACTACAAAGAAGGTCTTTTCATAAAAACAAACACCATGTCTTTTAAACTCTTTTGTTTGGATGTTGATTAAATAAACAACATTTTTTTTACTTGTTTCATTTAATTGCACTAATATTCTTTGTCATGTTGATTAGTCAAAGCTCATACCCACCAAGCTATAGGAATCACTTGGTAACAAGAATACCTTCCTTAAGAAGGTATCTTAAACGCAAAGGAGCGGGAATCGTCTAAGTGACATTTGTTGTGTCATTTGTAAAGACATTCCTAAGTGCATTCGAGGTATGACTTTCCACTTATATTTAAATGATATTAGTTTAATACATAAGTGTTATTTGTTAGGCATTTATTTGAGTAGATTTCGTGTTTACACATGTTTTACATGTAGCTTTATTAGGAAGCTTTATCTCACATACGCGTCACTCCTCTGTCTAAAAATCATGGTTTATAAAACTTGTGTTTTGTCTCACTTTATCCAAAAATCATATCTTCTAATAATAAAACAAAACACAAATCTCAAAATTCCTCCTTCCCCATAAATACTCCCACCGTCGACCACTCTATCAAACCCTCACTTTTTCAAATCTTTCAATTTCAAAAATTTCCTCTCATTCAAAAACTTCATCTTCCTCCTCATTCCATCTCAACCGAAACCAAGAAGATTCGTCATCAACATGGTTTACATCGCGCTCATGCTCATCGCCTTAACACTCATCGCACTTGTGTTCCTTATGATGAAGTTCACATATGGAGACATTTACTTTGTGTTGTTAATCTACATTGGGATTATATACCCAATCCTTTGTATCATCCTTAGCATTGAAATGCAATATTATTAATAATCTAGTTTATCTAAGTTATTATTATCATAATGTGTTTGTTATTTCTTTTGATTTATATGTTTTATATTCTTTCGTGATATATTAGAAGTCATGTGTACATGCTAAAAGAAAATGTAGGATAAAACGTATTTTCGTGGTATAAAACTGTAAAACCTATGTTTTTATCAAATCTGTTTCTGTTACTACAGATCCACGGATCCCGGATGATATACTAGCCGGATCCCTTTTGTAAAGGAACCGTGGGATCCGTCCTACTGGAAAACAGTTTTCATGCAAGATTAAAAACCACTATCTTTCTAAAAGTAATAATCCACTAGAAAGTCAAAATCTTGAGTAAGTTAGAGTGTTAAAAACCATTGTTAATAAATATCTAGTAAAAACATTAGATAATCATAGATTGACCACAAACATCTCTTTTTTAATTTATCATTTCTATAGGTTCAACTATGACGCATGAATATGAGTTTGACTTTTCACTCACTAGCGTCTACACTCCGAATATCTCCCTTGAACCCAACACACCTGGCAATCATGTCTGTGGGTTCAATAATCTCGAAAACCGTCACTTCCATGAAGGACGTATGTAGACACCTCTCTACAATTCGAAGAAGGTATCAATACCTCCTTCCGAGCCATAGGACTAGAATTTCTTCTTGAAATCAACGAGAAGATATGTCCAAGGTTCATAATGGAATTCTTCCATCAAGTTGAACTCGTTCGTAACGAGGATCGCTCTCTATCTCTTTGGTTTTATATCAAAAACCAAAAGTTTACTCTAACCCTTGTGCATTTCGCTCACATCCTCCGGATTCCAAATCATGGACAATGTGTCTTCACCGAAGATTGGTCTCTTGATTCTCTCTTCAACTTTCGTGAAGAAAATAGTCCATATTGTTCACACATACCTCTCCGGAAGATTTAAATCGCATAATATGCAAACCTCGACCATATTACTCCGATCCAAACATTATCTTCACACGGGACATCCGAGAAGAGTACAAACCCCTTGCACTCATTCTACGTGAAAATGTTTGGAGTCTTAGGGGAAATCGAGAAATCCTTCCCGCTTGTTGTGCTCACATGTTGTACTGTTTGCTAACACAACAACCATACAATCTCGCCTACTTCTTCGCAAGGCGAATTGTAAATCTTCAAGGCTCCAAGAATAAACTCATCCCTTATGGAATGTTCTTGACACGCCTCTATCATAATGTTATGCATTTCCATCCTCAATTTCAAAGTCCGTTGTACGTACTTGTGAACAATATGATGGAACCGCTAAACATATCTCTCATGAAGACTTTCTTCATTCTTGACTCCACCAACACTCATCAACCATTTGATGCTCCATCTAGCGAAAACACTCAAGGAACTTAGTAGTATCTCAAATAGGATCAATTCTATTCTACTCGTGCTTTATCAATGTAATCCTATTTCCTTCATGAAATAAAACATATTACATTTGATATCTTAGTGTTAGAACCCCTTTTAACTAATCTTGGAATACAATGCATTGTCAAGATCATTGCATACCTTTAGTAAAGGTTCTGCCTAGCAGATGGACGAATCCCAAATGTTGTACTAGACGGATCCCTATCTTTAGGGAACCGTGGGATCCGACAAACATTAAATGCAGTTGCAAGCATTGTACTTCAAACATATCCTTAGAATACCTCACACTAAGCTAAACATAGTATCTTAAGGCAAATTAAGTCCTTATCAAGATAGGTAAATCCTCCCTACTCACACATAACTCAGCTAGATCACACTCAAAGACGTTTGTAGATCTATCGTTTCGTTTTAATCCATTACTCTTCCGCTCTCAAAACTCACACATCATGCTTCACATGATCCCTCATATCTAAACATTGGAAATCTCTCAATTATGGTCATAATCATCCTTACATCAAAATTGGTCAAAGTTGATCAAATTCTAGTCTTCCCATCTCAAAGCCCTTAGGATATTTTCCAAAACACAATCCTCAGTCACAACCTGATATCTAGGATCATTTAGCTTCAATTGACACTCTCATATTTAGTTTCATCCTTGCTCATCCATTGGTACTCATGAAAGTTCCAAATCTTTCCATAAAAGACAATCATTAGCTACATCACTCATTACCTTCAAGTACTTAAAGACCCTTTCATTTAAGACACTTAGGAAGACTGAAACACTCAAGATGATATAGATCTTAGATCTTAGAAACATCATTTCCACTCTTTCATAGCTGCTGATAGCCGGATCCCTAGGATTAGCCTAGACGGATCCCTCTGAGGAGGGAACCGTGGGATCCGGATGACAGTCTATGTCAAATCTTGCTAAAACAATCATTTCAACTCATCTTTCTAACTCAAACACTCCATCTCATCTTAAATGAGTTCCTAGATCAGCACAACCTCTGTAGTTGACTCTTGTGCATGTTAATCATCACACTCAAATGAATCTCAATGGCTTAAGGCTTGAATGCACTTGCCAAATCTATTGCTTTATAAAGCACATTGTTAGGACTTCCATAGTCATCACCTTCATCCTAACTTTCAACACTTTAGAAACCCTTAAAAACCTCTTAAAATCATCTCATCATGAGGAAAACCCCAAGTAGTAACTTATCCACCAAAGAACCTCCCAAGAAAAAGGCTCGTGTCGTACACGAAATCTCTTCAACCGAATCATCTCCGGTCAAGCCAACAAATGTTAGGATTCCTTCTCAACCAATCAAACCTATTCCTAAAACAATAGTACCCACAAAACTACCTATGCCAAACACCACCACACCTCCTAGGTCAAACAATATCATCTTCACTAAACCATCACCATTGGTTCCTAGAGCTATCTCTTTTACATCTCCACTATCATCACCACATCTCTACAATTTAGAGGACTTGCCTTCTAGGCCGTCTCATCCACTTCCGCCGACAACACTCTCTTCATTAGGAGGAATAGTGACGCAAAATCAAAGTGTTTAGTCAACACTAGCTCCGGCTTCCTTTTCGCCGTTTCCATCATATAATCCTATTTGGATTATGAGAAATCATCAAAGTCAACCACCCGACCATATGGAAGTTGACACCTCTCTACCACCACCATCATTCTTGGTCGAGCCATTCTCAAATGCACCTCCATCAATCCCTCCATCGTTTGAAGCTCCACAAGCCGCTTCACTTGATCCTTCGCATCAAGCCATCTCATTTCTTCCACCACCACTACCTAGCCATGACAAAGATTGCTATCACTGTCAACATGTTGAAAGTTTGATACATGAAGTACGAGAAGACCAACGCTTCATGTTCTATCATCTCCTCGAACGTTTCGACGAGATTAAACCTAAACAAAACTTGAGCTAGAAGATTTTAGTGGTGTCCTAGCATCAAGCGTTAGGTGGTCTAGAAATTCCTAGTCATGTATTGTCTATTTTCTTATTTTTTTAGAGTCATGTATATCATAACTCTTGTTTGATTAAATGAAATTACATGCTACTTGCTATATTTCTGAGTATATGAGTATATTAAATAATCCATATCTCTCTTTGGTGTTAACATTATTTGTTATACCACCATTTGCTGAAAAAAATTTCATCAGCCAGACGGATCCCTTTAGTTGGCCTAGACGGATCCCTGCTAGGAGGGAACCGTGGGATCCGTGAGACAGGAAACTATTTTCCTACTAACTTGGACCACATTTGCAGGAAATTGTGAATTATACTTGTTTTCTAACCTTTGTTTTGTAGTTATTCAATTAACACATGAAGAATTTGACACCCTAAAGCTAGGGGGAGCTTGGTGTCAAAACAATACGTTGCAAAATTACTTGCAATCTTAGATTTATATTTCATGACATCCCGATGCAAAATTACAATCATCTAGGAGGAGCACACCCGTCACATAGACGAAATCCTTTGCAGAACTTAGTTGCAAATGAACTAGATTAGAACTACTTTCTTGACGCCCTTAATTAGGGATGGACTCGTCAAGGGGGAGCAAAAGACGAGATCCTTTCCCGTTACTTGCCCTTTATTTTTTATTTCTTTTATATTGATTCACACGTTTTTCTTAAAAACAATGTGTTGCTTTCTTTCGAAGCTCTTTTTGTTTCGACAAAAAGGGGGAGAAGAAAGTAAAAACTACAAATTCAAACTTTTACGAATTTTAGCTTTTCCTTAAAATAATTTTATGTTTTGTCATCAACAAAAAGGGTGAGATTGTTAATACAAATAAGCCGTAAAAACGTTTATTTATATTTTACTATCTTCTAATGTTTTGTCTATAACAAACGTAAAAATCATTTTAACGAAACAAATAAAATACGTAAATAGTTTGAACTAATAGTTTCTAACATATTCACATTTTCACATAAAACACTAAAACAAGTATAAGTGATTTTATGATTTAATATTACATATGTACAACAACTAGTGTTTACATATTTGGGTAAATTATACACATAACTAGTATGTAGTATATTGGGTAATATAAATGGGTAGAAACTTAAGTATCATAACCCATTGGGCAAATACATTGAATGTAGTTGGGTACAACCCAAAGCCCATAACCCATGGATCTTGACCCATAACCCATTGCATGACATCATGCTTATATCATACATGGATAATATCCATAACCCATGGATCAACCCATACCCAAGTGACTAAGTGCATTGCACTCAAGAGATACATTGTATCTAGCTAAAGATCCATGGTTCAACCTATAACCCATGACCCATAACCAAAATACCCATGGGTAAAAGGGAGCGTCCCACGGATCCCTAGCTTAACGCTAGATGGATCCCTTGTGGGAGGGATCCGTGGGATCCGGGGAACAGTAGAGTTTTTCCTCTATAAATAGTGAGCCATTTCTTCATTATTTCTCACCCCCTTTCTAACACACTTTCTCCCCTGAGTTAAAATCTCACTAACCTTAGATCCAAGAGATCTATGTTTGTAGTTTTGTTTTTGTGTGATCTTTTAGGTTCCTCTTAAAGGCAAGATCACCACCTTTGAAGTCGAGCAAGCTCAAGTCCATGAGTTGCCATGCTTCCTCATCATCAAGGCTATTGAAGTCTTCTTGTTGATGATTCCTTTCTTTCTTACAAGAAGTAAAGTGTTGAAGACATTAGTGAAAGATGTCTCAAGTGTCAAGACGAAGATATTAGTGAAGGGTATCTATCGTCTATATCATAAAGCACTTGTGGTAGGTGCTTAGAAGTCAAGACTAGAAGCATTAGTGAAAGGTGCTTAGAAGTCAAGACATAAGACATTAGTGAAGGGTGTCTTGTAGATCTAGTCAAGGGCATTAGTGAAAGGTGCCTTAGATGTACATTCGATATGGTGTGTTTCTGTTAGGAATTAGAAAATTCCATAGTGAAGAGTCGGTCACCCCAAATATTATCTAGCATTAGTTAGCTCGTAGACTTGTAGTTATTTACGTTGTTTAGCAGTTTATTAGTTAGTTTGTAGCGTAGATTAGTTTAGTGTAACACCGTGGAGGAAGGAGGGGTCTTTACCCACTGTATACCTGATCCACAGGCCGATAGGAGGTCGTTGAGTCTGTAAGTATAAATACCCCTTCCATCCATGGAAGGGGTGGTGCTTCTCATTTTAATCTAACCTTTCCTTTATGTAAACCTCTAGCAAGAACACCCTCTCTCTACTTTCTCTCTCTAAATATGGCAAACATGTATTTTGATCATCCAAGACCACCCGAATCATCAACACAATAATATTTTCGATCATACAATTGGTACCAGAGCCAAGGTTATGGTGTTGTGTTGATTTATTGTTGTTTTTGGATCATGTAGCAAACTGTTTTGATATCTTTTTTGGTCAGAAAATATTTTTTTCATATGATTGTAATAAACAGTTTTTACATGTTTTCTGTCTTATATCCTATCATTGGTCTCAAAAAGTCATGGTCTTTTCACTTTTGAAACTGTATCTGCTTTTGTGTCCATTTTTTTGGTCCAATCAATATGACTTTTTGTTATGTTTCCAATGTTTCCAAACCGTGATGCGATGTGGTCATATGTCAATTTCTGTGTGGTCAAACTGTGGTCTAATGGTCATATCTGCTTGGTCAATACGTGGTAAAATGGGTCATACAAAGCATTTTCATATACTTTTTTCTGGGTTTACTAAATATGGTCGGAAAACTCATCGTAAAATGTAAAAAATCTTGGTAGCGAGTTGGGTCAATCTATCTAGCGACTTAGTTCTGTGGCGACTTGTCTTTACAAGTTGTCTAGATGCATTGTATTTGGTAGCGACTTAGTTAAACCTTTGACCTAGCGACTTGTTATTTAACAAGTCGTAGCGACTTGATTTGGAAAAAGTGGGTAGCGACTTGCTTTGTAAAACTGCTAGCAACTTGACTACAAAAGTTTAGTGACTTGTCTCCATAATTAGGTGTAGCGACTTGACATAAAGAAAGGTAGAAGAAGATATGTCTATTAAGACTCGACCATGTAATCCGAATACCAAAACTACAACTCGACCTCAATATTATTCATCATCGGTCCAAGATTACAACTAAAAGATTAAAGGAACATGAAAGAAATAGTAACGAGCCATCACAGACGAGCTTAATGACCAACCCATCCTGGTTCGAGATACAACCCATTTCTAACAACTCCAACTCGTTCTAATCTAATATGTTCTTTCTCACATATCCTAAAAATCCCATCAACAAACTTCACCATGACTCAAAACACAAAATACAAAAATCTCAGAATTGATTCAATCCTTTTTGTAATCTTTTAAAGATTATTTCAATTGACTCAAATATCTTCATCGATCTACTTATAGAAGCCAAGCTTCTTTTATTTATCCGAAGAGATCAGAAAGAAACGTAACAAGTATGTTACTTTCTTTTGAAAAGTTCGTTAATTAACCAAAAGTATGTACATAAACAAGAGTGTTTATGTCATCCTTTGATTCGTTCTGAAAATCACAAAACCTAAAGCACAAAATACATTCTTACCTGTGACATATGATACGGAACAATGTGTATTCGTGTTGATTGATGACGATTTGGTGATGAGAGTTTCAATCGGATTAGACTTGTTGTGAAGATGAGATAATTGTTTTTGTTTGAGGGGGCGGATATCTTGATGTGTGATGCTTTGAGAGAGCAGATGTGAGGAGGTAGGCGAATTATTTGAGATTAGGTTTAGTCTAAGTGAGAAATATTAGGGTTGCATACTTATATAACCGGTTAATGTTTTTCTTGGATCGGGTATGATTTACACCGGATGTAATGAATGATTGGGCTGATTGTGTTATAAATTGCTTTGGCCATCGAGGTTATAAGGTGTGGGCTGCAATTCGTGATGGGCTAGCAAGATTAGACAACCATGTTGTTGGGTTGCGCTGCACGTTCAAACACACAATTATCTTTTATCATCCGAATTTTTCTAAACCTAAAATTATTTTGGATACAAGTTTTGATATATTGGTAAAGAGCGGTATTTTTGGTATGGTATATTTTCACGGGTGGATACAAAATTCACGGCTTGAGCTAAATTTGAGAAAAATGATCACGGGGTTTTTGTACAGTATTATTAACGAGAAATTGAAGTGACGTTTCACGGGTGAACTTCTTTATCTTTGAGACGTTGGTTGGTTGGATGCATGTCTCAAGATAACTTGTTGGGACATAACTATCACTTTAAGTGATTATGATTTGACAATCTGGTTATAACTGATGTAAGGAGTTACGTCGTCGTGCTCACAGTGTATAACTATCACCTTAAGGAAGTTGTAGTACTTTGTGTCACACGGCGTTGTGGATTATTAAAAAATATAGAACAAGCAGTAAGTCACTAAGTTGGGATGTCTCCTTTCTTTTCAAGTTAGTCGTATCGGGTTATCTCCATATGTGGTCATTTCTATTAGCCGATGAATCAATGGAGGTTCATTTTCAGCAATTCCCATGAGATATTCGACGCCACATTTTGTTAATGATACCTCACTGTCTAAGAAAAATCTTTCAAGAATATTCAGCGTCAGTTATGATTTTTCAAGATGTTTGCTTATGACAAGAACTTCTCGTGCAAATGGTCGTCCACGTTATGATGCTTCCGAAAGTTCGAAACCATCATGGGGGAGAAACGTGTACTTTGATGTTTTACGGTTAACCTCCAGGGAAAAGGAGTTTTATACTACTTGACTTAGTATGGTTTGTGAAGTTGTCTACAGATGGGTATAGAACTGTTGATGATGACGATGAATCGCTGATGAACCGCTGCACATTCCCCTAAAACAGAAATTCACTGAAACCAAAGTTGTCATAACACATTCAAGCTGACATTGTTCATGGTTTTGTCTTGAATTTGTAAAATCCCGCGAAAGAACATATTTCTCGGTTTAAATCATAGACATGTAAAATCCCGTGACAATGGAAACATCCTGGTAATAGTAAAGTGCATTTCCGGATCTATCTTACGGTTTATTCTTGGTTTTGTAAAATCCCGCGAAAGAAACTATTTCTCGGTTTAAACCATAGAATTGTAAGATCCCGTATTGTTGGAACCATCCTGGAGAAAGGAAAGTGTATTTCTGGGATCTTATTTGATGTTGGTGCTACGGTTTCTACTTCGAAGAAGGGATAAAAGGGTGTACTTCATGAATTGGATGTGTGTTTGGATATTCGTCATGGCAGGATGGTTATTACTTGGTTTTACGGGGTTATGTGCTTTTAACTATGGTCAGGATGAAAACCATTATCAGAGTTCACTTAAAACGTCAAAGGAGGCTAGAGTTGAGTTTTTAACCAGAAGATGTGACAACGGAGTTAATTCACTATTATTTATTTGAAGTTGAAGTGAATTATCACGGGCGAGTGTACTTAGTATCTGAAGGTATCGGGGATGGATGGATGAAGATTCTTCATGATCCTTGTTCAAGCTTATTTCCAAAAACGAAGACTTGGAAATCTAGTTATTTTTTAGAGTCTATTTTTTCTGGGGGAATTGGGCTCTTTTTACCACAAAAA
Organism: Chrysanthemum makinoi; assembly: GCA_910596185.1. Lineage (NCBI taxonomy): Eukaryota > Viridiplantae > Streptophyta > Magnoliopsida > Asterales > Asteraceae > Chrysanthemum > Chrysanthemum makinoi. The sequence goes on from OU343219.1 coordinate 164,693,633, forward strand.
TAACTATCACTTTAAGGAGTTACGTTGTAGTGCTCAGTGTCACATTCAATTGTAGATTTTCAAGAGGTAATGTACGTCTATTACTTGATGGTTGGTTGGTTGAAGAGTATAGAGTACTTAAGAGATTCAATGGAGCATGAATCTCGGCACCGCTCTTTGTTACATATGTGCAAGTTTAAGTCACGAGTTCGGGTTAGTTTACTTCAGGGTCAAATTCATCATATCGGGTTGATTACATGTTTTGCTAAGAGAGCTGAAAAGAGAGAGATTATGACGTTTGAACACAACAGTTCAAGCCTCGTTCTCTAAAGAAAAGAAATGTGTACGTTTCAGTGCGCATTATCTTGGAAAGAAGAGAAATCTTCTTATGACGTTTGAACACAACAGTTCAAGCCTCTTTCTCTAAAGAAAAGAAATGTGTACGTTTCAGTGCGCATTATCTTGGAAAGAAGAGAAATCTTCTTATGACGTATGAACACAACAGTTCATGCCTCGTACTCTAGAGAAAAGAAAAGTATACGCTTCAGTGCGCTTTATCTTCTGAAGAAGAGAAATCTTCTTATTATGACCATTCTCATCAACATGCTTCATACTTTTTCCATGCGCTTCAGTCATCAAGTGAACCGGGCTACCACTGATTGTTTTCTCATTCCACTTGCTCGATTATAATGAAGATGGCGACATCATGTACTGATTTTGCGGGAGAGAAGTGTGAATAGAACATTCGGATGATTTTCACTTATTTAATCAAGAATGGCAACTCCGTATGCAATTCTTGAGGGGGAGAAGAAGTGTGAATTTTTTGCATTGTTGATTGATATTTGAGAATATAAATGGTCATACGGCTCTAAACTCATGTAAGAACCTAGCTTCTCCTTATCGGGTCATCTTCACATGGAGTTTTTCTCTTCTAAGAGCCGTTGGTTGACATCTTCACTCGGATTGATGAGTTTATCGACAAAGTGCTTCCGGTTAATGCTTCACGTATACATCAACATGATGATTCCGAACAATCTCTCTGTTCTTGTTTGATGTGATTGGTAGTTTGGTGTTACCATCTTGTGTGTTCGTTGCAGGCTGATTGCTAATTTCCTTGATGAACATCTTTCTGTTCTTGTTTGATTGGGAGGGATTTTAGTTAAGGGGATTTGCAAGATGTAAGTTAATTGGGATGCTTTTTGGTGTGAGTTGAAGATGTTAACTATCTATTCCCCAACTGGACAATCTAGAAGAAGGTCGAGTCTACAGTCGATTCTACATTTTCGTTTGTATGTTAGACGACTAAAAGACGAGTTGCATGTGATTATCAAAAGACTTCTTCTTATTCTGGGCATCTATCAAACAGATTGTCAGTTTAGGGGAGAGCACTAATTGGGGGAGATTGAAATGCCAAATTTAATCCCTAATTAGACTTGATCACGTTATTCTTCAGCAAGTTGATTCTCACAGATACATCTGAGAATGATGTTCTTCTAAAAATATTTCTAGTATACGGACTTACAAAGAGTTGTTGATTCTGAAGTGTCAAAAACCAGCAAGGCGTAAGGAGACAAGCATCTAAACACAAAGCGAGTAAACTTGATGAACTTAATACTTCTAAGTAACTGAAGATATCCCGGGAAGACAAATGTTATTACCGCAGAGAAACTCAAGGTTTGACTCATGGCGAGTAAACTTGATGAGCTTAATACTTCTAAGTGATTGAATATATCCCGGGAAAACAAATGTCATGACCGCAGAGAAACTCAAGGTTTTACTCATCTAGGCTTTTAGTGTTATTATTCCAACGACGTGGGGGAAGTGATGTAAAAGAAAGTTTCTGAAGATAAAAGAGGTACACAAGTACGACATATTCAAGGGAGATAAATGTGTAACATGAGGGAGGTGTTATCAGTTATTCTTTAGGTGGGAATGTGTGTACTTCGGATTCTTGAGCTTCATACACGATCATCAGGGAAGAAAAATGTGAACATGGGAAGGTGTTTTCATTCCCCTCATGATGTGTATTCGGGAGAGCTTTTGGGTAATGGTGTACTTCGGGTTCTTGAGCTTCATACATGATCATCAGGGAAGAAAAATGTGAACATGGGGAGGTGTTTTCATTCCCCTCATGATGTGTATTCGGGAGAGTTCTTGAGCATTATACAAAGAGACTGACTACATCAATTCAACTACTTGGGGGAATTGTTCTCTTGACACCTTTTGGAATGGATCGCTTCAGACGTCAGTTGAAAAGAAATATGAGAAGATTATTTAAGTGTGGGATGAAACGTTGTTGTTCTTCTATTGGATGATATAACCCCAAACGGAGAACCTCGATTATCGTTCTTAAATGGAGCAGCGGGATTTATGATGATGGTGTGCTTCTCTGTGCACCTGGCTAAGGCAAGCTTGAAAGAAAGCTTCGAATCTGCTCATCTAATGGATCTTCAGTTTGGGGGGAAGCTGCCAGAGTCTCACTTTCAGATGGTTCAATTTCTCTCAATTCAGGATCCTCGAAAGCTTTGGTGGTGAATGTTTAAGAGATGATGACTTCTATCTTCTACAACGGGGCTGATCGATATCCTTATCTCGGTACTCGTATCATCATCCTCTTTAACTATATCATCTTCTCTATCATTGTAAATAATTATTAAAAACAAAATACAAAAATATAAAACCAACAAAAAGAAAATAGAAAAATATAAAATCTTCAAAAACCCATAAAAATCAGAAAAATTTGAAAAATTCCAAAAATATGTTTTCTAAAGACATGTCTTCTGGTATCGATAACATCTGCGGTCTTAGAAATGTCATTCAATAATGGCACGGGACCATAGATGAAGTTCGAGCAGGAGGTGTAAATATTTCTTTCTAAACATGTCTCAAATTATGGCTTACAGTTATTTCAGACTGTAACCCGCTCTTCAAAAATGGCTTGCAGTTACTTCAGACCGTAACCCGTTCTTAAAATTATGGCTTGCTATTATTTCTGATAGCAACCCGCTCTTTAAAGAAATGAAAGTGTTGCGCTAAACAAATTGTCAAAAATATCGTGCACTTATCCTAAAACTACTTGAGGAAAGTATGTCGAAGGACTGCTGTTCCTACACAAATGTTTTTCCGTCTATAAATTCTTCAGAAAAATATTTGTTGTTTTTTCTAAAATGGTGGTAAATGAGTTGCTTGAAAATCAATCTTATTCAGAGTTTTCGAAATAAATTGAAAACTCAATCAATGACTTCAGCGCTTTTAAACTTTTCATAAAATGAGTCATGGATTGAGGGGGATAATGTTTTTCAAATCTACATCATCTAACGGGCTTTCTTAATTATCCTAATATGCTTAATTAAAAATGATGTTAACCTATGTTGAAGGACTAGGTGCCTAGGATATGATTGCTAGGATTAGATGATTAGAGTTTGATGAACACATTATTCTCATACATTTATATGATCTGATTGATATGTTGCATTGACTTTTATTAGTCGATTGTTGTTTGGGTGATGTCGACCACCATATATTTGTATGTGTGTTCACTAACGTATGCAGGTATATTGGTATAAAAGAATGTTCCCGATCCGGATCCCACAATTGAAGATGATTGGATGCCGAAAGGAAAGGGTAACTATATCTTGGGTTGACAAATGAAGAAACGGAGCTTAATTGGACTTCTATGGAGAGTTGGCATAAATGCAACGTAAGAGGTCTCACTGCATCAACATATGGTTTTCTTCTAAGTGATTGAAGAAACGGAGATTAATTTGACCTCAGTTGGCATTCAAAATGCAACGTAAGAAGAAGTCTCACTGCATCAGCAGACGGTTTTTCTTCCAAGCTCTACAGCAACAACAGAAGCTTCTCAACCACCTAACGCATCTTTGTGCAGGATACCATTTTTAAACAATTTTGAATAATTTGATTAAATTGTTTTGAAATGGAAAAATATTGTTTTGAAAATCAATTGAACTAAATTTTGAAAATCACCGGACTTCTTTTTATCTAAACCTAAGTCACTCAACTATTGACTTCTGTCATGGTTTGAGGGGGAGAGTGATTTAAAATAAAATATTTTCAAACGATATTTCTTCACAAAAGTTCCGCTTTGTACGTTAAAATGTGGTGATCTAAAGATTTAATGTTATGTTATGGTATGATTTTCTTTAAAACTCAAAGATCTGTCAAAATGAAATTTTTTCTGTTCTTGTTTGATTGTGAAATTGTTTTATTTTACTTAAAGGTCTTTTAAAACAATCATACCTGACACTAACAATCTTTAATGTCTTAAAATGGTCCTTATCTGTCATTTTTAAAAGTTAAATCAAGTCACGTCTTTCCCCAAAATCTTTTAAATGATTTAAATCAATTGGGATCACAAATCTCAAAAGGTTTGAAATTTTGATCGGGGTAGAGATCGTGAGTTAAATCTCTTATCTGTTTAAATGGAATTGGTTTTAGTCCTTTAAAGGCACTCCTGCCTTCATGTGCCAAACGATTTCATACACAATGCACATGTTGAGGAGGAGGATTTATCCAAAAACATGATGAGTATTTAAACCAGGCCACATATTCTCCCATGTTTTCTAAACCGTAATAAATCACTTGGGATCCAAAATCTCAAAGGGTTTGATATTTTTGATCGGGGGAGAATTTGTGATTTAATAATGAAATTTGATAAAAGGTGATCGTTTTGATTCAAATGTGCATGCGGCTCTCCCTTGTGTGCTAAACGCTTTCGAATCTCGAAGCACATATTGAGGGGGAGCATTTTAAAAGAAAATAAACTATCGAGGTACAAAAGCCTTTTAAAGTGATTTATAATGTACCTTGATTGAGTTTTCAAATGGTTTTCTTAATGGTTTTTGTGATCGTGGATGTGCTTCAAAAGAACTCTTGCCTCTATGTGATAAAATGTTTTAAAATATCCTACGCACATATTGAGGGGGAGAATTTACCAAGAAAATCAAATGGCTTTTTATATGAAAATTGTGATCAAAGAAAAGATTTCAAAGTCCTCTTGCCTCCATGTGCTAAACAATTTCTAAATCATATGCACATGTTGAGGGGGAGGTTTTCTAAATGATCAAAACTATTAAGGTACAAAATGCTTTGATCTTGTATCACAAGTACCTTGATTGTTTTTCCAAATGATTTTTCAATTGGTTTCAAGAAGGAATGAACAATACCAAAAAGACCGACCAATTTACTTTATGCATGGAGTTATAAGGATGGTTAGGTTAGGTATTCGTTCCCACGATCCGCCAGAACCGGAGGGATCTACCCAGGGACAATCCACTTGATAGTGTAGAGTCCGTAGGTATATTGAAAAAAGAAGAAAAGTGAGATATGGGAAGAGTGCGGACTGAGACTGAGCTAGTACTGGAATAAACCCAACAAGGTACTAGTTATGAAGTCTCGATAAGCACTGAAGGGGTTGAAGAATGAAAAAGAATTAAATGAGAAAAGGGTGAAAAGAAATAGCCCTCCAATAATTCAACCTTAGGGCAGACACCGGGTTCAATACATATGCTACTGGTGGTTACTAAGGTAACACTGGTATTGAAGACAAGACGTCATGGACCCAGTGACGCACTGCACTACAACTTCCCAAGCTACTCAAGTTCCTCTTAAAAGGGCTTGTTTCATTCTCACGGGGAACCGACATAATCTATCGACTTTCTCTTAGAGATTGTTGATATTGAAGAAGGAGACCCTCTCCCTAGTCTCCGGCATAGGAACCAAATGTGCACTATTGAGTCTAGAGCCAAGAGATCATCCACAATATCTCATTAGGACACTAAATTCTTGAAGACTTGCTGTTTCACACAATGTGGAAAGTAAGTATATATTAAGAGTCCTACGCATTATCCTTGTGGTATTGCCAGAACATCTGAGTGATATGCAAACATATTCACAATGAAGATGGAAAGCCTTCTAGAGCCAACATCAAACAAGCTCTTGGTGGGTGACATGTGAGATCTTCTCGTAAGATCAAGCTTGTGACAACTGGATAGAAACGATGGGGAGATTCAATCTTGAATCAACCTTGGTCTAGGAATGGAATTGACGAATACTTTTGGAAAAACCGTTCGATGTGCAAACCTTCTTTTCTCTAGCACGTCGAATGTGTATTCATTTCAAATTCAAAAAGTATCTCTGATTGAAAAATACTTTCAGAAAAACCGTTCGATGTGTGAATCTCTTCTTTTCGCTAGCACGTCGAATGTGTACTCATTCTCTAATACAAAAAGTATTTTGATTGAAAATTGATCTTTCTCATAAAACCTTCATCGTATTGCAAAACTCTTTCTTCAAGCAATACGCGATTGTTTTTCAAATCATTTTTCATCAATCAGTGAATCTCAATTTGCTGGTTCACTCACTCCATGTTGTCTTCTTTGAGACGTTCCGGTTTGAGAACAGCTGCGAAACCCTGTCAAGGAGATTCTTAGGAATCCTACCTGATCACAGGCAGTACTTGTACTGATCAACGGGGAACCGTGGGCCGTGTACCTCAATTCAACGAAAGTGATCAAAGACACTTTCGTTTATTTTATTGCTAACTGTTGTTTGCAGGTACATTTGGACGGTTGCAGCTGATCAGAATTGAGCAGTCAATCCAAAGCCGCATGCTCACAGCATCCACACTTAATTGAAGAAATCATGACCTGTGCATATCTACAGAACCTGGCTCAGATATTTTTATACTATGTTCCTGCTGCGCTGCTGCAAATATCTTGAACCAGTAAAAGCTTCCGCTACTCTGATGGAAAGATGTCATGATTCAAAAGTGTGAGCATGTCGGTCCAAAAGTCACAACTTCACATGATGGCAACACAATAAAGGGTGATCCAGAGATTTACTGTGGCTGATGATCTCAATGAAAGTTCGAAGATCATCAAGATGTGGATCAGTTCAAAGACCTCCACTAAAAGTACAAGTCAATGCGGACTTTGAAGAATCACTACATAAGCACAAAGATTGCGGAATTGAAGAATTGAAGTCTACGAGCTCAAGAACAAAGTCAAGTATAGAATGCTAGGATTCGAAATGTAAAACATGGGGTGACCTCCCTTAGGGGGAGATTGTTAGGAATTAGAAAATTCCATAGTGAAGAGTCGGTCACCCCAAATATTATCTAGCATTAGTTAGCTCGTAGACTTGTAGTTATTTACGTTGTTTAGCAGTTTATTAGTTAGTTTGTAGCGTAGATTAGTTTAGTGTAACACCGTGGAGGAAGGACGGGTCTTTACCCACTGTATACCTGATCCACAGGCCGATAGGAGGTCGTTGAGTCTGTAAGTATAAATACCCCTTCCATCCATGGAAGGGGTGGTGCTTCTCATTTTAATCTAACCTTTCCTTTGTGTAAACCTCTAGCAAGAACACCCTCTCTCTACTTTCTCTCTCTAAATATGGCAAACATGTATTTTGATCATCCAAGACCACCCGAATCATCAACACAATAATATTTTCGATCCTACAGTTTCGATGTACAAGATAGACTAGTATTAGATCCAAGGATATTGATATCCTTGATGATGTTGTAAAGGAGTAGATCTCCTTTTGGATTAGTCGTTGGTGTAGTGTGGTAGTAGTTCCTCCATTACAATGGAACTAGGTGCTTAGCCTAGTACCTAATAAAGGTACGCGAAGTTGTGAAGGTGTAGTTCACCTTGGAGTGAAAGAACTAGGTACTTAGCCTAGTACCTTATAAAGGGTAGGAGACATTGTGTAGGTGTGGTTCGCCTTGGTGTGAAAGAACTCGATATCTAGCTTTGTACCGGAAAAAGGTTAAGCGACGTTGTGAAGGCTTCTCCGCCATAAGGAGATTGGTGTAGTGTTTACGAACTCTCGAGTAGGTGACTCGGGGAGTGGAGTAGGGCAAGGAAGGTGTCCTTGTAGCCGAACCACTATAAATACTCGCGTTGTGGTTTTATGCTTCTTACTCTTATCTTTTCATTACATATCTTTATATGCTTGTTTATCAACATCCAACACACACAACCAAATAGATTGACATAAGTCGATCTAAATATTTAAAAGGAAGTTTTAAATTGGTAAAACTATTCAACCCCCCTTCTAGTTTTCCACAATTTCCATTATTACCCCAGAATTACTAAGAATAAGAAATATGAACGATTAAGCAACGATTTTTATATAAAAGTATTGTAAATGAGTAATATATATAAGATAAATGATGCGCTCGATATGTACTTATTTGATTACATCAGCTTTTAAAATACATGTTCTTCTTAACTATTGTAATTAATTGCATGCATAAACACACAATCCAATAAAAAATATATTTCATTGTTATAAATCTATATATTATCACGAGCACATAAAATGTAGATATTGTTATGTAAATATTATGAGATAGTTAATGTAATATTATGAGATAGTTAATTGTCTTTAAAAAATAATAAATAAAAAAGAAAGAATAAAAATGTAAATAATAAATGCAATTCTAAGAAACTTTATATTTTCTGACGAGTAGCGTAATAGCTATTGTGTTATAGGGACAATCCAATAAACATGCTCGTGCATTATGCCAACTGAGGAAAAAAAAGTATATATTTGTCCATAAGCTTTGAGTTCCAATCTTTGACAATCTTCAAAAATTTATGGATCAACTTGCTTCACCTGGTTCTTCACATTGACTTGGGTTTTGACCCAGCTACCATTTTGCACAAACTGAATTACAGCTTTGATGATATCTCCCATGGACATTCTTAGCAGGATGCACTTAAAGAGTTTTGCATTAAAAAATTTATGGGTCATCTTGCTTCACCTTTTGACTCTTGATTTTAAGTGGGTTCACTGTGGGTACACTTAAGAGTCTTGCATTAAAAAGAGGCTGAATCTATATGGGTCTAAGCTCAATGCCATGTACCATAAGCCCGCTAAGATCCTTCTTAACAGGATGCTCAAACTTAAGATGCATAGAAACTGTTTCAAGAGTCTCCCAACCATACTTTTACTTCCATCCAACCATCACTCCTCTTTTGTAGAACAACGTTCAGCTTGTGTCTGTTTAGTGGGTTGTAACTGTTTGCAAAAAAACTTTGGTTTGATAACTGGGGTACTTGGAGGGCTTACTAAATAGACAAAACACACATCCCAGAAACCAAGTAGTAGAAGCCAACTAATGTGTTAAATTGTTTATTGTTTATTATTTAACATGTGGAGTTGCTAATATTTTCTATGAGATGAAAGGCTCTTTATGGGCTTTCTCGTTCACTATGGTAAACTAAAAACATGCCAACATCAAACAGTGATAACATTTAAAGTGATCGGAATTGGTCAATGGAAAATTTCCATGCCATCCCACACCAAAGAAAAGTCAGGCAATGCTTTGACATATCCTTGAGGTACAAAATCCAACGTTTAGGGCTCTCATTTTCAAGGCTTTTCAAAATTGATTGCTTATATATTCATGCTTCCTAGAATAGTTATAAAAGAGATTTATATGGAATAAAGCTATAATATTCAAGCATTCATGGAATGTTGCAGTGTAATAAAGTGTCTTTCTTAAGTATTACCCATTTTGATCCATTTATGCAATATAATGGAGTTACACAATGAAGTTAAAAGGTGTCTCGGAAGTTAAGCAACCCGGATCATACCGATAGGAGTGATAACATTAAACATTTCTTCTCATTTTTATCAAGATAAGACCACTATCACTAAAAAGATATACGTAACTGTTTAAAAATATTGTAGTACTTCCCATTAAAAAAGTGAAACTGTGTCGGTAGGCTGCACAACAGCTACATATGAGATATAAATATACCTCATTATTTGATGTGGTTTGTGCATCCTCCACCTTGTCATCCTTGACATTGGATCTTACACCTATCAAGTTTAAACATACATGAGACATTAATTGGCCATTTTTGCCCAACCAGCATTTTGAAAGGTGGCGAAGCGCAGTGGCAAACCCATTATGTAGAATGCACATTTTGCACGCTTCACCATGTGTTGTTTTAGTAGTTTAGTTTAGAACTAAATTTCATATTCTTTTAACAGATCATTAGATTATTAGATAATAACCAACTTTTTGGATCATGATTGTTGATAATGATTCCTTTATAAATTGGGATAAAGATATCGTATATAATTAAATTATAGCAAAAACAACATTGGCTATAATTAGTTTAATACTTCATCGTATAGCCATAGTTGAAGTTTCATTAAATATGTGTATTTTATGAAATTCAAAATAAAACCAACAGGTAGCAGGTTAACCAAACCCGCCAGACCCACTTTGACCCGAAACCAAATTTGTTTTCAAGATGATCTATTCTGACCCAAACAAATTTCTACCTGTTCCCGACCCAACCTGATCTTGATAACTGGTATTTGTTAGCTAACTTTTTCCAGGGGATGAAACAAGATGCCTTCTACTTGTAGATTCGATCCATGGTTATCAAAAGTAATTTCAAGTTCAGCGAAACTCCCATCGCTAGTGAATTGATATAATTCAGCTATATGCAAGAAATCATCTTTTCTCTTATTTGCAAGGTACACAGTGCAGGTTGTTGGCTTCCCACTTAATCTGTATTTGAGGTCTACATATGCTCGATCACCAAATGAGGAAGCGTAAAAGATAAGGTTCACAGTGTATGTGATTAACGGGGACAATAATTGAGTCTTGACATGTCAAGATGACACAACGCGTTTTGTGGTCTACTGCGAGTGGAGTTCTTAGGAACTGGCAGTTAAGCGTGCTCATGTGAGAGTAGTACTGGCTTGGGTGACCTGCCTGGAAGTCTTCAAATGAGGCCACAAAAACAAATGACTGCGAAAGCGGACGTCGTTACTGAGCCGTTCGGGATGGTGGGGCAAACCTCGAGGACGATGACTAAGGGGGTGATTGTAACACCTAGGTGGCCTCGAGATCTGGGCTCATAAGATAACATTCGCCTTACAAGTTCTTAGGAACTGGCAGAGCGTGCTCATGTGAGTAATAAGTCTTCAAATGAGGCCACAAAACAAAGTCGTGTTTGACATGTGTTCCGAATCCCTTTTTGTTTGTTTGATAAAGGCCCGCTGGAAATCTGCATGAAGAAGAAGAAGAAGAAGAAGAAGAAGAAGCAAAGAATGATGCATCAATTTATATATACTTATGAAACAATAGGGATAGATAAGTCAGAGTATGACAAGTCACCTTGACTTATAATGAGACACATATTGAGGAGTGTAATCTTCATTCGGAATCAAACAGTCTTTCATGGATATCATGTGACAGTGTTCTCCCTTCTCATTAAGTGAAAACCACTGTATAATTAGTAAGTTGGGAATTAGTTGTGCTCATATAAATTTAATTAAAATATAATAAGGGCTTATAAGTAGACATAGCCAATTGAATACCGTTTTGTATCCGTTAAGGTGGACTCCTATGGAGAGAATTTGTTTAAGTTCATCAAGGGATGTGTAGAACAGAAATTGTGAGGCAACCTCGATTACGTCTTGGTACTCTTCAAACACTTGAAGTTCCACCTATATAATGACATATCCAAGCAAGTGAGCCATACATTCGGGTTAAGTGTCATTTTTTTATTTTTAACATATTTTATAAATAACATAACCTTGACAATAACTGCTTACCTTTTCTTCAGATGGTTGGAACTCAATGCCAGCGACTAGTAATATGGCCCATCGGTATTCAAATTCAAATTGAAGATCTACAGTTGTGTGTTGGCTTGTAAACTGATATAATGGAGCAATGAACCATCCATCTTGTTTCATGTCTGTAGGGTAAATTATAAAAATCTTTGTCTCATCCTCCCCAGCTAATTTGTATCTGAGGGGACCATAAAGATTGACATCAGATTGCTGATGATATCGAAAGACAAGGTTGAGTGTGTATGAGATTTGAGGTGTTAAGTATTCACCTCTCACACGTGCTTTGAATTCCATATTATAAACGTAACATCGCCCCCCTGGAAATCTGGATAATGAAGAATTAAGGCAGCAGTTAAAGAATGACAAACTAAATAAGTTATTGATTACCCCATTGAACTTTCACTAAATGCATAACTCACTCCCTGTTCCAAACAAAAGGGATAGGAAAAGGAAAAGTCACCTTGAATTAACAATGGCACCAGACAGATGTTTTAACTTGTAAGAACTGATTTCAGCGGGATCCAGACAGGCTTCAATGTAAATCCTTTCAATGTGTTCCCCCTTCTCTGTTATAGACAGCCACTACACGTCGAATTAAAAATAAAGTTCTGACTTAGTTTTATAGGGTTTACAATATGAGAATCAGGGCATAAATTTGGTTTGTGTAAAGTTAGTGGACTTAGTTCTGCAAATAAAGATGGATGTTGAGCAAATACTATAAATGATGTATGAATTTTGGTTTGTATATATATATATATATATATAAAAATCTAGATATAATAAATCTATATATATATATATAAATCTAGATATAATAACAGATAATAAATGTTAACTTTCAGATTTCTATCAATCAAAAAATCTATGAGACATAAAAGTAAACAATATAGTTAGTGGTAAACAGTGTAATAATTGCACTTCTAAAAAGTTGTTAATTACCCTTTTGCCTTTGTTAACGAGGACCCCTTTGGAGACAAGCCCTTTCAATTCCTCTATGGAAGTGTACATCAGAGGAGATGTTGCAGACAAAACTATCTTTTCATACTCTTTTGGCAGTGGAAGCTTTGCAATAATATCATGACGCTCCTGGACTTCAAATGCATCCTTTAGTTTTTCCACAATAAGAGACATCGATGGCCGCTCTTCACGTAATCTCTTCAAACATTGATATGCAATGCTTGAAAATGTTTCCAAAGCACTTGGGTTCATTTGTTGCTTGAGATCTTTAAAAATTATCTCTTCTAATTTATTGTCTTCATAGGTTTTTTTCCAAAAAGGCACAAAAACATTTAATTGACCATTGCTAAATTCAACACATTGTCTGCCACACAGGACTTCAAATAATACTACCCCAAAAGAGTACACGTCTGATTCTTTTGTTAGTTGGTAGGTCTCCATAAACAGTGGATCACAATACCCGGGGGTACCTACGGCATTAGTTACAATAACTGAGTACTGCTGATAAGTAGAACCCAATTTTGACAGCCCAAAGTCGGAAACTTTAGCATTAAGTTTCTCATCGAGTAGGATGTTGGCACTTTTAACGTCACAATGGAGTACCCTTTGTTTTCTCTCGTTGGGATCATGAAGGAAGCTTAATCCCTTTGCAGCATCAAGACATATCTTAATCCGTTGCGTCCATGTAATAGTGACATCTTTTAGATAGCGATCGAGACTACCACGAGATGCGTGCTCGTAAATGAGGATCATCTCACCTTCTTCGTTGCAAAATCCTAGGAGAGAGATGACATTTTCATGCCTGTATCGAGAAAGCATCATGATCTCCTTCCAGAACTGAGGGTCTCCTTGTCCATGTTTACGATCAAGTCGCTTCAAAGCCACGAGGCTTTTCCTCTCGGAGTGAGGGTGACATAATTCTCCCGCATAGACCTTACCAAAACCACCATTTCCGATAACATACTTTTCATCAAAGTCGTTGGTGACTGATTTGATCTCTTTGAGTTGGATTTTAAGATGTTCATACTCTTTCATGAAAGACGCCATAGTTTTTTCTGACTTTATAATGATGCGGAAGATTAAATGAATGAAACGAAAAAAATAAAAAATAAAAAAAATAACACAATTCTTGAGTTATTGAGAGATGTTTATGGATGGAGAAGCGCAGAGATGGATTTTAATATGATTTTTTTGGAAAAGCCAGAGAAGATTTTTATTATTTCAAAGTTGTCTGTGGCAGATTTGATATCTTCCAATTTGACTACAAGATGTTCAAACTCCTTCGTTAAGGACTCCGTTTATTCTTTGGTGATCAAGTGTACTTCAGTTAATATGAGATGCTATTTACACCTATTAAAGCAAAATATATATTAAACTTAGAAAATCTTCAAAAGATCATAACGTTGCAATCAATATATGTTACAGGCTAAAAATCTTATATCTGTTGATGCAAATTTGAGTTAAATATTGATAGGGAGAACTTGAAGACGACAACAACAACAACAACAACAAACCTAATCCCGTCGGAGGGGGGTAAGGGGTGGTGAAAATGTAGACATATCCCTACCCCTACCACCAAGATAAACAGGCAAAACCAGCAATAACCTAAAACCATCAAAAAAATTCTAAGAGGCCGTTTGGTTTCAAGGTATGGAAATGAAAGAATGCTTTCATTCCCAACATAGTCATTTGGTTTATGGGTTTGGTTTTTTAAAATGGGTATGAAACCCATAAAAATAGGCATTTCTATACCCACCTATGGTGATGGGTTTGCAAACCCATTTCCATACCCATATCGATAGTCATTCCCATGTACACACCAAACGCCGAGAAAAAGGACAAACAACCGAACAAAAAGCATAGGCCAGTACAAAAAGCAAAACTAAAAACTAAAACGTAAGAGAACAACGAAGCACAAAGCAAGGCAACGCAAAGGGGATAAAAAACCTAAGGCCAGAGCAAAAGAACATGTGGGGCGACTAGACGCCTAAAAGACAAAAGGAAACAAGCTATGAAACACAAAACCTATAAAATCAAACGCAAAAGCAATATAGTATGAAATTGATTATCCAAAACCGATCATTTAACCTCATGATAGTGAGAAGCGAACTGTACAAACTGATAACTTTCTAAACAATATGTAACCAGAAATTTGGAGATGCTAACAAGACACCGAAGAAAATAAATAAATAAATAAAAATAATAATAATAAAAAATAAAATAAATAATAATAAAAATAAAATAAAATAAAATAAAAAGGTTAATGCTTGAATCTACAACCAACAAAAATCCATAAAGGATTTTAAGCCCACAATAAATTTGGGATTTAAAATGTTAGTATAAAGCATTGAATAGATCTTATAAAAACAGAAAATCATGAATCACATGCATGTCAAATAAATCTACAAGAAGATAGAATGATCACATTTAGTATTAGTATACTACTGTAAATATAAAAAGTAGCCGCCAGAAGCTTCAATTCAAGAAAAAGAAAATGATTACTTTGATATATGTAATATTTACCTTAACAGAAGCTTAATACAGGGTAGTAATATATCAAAATAATGGTTCAATGATGGAAATTTTAGCGATGTCAACCGATCCATGAGTTGAGACGGGTCGGGTCGAGTCATATCCAATTTAAACAAAAAATTAATATGACGCATCAAAAGCATAAATCAAGTACTTAACTGTTAAAAACTAAGTAATTTTTTATGAAAAAAATAAAGAAATCAACACATTCATATTATAAAACACCACGCTACATATATATATAGCTAAACTATGTACAAGTCCTTTGATGAGAACCAAGTTTTCCAAAATTTCGTTTTCAATATACTACAGAAAACAAGTAAAAGATATAGCCAACAAAATACGTAGTAACAAATTAATAAATAATACTTTGAAATACAAAAATTCATAGCAAGGTCTATAATTTTAAATACGTTTCTTTATGTGGTCATTTTGAAAATGATAGATAGACTTATCAAATGCTCAAGGGTTTAAAATCAATTACTCGTATTTATAAAGGAGCAAAAGTGAAAAAAGTAACAATATTTCACATGGGGAATACAACTCCTGCAAAAGTAAAACATCAAAAAGTCATTTTATTCTCTTTTTTGACTTTCTCATTTCTTCTCCGACCACCTCCTTAATTTTCCGGCGCTCAAAATATGTAGCAAGTCACTTCATGTTTTTAAAGAGCCACGATCGTTCAGTTACCAAGGTGGTTCCCATTTAATTTCTAAGGTAGTTCCCACAATTTTGTTGCATATGTTTCTAGCAATTTCCGGTGTCTAAGGTGGTTCCCGGGCACCACCTGGAACAACCGTAGGTCCGCCTCTGAATATGATGAAGTTGATAATAATAAAATAATGTGGGAATGCTCTCATAACCTTCAGCCAAATAAGTCATTGACTCGTTGAGTCAACGCTTCTCAATAATGCAAGCAATTAAGAACCACATGCTTATTTCAAACACAAGAAGCATGTTGAATCACTTGAAAACCCCTCTACTTTGAAAATAGAGGTTGAGGGTTTGATATCCATTTGCAAAAAAACCAACCTTCACGTAAGTTTATTTACATTTCACCTCCTTCATACCTCGTGAAAGATGAGATTGACGAGGTGTTTGTTTCAGCTTATATAATCGACTTATGGCTTATTTGGTTTTGGGCTTATGTTTCATAAGCTCACTTTTTGTGGCTTAATTTGAAACTTCTCGGCTTATATAAGTTCATTATGTCATAAGCCGGTTATATAAGACGAAACAAACACCCCATGAGTTAACGTTGATTTATGCTTATTTCAAACAAGTTGCCACAAGCAATCAAAGACCACATCCACTTTTGAATCAAGTTGCCACTCGACTTTAATTACCGTACTAAATGCGGTCTAATGCAACCCATAGTACGGTTGCACCTAATGGTGCCTTGTGAGATGGTGTGAGAAGCAAAGGTCACGCACTACTCTACTGGGAAAGGGTGGCTTACACATGAGACCAAGCAAAAAAAGATGATAAAAATATATGAATGGCGAGCTACTTATCATTCGTGAGTGTGTGTTTGGAAGCCGATGAGGTTGTTTATATTATTAATTTTGATTTGTGTGTTTGTGTGGTATTTTGTGGGGTATTATTTATATAAAATGAGTATTTTATTGAAGGTGAGGTGCTATGACCATTAGAGGTGAAAGTGAGAGGGGGTGGGTTAAATGGATGGTGTAAGTTGAAGTGAAAGGTGAAGTGGTGTAACATTTGGGACTTGGGAGTAGCCTAAAGATAATGCTTATACAAAACAAAAAATTTAATGGTACGTTTGGTTTGTAGACGAGTTTAGGATATAGATTTGGATTTGACGTACATTTAAGAAAGAAAAAATATATTTATTTAATAAATTTTATTATAATATTATTTAAAATTATAAATTATTATTTTAAATATATATATAAAAGAAAAAGAAAGAGTAAATATAGTAAGCCCTTCTACTTTTCAATAAACCTGGTTCTTTCCCAGCCTTTTATAAAACCTCCATGATATACAAAAATCCAAATTGAGATGACTATAACTCAGCAAAACAAAAGTCTCTTATTTTTAAATCCAAAACCCACCAAAAAACCCGCAAAACAAACACACCCTAAATTAAATGAAATAAGTTTTCAACCTCTGTGTTTTTTATTAAAAACTATGTTATTTAGATTACTTTTAAGTTAGATAAAGTAATTTATTAGTAAAATACATACCCTTAATTAAATAAACATCTAATATAAAAAGTTAGGTGGATTACAATTTGAATAGGACTAATAAAATAACATCGTATTGTCATAAACCAGACACTTAAAAACAATCATTTTTATTAGTTATTAATCCCCTCCCATTTTTATAAGTGAGAACCCCCAACACCTCTCTCCGCGCCCCTTTAGGCTTTTTTTTATTATTTTTTATTATTTTTTTTATTTTGATAGTTTTGCTTATATTATAAAACTGTGAAACCGATAGTGCCGAAAAAAATATAAAATTTAACAAGTTAAAATCATTAAATTGACAGCAAACACACCCTAAATTAAATAAAACCAGTTTTTAACATCTGTATTTTTTATAGTTTAAAAACTATTTTATTTAGATTACTTTTAAGTTAGATAAAGTAATTATCCTACATACTAAACATGAAAAATGGTATGTGAGTGCAAAAGCATTGTAACAACTACAGTGCATTGTACAGTTGTTTCTACAATTGTTTTAGCAGTATTTTAAAAAAAATCTTGATTTTTTACAGTATTTTGTACACCCTAGCTTCTTCATGAAGCTTCTGGCACACAAACAAGTACAACACACTCATCTCTCACCTCTCACACAAAAACACACACAAGCACAAACTTTATCTCTCTAAAAGGTTGTACTGGTAGAATACATCGATCGGCTCTTTCGCCATAACCAAAATATATCACTCACCCAATACACTAAAACTATGTGTGAAATTGCATGCATCGAGTTTTAATTTGTAGGTATCAACCTTAATTAGTTTTTGTGTTTTGGGGCTCTTTTTGTAAGATTTTGATTCTAAATGATTAATTATTGTGTTCATCTATAATTTGCAGTGACATCAGCGCACCTCCTGTGGCAGCTACATTGTGAATTTTGATATGAGTTTTTAGGTGAGTGAAATGGGTTTTAAACTTTATATGTTTAAATGTTATATTTGTGTTTGGTTAGGGGAAAAAAGGTTAACGGCTGAAATGATGGAGAGTAGTCTATTTCAGGCTATTGTTTCTTTGATGAGAGGGACATGCTTGCTGAAATATGGACGCAGAGGGAAGGCCAGGTTCTGCACTTTCGCCTTTTGATTTTCCTGGATTGTGACAACCGGTAAAATTTCAAAATCTACCACATCATATTCAATTTTAAAATTTTATCAAACGCGAGTATGTTTGGATTTATTTGGTTTGGAAACGAGAGGTTATCTCGTAAGATGGGGGGTTATCTAAGGAAATATTATAATTTAACACAACGCGTCCCGGCACGAGTCTAGACCTAATATACGTTTGTTTGTTTAATTATGACGTTTTGAGCAAAAATAATCAAGTAAATAGCCATTTTTATCAAAAAAATGATTTTAAAAATATTGGCGCAAGTTTTGAAGTCTCGTGATAATTTTATTTAGCTTAAATGATCCCGAGAGTCGTTTTTGATAAACGATTAGCAGCGTGGCATGTTTGGCCCCTGCGTTAATATTACTCCCCCCCCAACATTCGTATATGTGCAGTTTTGGCCCAAAAAAGTTATAAGTACTCCCAACCTCTTGGTAAGTGTGGTGAGTTAGATCTACGAGTTTAGGTGATAAACTCACCGATTCACAACCTCGTGTGGATCGGTATGGGTAAAAAACGAACGGAAAAAAATTTTTACTTGTTAAAAACATAACAAAATTCATGGTATCATCTTGGTTGTACACCTTTCAAGTTCTTGGGGTGCTTACCGAGGGTTTAGACTCTTGTACGAGCCATCTTGTGTTGAGTCTTGAGCTTATTTATAAGCTCACGAGATTATTGGTTGGTTGGTTATTTTGTTTTGTGCTTGGTTTGAGTTGTAAATCGGGTCAAAACCTACTCGGTCTGTCGCTTCCGGTTAACTTTTGGACCCTTTGGTCACATCTTGGTTCGCGTTTAGTCTTAGTACGATTACAATGTTGTTGGTCCGTTTCGTTCGTGCATATCAGGTTTGAGCCGAGACCTTTAGGTCTCGGCATGGTAAGTTATCTTTGTTTGGTCCTTTGTGTTAATGTGAGAGTTAAAGTGTTGATATCGAGCCGTAGGAATTAGTTGTGGTCGAGAGATATATATTTGTGATGTTGTGACTTGAGCTTGGATTATTAGTCGTGATGAATAGGCTACGTCGTGTGTTAGTCGAGACCTTGTGGTCTCGGTGTGACCTCGACTCTCCTACAAGTGGACTTGATTATTACATGGACTATTAATTTGTTATTGAGGTTGACTTATTAACCCGAGGGTGTTGAAAGTGAAATTGTGACTCGAAACGATTAATAACTCGTGACTTGGTTTATACTTGACATGAGTTAAAATAAAAGAAAAAGAAATAATAGAAATATTTAATAGAAATATTAAATAACAAGATTAGTTGTTATTTGAAAAGAAATGACAAAATGAGAATTTAAATTTTTTTGGATAAAACTTCAAAACGTGAGAGTTATTAGCCGTTTCGAGGCACGTGTATTGTGGGATACCGTATTTAAAATTGTTGGTGTAATTATTAGGATTCATTATGAGTTACGGATTGGTTTGACATTAATAGGCCTGACCGATATGGTACAATAATAAATTAAATTCTTAATATATTAGATACTTATATACAATTATAAATTAAATTTAAAAGATATTGTGTTTTTTTCGTAACTTTCAACTACAGTTACAAGGTTTCAACTTGCCCCGCGCAATAACAAATCTAATAGGGACGACTCACACTTTTGAAGTCAAGACATCCACGTATTTTGAACATGGTGCTTTTGAGAGCTTCACATGCTGGAATATTATCCCTGCAGATGAAGAACTCAAATGTTCAAGCACTCATAAATAGAAAGCACGCCTTCAAGCCCCCTTATGACAAAATTGTCAAAAAAGACTTTGTGCAAAAACCCAAGTTTGCCTACTCCAATGAAATCTGTTGAGGAGACAAAAAAAAACGGTATCACAAAGTTTCAATACTATAAAGTAATATATGAAAATTTCTTACCACTAAAACATTATTTAATGTGGCGTTATTATAGGTTGGAATATGAAGATTCGACACGAGTTACCACATGTTGATGAAGCTTGGATCGAATATGTATCTGCTTCTCAAAATAAAAAACAAAGAAGGTAATTTTGTAGCAAATGGATACAAACATACCTAATATAAATCCCAAATATTAACAAAACTTCTGTGAAAATCTTATTTTTCAGGTGTGTTGTGACCGACTCTGAAACAGAAGATGACGAAATCTCACCTAGAGCTGATCTTATGAAAGAAAATGAAATTAATGACGGCGCATCAGTCAACGACAAAGCCACAACTTAGTCTTTAGGTTTTTAGGAAAATAAAGCGTAAACGACCCAATTGTTTATGGGAGTATGTCATTTAGAAAGCGAAGTTTGTTTGACTCTGTTTTTCACTCAATAATTTTGGTGTTTTAAACCAAATTAATGTTTGATATTACTTTTGGTTGCTTATTAAGTTATAAAATTCACCTTATGCTTGAAATCAGACTCCAATATATGTGATTCAGTTATGTATCAAATTCAGATTCCAATAACTCCAATATATGTGATTCAGTTATGTTTGAAATTGAGATTCCAATATATGTGATCAAGTTATGCTTGAAATTCAAACTTCAATACTGAATTTACCTTTCAGTGTCACGTAAGAGCATTCTACATCTTTTTATAATTTGGGATTTTTCCTAATGAAACTAACTATTGATTCATAAATAAAAAACATATGCTAAAAATGATTGATTTATCAATTAACAACCATAAACAATTTATCTGCAAAATAAAAAACTCCAACTCTATACTTATAGACTTAGAATCAAAACTACATTATAAAATTTATAATTATTAAGGCAGGTTTGAACTTCAATAAGTTAATCGCAATGCTAATAAAACCAATATTTTGAACTCTATACTTATAAACTTAGTATCAATACTACATTATAAAATTTATAATTTTTAAATCAGGTTTAAACTTCAATAAGTTAATCTCAATGCTAATAAAACCAATATCTTGGTAAACTTATATGAAGTTTGGAATTGAGTACACAAGTAAATTATCTGATTGTATAATAAAGGATACTGGACCTTCATTTTAAGGAAGGAAAATGTAATGAAAATTGTACATAAATGAGAACTTAATCAATTTTGTAACCCACCAGTCTATTCATATGCAGGTATTAAGAAGCTATTAACCTCCATTAAGGAGGTTTAAATACTCATTATATGAGATTAATTGTTGTTAAGACAATGGTGAGTAATTTATATAAAGAAGGATATGAACCAAAAAACCCTTCAATGGAAAAAATTAATAATCATTATATGTGCTTAAATGCTGCCATGAAGGTGTATATAAATTTTACCTGCATGACTTTATCTGGGCATAACTACATTTTGATATTTCCATACAATGACTGACCAACATGGAAGTTCAACTCCCCAGGTGTTCATTGATGCGTTGGATGGTGATTCAGCCGGGAACATTGTTGTTACACTCTGCACGATATGGGATGTCAAAGCTACAAATGCGCGTCTATTGAATACTGATTTTGTTGTCTCTAATCCAACGGTAATGATTAAACATGTTGTTTACAATTTACTGCACTTTTACTGATTTCCACACAATATTATTGCAGGGCAATGTAATCCACTGCGAATGCAACTATAGCATACAATTTTCACGGGTTAGAAAAAGGTGGTCTATTCGCAATAGAAGATTTTGTTGTGTGGGCTAACAAAGAAGAATGTCGCGTTAGAAAAAACAATACCTTTAAGCTTGAATTTGACGGTAAAACCCACTTAAGAAAGACTTCCGTCCTTTATGATCAGTATGTTAGGTATCCTTTGGTAAAGGTTCATATTGACAATATGAAACCTACAAAGAACAAATCTCTTATTGGTAAGTTTGTATTAATTTTATATAGCAAATAATTTTTTATGATAAATGATCTATTTCCTTAAGACTTACACTATTACCTTTCAGATGTATGCAAGTATGTGACCAACATTGCCAAGATGAACCACAAAAAGACCGGTTCCAAAAATCTTGATTTCTACCTAACAAATCATAGGTTAGTACAATTATTATGCGGATAATTAAAATAAACAGTATCTAAAATGTTATATTGCTTTTACCAACTTAAAAGTTTCTTGCATATGCACCAGGGGACATGCAGTACGGGTAACATTATGGGGAGGGTTAGGTGATTTGCTTATTGACAATAAAATGAAGCACGTAGTAATGTGTCCTATTGTCATAAATTCTACAAGTGCATACCATTACTACAGTATGTTTTTTCCTATAACTTTCAAACTTATCTGTATCAATGATGTAAAACGTGTAAAGCTGAATTTGTACATCCCGTTCCAGATAAGTTGAATCTATCCAAAAGTCCATCAGCCATGGATATTGACCAAGCTAACATACCTACATTTAAAGAGTTTAAATCATCCTCTGGGTAAGCATTTATATATATTTTTGCTTCAGTGTTAGAGTAATGAGAATTGTACATCAATGAGCATGGTTAAAAAAATGAGTACAGTAATATATATTTATTTACGAATTTTCTATCTGTTAGTGGTGTTGGGCAGATAAAGGCTGGAATATGTATTAAGGATTGTGTCCCTAAAGATGGAACAATCAAAACCATTTTGATGCTGTCACGCAATCAAACGAATGATGTGAGTAATAGTCTCATATTCCCATACCTATATTACCATCCTATTGCACATTTGTTAAACAATTCCTCATCTACAGTTGCCAACTTTCCATTTGAAAGCAACGATTGGAAATATCAGGACTGAAAAGGGATGGCGATTCCCATCATGTGGTGGAAAAGGTACAACCAGAATGGGAGGAGATTTTTGGTGTAATGGATGTGAAAAGCAATTTACATACTATCATATGAGGTGATATTATAGTTTATACTTATGTAATGTTATTTGGACTAAAAAACATCTAATCGCTAACGTACCTGTAAAACATGCATATAACAGGTATAGGCTCGCTTTAGACGTGTTTGACAATACTGATAAAGTTGTGTTTATTCTTTTTGATGAACCTGCAACTCAGTTGGTAAAGTTTCCAGCATCATCATTCAAGCTAATGGATCACGATGTGAGTATGAAACATTTTTAATTTTTCACGCATTACCCTTTTACTAACCTTCCTTTATAGCCTTCAGATGAGCGTAGGAGGATCTTGCCACCACCACTAGCCAACCTCATTGGTACAACACACGTTTTTGAAATCAAGAGTCACACCTACTATGATCATGGAATATTTGAGAGCTTCATATGTTGTGCTATATGCCCACTTGAATTGTCTGTTCCAACAATTGCCACACCTTCCAAATCTACAGAGTCTAAGAAAAATAAAAGGTTGGTTCTCAATAACCTTTACAACCATTAAATAACAAACATTAAACAGAAATATAATCAAAAGTTCAATGAAAATCTTACTATTTCAGGTATGTTATGACTGATTCTGATCAGAAGAGGAAGAAGCCTCACCAAAAGCAGAACTCTGAAAGAAAATGAAATTAATGACGAAGCATCAATCAACGATGAAGACACATCTTGGTTGTTAAGATTTAGAAAAATAAAGAGGAAATGACCTCAAAAGTTTGTTGGAATATGTCATTTAGACAAAGAAATTTGTTTTAGTCTGTTTTTTAATGAATAATTTTGGTGTTTTAAACACAACGAATATTTGATATTACTTTTGTTTGGTGACTAAGTTATAAAATTCCGCTTATGCTTAAAATTCAAACTCCAATATTTGTCAAACAGTTATGCATGAAATACATACTCAAATATATGTAATCCAGTTATAAAAGTTGTAACAAAAATAGGACCAACTCTGATTTTTAAGCAATGTTTGAAATTTAATAAGTGCATCTCAATGCTAATTAGTAAGTAAAAAAACTTGGATTGTATAATAAAGGTAACGAAATTTCATTTTAATAAATCAAAATGTAATTAATGTTGTTCACATATGAGAAATTAAACAATATTGGAATATATAGAAATGAAATCAATAATACAATCTAAATTGTAGAAATTTCAAAGAAGAATTAATCTACAACTTTTATATCTTAAACAGTATGTTATGTTGTGAAGCTAAGAAGTATTCCACTAAATAAATTTTGTATATTCTATAACTAAAATGAAAAATAACGATTGACCTAATTTATTACAATCACAAAGATGATATAGAAGTTAGAAATTACCAAGTAGTGGTTGATAGTTGCCTGCATACCTGCATATGAAGAGACGTGTAGGTTACAAATCTTCTTAATGAAGATTAATAACTGTTTGTATATAAAGAGACCTGTCTTTTCCTATTCATATTAATTGTAGTGTTCAATTACATGATTATGAACCATAAGCATCAAAATCTTTACATTAGACAATGTGAGTTAGGTATGGATAATAATATTCCATCTTTCTCTAACATACTCAACAATAAAATCATCATACAATCACATACAATTGTTAACAAAGATGGGAGTTACCAAAGTTACTGTGGGCTGAAGTTAATACACTTTCCAGAGATAGGTAATCACACAAATCCTTTGTTGCACATTTTATTAATTTTTTTACAATAAGATTATCAATAAGAATCAAATATGTTATTGCAGAGGAACCATCCCAACAAGTTGTTACACAGACAAACCACAGGCGTGGAGGTATTAAATACATAAAAATGGCTCTAAATCATATATATAAAAATATTATATATTAATTCAATATTTTAAATTATATGCAAATCACTTTCAACATCTGTGACTTTTTAGGTAGACGAAGAACAAGTGAATCAAGGATACTACCAAAACAAGCAGCCCTCACATCATCAGGTATTTCTAAAAAAAAAATGAATTTCAGATTATGTAGATCTTTAAAATAACCAACTTATTTAAAATTTTACTACTTATTATCTTTTTAATATAGGTGTTTCTGTTTCTTATGCTAAGCTTGGACCACCATCTTATCAATGCTATAGTTGTAATGCAAACATGTGGTATGAAGAGAGAATTGATAAAGATAAAAAACCTGTGAATCCTACTTTTTCACTATGCTGCCAGGATGGTAAAGTCTTGCTACCGAAATTCAAAGAACCACCATTGCCATTAAAGACTCTCCTTGATTTCACAAATCCTACAACTACAAAATTTAGAGAAAAAATCAAAGTGTATAATGGGATGTTCACATTTACAACCTTTGGAGCAAGGATAGATCATTCAATAAATAATAGAAGGGGTGTGTATACATTTAGAATAAATGGGCAAAATTATCATCTAATTGGGTCACTCCTACCTGTACAAGGAGTTCAACCCAGGTATGCTCAGTTATATTTCTTTGATACACAGAATGAACCTAGGAATCGTATGAATGCTTTCATGAATAATGAAATAAATGATCAAGTGGATGAGTCCATCGTCAAAAGTTTGATTACCATGTTGGATGAATCGAGTGCAGTTGCAAAAGCATTTAGAATGGCAAGAGATTGGTGTCATTCTAATCAATCTGTAAACTTTGAATTGCGTTTACTTAGTGAGAGAAGAACATCAAAGCAGTATAACATTCCAACTGTATCAGAA
This sequence comes from Chrysanthemum makinoi, assembly GCA_910596185.1. Taxonomy (NCBI): domain Eukaryota; kingdom Viridiplantae; phylum Streptophyta; class Magnoliopsida; order Asterales; family Asteraceae; genus Chrysanthemum; species Chrysanthemum makinoi. The sequence goes on from OU343219.1 coordinate 164,719,560, forward strand.
GTAGCAACTCTGATAACTAATGATTTTGGAGTTGGTATTCCTACAAAGGATATCATTGTTAATTGCAAAACAACGGGTACAACCCGAATATCAGAATTGCATCCATCCTACATGGCATTGCAGTATCCTTTGTTATTCCCGTATGGAGAAGATGGATATCACGATAAGATACCATATCATTCCAATAACGGTAACAACAAGACTAAACGTGGATATGTTTCAATGAAGGAATATTACGCATATTTGATTCACAGTCGAAACAACCAAGCCAACACTTTACTTAAAGGGGGCAAGTTATTCCAGCAATTTTTGGTTGACGCATACGCATCAGTTGAGGAACAAAGACTAAAATGGAATAGACATAATCAAGACACGTTACGAGTAGATCTGTATCATAATTTGCAGGACGCAGTTACAAGGGGAGACACAGATGCAGTAGGCCTTGGAAAAAGGATTGTCTTACCCTCAAGTTTTACTGGCAGACCACGTTATATGATGCAAAACTACCAAGATGCAATGGCTCTGTGTCGTACTTATGGGAATCCAGATCTTTTTATCACATACACATCTAATCCAAAATGGCCAGAAATTGATGAAATGTTGGCATTTATACCAGGACAAAAAGCACATGATCGGCCAGAAATAGGGACGCGTGTTTTCAAAATGAAGCTAACTCAGCTATTAGATGATCTAACAAAAAACCATATATTTGGACCACATTGTGCAGGTAAATAATAATATAATATACAATAATTATTTACAATCTCATACTAATTTTTCAAACAACCCTTAATTTTGTTAAAATATATACTTGCAGTGGTGTATGTAATTGAATTTCAAAAACGAGGGCTCCCACACGCACATATACTCCTGTGGCTGGAAGAAGATTACAAATGCAAAACTGGAAATCAGTTAGATAATATGATATCTGCTGAACTACCATGTCCAACAAATGATCCAGAAGGCTACAAAGCCGTCAGTGAGTATATGTTGCATGGTCCATGTGGTAAAGACGCAAACTATGCTCCATGCACAATTGAAGGGAAATGTACAAAAAGTTATCCGAAATCATTCTATAAAGAAACAATGGTGGATGAAGATGGGTACCCAGTTTATCGACGAAGAGACACAAAAGTATTTGCTTTGAAAGGCAAATTTACTTATGATAACAGAAATGTCGTTCCTTACAATCGATGTTTATTGTTAAAATATCAGGCACACATAAACGTTGAATGGTGCAACAAATCTAAAGCAATAAAGTACTTATTCAAGTACTTAAACAAAGGGCCAGATAGAGCAACTATTGTGGTGCAAGAGAACGTGGTGACAAACAACGATGAGGGGGGACAAAGAATCAATGCAGTTGATGAGATCACAAACTATTTAAATTGTCGGTATTTAGCACCATGTGAGGCAGTGTGGCGCCTCTTCTCTTTCGATATCCATTACTCTTATCCATCAGTCATGAAATTAAACTTCCACTTACCAAATCAAAACTCAATCACATTACGTGATTCACAGAGTTTACCAGCACTTCTTCAAAGGGAAGATATCAAGAGAACGATGTTTACAGAGTGGTTTGAGTTAAATAAACGAGATAAAGCAGCCAGAAAACTAACCTATGCTGAATTACCAACAAAATATGTGTGGCACGAACAACTGAAGATATGGAAAGAACGAAAACTGAAAAAAAGTATTGGCCGGATTTTTTACACAAGCCCAGCTTCAGGGGAGCGTTACTATCTCAGAATGTTGCTAAATGTGGTAAGAGGCCCTAAATCTTTTAAAAAGTTAATGACTGTTAACAAAAAGGTCTATGGAACTTTTAAAGAAGTATGTTTCGCATACGGCCTTCTCAATGACGACAATGAATGGACACAAGCTATAACTGAAGCAAGCTTCTGGACATTAGGTCCTAAGCTACGGGACCTGTTTGTAACAATTTTGTTGTTCTGCGATGTTAGTAAACCATTAAAGCTTTGGGAAGAAACATGGGAGATTTTGTCAGAAGATATCTTACACCACAAGCGTAAAGTTTTCAACTATCCTGAGTTAGAGTTAACGGAGGAACAAATAAAAAACTACTGCTTGATAGAAATTCAGCAGTTGTTAAATAGAAACGGGAGATCTTTAAAAGATTTTCCTGATCTTCCACAACCTAATCGAAACCTCCTAACTAATTTGGATAATCGTTTGATTAGAGAAGCACTCGACTTTGATTCAAAAGAAAGTAAGATTGAACATGATCAGCTGCATTCGTTATTAAACCCCGAGCAAGAATTAATATATGAGCATGTAATTGAATCAGTCCATTCTAAAAAAGGGGAGTTTTCCTTTGTTTACGGACCCGGAGGTACAGGAAAGACATTCTTATATAAAACCATAATTTCACGATTAAGATCAGAAAAGAAGATTGTGTTAGCAGTTGCATCTTCAGGTAAACCTTTCATAAAATTCTATATACTTGATTGAATAATTAACAATTACATTATTAAACTTATGACAAATTTAAAATATTTAATTAGGAATCGCGTCATTGCTACTTCCTGGAGGTAGAACCGCTCACAGTAGATTTGTTATCCCGCTTGAGCTAATGGAAAATAGCACATGTGGGATTAAACAAAATACGCACTTAGCAGAATTATTACAGCAGGTTGAGCTAATAATATGGGATGAAGCCCCTATGACTCAGAGGTATGCTTTTGAAGCGCTAGACAGAACGCTAAGGGATATATTAGGATACGAAAACAAAGAAAAAAGAGAAAAACTCTTTGGTGGGCTCACAGTGTTACTTGGAGGTGACTTCAAACAAATATTACCAGTCATCACAAAAGGCAAACGTCAAGAAGTAGTGCAAGCATGCATAAATCGTTCACATTTGTGGAAGTTTTGCAAATTTTTCACACTGACACGCAGCATGAGAGTAAATGAAATTTCACCGGATGGTTCAATTAACTCAAGAAAGCAAGAATTCAACAGATGGGTTTTAAAGTTGGGCTATGGAAACTTGCCAGCAATAAGCAAAGCAGAGGAAGATGAGCCTACTTGGATTGAGATTCCCGAGGATTTCATTATCGAAACATGCAATGCTTCTATTGCTCAGATAGTTAAGGCAACATTTCCTGATTTTACTACTAGACAAGTTGAAGATGCATATCTCAAAGAACGAGCAATACTAACACCAAGAAATGATGACGCTGATGCTATTAACGCATACATGTTTGAACAATTAAAGGGCAAAACTATTACCTACAAGAGTGCAGATGAAGTATGCAAAGCATCAACTGATCAGTTGTATCAACAGAATTTATACCCAACAGAGTTTTTAAATTCGCTAAATTTACAAGGGATGCCACCCCACGAGCTGAATTTAAAAATAGACCTACCAATAATGCTATTGCGGAATGTTAATCCACACGGGGGTTGTGTAATGGAACAAGGCTAATCATCACTGATCTAGGCCAGTTTGTCCTACGTGCCAAAATCCTAACAGGTTCAAAGATTGGAGAAACCGTCTTAATACCAAGAATAACACTAACAAGTACACAAACACAATGGCCATTCGTAATGAAGCGGAGGCAGTTTCCAGTGAAACCATGTTACGCAATGACAATTAACAAGAGTCAAGGGCAGTCACTTACACATGTAGGCGTCTATCTGCCAACTCCCGTGTTCAGTCACGGACAACTTTATGTCGCAGCGTCAGGTTACAACCCTAATGGTCTAAAGATACTTATGGTGGGAGATGAAGAAGGTGAATTCAAGGGTCGAACCCGTAATATTGTTTACAAGGAAACTTTCAACAACTTATTTTAATAATTATATTTCTGTTTGAGAACAACTCTTTGTTTAGACATATACATTCACAAAATTCAATCGTAAACTGAGATTTACTTCATACTTTCAACCAAACTTTGAAATCCATACAATCTAACAATCTAAGAACTAATATAAACCAAAGATTTCAACATAGACACACCAACTAATCCAAATGCATCCTCCTATTACAACACTAAACAAGTCAAAAATTCAAAATTCCCAAATATGCCTATCAATCACAAATTTGGAAACAAGCACACTTAGTAAACCTTATTGAAGGGATTAGCCACTAAGTATCATTCATATACAAATTCAGCAAGGATGATAAATATAAAGCAATATATAATTACAACGATTTAAAACAAAATTAAAACTATAAAAAGTAAACTAACCATTCGATCATCCACTGGAAATTTGACATAAAACACAATTCCCAATTGAGGTTTCAAACAATTGTGCATCTCCAAGCATCCATCAACCCAATTCTGAGTACATGTTTTCAAAAAAAAAAAAAAAAATCTCAAACAACTACCCCTTCATAAAATCAACATATGAGACCCCCTTGCACAATCAACAAAGAAATACCAAATCCATAATAAACATCACTTATTATAATTACCTGTACATAAATCCGGCTATCCTTTCATAACAATTGATTCCACACTCTTAATTAAACTGATAATATGCTTTAATTTCAAAAGAATATTGTGAAATTGAATATCCCCAAATTTAGATAAAAACCCTAATTTAAATCGCCTATGTTCACTATAATGTGTGTTGACTACACTATGTGTGAGAGAAAAAGCACCAACTTTTTTATATAAAATAAATTAGGAAAGAAAAAAAAATACACCAATGAAATTAAGATTAAAAGATAATATTCATTTCTGATATAATAATAAAGATTTACATCATATTCATTATATCATCATCATTAAACAACAACTGATAATAACTTAAAACAGCAAAAGATGAACCATGATGATGAAATACACAAAAAAACTCCAACAAACACCTAATCATAAACTTCAAGAATGGAGATGTGATTCTCCTTTTCGGTCAACCCTTGACGAAGCTCAAGCAAGAGGGCAAGATAACCACCTCCAACCTCCTACGCAGGCTGACAAGATCCTCATGCTCACATTCATAGACATCACCAACAGACTCCTCTTCATCATGATTGAGAGACCATAACTCTGCCAATCGATCAGATTTTTGTTGGATTGTGGTTTGAAGTTGATCACGTCTTTCTCCAAGAAACCTTATAAAAACTTCGTCTTCCACATGCTCATGACCATATAGAAATTTGAAAGCTTTGTGCAATTCCTGCATTTCAGAAACATTTTTTAGTTCATTGAGTAGAGGGGTTTCATCAGCATCGGCCATTGATTGAATAATTAGGGCACAAGTATCTTTTTAGGTATAAAGTTAAGTATAAAAAACAACAACCTAATGAATAATTATAGATGAATCGAGATGGAAACCAATAGTCGTGAATCATGATTACAAAAATAAACTCATCAATTAATTTGCAGAGATGGTTTATTTTCCCATGCAGAAACATCAAATAGGTTTCATACATGAATTTAGTAATAACACATTCAACCCTTCAACTTATGATAATAACAACTTACAAAACAAAGTGGTACTTACAAAATATAAGATACATTCACAACTTACAATACAAATAATAAAAAATTTTACCAAAAATTATACTATAGTAAATTAGATAGAACAACAATGCTTCTTATTCCAATAAACAAAATAAAAACTCATATTCTTAAATTTTTAAATAACAAAGTATAATTATTTCCCTCACCATACTAAACTATAAATATGCATACACCCGACAAAACACACAACAATTATGTGATGAACTATTAAATTCAAACTCTGCAAATAACACGGGAACCATAACAAAAGACAAAAAAATAATTCATATTCTTAAAATTTTAAAGAACAAAGTATAAATATTTCACTTAGCATACTAAACTATAAATATGCATACATAAACTGAACCTTGAATCAGTAAATCCATTCATAAACTTAATATATACATAATACATCCATACCATTTCCATTCAAATATGATAGATTAAACAAAAGTACATAAACCTAAACACAAAACAAATGGCCAAACAATCCTATTATTCATAATCCGATCCAAAAATCTGCGATAGGCCGTGCGTAGCACGGGTTCTGAATGCCTCGTACTTATATAAATTCATGTCTTTTAATTAAGCCACAAAGTTTGAGTTTATTAAAAACCTTTTATATAAACTCATAAGCTCATTCATATAAGCTTTGCCAAACACTTAGTTTAGGCCTATTTAATATATTAGTATACTTTACATTTGTTGGGATTTCTTAGCTATAGTGTTTAAATGCGTGGCTGTTTTTACCCGGCATTTTGGGTCGACCCCCATTTTGTTAACCCGCCCGTTCTATTCATCCCTACTCACATCTCTCATTTTCATGTTAGATCCGCCTGGGTATATCTCCAGGGAAAAAACCCGGCGTGCCTTGATCCACGGAAACACTTTTGCGTGTTGGTACACCGGTTGGTGAGAGGGGTACAGTGATATGTACTATGGAAACAATATTTTTATCGGTTTTGTGGATCTGCGTTGGTCACATGGCTCTGGCTACAGTGGTAACTCTCTTTTGGTCCATACATTTTGTGTGTTTGGTAAATCTGACGGTAGCGTTACCAATTTCAATTATTGATTATCAAAAACCCTAACTGCATATTTGCTAATTTTGGAGAAACGATTAACGGTTTGATTTTTTTTTCTTTCTTTAGGGCTTATTTTACTTGATCTTTATGGTAGTTATGGTATGTTGTGTTTAGGTTCGGTTGTGGGTTATTTTAGGTTTATTTAGGGTTTGATGTTTCTGCTTGCCATGTCTTAGATGAGGGTTACGTATGTCGATTATCAATCATCAAAAAATCTTATTTGTGGCTTTTAGATTTTCAAAAATTGATACTAGGAGTCATGTTTTTCACTTTTCTTTTTTGCCTATTTTCTTTGTTCTTTATGCTTTGTGGGCTATGTTGTGTTTAGCTTTCATTGTTTTTTGAAGATTGGATACTTGGTGTGATGTTTTCCCTTCACTTTCTGCCTAGGTTTGTTGTGGTGAGGGTTTAAGGGTTTTTTTTTTTTTTTTAAGTTTGTATATTAGTTTACTGATCATAGAATTACGTCCTCCTTTAATAATTCATGTTGGTCGAATGGGATGTCATGTCTTATGGTTAAACACTTTATGCAGATTAGATTTTGCTTAAATAGTATAACTTCTAAAAAGATTTTTTGGGTTTGCAATGCTTTCAGGTCTTCCTGTCGCGGAGTGGGTTTGCTGAGGTTCATCAATTTTAAACACTGTTGCTAAGAAATCACACATTTTTGCCATACTTAACTTGGCCGGAAAACATGTTTTCGGTGGTATGTTAACTTGGCTGAAAAACATGGTTTGGCAGGGTAACCATATGGTTGCATCCATGCTGTTGTTTTAGTGCGACCACCATTTAGATAAACAAAGACGAGCCGCTGTGAGTAGGGATGAATTGAACGGGTTGGTTAACCTGAAGGCCTTCCACCCAAACAGGCCGGGTAAAAAAATAGCTTTCCTTTGTATTGATAACTTATGTAGGCCTGAAAACATGTCTTGGCAGGGTAACCAGATGGTTTCAGCCATGCTATTGATCGAGTGCCAATCAAATTTGTCGGCAATGAGCTCTTCTGCAAATTAGCTCTGCCTTGGTGTTCGTTTTTATGTTGCTCTTCGTGAAATATCACTGTATAAAAATTGGATTTCATGATTGTGAATTACAGAATAAAGGTACGATATGAGTGGGAATGAATACAGTTGGCCGGTTACCGTGATCGACCCGTGGTGCTAAATGCTGACCCTTTGTATTCCTTTTTTGAGGCTGTGATGATTTGGGGTTTCTTCAGTGAATGTGAGATCGCCCGTATCTTGGCAGGGTGGCAGGCAACTGTTGCAGCCATGGCGAGCGTATCCTGTTTACTCAAAGATTCGCCTACTGAGCTGGCTGCCCACAAATCAAAATGTGCAATTTTAGATTTGCTTGGGACGAGCACATAATAAAAGTGTTTTTTAAGCCAACAGTCATGGCTGTATGCAGCTGGATTTTTTGTTGCATAATCTGGTGACACCTGCAGTTACACGGCTGTTTGATATAATAGTTATCGGGTTTATTGGTTGCTTATTGCGCTTGAAATTAGTGACTATTGGTATTCGTTCTCATGGGTGGGGGTGCCTTTGAAGAAGATGAGGTGCAATGCATGTTGGCGGGCCAACCCAGCATGGTTGCAGCCACGGTTGATGTACTCTTTTTCTTAACATGTTGCTTTTGTGGCTATTTGAGCCTACAGCTGCTATAACTATGGCCATTGTTTTCAATACGTAACTGCACCTATGTTTGGATCATTATATTGTTGAATAATTTTCTAGAGATATACCTGGTTGGATCTAAAAGGTAAACGACCCGTGTGAGCCATGCCTCAGGCAACCAAAACAAATTCAGCATCCTGGTGGTTTTATGACAGTGTTGTTACGCCGATGAGGTATGAGCATAATAGAAATTATGTTCCGTGCTTTTGTTTCTGTCACTTGGCCTTTTGCGTTGGGGTTGGTTAAATATGATTTTCTGAGACTTTCATTTCATTATTGCAGATTACAGATAGAGGCAAGGCTCCCATGAATGTTGATTTCTGTGATTGCAGTTTTTGCCATTCATGCAATGCTAAATGGTCGACCTTTGTATTCCTTTTTTGAGGCTGTGATGAATTGGAGTTTATTCGGTAAACGTGAGATGGAGCGTATCTTGGCAGGGTGACAGGCAGCTGTTACAGCCATAGCGGGTGTATCCTCTTTGCTTGAATATTCACCCATCTGAGTCGTGTGTCCAGCAAAATTGTCACACCTGGCTGAAAAAGCGAACCCAAAAAATGTAAAAGTATATAATATACAAGTAACATATTCCATGTCATGAGGTTAATGACGCAATGATGATGGGTTTCTCCATTGATCTGCTTCATTAGCGTGCTTTAGCACCCCCTGTCTGTTGGCATGGCACCCACATCCACATTGCGGACGCAGCCACGACAGGCTTCTGATGTCGCTGCGATGTTCACATTCCTGAGCGTCTCTATGACTTATGAATAGTGTTTTACCGGGGAATCTTTTTCCCAAGCCTGTTTGGGTGGAGGCCCATTGGGTTAACCGTCCCGTTCTATTCATCCCTACTCACATTGCCTCTTTTTTTAAAAGATACACATGGGTATATCTCCGGGGGAAATACCTGGCATGCTTTCATTCAAAATAACGCCCTTTTGTTGTGCTTATACCGGTTTGTGGGTTCGGTTAATCTCAGATTAAGGTTACGTATTTCAATCATTGATTATCCAAAAAAACAGCTGCAAATTTGTTGTCTTTAAGAATCGATTAAAAGCTTCGGGCTAAAACATTGGTGTTTTTTTGTTTCAAACTTAGACAGAAGTTGTACCATGTTTGCATATCAAGATACTACTATTTTGTGCTGCGCTTGCAGCCTGGCTGCAAAAGTATGCAATAGCATACAAAGCTCCTACTCTTATATGGAAAACTTTCAGTATAAATGTAAAACTAGCCAAAGGGTGGATACAACATATTTTGCACACCATTCCAGCAGTTGCTGCATATGAAGCTAATGTATGTCTTAGAAGGTTTGTCCAGTTTTTTATGTTGCACACTCTTGCATCAGCTATCTTTGCAATCTTATGACTGTCGCCATTGCCACCTTCAACAAACTGGTGCATCCATATTTTAGGTGTTAGAATAATTAGATGTTGCTTATGGTTGTTGAAATGTTACTTGTGGTTAGATGTTGGGGCCAATAAATCAGCTTAATACTTTGATTTGGGGTTTAATGTTAAAGTCAGATGCAATTGGATGTTCTTCATGTTGTGACGCTTATGTGTATATTGTAAGGTGAGAACGCCGATGATGATAGTTTTCTGAATTTATGTATTTGGTAAGTATGCTTCATCGACTCCCATGTTTGGGCAAGGCACCCTAATCCAAATTGTGGTTGCAGCCATACTGAGTCTCTGGTACCGCTCCCATATTCGCAGGTCTGAGGCTGTATAGATATTAAAGGGCATAATAAACGTCGTCGCTTTCAGTTCATGGCATGTCAGTAGACAATTTTTAAAAGACACAATAAATCAAGTAGCGTTTTCTTCTTTAAATGCCACTTCTCCACAGATTATGCCGGCTTTGCTAGCATGTCGTCCTGTGAGTGTATGAACTTTGCTTATACAGTATTTCATCTTAGCATTCAAAACTGAACATTCATTTTTTTCCAGTTGAGGTATGTCCTTGCACTTCACTACAGCCATTACACTGTCTTTCAATGTATTATTGTACATGCTAATTTTTGGGTTTCTTATTACTGTTGCACCTGCTCAAGCATACGTGTATTGTTACAGGTTTTCCAAACTTTGTCCCATAGATCCAGTGGAAAAGGCATCATTGGTCGACCGATAAGTCGATACAATGGAAAGTTACTTTTGCTCTTCTCTTTTCAAATTCAGTTTGTAAAATTTGATTGGCCTGTTTGTTTTTTTCATAACAGTTTCGAATTACCGAAGCGCATTGTCATGCTTTTTTGGTGGAATAGGAGAGCCTTCATATGATACCACATCTTCATGCCATCCTAGAAAAAGAGGCAGCCTGCAAAAACAGATGGCAGGGAACTCAGTTAGCCTGCGTCGCATATCTGGTTATTCGCAAAGGTTGGTTCTCTTTTTTTTCCTCATTCTCGATGTGCTTATACTTATTGTGATGTTTACCGTACAAACATCCGAATGCTAATGTCGCACGTTTTTTTGTGGGTGTTATTGACAAGCGGCACGTGCAGATTACAGGGAGCCACATAGATTCAGACAAAGGTGGTCATATCAGTGGACTCTGTGTGGCATTGGGTAATTCTTTCTACCTAAATTTGCGATGATTTTTAAAGCAGTTGCGTTTTTTTACATGTTTTTCTGATGCTTTGTTTTTTTTTCCTTCAATGTAGGCATCCTTGCTTATGAACATGGTAAGCAAAATGTGAAACACCATCTTAACTGTTCCAGACAAGGTACAGGGTGAAGGGACACCTCTGCCACGATTACCAACGGAAGTGTCCACCGTCAGTCTGCAGCACCCGGTGTCCACCAACGGAAGGTTCGTTAATGTGGTTTGTTTTTGCACAGTACTATAGTGTCGATCAACTAGATTCTCATGGTATTTTTTAAACTAGGCCATGCTCAACTGTACATGATAGCAGATGGTCATAGCAAACTCGTAAAAGAGCGGGTATAGGTAGCTGGTGAGTTTATCCCAATAATGTGGCGCCGATAAAGTATGACTATAGTATATATTATGTTTGGTATTTTGCTTTGCATTCCTCTACCCTTTACATTTAAATAGTAGGTTCAACTGCCATAATTTTAAAACTTTTAATATTTAGCTTTGCTGCTCATGCACTAACAATAAACGTATTATAACAGGTTGCGGATTGCACTGCGAGCGGAGCGAACCACTTATGGAGCAAGCCCACTCGAGGCAGCCACTTATGGAACAAGGTCAAGTGTCACAAAATCAGTTTAAAAGTACATGTTTACGGCACCATCATAGCAACGCAGCCAGCTATGGGATATAGCAAACACAGGTATGTTCAAGCAAGATTAATATAGCAACATAAAAGTTTAATGCATTGACTTCTGAAACATAAAAAAAATAGATAAATTGTTCAAAGACAAAAAACATGAACATTAGCGAGTCTTGGTGAACACATACTAGCGATCCTACCTATTCACACCATCACTTAAACCCAAAAAACACTTGCGAAACACCGAAATAAAGGATGTCAGTACACCATCCCCTTCAACTTCTCGATAAATGACAAAAGCTCCTGTGCTCGCTTTTGCTTCTTCATCACATTGTCCAGGATCGCTGCAGCTTCGCTTAAATCTTCAGCTTTGCAACTTATTCACTCGAGATACTTTGCACGAAGAATCAAATGGATACAAGAGTTCCAACTCTCCAATCACATAGTCCCTCAGCCTACGCGAGCCCTAATGTCTTGAACCTTTTTCATCGGTTCGCTTCATCCACCATAGTCATGGTCACCTCTCTTCCGAATCGAACAACCATCATATCCCTGACAAAGCTAGACCCAGTCGCAGCAAGCTCTTCGCAAAAGGCATAGGTGTCTTCATTTTTTTCTCTGTTTTTTATTTGAGGTTTGGGTCAGATTTTCTTTGGTGTGTGTTTTTTGGATGGTATGTGTGTCTTTTAAAGAGCAAATTAGGGATGGGTTATTATTGCTATGATGTCATAGTATATGGCTTATTAGACTTTTGATTTGACTGCCAACATAGAGCCTCCAAATGCAATGAAAAGTAATTATGAGTTTTGATTCCCCATAAACATCCATCAATTAGGCATCTTTTGGCATACTTAGCATTTTTTCACAGATGAACTGCCAAAAAAAAGAATTTCATCTTATGAAAAATAAAAAGGAGCAAAAAAAATAGATTAAAATAATATATATTTATAGATATAAAATTACATGCAAAAAAAATAATAATAATAAATAAAAATAAAAAAAAGAAAAGAAAAAAGGGGGAGGAGACAAAAGGGTAAAAACTAAAAACATGAAGGTTACAAAATTAAACCATTGTAGGTAGAGAATAAAAACTGATATAACTTAAATGCACGACACTCAAACAAGTTTAGATCATTTATTTGCTTGCAATCCAGCTTTGTTTATTGAATGGCACGTCAAACCTAGGATCATTAGTGAAATTTATAGATCATCCTAGATCTGGCATGCCATTCAATCAACAAAACTACATTACAGGTGGACAAACAGTCTATAGTTGGTTGGTTGATATGTGTCGTTACATCTCAGCTTTCGCGTATGAATATATAATGTGTCATATGGATAACAGTTTATACTCCCTTTTTCATTGCAGGAGGACGGTGAAAACAGAAAGAAAAATGGCATTTGCAGAAATATGTATTGGATCAGCAATTTAACATAGTATGTAAATTATCATGCATACCATTATCCTATAATTTGCAAAAGTGACAATGGTTAGCTGTTTATCAGTGTGCAATTGTTTTATCAGCACATGTTAAGTTTCTTGGGGTATTTTTTTAGTGATTGTGTGCTCCTTTTTTTTTAAAATTCAGAAAGACACTATCCATGGTACTATGAATGCCAATGAATTCTCATCAATCAAGGCCACTCACATTGGTTCTGAAGCTGAGGCTACTAAGATTTTTGAGGTGACTGAAGATGCTCACATCGGGATGGCTCCTGCACATACGCTACCTTATCACATAGCAAGGTCTTTCATTGCTGCGGTGAGTAATCTGTCTTGAAAATCTGTTCATACTAATGACCATGGTCGATGAGTGCATTCTGATGCTTCTTTTCAGTGTCTACTTATGACCAACAACCATCAAATTTTGCCATGCTTTGTTTTTCCACCCAACCTTTATTTTAAGGATTGAGCATTTTCCGAATTTTAAAAAATGCTCAATACTTTTAGTGCTAAACTATGATACACATGCACAGCTTAAGAAATCTTTTGTTAATTGATAATACATATTCATATTAAATCCAATCAAGAAACTGTCTTTGTTAATAATTTTTTATCCCCACCTTATTGTCACTAACCTTCTACATATATCATTCATAACACACATAAGTGTTGCAATCATCAAAAAACATAAATAATTTGTACTTGCAAAATATTCAGTATCCCATAAAAGAAACCCAACAACTGCCTCCACACATTGTCCAAATAAAACACAACTGAGCCAACCATATCATTGCTTTTATCCATCACATGACAAGACATATATCAACAAAATTATTGAACCACAAACGTAAGTAAATTTTATTCATAGGCGACATAAGTTACAGACATACCAACATAGATTAATAACACCTTGTTAATCTAACACATAACACCATAGCATTAAACATAAAGACCATAAGACAAGCCATCATACAGACACACAAGATACTACCCTAATCATGCAACTCCATTGTAAACACATGGCGGCTTTTCTCAATACGCGCTTGCCTAGCCAAATCAAGGACCTGAATCAGTGCAGCGAGAATCTGATGGTCCCTATCCTGCGCCTCCTCCAAGCATTCAACACCGTCATTTGCAACATCATCTAAAGGATTCAACCTGCGCCCCTCTTCCAGCAATTCAGTCCTCCTCTGCAGACGACGACGAACATCATCGCATTTCTCTCCAAGCAGCATGACGAACCCCTCATTCTCACCTTGCTCCTGTAGAAATAGGAACTTTAAGGCATTATGTAGCTCATAAGAACCACATGCTGCTTTCAGCTGATCAATGTTTGGGGTGGACACCATTTTCTTAACAGATTTTCACAAAAACTCACAAGGTAGAAAGGCAAGTATGTGAAGCAAAAAAAAAACACCTTATATAGGCAAACAAAAACCTGTAGCACTAAGTTGGTGTAACTTAATTGATACAGTATATCATTACTTATCATTCCAATGACAGATTCCCAAACAAGCCAACATAGAAGCTAGCCTGACCTAAAAGCATCTTTGAATAGTTCATGAACCAACCACTAATCTAAGATTTCAGTACTGCACACTAAAGTGCAACCTGTATGCTGTCTACTTTAATCATTTTATCTGCACAGATTCTCTTCATGAACCAGCCACTAATCTAAAATTTCATCAATAGAGAACTTTTCCACTAAACATCGGTGACGAAACAATAATCTAAAGCAAATTGCAGCATGAATTCAAGCAAGGGAAAAGGTTTATTGCTTTCATTTCCATCTTTATATGCAAACATCACATCCTAATTTTTTTTTCATTTTATGTGCGAAACCATCTGCATTTCAAGTAGCCAATGAAGCTCGAAACCACGGCCTTCCTATGCCATGGAAAAGCGCTTTCCGTTACTTACTCCAGTGTCGGCTCTAAAAAAGTAGACGCTAGGATCTTTGAAGCTTCCTGCATTTCCAGTTAGTTGCTTTGCGGTGAGTGACGTTTATCTATAATCTGTTCACACTGCTAGCGATAACCGATGAATACATTTTTACACTTCCTTTTGGTATATGGTTATGACCAAAATTCAGCAGATTTTGCCATAGTTACTTATGGATTTAGATAAATGTTTTGGTAAGTACTGATTGCACTTTAGTGTGCAGTACTGAAATGTTGGCTTTGCTATATGACAATTATATCCAGTCATATGACAATAATATAGCATGTATTATGAACATGTTGGCTTTGTAATGACTCAATCTTATTGTCATACCCATAATATGACTGGAAGTATGCAATACTGATTGCACTTTAGTGTGCAGTACTGAAATTATTGTAATGATTGGATATTATTGTCATACCCATATACCAAAATCTAGCCTGACCTAAAAGCATTTTGGTATATGACTGTATTATGAACATGTTGGCTTTGCTATGGTTGGAAAATATGATTTGCGGTTCTAAATTTGTGTTCAGATTTTGGTTTGTTTTCGTGCAAATTTCATACAACAACCAGAGATCATCTACGAAAGGCCAACATCGCCAGGAAATTTGAAATTCAGTAATCATAATAGTTGTAGGGATGAAACTGCAGAATCGTTTGTGCCACCATCATTCATATGTGGTGACTGTTTTTTTAATGAAATATGAATCTTTGGCTCACTGTTTTTTTCTTCAAGCATGGACCGCACATCTGTGCATATTCCAATATTAAATACTACTGATACAAAAAGCTCAAATGAAACATGCATATTCTCTACTTTAATGACATCAACATTGTATGCATTGACTCGCTTTAATCACTGTTCATTTTTGAAACACGCACATTGCACGCACATATTCCATTCATAAAGCACATGCTCATTTGAAATTCCACCTATAAAAACAGCTCAAACAAATATTGATTCACCAAACAATAATCTAAAAGAAACCACAACATGGATTTTGGCAAGAAGAAAGGTTTTTCTTTTTCATCTGAATCTTGATATCAAAAAGACACAAAGATTACCGGATGTACTTACTTTTTCATTTTTAAATGTGCGGTACCATGTACATTTCAAGCAATCGAATCAAGCTCAGTAGGCGTTGATCTTTCTATGGAATGGAACAGCTACTTTCCGCCTGGTTATTGCGGTTCAGGATCTAAAAAAGAAGATGTTAGGAAGGTTAAACCTCCAAAACATGTTGCTCAAGGAAATGATAATGCCATGGCAAAAACTGCAAAGCAGATTGAGAAAGAGGCTTTTAAATCCAAGCTCAAAGTCCTTGGCCTTCCCAATGCTCATTTCTGTCAGGAGATAGGTATGAAAGCTTTTTCCAAAGATGGGTCAAAAGGAAAAGGGAAAAAAATTAACCGTTACTCAAATATGATTTGTATTGGTAGTTTCTCAATGGCTTAAATGCCTTTGAATAAAACTGTGAGAAGCTGGAGTATCATATTGTCACTGAAAATTGCATGTGTTGTTACGCGTATCATCCCAGATGTACTTTATCCAAATGTTGTTTGGTTTAGTGTGCTACAAAGTTGCAGTTAGACATGTGTTTGGTGCAATAATTATCTTAGTTGTTTATGGCTTTCTAGCTGCAGAAATGTGCGCCAAAACATTGTGTTCTTTTGTGTCAAACTCAGACAAAAATTATGGCATGTTTGCATACCAAGATACTCCTATTTTGTGCTATGCAGTTAGTGCATATAAATATAATGTATGCTTTAGAAAGTTTGGCCAGTTTTTTATGCTGCACATTCTTACAGCAGCCATCCTTGCAATCTTATGCCTTTTACCGTTGCTATCTTCGACAAACTGGTCGCTCCATATTTAACGAAAGCACCCGCAGCAACGCGCGGGCTCGAAACCTCGTGCTCTCATAACCTTCAGCCAAATAAGTCATTGACTCGTTGAGTCAACGCTTCTCAATAATGCAAGCAATTAAGAACCACATGCTTATTTCAAACACAAGAAGCATGTTGAATCACTTGAAAACCCCTCTACTTTGAAAATAGAGGTTGAGGGTTTGATATCCATTTGCAAAAAAACCAACCTTCACGTAAGTTTATTTACATTTCACCTCCTTTATACCTCGTGAAAGATGAGATTGACGGGGTGTTTGTTTCAGCTTATATAATCGACTTATGGCTTATTTGGTTTTGGGCTTATGTTTCATAAGCTCACTTTTTGTGGCTTAATTTGAAACTTCTCGGCTTATATAAGTTCATTGTGTCATAAGCCGGTTATATAAGACGAAACAAACACCCCATGAGTTAACGTTGATTTATGCTTATTTC
Organism: Chrysanthemum makinoi; assembly: GCA_910596185.1. Taxonomy (NCBI): domain Eukaryota; kingdom Viridiplantae; phylum Streptophyta; class Magnoliopsida; order Asterales; family Asteraceae; genus Chrysanthemum; species Chrysanthemum makinoi. The sequence continues at coordinate 164,736,767 of OU343219.1, forward strand.
AAACAAGTTGCCACAAGCAATCAAAGACCACATCCACTTTTGAATCAAGTTGCCACTCGACTTTAATTACCGTACTAAATGCGGTCTAATGCAACCCATAGTACGGTTGCACCTAATGGTTCCTTGTGAGATGGTGTGAGAAGCAAAGGTCACGCACTACTCTCCTGGAAAGGGTGGCTTACACATGAGACCAAGCAAAAAAAGATGATAAAAATATATGAATGGCGAGCTACTTATCATTCGTGAGTGTGTGTTTGCAAGCCGATGAGGTTGTTTATATTATTAATTTTGATTTGTGTGTTTGTGTGGTATTTTGTGGGGTATTATTTATATAAAATGAGTATTTTATTGAAGGTGAGGTGCTATGACCATTAGAGGTGAAAGTGAGAGGGGGTGGGTTAAATGGATGGTGTAAGTTGAAGTGAAAGGTGAAGTGGTGTAACATTTGGGACTTGGGAGTAGCCTAAAGATAATGCTTATACAAAACAAAAAATTTAATGGTACGTTTGGTTTGTAGACGAGTTTAGGATATAGATTTGGATTTGACGTACATTTAAGAAAGAAAAAATATAATTATTTAATAAATTTTATTATAATATTATTTAAAATTATAAATTATTATTTTAAATATATATATAAAAGAAAAAGAAAGAGTAAATATAGTAAGCCCTTCTACTTTTCAATAAACCTGGTTCTTTCCCAGCCTTTTATAAAACCTCCATGATATACAAAAATCCAAATTGAGATGACTATAACTCAGCAAAACAAAAGTCTCTTATTTTCAAATCCAAAACCCACCGAAAAACCCACAAAACAAACACACCCTAAATTAAATGAAATAAGTTTTCAACCTCTGTGTTTTTTATTAAAAACTATGTTATTTAGATTACTTTTAAGTTAGATAAAGTAATTTATTAGTAAAATACATACCCTTAATTAAATAAACATCTAATATAAAAAGTTAGGTGGATTACAATTTGAATAGGACTAATAAAATAACATCGTATTGTCATAAACCGACACTTAAAACAATCATTTTTATTAGTTATTAATCCCCTCCCATTTTTATAAGTGAGAACCCCCAACACCTCTCTCAGCCCCTTTAGGCTTTTTTTTATTATTTTTTATTATTTTTTTTATTTTTATAGTTTTGCTTATATTATAAAACTGTGAAACCGATAGTGCCGAAAAAAATATAAAATTTAACAAGTTAAAATCATTAAATTGACGACAAACACACCCTAAATTAAATAAAACCGGTTTTAACATCTCAGTATTTTTATAGTTTAAAACTATTTTATTTAGATTACTTCTAAGTTAGATAAAGTAATTATCCTACATACTAAACATGAAAAATGGTATGTGAGTGCAAAAGCATTGTAACAACTACAGTGCATTGTACAGTTGTTTCTACAATTGTTTTAGCAGTATTTTAAAAAAAATCTTGTTTTTTTACAGTATTTTGTACACCCTAGCTTCTTCATGAAGCTTCTGGCACACAAACAAGTACAACACACTCATCTCTCACCTCTCACACACAAGCACAAACTTTATCTCTCTAAAAGGTTGTACTGGTAGAATACATCGATCGGCTCTTTCGCCATAACCAAAATATATCACTCACCCAATACACTAAAACTATGTGTGAAATTGCATGCATCGAGTTTTAATTTGTAGGTATCAACCTTAATTAGTTTTTGTGTTTTGGGGCTCTTTTTGTAAGATTTTGATTCTAAATGATTAATTATTGTGTTCATCTATAATTTGCAGTGACATCAGCGCACCTCCTGTGGCAGCTACATTGTGAATTTTGATATGAGTTTTTAGGTGAGTGAAATGGGTTTTAAACTTTATATGTTTAAATGTTATATTTGTGTTTGGTTAGGGGAAAAAAGGTTAACGGCTGAAATGATGGAGAGTAGTCTATTTCAGGCTATTGTTTCTTTGATGAGAGGGACATGCTTGCTGAAATATGGACGCAGAGGGAAGGCCAGGTTCTGCACTTTCGCCTTTTGATTTTCTTGGATTGTGACAACCGGTAAAATTTCAAAATCTACCACATCATATTCAATTTTAAAATTTTATTAAACGCGAGTATGTTTGGATTTATTTGGTTTGGAAACGAGAGGTTATCTCGTAAGATGGGGGTTATCTAAGGAAATATTATAATTTAACACAACGCGTCCCGGCACGAGTCTAGACCTAATATACGTTTGTTTGTTTAATTATGACGTTTTGAGCAAAAATAATCAAGTAAATAGCCATTTTTATCAGAAAAATGTTTTTAAAAATATTGGCGCAAGTTTTGAAGTCTCGTGATAATTTTATTTAGCTTAAATGATCCCGAGAGTCGTTTTTGATAAACGATTAGCAGCGTGGCATGTTTGGCCCCTGCGTTAATATTACTCCCCCCCCAACATTCGCATATGTGCGTTTTGGCCCAAAAGTTATAAGTACTCCCAACCTCTTGGTAAGTGTGGTGAGTTAGATCTACGAGTTTAGGTGATAAACTCACCGATTCACAACCTCGTGTGGATCGGTATGGGTAAAAAACGAACGGAAAATAATTTTTACTTGTTAAAAACATAACAAAATTCATGGTATCATCTTGGTTGTACACCTTTCAAGTTCTTGGGGTGCTTACCGAGGGTTTAGACTCTTGTACGAGCCATCTTGTGTTGAGTCTTGAGCTTATTTATAAGCTCACGAGATTATTGGTTGGTTGGTTATTTTGTTTTGTGCTTGGTTTGAGTTGTAAATCGGGTCAAAACCTACGGTCGGTTATTGTCGGTTAACTTTTGGACCCTTTGGTCACATCTTGGTTCGCGTTTAGTCTTAGTACGATTACAATGTTGTTGGTCCGTTTCGTTCGTGCATATCAGGTTTGAGCCGAGACCTTTAGGTCTCGGCATGGTAAGTTATCTTTGTTTGGTCCTTTGTGTTAATGTGAGAGTTAAAGTGTTGATATCGAGCCGTAGGAATTAGTTGTGGTCGAGAGATATATATTTGTGATGTTGTGACTTGAGCTTGGATTATTAGTCGTGATGATTAGGCTACGTCGTGTGTTAGTCGAGACCTTGTGGTCTCGGTGTGACCTCGACTCTCCTACAAGTGGACTTGATTATTACATGGACTATTAATTTGTTATTGAGGTTGACTTATTAACCCGAGGGTGTTGAAAGTGAAATTGTGACTCGAAACGATTAATAACTCGTGACTTGGTTTATACTTGACATGAGTTAAAATAAAAGAAAAAGAAATATTTAATAGAAATATTAAATAACAAGATTAGTTGTTATTTGAAAAGAAATGACAAAATGAGAATTTAAATTTTTTTGGATAAAACTGAAAAACGTGAGAGTTATTAGCCGTTTCGAGGCACGTGTATTGTGGGATACCGTATTTAAAATTGTTGGTGTAATTATTAGGATTCATTATGAGTTACGGATTGGTTTGACATTAATAGGCCTGACCGATATGGTTATCGGACTTATTGGGTTGACGAGCCCAATAAGGGCCCGATAAGCATGTTGGAGGAATTTATTAGTGTGCAACCTGTCCTTATGATTTACCATTTAATTGTTACGTGTAGGTTTGGCTTGGGACTAATAAGCGAGACGAAGGGATCATTGGACTTATTGGGTTGACTAATGTAATAAGGATCCAATCACCCGTGTGAGTACCTTATTGAGATGTTAGCTTGACCCGTTGACCCGTTGACCTTTCTTTACTTTGGGTTCGCTTTGATATCGATTGGTAGTTGGATTTATCTCGTGATTGCAACATTATTCGAGAATTGGATTTGTATTGTTGGTTGGACTTATTGGAGTATTATTAGACTTTGGATATCATGGACCTTTTGGATACGATATGAATATAATACATTAGACTTGTAATGAATTTAATGTATTCGATTCGTAACGGAAAAACAATAAGGAAATAATATATAAACAATCTATATCTATACTATATAATAAACAGCTACATGTTACAACTCGATGAAGCACCCAATGCAATTAATGCGCTGATGTGTCTCAATTGTGATTGGATGGTCATTTAATGTGTACAATACACCATTGCACACTTATTCAATGGCATAAACAAGCAAAACTAAATCAATTTTTTGTTAACTAATTATTGTCGGTTACATAAAAATAGCATTAACCAATGGCATAAATAAGCAAAACTAAATCAATCTTTTTTTCACGTCACTTTTCTCAAATAGCATTTAACCAGTATCTTTTTCTCATTCACTTAAAAAATAGCATTAATATATTTTTCTCATTCACTTAAAAAATAGCATTAACTCCACTAGGATATTAAAAGATATTCAAAAAACAAACACGTCTTTGATCTTATCTTGGTCACCAGAATATTCGGTCATCCCCCTCCTCCAAATCCTGTTTAAGTCGACAAGTCAGTTTAGAAAAGTCCATTGATTGTAACCGACTCATTCAATGGCATAATCAAATCTTCCTCTCCAATATTTCAAATCTTTCTCTCCAATTCAAAAACATACATGTGTGTTCCAGCTACGGTGTTTTAAATATGACATCGATTGAAACAAACGATTTGTGTGATGCTCTCAAAGACACATCATATGGAAACGATTCGATACCATTGAATCATATTGTTGGTTTATATCATAACAGGTTTGACTTTCAATTATGCCCAATTTTATATCAATTTGTTCGATTATGCCCAATTTATATAGTATAGATTATGCCTAATTTGTTCGATTATGTGTGTTCAGGTTTGATACAAAAAACCTTAAAAAATCTTTTAGGGAAAATGTTCAGTACGATACTTGAATTTGTAACATAGTTAGACTTTCTTTTTTTAAATACTATTGATGATTTAGGAGTTTTTGACGCATTTTATTGATTTGGGGAAAAGTATGAATCGTTTCCATATTGTATAGATTGAAACAAAATCTATCATCATTAACTACCTTCTAATATATTTTCCCTTAATTTTAGCAAGTTTTGTATTATATAATGGAGGAAAACTGTTAGTCTAATGCACACATCTTTCTTCCTAAAACCAATTCTAAATATCAAAATTCCTATGGCTACTTACGTTCCCGGTTTCATCAACGATTTATCTGCAGTTAAAGACAATTCTAAATGATCATTTGCTTAAAACGTTTCCAGGAGAGGAAATGGTTTATCTAAGTTGCGATAGTATCGATAAAACTGATCATGGCACAGCAATAGACGAGTCCGTTTTTTCACCAGACTTTATCAATGGATTGAAATTCTCAGGTGTTCCAAACCATAGGCTTGTGTTAAAAATAGGTGTTCCGATCATGTTGTTGATAAATATTGATCAATCAAATGGATTATGTAATGGGACACGACTTATAGTAGAACAGTTATCAAGAACTTCTATTCATGCACAAATAATTAATGGAACACATTTTGGACATAAGGTTATCATACCAAGATTGAGAATTACTCCGTCTGACAAACGTTTACCTCTAAAGATAGTGAGGAAATAATTTCCTGTGTCAGTTTCATTCGCCATGACAATAAACAAGAGTCAAAGGCAATCCCTTTCAAAAGTTGGTTTGTACCTGCCAAGTCCTGTTTTCACACATGGACAACTATACGTGGCTCTTTCACGCGTCAAAAGCGAAAAGGGTTTGAAAGTTGTGGCTTCTGATTCCGATGGTAATCTATCAACAACTACTACAAATGTAGTATATAAAGAAGTTTTACACGGCCTATAATCAATGTTCATGAGGTATTTTTTTAATTCATAGTGCTATTTAATTTTAGTTTATTATCATGTATCAATATACTATGTCTAATTTGGTTATTATGTGTTTATGTACGCACGTGCAGGTGCTTCAACAAAGACATGCTTTAAACGGTTAGTGCCAAGTAAATGTTTTTGTAACTAACAGTATTATTTATGTAAATGTTAATACCATACAATCCTAATAATCTGTCGTAATGCTTGTGATGTGTTTCTTTACACATCTGCAGGTTTATATTCATTTTTGGATAGCTTCGAAGATTGAAGTCACAAGTATTTAGAGATATAGTTCCAACAATGGACATTCGTTAATTAGATATTTACAACCATTGCAGTTTATACCATCGTTAAGTTACTAATTATTATTCCATTCACAAAACATTTCAAATTTTTTACATTCGTTGTTCTTTCTTACTCCATTCTAACACATAATTTGTTGATGCAAAATTTCTTTAAAAACCCCGTAATTCCACGGGTCAATAAGCTAGTAATAATATAAATTAACACTTTTAATTATTAAAGAATTTAATTGGGGAATTGAAATTCAAACGAGTCTTTGACTTGAGAATATTCAATAAGCAAGTGGTCATGCCCAGATTTCGTACACTTTTCATACTTATAATTATTTTCCAAAACCCTTTATAAAAAACACAAGTCTAACATTTATTTCAAAACAAGGTTTTAATTGGAAAAATTGGGTAAATATTGACGCTACCAATAGACTTATCAAATTTTCATGTTTAGTTTATTTGTTTGTTTCGTCTATGTTCTTATATCTTTATCGACTCGAGTTCTCGTCGACTTCTCTTTCGATTTTCGATTGTCTATTATTTTGGCGTGCGTATTCTTGAGTCCGTGTTTCCTGGTCGTACACGATTGATGATACCAAACTCTTTTAAAAGGCTAAAATGAGACTATTTTGAAAAATGAAAATGGTTAATTTTTTGAAAATGGTTAATTTTTGGAAACTCTTGCGCATTTAATTATTTTATGAATAGTATTTTGAGAAGAGTATTTATATTATTAGGTCATGCCGAGTCTGTTGTGCCGTGATATTCTTGTTGTTGTTGTTGTTGTGTTATTCTACCCTAGAGTTATTGCATTTGCGCCGCTTGACTGAGGTGAGTATCATAGCCCTACTTTTACTCGCATTACTTGTTTTATTAAATCTTGGGGTGAGAAAACATGCAAAACGTTTTGATTGGACCCGAAAAGTATTTTTGTGGATTATGGAAGTTATTACGCGGTTAGGCTAAGGTAGTATCCCAAATTTCCCATTCATGAACTGTTAGTTCCTGCGGGAAACGCGAGTGTTATAAATATATCTATTGGGAGTGACGCCCCGTCCAGAGTTGGTAGCGCCAACTGGTCGGACGTATAGCATGTCGGAGATGGCGGTTAGGGATAAACACCGTTAGGGGCTTCTTTATATATTTGTATGTCGAGTGTCGGTTGCATGACTTAGCCTGTGTAATAGATAACTTGTATGATAATGATATTGTCCAAATGGTTGTTTTATGATTAAACCTATGAACTCACCAGCTTTTTGCTGCCTTTTAGCATGTTTTTCTCATGTAACTGATATGAATGGCTTTGGGAGATTTGTTGGGAGGCGCTTGGCAGCTATGGCATGGTCAAGGATCGATTTTACTCGGATGCTTTTTTTTGGAACCATCTTATAAACTACTTTTATGGGCCTATTTCCGCACTTTTAATAAATGTAAAATTTAATTACTACCGTTTGATTATGTTTTCAAATTATGGGTGGGTTTATTATGTTTTCCTATACTCGTGTTGTGTACCAATTTCGTAGTACCCCAAAGTTGGTAAAGTCTTCCGAGCGAATGTTGGGGGTGTTACATGGATTTTTTTTTGCCGGAATTTTTTTTCTAGTGGTGGATTTTTGTTAATTTTGTTTCATAGATTTTGGTTTTTTTGGAGATGATTATTGCGGAAGTAATTAGATTTGAAGGGGGGAACTAATCAAACGCCAAAGAAAATTATGAAATTGCATGGGTCAGCTTTAATTTGTATCAATCTTCATTGATTTTCATCTTTTTTTTGTAGGATTTTCATTTTTATATATTGGAATCTTCTGTTAGGATTTTTGTTGACACCATGTGTTTTTGCAGGGAGTGATTTTAGTGGAGGGGGTGTTCCGACGAGACAAGCTTATGTGAAAACATAGTTTGACATGGTCCATGATTACCAAAAGGATGGGTTGTCGACCCGCTTGGGGATACCGTTGATCGATGGGAATTTTTCCCCTGCTCATGTTCCGCCCAAAGGCGGGAATTCCGACTGATCCCGCGATCTCGGATCAGGTACTAATCAAAGTTTATCTTACCTTGGGTTTGTTATTATTGATATTTTTTAAACATCAAATGATTGATTAATATTAGATTATATGTTTTTAGAATAAGTGGATTTTCATTTTTTTAATCTGTAATATAGGTTAATAATAATAATCACAAAAAGTATATACACGTTTAAACATTTGAAAAAAAAATCAGGTAGTTGAAACATAAAATGTTGTCTTAGGAAAAAATGTTCAAACAAGAATGTTCAAACAAACACCCTTGAAATAATATTAGATGGGTTAAACTTTCAATTAAGATTGTGTTCATATTTAAATTGATTATTGGTGAAAATGTTTGTGGAAACGTAGAGGGGGGGGGGTGAATACGTTACCGTTTAAAAACTTTAGATCTTTAGTATCAAATCGCTTATGAAGCTTGTTATAATATGAAAGTACCAATTATTGTTTGTGACTAATATAAAGCATGGTAGACCAAGTTGTCACACAATCATGAACATCAAACCACATCACAAACAATAGTATAGTGCAAGTATAAAAGTAAAGAGATAAAGAAAGGAAAGTGCAAACCGAACACGAGGATTTATAGTGGTTCGGTCACGGATCTCCTTTCCGCCCTACCCCACTCCCCGAGTACCCAACTCGAGAGTTACTTCACTAAATCAACAAGCTCCCTTCTCGGCGGAGAAAACCTTACAATCGTCGCTTACACTTTTTCGGTACAAAGCTAAATACCGGGTTCTAGTTCGAGGTAGAACCAACCCAACGACGCCTATACAATATTTCCGACACTAAGCTAGATGTCGAGTTCTTTCCAAGGGTACAACCACTCCCAATATGTTTTATGGCCCAACATAATAAACCTTGTGTTTTATGGCACAAACACATAAACCATCTAATCTAGTTTGGTGAAAGTGTTGTTATGATGCAATGATGTTTACACTAATGATCCATGACACAAATGTCTAATGGATATGAATAACTACTTCTAAATGAACTTCCATTGATAGGAAGCCTTCATGATGAAGATCACAAGTTCCCTAAACTTGTTGTGATAGATCTTCAACTTGTGGTGAGTGGGGATGGCTAAATCTCCAAACTTTCCTTGGTTGATCAAAGAGTATGCTTACAACAAAGATGAATGTTAGAAGCATTATGATCATGATCATTAGGGTGTTTAATGTATGTTATTACATTGTTAATGATTGATCTAAATGTATGCAAGAAGGTGGAGAAGATGTGATTTGAAGTGGTGAAGAAATGGGAAAACAATGGGCTTCTATTTATAGCCAAAAGTGGACAGGAGCGTCCACGGACCAAGGAACCCTTTAAAGGGTTCCGCCCTTTATACAAAAGGGTTCCGTGGGTGCTTGACAGAAAATCTAAAAAATCTTTCTTCAAATCTTTCCAAGATATTACCCAATCTTACTAAGATCACATTTGATATATTGAGTATCAATCTAACCAAAATATTCAAGTGATCTTCCAAGGATTTCAAAGATGATGCATGACATGATGTAACATGTATTTCCATTTTAGATTAAAAGGTTTATCAAGGTAAACTTGTAAAATGTATTATGTAACTAGTTAATAAAATGTCTAGTTACCTTTTGAAATACTTGTGAATGCAAAATGTAAAATGAGGTTCGAAATAGAATGGTTAACCTATTAAAATACTTAGTGACTCTAAATGTATTTTAAACATTCTAAATGATTTGTTAATGGGTTTGATCATAATGCCACATAACAAACATGTACGAACCTGTGTTGTAACATACGAGGACTTGAGACATTGAGAGGTGTTGAATGTATGTTGAGACAAAGTGTGATTACAAGTAACTTGTACATTTTACGTTATGTATTACAAGTTACATGTTTGTCATCAATCAAAACAAACGAGACTGTATAGATTAAATATCATAATATTTGCACTAACAATCTCCCGCTTTTTGATGATGACAAAGATATGTAAACGTAATAGAAAGTAAAATGTAAAAGGTTACTTGTATCCTTACTACCTTTACATTACCTTCTCCGTTTACACTCTTGTCCCCCTTTTGTCGAAACAAAAAGGGCGTGTCCTTGGAGTTTAACTTCATTTCTCCCCAAAAGGCGAGCTTGCATCATCCCTAGTGAAGTTAAATCGTCTACTTCAATCCGCCCTTGTTTGGTAGCGGATCCATGGATCAAATAAAGAGGCTTAACCTACATCAAGGTTAGTTTTATGCAACAAAAATTATGAGAAATATATGAAAAAAATGCATAGCAATGTTAGCCTATTTTCTCCACTTTTATCGAAGCACAAATGCTTGTTGAAAAGTGAGAATGATGCTAAATGCGTGCATGCTCCCCCTTGATGGTTGCTCCCCCTTGTTTGAGGTGTCAGGGTATGATTAAAAAACCTACAAAACAAATATTAGTGCAAAACTATATTCGTCATTGGACGAGTAAGTGATATACAACAAAGTGTGTATAAGATGCATTCAGTAAATTCTTGACGGAAGCTCCCCTTGCTCTAGGGCGTCAAGATGAACTTTCAAAATAAATATTAGTATAATAGAAGCTTTGTCTTTAGAAAAATATGTCATATACAACCAAGTGTATAGACAATGCAATATGAGTGCTTAAAGGATATTCCTCTTTGTTCTAGGGTGTCAAGAAGCACCTAAAATAAGAAAAATAATTGATGCAAACTTCATCCTTAGATGAGTAAGTTATATACAATCGAGTGTATATGATGATGAACCTACAATGAAAAACATTAGTGCAATATATTTCATCTTTTTCACAAAGAAAAATAAGATGTATATATGTGATAAATGATATAATCAAAGATCTCATGAAGTGTAGTCTCCTAAACAATCATAAGAAAAGTGAGAATATAATATGATAAAAGCCTACAAAATAGTTCCTAGAAAGAAGATATGGAGTCTCCCACCAGGTGTGCCACTAGTGGTGCTAGTGTTGGTGTCGGTTTACTAGTAGGATTCATGTGGTGATGGTAGATGACTCGACATTTACAAAATCAAGTTTTTGCTAATCCATGGTGGTGATGATTAGTGAAAGTGGTGATGGAAGGTGGTGGTGATTAGGTAGGAAGCTATTAAGGAGTTAGAAACTCGAATGTATAGCAAATATAAAAATATGGATTTATGCAATCCTTTCGTCATGTCAAGTGACCAAAGCTAAGAGGAAAAAAAATGTGAATGGACATTGCATTTCAATGATGCATAAGGGTTATGATTTGAATGATTTATTGATGCTATTGTTTTGAGCAAGTTCTCATATGCTTCAACCCAAGAGTAATCAATAATGCGTTCTATCTAAGAATATTATAATGAAGATACCAAAAGATATAAAAGTGATGAAGATAAATTCGTTCATTGATTGACACGAATTATAAAATGACCTATTCTAGGTGACAATGGGAAAGGTAGTATTAGCATGGTTTTGACCGACATGGATGATTATCACTTTGAAAAGAAGTGAAGACAATATGGAAAATACTAATAATGAGTACCTATATGAGGATGAGAATGACATCATATGAGTGAGAGTTGGATGGACCAACGTGTTGGAGATGGCTGTTTTGATTAATATATCATTTGCACTGACAAGGACATGCATGATAAGCGAGAAAAGGATAAGATCCTATGATGGTGTTCTAGATAGTGAAGTTTTAAGGAGCTAGTTTAAGGAAAATCCTATATGTGGAGATGAAGACGTTTTGTAAAAACACATGATACGTTTTTCACTTGATGAGGTATTGGTGTGAAAAGGTTGAACTAGTTGTGGTTTCATGAACCGGTTTTAGCTAAGTGGTGTTTACCTATGTGTTGGTATTGTAGAGTCTAAGAGACATAAAATTTGACAAAAGACAATTATGTGAATGGATTTCTCTCCCCCTTAATTGGTGGACATCCAACATAATGTGTAATGTATCAAATAAGGAATGACAACAAACTGTTTAGGAGGTTATTCGGGTTAACGAAAGAGATGAGCTTAGTGAACTTCATCCTTAAAGTCACGTACCTTTTCTCGATTAATACGAGATGATCGTATGATGAGGCATGTGGTTTCCAAATAGGAAGTGAAGAGGATTAGAGTATTGTTATAACTAAATAATGATGGAGATGATTTTTGGAAAGCGGAAGCAAAAATGAGATTTGGAAAGAGGTCGGTTGAAAGACAAAAAAATGCAAAGCCAACCCTCTAGAACTTAATTCTATATGCTTTTAAACTATATGCAAGTGTAAGGGTCCCATAAAGCATAGTACTAATCTACGTAGCAATAAAGGGGATTATGCAAAATGAGCATATAAAAGTTAGAACCAAGTGAGATAACAAATAATTTGTTATCAACCTACAAAACAAATTTGTTAGTGACAAAAGATGTTAACATGATAGAAATCAAATGATAACATATTATATAAGCAAAAACAACACATTGCACTTAGTAGACAAGAAATCACCACACACGATAGCATCAAAACAATCATATTATGCAAGAATACGACTTTATTCAAGACATTTCATTATGAGATTGTTTTGTCGTTAGACTTAGACACTTAAGCATACTTGGATATACAATAATCTATGTGATTAATTTGTAAGATAAAAAGGCTTCTAAAAGTTTGTCATACCAAAAGCGCTTTGACAGATTATATGTGCACACGTAGCAAACAAATAATGTGACAAGAAGCAAAAGAAACAAGATGAAAGAATCATGCAAGCCATGTTTAAGACATAACAATTTGGAGCATGTATCATTTGGATCGTACTACACATAGATGTAATGAATGCCAACTAATAACTTTCAAACACAAATATATCATATCAAAATTATCACGTATCAAAATGGCATATTAACATGTTAATCATGCTAAAAATAATTCAAAAGTAACTATCATGCAAATAAAGTTTAGGTTTAAACGTTTAGTAGCATGAAACAAGAATACAAGCATTATAAAGATAAAACCGTACTAAGGTTTACACATTTGACTAGTTATCAAACACTAAGATAATGTCAAATTAACTTATCGTATCAAACAAGAACATGTAATCAACACATGTAAGTGCAATGCAAGTGGTTTTAAAAGAAAAATCATATATACTACTTATTTGATTAGTATTCTTAAGGAGAGGTAAACTATCAATGTTTTTAACACTTACTTTAGGCAAGTATAGGAAAACAGATTTTTCAAGTTGGAGAATGAATATGAGACTATTACTAGCGGTGCTCAATTAAGGCTAAACACGACCATTTTTACGGGTGATTCCACATACCCAACTTCTCTTCAGGAAGCAATTCAACCGTTAGGTCAAATTGAGTTTCTAGTGCAATAGGTTCTCAAGTAGTCATTCTCATGTTAGAAAGATGGGAATTCCTACTTTTGCCTATTAAAGTGCATAAAAGATGATAGTTTACCAATACTTGGCTTAATGTGACACAACTAATATACAATATAACTAAGGTGATGAAGATGTCATGTTATACACATGAATTTTAACAATGGTGTGTTGATAAACAATATGTTTTAATCTTGTGTTTAGAATCTAAGGTTGTTCAAATTACACAGCTAATTGTATGATCTAATGGATGACATCTTTTATGTTGAGTTGAAGTGTGTACTTTAAATTTGAATTGATCATCTAAGACTAGAGAATGGAATATGTTAAACTAAGAACGTTCTCAAGAGAGCTCTTTGGAATATTATTTAACAAGAATCTAAGTGAGGTTACCAACTTCAATAGATCTTGTGTATGCTCTAAAGATGTGTAGTTTTAACCTTGGATGTGCACTCGGTTTGAGCAAGGTTAGGTTATGATGTACGCTTGAAAGGAAATGAATACAAATAGTATCTTTCAACAAATGAGATTATCCCATGGGATAAAGTTATCATGCTTATGAAAACAAGTATGACAAGATGAATTGGATATGCTAGTTCATAGAACTTGTAGATGTTTGTTTCAAGATCATTTAGCCAATGAGGTGTAATGAAATCTCTTGTAACACAACTATTTATGTCGCAAGAGTGATGCATAGGATATACAATATCCTTTTAACAAAAAGAAAGCTTAATGCATGAATCTTAGTCATAATGTTCTTCAAAACATCATGTTTTCCTAAATGAAGATATGAAGCCAAAGTGTTTGAATCGGATAGTCCCATCTAAATAAACTTGGTCTCAAGATTATATTCACTAGATGATGACAAGAGGAATTCACTCGAGTTTCTTATGTATACTTCTCAAGAGTCATTGTTGCTTGGGGTGTATGATGTTGGCTTTGAGATTGCATTTTAACATATGTTGTTAAAATGTTGATTTGAGGTTTAACGAAATTTATGCAGAAGTTTAACGACAAAGTATTACTAATACTTTGATAATTTGTGAAGGTAGTACTACTTATACCTAGTGGAAATTGACAACAATTACCAAGAGCACCATGCTTATTTGATAGTTGAGGTTCTAGCCATAATGAATTATCTAAGTCCTTATATGTGGGAAAGGATGGTTGAGTTTGTTCAAACGTGCATTTGATTCAGTACAAGTGTTGGACACAAGGGCTTTTTGAGCAATACACTCAACGAATTCAAATGATGGTAAGGATGGTGGATTGGTTGATCTAGGTGGTAGGTCTTCTAGTGTGTCTAAATAAGGATGTGGTGATGTAGGGGTTTGTTGTGCTATGGGAGTACTTAGGTTGATTATTTGTCCATAGATGTTGAACACAAAAAGTACGGATACTAATTCTTATGGTTCATTGGTTGCTACAACTAGTGGGTGAAGTGCTTGAAGTTTTGGTCATGTCTATGAAGCTTAGGGGCTGAGGTATAGGTTCACCTTGAAAGGGCACGTTTGATTTAAAGGATGCTCTTGGAAGTTCATGAGCAACACGCTTAATGGTGCCAAAAGATGGAAGAGGGATAGTAGGTGTCAAAGAGGGATAAGTGGCACAGTGGGTTGTTTGTTTTGGATAAGTGTTTGATTCATTTTAGGATTAGTTTTTCAACATGTGTTGTTAAAATACTTGGGTGTTGATTTTTCGGATATGACTTTTAATGACTACAATCGTAAGTCACATATACTTGAATATTTCGGATGAAATACTTAAGTTGTCAATCCTAATTTGTTGAGATTATAAAGCTTAGATTGAACTCAAGGATAACAAGACTTGATAGTATGTCTTTAACATACGTGTGAGTTATGACTCTATGTAAATACTTATCGTCTTGAAGGATGACACATTATTTTCATGTTAACCAAGTGAGGCAATACATGTAGATACAAAACAATATCTATAGTCATATGATAGACTTGTGTATGATATCTTTGCAAATAATGAGTCCAGATTTGTTAGTCTCGGTAAGTCATCTAAGTCATCCGCAAACGGGTGAGGAGATGTTGGTGGTGTTGCACAAAGTACAAGTTTTGGAGACTTTGGTAGTGAAGGTGTTTTGGATGGTTGTGAAGTAGTCATAATGATGGGTGATTTTGGTGGTGGAGTTGGAGTACTTAAGTTTAGAAAGTTCACATCTTGAATGGGTGATGAGATGTTGAGAGGTAATGAGTCCAAGGATGAAGAGTTCAAGTTAATGAAGCAACAAGATCGAATGCTAATCCTAGTGGTTTATTTGAGGTTGAGGATTTAGTCATTTTGACTTTGCTTTAAGAAATGCTAAGATTAAGGAAAAGTAACTTGATGAAGGTGTGAAAATGACCATCCTGAATGTGTCGATTTATGGAGCTAAGGATTCACGGAGAGATGTGTTTTATTTGATGTTAATCCATATAAAGATGGTAGTTTCTAATGAGATGGAAGTGTCTAAGATCATGTCAAACATCCTAAGTTAATCCATTGAGGATGTGTTGAGTGAGATATGAAAGATATGCATTAACAACTATCCTAGAAACGAAATTTGGTAAATTAGATTGCGGGATTTAGTAAAATTCAACAACTTACCTGTAGGATTCACGGCACCATTTCTTTACACAGTCGGAACCCTTAAATTGGTGCCGCCTTGGTCCGCTGCATGTATGGCGGTACCAAAATCCATAACGACGGAACCAAATTAATGGTGCCGTCGGTTCTTGGAGACCGAAATCTTCTGAGCACCCATTTTTAGGTGTCGGGACTTTTCCAAACCCGAAATTTTTCTTAAAACATATGGCATTAACTATTTCTAGTTAGGAAAATCAATAACACATATACAAACATAATGGAGCATAGATTTTGAACAGGGCTAACGATTTTCACATATAAGTGAAAATGGGTAAAATTTGATAACACCCGTGTGCTATCCCCTGCATGAACCGGTTAGCATACATCAATGTTTTAAGTTAGTTTATCATCCTATGAAGCAAGAACACATAAATGACATCATACAACATTGTTTTTGTCCTTGTACCAAACACTCTCTTAAAAACTCTATTTTTCAAAGTACTTGACTAATTTACTTAGTACTCATTGCTAAGTGAGTTATGACATTTCATAAGTTATGCGAGATGTTAGTATAACCTATGCAAAAGAAGTGATCTAAGTCTATAAGTGATGGTAAAACAATTTTCCAACTTAGTGCACAAAATCTAGCAAATGTCCTATTGTGCATAAACAAGAAATCGTCAAAAAAGCGAATAAATAACATGGCAAGATTGACACTTATATTATGCAAACAAACAAGTGTAAACAACAATTTGAAAATAAGCAAGCAACATATATGCAAACAACATAAACAAGTGGTCATTTAGCATAGTATGACAAGAAAACACTTTTCGTCATTTAGCGTTTAAATATGACGATGTATACCAAGCTTGATTAGTTTCCTTTAAACATATTACCAAATTAATTAGTTTCAAAAGAAGTTGTATCAAAGTTCTAAGAATACCAACTTAAATTGTTTGATTCAAAAATTTGAGTTTTTATGTTAAAGCGAAACTTAATATTTTAGACATACTGTAGTATTTGGTCTATTTTACTTATTTAAAATTAGACTCAGGCCATGAAAGTATTTTTAAGTGAAAGTAGACTCAATTCCCTTTAAAATGATAGGTGGCTCGACTCGGGACTTACGGTTAATTAGTTATGATTTTTTGAAGTTGCCCAAAAGCGCATACTGTACAGACGGATTCCACGGAACCAAATAAAGGGATCCGCCCTTTATAAGATTTGGTGCCGTGGTCCTCTGAGACGATTCACCAAAACTAGTATTTGACATAGAGAAAACGTGTGTGACTTACTAGATTTCATAGTAAACATATAATACACATATTTAACAACATATCTACTTATGTAACTTATCTTAAACATTTACGGAGGTGATTTTTCAACTAAATTTATAGTTATCCCAAACACTCCTTTAAAATCATATTTCTTAGTAAATTTTCTATAAGCACACAATACAATACTTACTAGTTCTTTCAACAAACTTTTATTTTATTTTTCAAGAAAACCTTCAAGCTTGTATACAAAGTTACATTTAACAACAAAATTTCTAAGTATAACAAGCAAAGCATTTTTCATATTATTTTTCGCTTCAATGGTAATTTGATACATGGATCGTACTCTATTTTAAAACCATTTGTTTTGAAAATAAGAGCTACGTGGCTCTGATACCAATTGTGGAAACGTAGAGAGGGGGTGAATACGTTACCGTTTAAAAACTTTAGATCTTTAGTATCAAATCGCTTATGAAGCTTGTTATAATATGAAAGTACCAATTATTGTTTGTGACTAATATAAAGCATGGTAAACCAAGTTGTCACACAATCATGAACATCAAACCACATCACAAACAATAGTATAGTGCAAGTATAAAAGTAAAGAGATAAAGAAAGGAAAGTGCAAACCGAACACGAGGATTTATAGTGGTTCGGTCACGGATCTTCTTTCCGCCCTACTCCACTCCCCGAGTACCCAACTCGAGAGTTACTTCACTAAATCAACAAGCTCCCTTCTCGGCGGAGAAAACCTTACAATCGTCGTTTACACTTTTTCCGGTACAAAGCTAAATACCGGTTCTAGTTCGAGGTAGAACCAACCTAACGTCGCCTATACAATATTTCCGACACTAAGCTAGATGTCGAGTTCTTTACAAGGGTACAACCACTCCCAATATGTTTTATGGCCCAACATAATAAACCTTGTGTTTTATGGCACAAACACATAAACCATCTAATCTAGTTTGGTGAAAGTGTTGTTATGATGCAATGATGTTTACACTAATGATCCATGACACAAATGTCTAATGGATATGAATAACTACTTCTAAATGAACTTCCATTGATAGGAAGCCTTCATGATGAAGATCACAAGTTCCCTAAACTTGTTGTGATAGATCTTCAACTTGTGGTGAGTGGGGATGGCTAAATCTCCAAACTTTCCTTGGTTGATCAAAGAGTATGCTTACAACAAAGATGAATGTTAGAAGCATTATGATCATGATCATTAGGGTGTTTAATGTATGTTATTACATTGTTAATGATTAATCTAAATGTATGCAAGAAGGTGGAGAAGATGTGATTTGAAGTGGTGAAGAAATGGGAAAACAATGGGCTTCTATTTATAGCCAAAAGTGGACAGGAGCGTCCACGGACCAAGGAACCCTTTAAAGGGTTCCGCCCTTTATACAAAAGGGTTCCGTGGGTGCCAGAAAATCTAAAAAATCTTTCTTCAAATCTTTCCAAGATATTACCAAATCTTACTAAGATCACATTTGATATATTGAGTATCAATCTAACCAAAATATTCAAGTGATCTTCCAAAGATTTCAAAGATGATGCATGACATGATGTAACATGTATTTCCATTTTAGATTAAAAGGTTTATCAAGGTAAACTTGTAAAATGTATTATGTAACTAGTTAATAAAATGTCTAGTTACCTTTTGAAATACTTGTGAATGCAAAATGTAAAATGAGGTTCGAAATAGAATGGTTAACCTATTAAAATACTTAGTGACTCTAAATGTATTTTAAACATTCTAAATGATTTGTTAATGGGTTTGATCATAATGCCACATAACAAACATGTACGAACCTGTGTTGTAACATATGAGGACTTGAGACATTGAGAGGTGTTGAATGTATGTTGAGACAAAGTGTGATTACAAGTAACTTGTACATTTTACGTTATGTATTACAAGTTACATGGTATTACAAGTTACATGGTTGTCATCAATCAAAACAAACGAGACTGTATATATTAAATATCATAATATTTGCACTAACAATGTTTTCTTAAGTTTAAGCTTAGTTATCAAGGAATGCAGTTGCGTTAAATGTTTTCACAGCTTTCGGAAAAGAACTACATCCATTTAGTATTCTAGAAGGCTAAAAATGTGAAAGCGATAGCAAGAAGTTAAGGGGCAATGGAGTGGGGTAAAGAGAAGGCACAAAAAAGAATACGAAGCAGCGAATATGAAAGCAAGCGAGGGTTTAGAGCCTGCGAAAGAGGCAATGACCAAGAAGTACAATGAGACTGCTTGCCCGGAAATCCTTCAGTTTTAGATTATCTCATGATTATAAAGGTTTCACTTATCTTTCATTCTTCAATTTTCTTGCATTATTCATAATTTTATATCATGCTACGTACATTGCAGATGTCGCACTGAAAGTACTTGAGGACAGGCCAAAATTCTCTAAGCGGATGGGGTGTTGTCAGGTTGTTGACGCAAAAGACTGAAATTCCAAAACAAAACTCCAGCCTTGCAGTTGCTAAGAATGATGTTGAGATATTTTGCAAAGTTGCCTTGGCCTGAAGTGTATGAATTAATGAGAGGCCATGTTGATCCGATTAATTAAGAGAAGACTCCAACCAATCCAATAGACAAACTGAAAAAAATACTCTTCAAGGGTAATAGCTCATCCAACAATTATGGTGGTAGACATTAAATGACACATAACCATTATGAGGGTGATCAAGAGTTAGAGCATATTAGGATTGTTAAAGGCTACACTTACACATGGTACCAACAACATTGTATGAGTATTCTTTTGTTAAAAATAGTTATTGTTCCACTTTTGTTGGATTAAAAAAGTAATATTACAGGTCAATGATATAAATGAAGCCAAGATAGTGGGTGGGAGTTTTGCAGGACTCCGTAATAATAGTCTGGTATTATTATGCGATTAATGACAAAATATTGGGATAAGTAATTTGTTTTGGGATTAATTTTACGCAACTGTTAGCGTTAGATTTAAGACGTATAATCCATGAATTATGTCGCAACTTTAGTATATATTTGACAAAGGATTGGGATTGTTGTTCGAGTTGAACCATAGCAGGATGTAGATAATCGATCAAAGGTGGTGATGTATTTGGTTTTAGTCGTCACTCACTGATCCATCCAAAAGAGGTGATGATGTATTTGATTTTAGTCCCGACTCACTAATGCATAAAAAAAGTTGGTAACTAAATGTGTTTAGAATTATCAGTTATGTTTCGACATCGTATACAAACGCTCTACGACATTCCCGCAGCAACACACGAGCTCGTCCACTCGTTTATTACTAAAAGACATACCCTTCATAATATAATCATCTAATATAAAAAGTTGGGTGGATTACAACTTGAATAGAATTAATAAAAGTGTGAAGACTGAATATACGTAACAAACTTTCTCAAATTAACCAATATACGTAACATACTTATTTTATTTTCATCATACTTAATATACTTTTAAATATTTACAAATATACGTAATATTGACAGGTTACCACTTTAAAAAGTTACAGTAATGGTCCCTATCGTTTGCTTTGACTTTCATCATTAGTTTTTTGACATTTTTTCACTTAAAAAAATTACAGTAATGGTCCTTGTGGTTTGCTTTGACTTTCACCGTTAGTCCTTTGACTTTCATCTTTTTTATATATGTTTTTACACGTTTTATACACGTTTTTATACATATTTTTATATACATTTTTACACGTTTTTAACACGATTTTATGCACGTTTTTATATACGGCTTTATAACATTTTTTACACGTTTTTTATACACGTTTTTATACACGGTTTTATGTACGTTTTTATACATGATTTTTACACACGTTTTTATATATGTTTTTTACAAGTTTTTATACACGTTTTTTACACGTTTTTATACATGATTTTTATATATGGTTTTTACATGATTTTATGCATGATTTTATACACGTTTTTAAAAATATTTTATAAACGTATATAAAAACGTGTATAAAAACGTGTAAAAAACGTATATAAAACCGTGTATAAAAACTGCATAAAATCGTGTAAAAAAACGTGTGTAAAAACGTGTAAAAACATATATAAAAACATTTAAAAAAACATATATAAAACCATGTATAAAAACGTGCATAAAATCGTGTAAAAAACGTATATAAAAACGTGTAAAAAACCCTCATAAAACCGTATAAAAACGCGTATAAAACGTGTATAAAAAGTATAAAAAACATGTATAAAACGCAGTGAAAACGATATAAAAACGTGTGTAAAAACGTGTATAAAAACGTGTAAAAAACATATATAAAAAAGATGAAAGTCAAAGGACTAACGGTGAAAGTCAAAGCAAACCACATAGACCATTACTGTAACTTTTTTAAGTGAAAAAATGTCAAAGGACTAACGATGAAAGTGAAAGCAAACGACATGGACCATTACTGTAACTTTAAAAACTTGTAATCTGTCAATATTACGTCTATTGGTAAGTATTTGAAAGTATATTACGTATGTTGAGAATAAAATAAGTATGTTACGTATATTGGTTAATTTGAGAAAATTTGTTACGTATATTCAGCCTTCACCCTTAATAAAATAACATTATCATTCCTTTTTGTAGGTGACAAACACCCCCTCCCCCGAGGGCTCTCTCTTTTTTTTTCTTCTTTTTTTAATTTTGCTTATATTATAAAATTATGAAACAAAAAGTGCCAAAAAATATAAATTATAGCAAGTTAAAATATCTGACAAAAACTATGAAACAAAAACTGCGTTGTACTGTAAATAAGAGGATAAAATAGGTAGAAAGTACAAAACATGTACCAATAACATAACAAATTTTTATCAAAATTGATGAACACGCTCAGCCATGTCATTGTCATCTAGTGTATATCAAAAGTGTTGCACGCTGTGTAAACTAGGGTTGAGCATCGGTCCGGAACCGACCGAACCGATGAAAACCGACCCGACCCGAGAACTGATTTCACAATAAACATGAACTGAAACCAAATCGAATCGGTTCGGTCCGGTTTACATGCTTTATGTGTGTGTTTGGTCGGTTTTGGGTCGAACCGACCCAAAAACCGACAACCGGTAATACATAGAACCGAAAATGGTCGGTTCGGTTCGGTTCAGTCCGGTTCGGCTCGGTTTTCCGGTTCGGTCGGTATAAAAACGTATATAAAAACGTGTGTAAAAATGTGTATAAAAACGTATCTAAAAACGTGTGTAAAAACGTATATAAAAACGTGCGTAAAAACGTGTATAAAAATGTTACTAAAAACGTGTGTTAAAATGTTACTAAAAACGTATATTAATACGTATATAAAACCGTGTGTATAAATGTGTGTAAAAAGGTATATAAAAACGTTTGTAAAAACGTGTATAAAAATGTTTATAAAAACGTGTGTAGAAACGTGTATAAAAATGTATATAAAAACGTGTGTAATAACGTGTACAAAAACGTGCATAAAAAACCTGTATAAAAATATGTATTAAAACATGTATAATGTTTGTAAAAACATATATAAAAACGTGTATAAAAACTTGTATAAATACGTGTATAAAAGCATATATAAAAACGATCGTTGTTATAAAGGACTAACGTTGCAAACATCGTTGGTATAAAGGACTAACGCTGCAAACGACTGTTAGTATAAAAGACTAACGTTGTCACTTGAAAACTGAACTTAACTAACAGAACTAGTGTCGTTATTAAAATAGACCGAAAGTAGAACGAAACTATTACTTTTGGATTGAAGCCAAAACTTTTTAAAAATTTGGACCAAGAGTGGAATATCCGGTAAACCACTAGGAACAAAAAAGTACTAGTTAACTCTATTTTTTTATTTTTGACTTTTTGGAATGGGTTAATTCTCTAAATGCCCCGGTTGCCCAACTAATTTATCCCAAATGCTCCAAAAATTTTCAACTTCTCTAAATAACCCATGGGCAACTCTCCCATAAAGTTGACAAGTGTCCTTATCTTTGGGCCCACCTTGTACTTACATAGTACTAGTGTACTAGGTTAGTTCTTGGGAAACTGGGACCTACATTCTTGAGCAACTGACATATTTTTGTCTTTTAGTAAAAAAAGTAAAGTCTTTTTTTATTATAAAAAAATACATATATCTTAGGCAACTTGATCTCACACATATGTATTATTGAGCAACTGATTAAGTATAAAGTACAATTTTATATTTTTGTAATGTATTATACTTTTTAAATACAAAATACATTTTGTTGGAATCACTCCTAAACCATAATCAAGTGTCAGTAATTAATATGTAATAGGTAGCTTAATTATGGCCTTTATGTTTGTTATTAGCCTTAAGCTTATGTAGAAGGCCCATGAGCTTAGGCCCATGTCCATTAAGGAAAGGATGGGAACTAGGAGTGTTGCCCTAGCTTCCCTCCTATAAATACCCTTTGTAAACCTTCATTTGAAGGTTGGTTGTTCAATTTATTCCTTTCACTCACTCTCTACGCATAACCATCTAAGCTTAACGTGTGTGTGTGTTTGGTTTACTTGTTCAATCGCCTCTCTATCTTTCTATTAAGCTTGTGTTGTAAATCTTGTGACCTAACAGTGGTATCAATCGCCAAATAGTTGGGTTAACACTTTCGCTTTTGAACTTTTTTGTTCGGTCTTCGCGTAAACGTAGTTAATACTTTGGATCGCTTAAAACTCGTTTTTACACTTTTTAATCCAAGATTCTTGTACTTTCAACGTTTTAAGGTGTTAAAATACTTGGTTTTGGCAAAAAGTTTTAACCTTTACGCGTGGATCTAAGTTTTTAAGCTTGTTTTTGTTCGTGGGTGTCGTTCTACGCGTAACCCGCTTAGCATTTTGGTTCATCAAGTTTCACACTTTTGTGTTATTTTGGTGATATTGAAGCTATTCCATAACAAATATCTGGTTTAGAAACAAATTTGGGCACAATCATTTTTACGAGTAATCTTGCGCGTATCAAAACCCTAATATTACGCGTAAGATTTTCCTTGGTTTGATCTTCGTTTTCGTGGTTTACTCCATATTTTCTTGCTTGGATAAGTTCGAAAATATCGTCGACTTTGGATATCTTTTGCAATGCGTGATAGTGTAAAAGATCACTTGGGATAAAACCCTAAACTTACGCATAAGCATAAGCTTACGAGAAATCCTAACGCGATAAGATTCATCTTACGCCTAAGCCTTGTCTTATGCATAAGGTAATCCTACGCATAAGTTTCTACGCCTAACTTTGTGTCTACGCATAACTTTAGTGCCATTACCCTACTTACGCGTAAGCTAAATCTACGCGTAACTTTGGTGTTTTTACGCATAAGTTCTACTTGGTTTCTTGTGATTTCTACGCCTAAGGACACTTCATCAACAAAGGTTCATTCGACTACAAAGATCCATTTTTACCAACACAAGTTTTCAACATGTCACAACCACCATACTCTAACTATTTCCCTTACACTTATTCTCAACGTCAACAAAAACTAACTCCACAACATCAACAATGGAATCAACAACAAGCAATTTATCAACAACAATTTAATCAACTACATACTCCACAACTTGTCGCATTCCACAACCTCAAATGGTTCAACCACCACCAAGTCTTCAAGTTCAACCCTACACAACCAAATTCAATCAACATCCATCAAGGAATACTATGAAGGAACCCACTTGGTTTGCAAAGATGTGTGAAGCTTTAAGTAGCCAACAATCAATTCATGAGGCTGGATCACTTTATAGACCTCCAATGCTCACTCCCGGAAACTACGATCAATGGGTGATAAGGTTCTTTAGGTTTTGTGATCTAAGAAGCCACATGGAAAGTTCTTAAAGAAGGTTATCTTGGAAGGTCCATTTCAGATGCCTATTATTATCGTACCCGCCGATCCAAATGCTAATCCACCAAGAGATGAACAATCCAACATTGCTACCTCAATTGCCGACTCGAATGCAGAGGAACTTCTACACTATGAAGGTCGATGAACTTGCAATGCAATACAGCCTCTTAGGATTACCTAACCCAATTCTTCGAAGTGTTGATGCTCAAAAGACTGCAAAGGAAATGTGGGATCATATTCATCTACTTATGGAAGGATCTCAGACTCAATCGAGGATTTGGAATCCAAAATTTACTTGGCTTATGAACACTTCATGATTGAACCTGGAGAGACACTAGAGTCTTATCATCATCGTTTTTCAGACATCATCAATTATTTGGATAAACACAACATCATCATGCCAAGAATTGCAGTGAATACTAAGTTCCTGAGTAGTCTTGGTCCTGAATGGGAGAAGTATGTCATTTTTCTCCGCCAAGCGAAGAATATGCATCATTCTACATATGGATTGTTGTACGATTACTTAAAGCCTCATGAAAAGTGATGGATATTGGATTTCACAAACACATCAAACCATTAACACAAGTGGGCGTATAAGTGGAATTCTAGAGAGAGAAAGTTAGAGGTTTAGGGAACTTAGTGAGAGAAAGTGAAAGTATTATTATGAGCTCCAAACCTCTACCTTGGGAGGTAGAGGGTATTTATAGTCTTACATAAAACGCCACACAACGGGTCGTGGATCGTGCATACATGGGTAAAGACCCGTCCGTCCTCCACGGTGTTACTTAACTAAATACTACTTAACTAAATATTACTATGACTACGAGCTTTCTAACGATTACATATACTTGAGGTGACCGACTCTTTAATACCGGAATTTCTAATTCCTAACAATCTCCCTAAGGGAGGTCACCTCAAACATATACTAAAATGACATTGAATACAATCCGATATTACATTAACAATTGATCTTGCATTCTTGATGTAGTACTTTGCTCGAAGCTCGTAGTCATTGATTCCACTCATTGCATGTTTGGTTAATCCAAGTGGAGGTCTTTTCCTGATCCACGTGATAATAATGTTGGGCCAGCTTTTGAGATCATCACTAATAGAAAATCTCTCGATACATCCATTGTGGTGTTGGTATTATGTGATGTTGTGACATTCGGACCGACATGCTCACATTCTGGATCATGATATCTTCTCATCCGAGTAGCGGAAGCTTTAGTTGATTCATGATATTGGCAGCAGCGTAGCAGAAGCATGGAGTGAAAATATCCGAGTCATTGATGCACTAATCATGATTTCTTTTGAGATGAATGTGTTAGGTGAGCATGCGGCTATGGATTGACCGCTTCATTCGGATCACCGCAAGAACGTCGGGTGTACCTGCATAAGACAGTTAGCAATAAAGCGCACGAAAGTGTCTTTGATCACTTTCGATGAATTGAGGTACATGGCCCACGGTTCCCGCTGATCGTATTATTCGAAGAATTTCCTTGACAGTGGTTTCAGAATGTTTACCGTTCTCAAACCGAACGCGTCTCAAAGAAGACAACACGGAGTGAGTGAACCAAATAATTTTCGCCCCGATTGATGAAAAGAGATTTGAAAACAATCGTGTATTGCTCAATAGAAATTGTTTTTGCAATATAACGAAGGTTTTAATGAAAATCAATTATCAATCATAAAACACCTTTTGATTTGAAAATTTAGTACACGGTCGACGCGGCTTAATGAAAAAGAGTTTTAAAGCACAAAGACCGGTTTTCAAAGGTATCCGTCAATCCATAACTGAACCGTGATTGATTCAAAAGAATGAATCGCCCCATTGTTTCGTTCAGCTTGTCACATGGTTGATCTCAGATAATAGATCTCACATGCCACCTACCAAGAGCTTGTTAGATGTTGGCTCCAGAAGGCTTTCCATCTTCATTGTGAGTATGTTAGCATATCACTCGGATGTTACGGCAATACCACAAGGATAATGCGTAGGACTCAAGATATAATCTCTCTTTCCACATTGTGTGAAACAGAGAGTCTTCATTGAAAGTGTCCTAATGAGATTTATTGATGATCTCGTGGCTCTAGACTCAATTTGTGCATATTTGGATCCTATATCCGAGACTAGGGAGAGGGTCTCCTCCTTCAATATCAACAATCTCTAAGAGAAAGTCGATAGATAATGTCGGTTCCCGTGAGAATGAAACAAGTCCTTTTAAGAGGAACTTGAGTGGTTTGGAAAGTTGAAGTGCGGTGCGTTACTGGGTCCATGACGTCTTGTCTTCAATACCGATGTTACCATCAAGAGCATATGAATTGAACCGGTTTACGCCTAAGGTTGAATAAATGGAGGGCTATTTGTTTTCACCCTTTTCTCATTCAATTCTTTTTAATTCTTCAACCCCTTCATTGCTTACCGAGACTTCATAGCTAGAACCTTGTTGGGTTTATTCCAATACTAGCTCAGACTCGCATCACCAAGACTCTTCCCATATCTCATTTTTCTCCTTTTATCATCATACCTAAGAACTCTACACTAACTAGTGGATAGTCCCTCGGTAGATTCCCTCGTTCTCGCGGATCATGGGAACACATACCTAACCTTATCATCCTTATATCACCATACATAATGTAAAGTTGGTCGGTCTTTTGGTATTGTTCATCTGCCATAGGAACCAATTGAAAACCATTTGAAAATCAATCCGGATACTTATGATATTTTATCAAAGCATTTTGTACCTGAATTGTTTTGATATTTTTAGAAGAAGAACTCCCCTCAACATGTGAATCAAGTATTTGAAATAGTTTTCCACACGGAGGCAAGAGAAAGAATTAACTTCTTTGATTACCATTTTCTAAAAATATCAACATCACTTCCCTAATCGAATCAAGTAGATAAAGCATTTTGGGAAGGATGAGGTTTTCATGATTTTGCTCCCTCAATATGTGCCTCGAGATTTGAAAAGAGTTTTGCACATACTAGAGGGAACCTGCACATTGAGATAAATGATCACGCTTCAAATCATAGGTTTAAGATAGATGCTCCCCTCAACATGTGCATGGAAAATTTGAAATCGTTTGGCACATGTGGGAAGGACAAAGATGTACATCCTTATAAAACCATCGGTTTAAATCAATTTTAAATCACACATTCTCCCCGATCACAATTATCAAATCATTTGAGATTTGTGATCTCTTATAGATTTAAATTGATTTTGAAAGCTTTTAAGGAGAATTGTGACTTGATTATGAAAGCGTTTTAACTGATAAGGATCGGATTTTAAGACTTTAAACTCCATTGATAAAACATGCATGTACATCTTTTGAAAACAATTTAATGCCAAATAACTTTTAATTTAATTGAAATCATTCTCCCCTCAATCAATGACATAGGTTGTTGATTGAGAGATAGAGATTTTGACAAATAAGTCCTGATGATTATCAAAAATAGAGACCGGGTTATTTTTCAAAGCATTTAGTTTTCAGCAGATAAATGTTTATAGAATCAGAGCATGGAATTTGAAAACATGATAAAGTATGGCTCTGTTCTTTCTTTAAAACCGGTTATTGCACCTAAAATGACAATAAACCATTGTTTCTCTTTCTCCCAAAAATAATTTTTGATTTTTTTAATTTTTTTTTTTTTTTTTGAATTAACAACATCTAAAGTCCCGTGTCATTCTTTGAATGACAGCACAAAGACCGTAGATATTATCGAACCGAGAAAACGCATGACAAAATGACAATATTTTTTTGAAGATTTTTCAATTTTTGATTTTTATGGATTTTAAAAATTTTTTATAATTTTCTATTTGATTTTTTAGAGTTTTATAATTTTGTATTTTGTTTTTTTTCAATAAGTATTTACAAGAGATAGATGAAGGAAACCTTTACTCCTCGTCTTCCTCCTGAAGACGTTTGAGTGTTTCTGGTTGAAGACTTTTCAAGCCAAGTCGTGGAAGAATAAACTCAAAACGTTCTCTTGGAAGAGCTTTGGTGAAGATGTCCGCTAACCGATATTCAGACCTCACAAAATAGAGTTCCACCACACCTTTTTCCACTTGTTCCTGATGAAATGATGTCGAATGTCGATATGCTTTGCTCTTGAGTGTTGAACATTGTTGCATGAGAGAGCAATAATACTTTTATTATCACAATCTGAGAGGGATTTTGTTGAATTCAAAGCCATAGTCCGATAATTGAGATCTCATCCATAAGATTTGAGCACAACAAGATGACATGGCTATGTATTCAGCCCCTGTAGAGGAAATAGAAGTACTCATTTGCTTCTTTGAAGACCAGCTCACAAGCTTATCACCCAAAAACCGAGCACCTCCAGATGTACTTCGACGAGTATCTTGACAACCTGCATGATCAAAGGCATGCATAGGCCGTTAGTGACATACCGGTGTCCTTCTGGTACCAAAGACCCATATTGATGGTTCCTTGGAGATACCGAAAGACCCGTTTAACCGCTTCAAGGTGCTTTTAGTAGGCTTAGCCTGGTATCTAGCACACATGCAAACAAATAACAAGATGTCCGGTCTACTAGCCGTGAGGTACATCATGGATCCAATCATACTACGATATTTCGTTTGGTCAATCATGATCCCCGAGTGGTCCTCATCTAGTTTGGTTCGGTCAATCATGGGGTGTCAACAAGGTCACTTGAATCAAATCCAAATTTCTTTAAAATCTCTGTTGCATATTTAGATTGATTTATGAAAATGCCTCTCGGACTTTGAGAAATTTGTAATCCCAAGAAAAATGACATTTGTCCCATCATTGACATTTGAAACTTTGAACTCATTTCATTTGAAAACGATCACATTCCATTGGGTCCGTCGAGGCAAAAATAATATCATCAACATAAATTTGAACATGAGTTAAATGTTTGCACGACTTCCCGGTGAACAATGTAGGATCAACTGCTCCTTTGCTAAATCCGGTAGATAGAAGAAACTTTGACAAAGGTATCATACCATGCCCTTGGAGCTTGCTTTAAACCGTAAAGAGCCTTCTTCAAGACGATAAAGCGTGAGTAGGATGCTCTTGATTCACAAATCCTTCGGGTTGGCGGCGTAGACGACTTCTTTAAGATCTCCGTTCGAAATGCCGTTTTCACATCCATCCGATAGACTACCATGTTCTTACTAGCAGCATTAGCCAGAAAGATTCTGATTGCCTCGATTCGAGCAACCAGAGCAAAAGATTCTTCAAAGTCAATACCCTCCTCTTGACGGTATCCTTTAGCAACTAATCGAGCCTTGTTCTTCAACACATCACCATGCTCATCAAGTTTCACTTTGAAGATCCATTTTAGAGCAATAATCATAGCACAATCTGGAGCCGGTACTAACTCCCATACATCAAGTCGATCAAACTCATGAATTTCATCTTGTATAGCATTGAACCAAATTGTCTTCATTCATGGCGGTTTTAACATCCTTTGGTTCGATCTTAGATAGTACGGAGTTGAAGAAACACCATAAGGCATCGGTTGTAAGTTGTTTTCGTGTTGATGGGGACGAGAGGGTTTCCAATGATGTTGTCCAATGGATGATCATGAGTCCATTTCCTAAGGTGTTTATGTGGTTGTTGTTGAGGCTGAAGTAGCGAGTCGATATCTCCGATGAAGATGGTTCGAGATGATTGAGGAGCAAATATATTTTCAAATGGAGCATCTTCAGGAGTAGCAAAGGGATTAACTTCATCATTGATGCTAGAAACAGTTCCATGATGTACATTCGAAGATAGATGATTTGTTGATGAGACAGAGTGATCAGCAGTAGGCGCTTCTTGACTTAATGAGATTGAGACTGAAGGGTTGACTTCATTCATAGGGATATGGCAGCCTCTGTTGATGGAATTGACATTTCATCAGCATTTGGTTCATAGTGTTCATCAAACATAGGATCAAACAATTTCTTTACATCATCTTCAGATGGGGGTACATATGGAGTTTCTTGGAGAGGATTATGGTACAAGGGATGAACCAATGGAACTGTTTTGAAGTCGGGTCCGAGCTGGATTGTCCGGAGCCATAGGACCACTGCGATAGAAACTCTCTCTGACTATCTTTATCAACCCATAAGTAGACAATTTGAACCGGAACAAATGATTTCTCGACATTAATGCATTCTTCCTAAAGGTATACATGTAGAGGCTGATCTGGAAGATTCACCACAAATGTCTTGACGAATAAGGTAGTCATTTTCCTTAATGTTCATGTGGTTGATTTATAGCGTGCACAATGAGAGGAACAATAATCCGTAAAGATTTGGCAAAGGAATACCAAAGAGCGGATCATTATCCATGAACAACAATCCGTGAAGATTTGGCACTGGAATACCAAAGAGCGGATCATTATTCAATAGTGCAAGTTACAATATCATGATAGTCATTATAAACGCCTTGTGAAATAACTGGAGATAAGGTTTCTTGAGAATTCCAAGAAGTAATTCTTAGATGGTGAACAGTTAGTCAATAGAAACCGAGCATGAGCTTCGAATGGATGATCAACATTCATCGGAGGTTTAAAGTACTCATCAAACATATCTTTGAAAAACAATGAATCCCAAACATTGATTCCCAATTATCCTTAGTAAGTGAAGCATTAGGCGTTGGAGGAGAGTCATCAAAATCAAAACAATGAATCCCAGTTATCCTTAGTATATTCACTCTTCATCAAAAAGAATATACACTCATCATCATCAAAAATTAAGTCGTATTACCATTATTCAAACATCCATCATCATGTAGTATATTCACTCTTCTCCCCTCAAAAATTGCATCCGAAGTTGCCATTTTTGATTTAGCAAGTGAATAAGAATATACACCAATGAACTTGAGATCCACTTGATGATGAATGAGCGTGGCAAAACATGAAGCTTGTTGATGAAGAATGTAGATGAGTATGGCCATTCATGAGAGAATTTCTCTTTAGTTGAAGATAAAGCGCACAGAATAGCGTACACTTTTCTTTTCTTTGAAGAACGGGGCGTGAAGTGTTATCTGCACACCATTATGATGAAATACTGAGGCCGCGATTTGAACAGAGCGTCATTGTTTAGAGCCCGGTCATATATGTTTAGAGCGCCCGAATCCAAATACCAAGGGACGATTTGTACGACACTTTGGACAACATGACGAAGATAGAGAATTGGAAACATTGGATCCCAATGCTCGATGGGTTCCTTTTGGTTAGCACAAGCAATCTTTGAATCGCCGAAACCCTAGATGCAATGGCATTATCCTAGGAGCTGAACTAGTAGAAGCATTAGACTTAGTCGAGGAACATTTTGTGCTTAATGGGTTTATTCTACCAGTTGGCTTCAAACCTTAACAGCACTACTCTAGGCATAGTGGATCTAGTTAAGGATCAAGGTTTTCCATGCGTGAATATTCGACATTGGCTTCCAATCGAAATCCTACATTGGTAAAAACCTTCCCTGTAGGTTTCCAGGATTGCTTAATCTGTTTTGCTCTCCAAACTTTCTTAACTGGGTTATGAATCTTAGACCTTAGAAATAACACATCACATTTATCATGATTACCAGAAATTAAACATTTTTACATGTTTTGCAGACAAAGATAAGGCCTCGAATTAATTTTAGTAAGCTTGGAGCTAATACTAGAACTAACACGATTCTTTTGTTCAAATCAAACTTCTTGTCCCTATGGTGTTCTTTCACTTCCTTATCATGATCACTTTTTAGTTTTAATCCTATCCTTCTTTGCATAGCTTCTAGGTTTTGACCCGCTAACTTTAGTGTCAATCTTAACATCTGTAGAAGTAACGATGGGAACATTACATGGCTTCACTACTTTGCATTCCGGTCTAGAAGTGTTGGGATTTGAAATTCTAGGAGGCACATCACAGGTTGCTTGCTTGAATTTAGATATGGAACAAGGCATATCAAGGGTCACATGCTTGGCTTTAGGCATAGAACGGATTTTCTGTTTGGCACTAGGCATAGAACAAGGCTTCACAGCTTTGCCTTTTTCACCTAAGGGTTTTGGACATGTTGCAATTACACATTCAAGCAGCTCTTGAGATCGTTTGGCCTGGAGGCAAGCAAACCTAATTTCACTATCAAGAGGTTTGTTAATGAAATCCTCTTCGACAATCTCACGAAGACATTCTAGACTATCCTTAAGGTGAGCACAGTAGTCATGAAAAGCATGTTCATTATTCCTAAGATGAGGAGGAATATATTTAACTGTCACTGTGTATTTGCAATCTAAGGGTGACTTTGAGACAACATTCTTATTGAAAACAAGTTGTAGTTTCCCATTTCCCGACTTTAGATTCTCAATTTCCTTTTGTAAAGACGTTATTTTTTCGTTGTTTTGGTCACGGGTGACTTTATTGAATCATATAACTCTTTAAAATGTCGTTTAACTTTTTCATTTTCTTCTAGAAAACTCTCGTTTTCCTTTTGTAAGGCATTAACTAAGTTTTGAAGATGAAAAGTTTGAGAATTTCGA
The DNA here is from genome assembly GCA_910596185.1 of Chrysanthemum makinoi. Lineage (NCBI taxonomy): Eukaryota > Viridiplantae > Streptophyta > Magnoliopsida > Asterales > Asteraceae > Chrysanthemum > Chrysanthemum makinoi. The sequence goes on from OU343219.1 coordinate 164,770,373, forward strand.
GAATCTAAAGGAGGAGGCATTTGGGAGCCTGTCATATTGTTCTTTTGACCCTTTAATTGAGAGATTAGGGCTTTCAACTTTCGATCGTGTTCAATGAGCTTGAATCGTTCATCACGTTTGTTAATTTGAAAAACTGCATCAAACTCTGGAGCATCTGAGGATGTCTTGATATTTGAAGTTTTGACATTTTCTTTAAGATGTTGATATTTTAGTTGTAAATTAAAATGCTCAACTTCTAGTTTAGAAAATTGTTTAACCAAATTGTCGTGATCATCCAGTTCAATTTTCTCGTTAGTTTAGAATTAGTTTTTCAAGCTCAATGACACGATCATGGGAGACTTTCAGAGCAACAGATAATTCATGAAATTGAGAAGCATTAATGGAACAATTCGTAGCAGTGTAAAACACATCTTGAGTAATACATTCAGAAATAAGATTCTCATTCAAGGTATGCAAGTTCTTCCTCTCAATCTCATTATATTTTAATTCTCGCTCATAGTCACTAACCTCAACTATCATTGCATCAAATTCCTTTTTTATTTCTTTAATATCTATTTTATCCCCTTTTTAAGACTCTCAAAATGATCTTTTAGTTGTTTAAAGAAAGGCATGACCTCAGTTAAATAACATTCTTTCATTTGCTCAAAACCCCTTTCCCCTTCAGTTATCCCAGTGGGTGTGATCCTTTTCTTACAAGTTTTCTCAAAATCGGCAAATAGTTGAAGAATAACATATTGACTGATTAAGGTCTTGCTCTTAGTGGCAATAGTTCTAGGAACTAAATGCATTGGTGTATTTGGAGGATACACAGTCGCTTTAGGGAATTTCCTACAAGGGGATTCTTTTCAACAAGATTTTCAGCTTTTTGCAAGTCCATATCCTTTTTCCCGAACACTTGTTCAGGGGTCAATAGAGTCTGAGGCTTAAACATGTTTAAGGATATCCAATTTTCCTTAGTGTAATCATGGGGTTTTATCGTTATCTTGTTCTTTTTACACTCGGGATCTTCTAGCTTCTTATTCATTTTCTCCCTAGTGACTTCATCTGATTTCTTATCTTCCTCAGTGCACTCAGTACAACTAGGTTTCTGTCTAGGCTTAAGGATCTCATTACCATCATACATTACCTTATGAGCATTTCTAGCCTTTTTAATGACCTCTGGATTTGGTTCCTCAACAAGGGAATGCTATGCTTATCGCTTAAGACTCTATGCTTAGTGATCATGTGAGCAGTCTGAATGGTATTCCCTTGTACATACAACTTATTTTCAAGCTTGTTTTTCAAAGTTTTTAGATTGGAAAAATCATTCAAAAGTTTTGATTCCTTAGCCTTGAATTCTTGCTTAAGCATTTTAACATTTTCTTGAAGTTCTTGTTTTTGCTTAGCAGTTTTAGAAAGCTTTTCTTGTAAGGAGTTTAACTCTTGTTTTAATACTTCTTCTCTAAACCTACTTTTTCTAATAGTTGTACGTATTTGGACATCCATTTCCTGCTCACGGGTGGTCAACTCAAACTTAGCACGTTGTTCATAAATAGCAACTTGATCCTTATATATGTTAAGCTCAATGGTAAGGGAATCATCGTGCACAAATGCAGTGTACTCATGCAGTTCATAATCATCATTTTGAGTAGAAGATGCACAACTAGGTACAGCAGAAACATCCATGCAACTTACTTGAGCATTGACATGCACGGTACGTGACGAGTGCATCTCTATCTTGGGTACATCCGAAGCTTCCATGGAGCGTTCCTTTGCATTAACTTGCACAGGTTGTGTCTGGTGCACCTCTCTCTCTTGTGAATTTGAGCACGAAGATTCCATTTTTCCATTATCCGACTCATCATTTTTTATTGTCACTGACATTCGCATTCAAGAACACCCGATTCTTCAACATATACATTACCCAACTTATCACAACAATCTTTCAACGCACCGACACTCATTCACGTCTTCATTCTTTTGAGCAGATTCTTCAATGTACTTTTTCACATTATCCATGAGTTGGATAAATGTCTCAATGAATTCATGAATTTCCATTCCAAGTATGTTTTTGAAGGAAATTCAGTCAAGTGTTGATCGTAATCAATGAATATTCCCCAATGATGAATGGTGAAATTGTTTGTAGATTACTTGAAGAGCTGCCTTTGGAACCATCCTTTTGAACCTCTTTATTGGTAAGTTGCAGCTTTAAGTGTTCTAAGTTCAACAGCAAGCTTCTTGTCAATGTAGGTAAGTCCTGGCGGAAAAGAGCATTACATGTTCGATCCCACTATAGATACATTGTATGAGGTGCAGATGAAGTAGTGATATGGCTCAATCTTTGCATTCCATTTGCGTGGCTTTCTCATTGTACTCAGAACATGAAGATCTCACATCCTCATTGTTCAATTCAAACATCTTTAACCGTTCAGGGTAGCATACTTTATCATTGTTGTCCACATCATCATACAATTTAAGCACTTCGAAATCACCGGGTCATAGAGTAAGACATGATGTGGTAGAATGCACGGATTTTACAAGTCTATGATTTAAACCGAGAAATAGAATCTTTCGCGGGATTTTACTAAAATCAAGACCAAACCGTTAAGCAATGACCAATGGAATGTGTTAAGATGAATGATGGATCGACACAATGATAGACAATTGTGTGTTAGGACTTATGATTGTTTGTGGGATAAGCAGAGATGTTGTTTGGTTGAGATTTGGATTGGTTTATGCACGATTTTCTCAAGAAATTTAGGTCTAAAACATAAAACCTCAATAACTTCGCTCGTCAGAGCGGATTTAGCCCTCGAAGGTTCATTTGGCGTGACATTCTCCTCGTTCTCACGGTCGTTTTGATGGGTAGAACGCTGAAAACGGAGTTACGGATCAAAAGTTATAGGCGTTTGAAGTTTTGTCGGGAAAAGTCAACAAGTCGCTAAGAATTCTTGAAACAAGTCGCTAAGACCAAGTCGCTAGGACCCAAGTCGCTAGGTAACAACTCGCTAAGCTCCAAGTCGCTAGCAAAATTTTGACAAAGAAGTCGCTAAGAACTAAGTCGCTAATTTGTCAAGTCGCTAAATAGCAACTCGCTAGGTACCAACTCGCTAACACCAAATCACTAACAATTTTGGCAAAGAATTCGCTACTCAAGTCGCTAAAACTTCAAGTCGCTAAAGAGCAACTCGCTACGGACCAAGTCGCTACCACCAAGTCAGCTACCGTAGTGGAGAGTCCACTACTTGTACTTGTTAATCGCTAGGTCTAAGTCGCTAGCTCCAAAACTGTAACTCGCTACAAAATTGTGAAGCAAGTCACTACGAAGAAAAACAATCCGTGGCTCAAGTCGCTAGCAAGAAAATCTCAAAAACACCACTTTTCAATCCAAAAACAACCCAACCACGATGATTCAAGCTTACCAAATCAAAACCTAAATACTTGTGATGATTCTAAACATAAAAGTACTATCAAAATCCAAACTTTAACACTAGAAATCACCCAAATGATGCAAAAACCACTAAACTTTTTCAAACTCAAAAACCACCTAAAACCACTAGAAATCCAAAGATGTGCAAGATATGATCTAACCATGGCTCTTGATACCAATTGATGGATATTTGATTTCACAAACACATCAAACCATTAACACAAGTGGGCGTATAAGTGGAATTCTAGAGAGAGAAAGTTAGAGGTTTAGGGAACTTAGTGAGAGAAAGTGAAAGATATTATTATGAGCTCCAACCCTCTACCTTGGGAGGTAGAGAGTATTTATAGTCTTACAATAAAACGCCACACAACGGCTGTGGATCAGGCATACAGTGGGTAAAGACCCGTCCGTCCTCCACGGTGTTACTTAACTAAATACTACTTAACTAAATATTACTATGACTACGAGCTTTCTAACGATTACATATACTTGAGGTGACCGACTCTTTAATACCGGGAATTTCTAATTCCTAACAAAAAGGAAGTTGATAGGGAAAGAATTCTCCGTGCTCAAATTGCTCCACCGACACATCCGGAAAATCAACAACTTGCATTATATGCTCAAAACATTTATTCTCCTCAACCAAAGAACTCAACCAATGCAACAATCACACCATATGATCCTTCACCGCCTCAATCTCAACAAACTCAATTGGTTCCATACAACAACAACAATGCTCAAGCACTTGTCAGTGAAGCTAATGAGGAATCGATCCGTTCAAGCACCGCAACAAGGATTTGCTATGATTGCTAATGCCTTTAGCCGTTATACCAACAAGTCCAACAACCGTATTCGTTCCTCATCTAACACAAGGAATCAAGCCGTTGTGAACAATGGACGAGTTGAAGTTCAGAATCGTGGTTATGGTCGTCCGATGGGCGGTGGTCAAGGGTTTAATGCTGTGGGTAGGAATAACAATAGAGCTCAAGTGGTGGAACACGGGAATGCTCAGAATGGGTTGAATGGTCTTCAATGCTACAATGCAATGAGAAGGGACATCGGCTAATGCATGCCCAAAGCCTAGGACTAGGGGCGGCTTATCACAAAGAGGCTCTTCTTTTGGCTCTTAAGGATGAAGCCGGTGGAACTCTCACGCACAAAGAACGAGCTTTATGGCAAATGCTGACTCAGATGATGATATGGAGGACTTGCAGGCCAATGCAAATGTTATGTTGATGGCTAATATGCATGAGTTACACATGAGTGACACAGCCCAAGCAGTATGACATTGATGGCTTGTCTCGTGTACGAACAAACCATATTTATCTCGATCTCATATCTCCGCCAACATCCGAATCCGGCAAGGCTCGGAATGTTCAAAATGAGTCGCCCACATCTCATTCGACGATTTTCAACTAGACCCGTAGTTATATTTGACGATCAAGATGACCAAACGGTTTCCCTTGATAATCAAATTGACTCTGTGGTTATACTTGAGGATCTCAATAATGATCATGTTGTGACTCACGCTGAACACGCCGAACTTTTGCCTCATCCAGATTTTGCTCGTTTAATACAAGACCATCAGACCATAGTGGAAAAATATCATGCCATTAATCAGGACTTGAAAAGCAAAATGCACTGTTAACCAAGGATTTTGAATGTTTACAAAAGCAACTCAACTTTTTCAAAACTCAAGAAAAGCGTGAAAACGGTTTTGAAGCAGCCTTTGCCAAATCTCATCAAAACGAAAAATATTTAGAGATACAGATGCGTGATCTAGCCGCTTCAAGAATGCTTTGTTGTCTGAAATAGAACAACTGAAACATGAACATAAAAAGCAAATTAATGCTCTCACCTTGGAAAATCAAAAAGCTAAGGCTGAGTTGTTAACTTGTCAAAAACAGTTCTCTGCATACAAAAAGCATTCAACGAAACGAATAGATGATCATCTTGAAGAAATCATCGGCTTGCAAAACAAACTTAAAGAGTTTAAAACTGTGGTTTACAAACATGGTGAGTCGGTCACAGCTATTGAAAAGTTTACTTTAAAACCCAATCCAAATAGATATGGACCGAATCTGCTGATTACAAACCTAAGCTTTCAACCAAAGCATTCAAACCAAATCCTGAAGTTTCCAATGCAGTATATAAAATTGATAATTATGAATGTTGTTGAATATCATCGTCAAGAGGAATTAGATGCGGAAGACGAGAGTCGATCAAAATTAAAAAATGTTGTTTACAACAAACCTTTTAATTATAAAAAGCGGTCACTTTCGTCACACCAACGGATTCTTCTAACACACCAAGGATTATCATAAAAAGTCTGAGTCTTCTAATGATAATCCGAAACCAGATTATGCACAAACTTATGGTCCTTTACCTTCCATCAGTGAAGTAAACTCAAAACCCGAAAATCGCAAAATTCTTCGATATTTTGACCTTTTCATGGCTGACCTCAAAACTTTACAACATGAGATAGAATATCATTCTTAAATCAAAGTTCAATATTTTCAATCGCCTCGCTGCGAGAACAAAGAGATATTTTTCCGAAAAATCTTTTACCAAATGTTAAAAATTTGAAAAGTTGTGCATTGTCTTGGGAAAGGGACTTTCATAAGGAACTTGGATTGATGAAGGTTGTTTTAGAAAACGAAACATCTATTTCTAATACTAAACGTAAAAGAAAATGTTGAGAAAAGATGTTGATCGACTCTTGGAAGATGTCATCCGATGTCCATAATGTTGTGCTATTGAATTCTTTGTCATATGCATTTGATTATATCTCCATGATATCGTTGATTCTGTGGTAAATGTTGAGAACACCGATAATGTGCTTCAGATCGAGTCCTTAAAAGTTGAAAACAAACGATTGTCAAACGAACTTTCAAATGCAATACGTCGCCTTAATTGGTGTCAAAAAGATATTCACGATCAACAACTTGTTTTTCAACACAAAATCGCCCAGTTGCGTGACAAAACTTCCGATCCAAAAATTGAGCAACTGGATGATCAAAACGTGTCTTTTAAGTGTCAAATCTCAAAATATGAACAAGAACTTGTAAAAGTTAAAAAGGAATATGGTGTCATATTTGATTTACTCAAAAGACTCGTGATGAAGCATCAAATGAACTTGATCATTATCTTGCACACACTAAAGAAGTTATGCATTTTGCTGGAAATATTCGTTCTGAAAATCAAGATCCGATTCACACTATCTTCAAGTTAAGAGAAATGTTAGGAAAGTATGAACAACTTCCGCCTACAGTGATTAAGAGAATAGCCCAAGTAACACTTAGTAATCGTGAACCTAGAATCACTACTGCCAAATCACAAATTGTTAACGTGCTTCCTTCTCAAACAGAATAGTTGCGTCTTTTCCAAACGTCCGCACTTCACAGCCTAAGAGCACTACATTGAAGAATAGGAAGTTGCGACCTAAGAAAAGATCAATAAAGAATGCTAAAGTAGAAGAACACCCTAGGACTATGAATAAGACTCACGTTGTTTCCACTATAGATATTAAGGCCCGCACATGTAATAGAAATAGTGATGTAACGAATGCTAAACCTTTAAGCACTTTTGATATTCAGTCCGATGCACCTTGTGTTATTTGTCGTAAAAGTATGAATTTTGATTGTCATGACAAATGTGTTGCTAAAGCTATCATCTCTCGTTTAAGGAATCCTAAGAAACGAAATACCTATAGGCCCACTAATCTTTCTAAGTCTGTGCTTGGTAGACCGCCCCCTTTAGATTCTAAGAAACGCTTTGTTGTCCCCAGTAGCTCAGCTTTCACCTCCTAGGAATGTAGTACCACCTAGTGCATTCACTAAGACTAAAGCAAACACTAGTTGGAGATGGCCGAAATGGATATATAACACACTAGGATTTAAATGGATACCTAAAGCTATTGATGTTTGTATATCTACTATAAGCGCTCGGAACCCTCTAACATTTGGGTTCCACATCTACTTCTATTCCATCTGTGTCGCCTGTGTAATGCGTGTGATACGATCATTCTCTGGATTGTTGATAGCGGATGTTCCCGACACATGACAGCAACCTTAAACTGTTATCAAACTTTATGCAAAGTTCATTGGCACCGGGGTTCGGGAATGATCACTTTTCAGCTATCATGGGCTACGGAGACTATATCAATGGGAACATCGAAATTAGCAGGGTTTATTATGTGGAAGGCCTATGTCACAATCTGTTTTCAGAGGGTTCGTTTGTGATGGAGATTTGGAGGTTGCTTTCAGGGAGAAAACTTGTTTCATTCGTGATCTACAAGGAAACGACCTTATGTCCGGCTCGCGTAATTCCAGTCTTTACACTATCTCTATGCAAGACATGGTTGCTTCTTCTCCCATCTGCTTACTTTCAAAGGCAACATCAACAAAATCCTGGCTATGGCACCGTCTCTCTCACATCTAAACTTTCAAACCATCACCAACCTTGCTCGACACAAACTAGTTGAAGGACTCCCACGATTTTGGTATTCTAAAGATCACCTTTGCTCGGCTTGTGAACAAGGCAAAAGCACTCGTGCTCATTTTCCTTCAAAGGTGGAACACACTCAAAGATGTGCTTCATCTTCTTCACATGGATTTGTGTGGCCCGATGCGCGTGCAAACGATCAATGGCAAACGCTACATCTTAGTAATTGTTGATGACTATTCACGCTGGACTTGGGTCTACTTTCTTTGAAGCAAAGATCAAGCTCCACGGATGATCATCACCTTTCTCACGAAAATACAAGTTCAGCCTACTAAACACCGCTCGACAAATCGAAACAGACAGAGGCATGAATTTGTTAACCAAACTCTTCGTGAATTTTATGAGAAAGTGGGAATTCAAAGATCGGACATCTATTGCACGCATACACGTAACAAAACGGAGTTGTTGAAAGATCGAAACCGAACGTTAGTGGAAGCTGCAAGAACAATGTTAATCAATGCTAAACTTACAGATTACTTATGGGCGTAAGCGATCTCTTGCATGCTATACTCAAAACCGTTCTATGATTACAAAACGCCACAACAAAACACCTTTTGAGCTTGTCCACAACAGAAAACCGAATCTCAAACACTTTCATGTATTTGGATCTCTTTGCTATTCGAATAATGATCGTGATGACTTTGGAAAGCTCAAAGCCAAAGCTGACATTGGAGTCTTTATAGGATATTGTGATAATTCTAAAGGTTTCCGAACCTGGAATCGTCGAACAAAGGAGGTTATGGAAACGATTCATGCTCATTTCGATGAACTTACGGACATGGCTTCTGAGTATAACAGCTTGGAACCCGGTCACAACCGCTTAAACTTACCCCAAACCCCATCATCACCATGAAACAAGCCCCGACCACTCGTCAACAAATGGAACGACTATTTGCTCCTCTGCTCGTGACGATATTGATGAACGTGCTCGGTGTGTATCCGTTGTTTCGCCGCTCAACCCGATAATACTCTTATACCCGATACACCGCTACAACAACTACGGTTGAAGAAGCACCACCAGTTGACTCCAACACAACAGTTGAACAAACCGCTTCCTACAATGATGAACCGGTGATGATGTTCGAATGAAGTACCCCACCGCAGATTTTGATCCAAATGCTTTTTAACCCTTGCTAATGAGACCGCCGCACTGATGTCATTTGAATCTTCAACAAGCCATTTGAATCCTCAAAATCTGCATAATGTATACCAACATCAAGCCTCCACACATAGATGGACAAAAGACCATCCTCTGGAAAATATTATTGGCAACCCGAATCAACCGGTCGTTACAAGACAACGTCTTCACTCAGATGGTGAACATTACATTTATGCACTCACCGTCGCCAATCGAACCTAAAAACATCAAAGACGAATGACAAAAGACAACCTGGATCAAATCCATGCAAGAAGAACTCAACCAATTCAAACGTCTTGAAGTATGGGAACTGGTTGAAAGACCAACAAGGGTCTATGTCATTGGTCTCAAATGGATTTGGAAAAACAAATTGGATGTTGAAGGAAACGTTATCAGAAACAAGTCACGTCTGGTGGCTAAGGGTTATCGCCAGGAAGAGGGTATTGACTTTGAAGAATCTTTTTCTCCGGTTGCTCGTCTTGAGGTCATTCGATATTTCTCGCGTTCAGGCTCATATGAATATAACGGTCTTTCGGATGGATGTCAAAGCTGCGTTTCTAAATGGACAACTTAAAGAAACGGTTTATGTCACCAACCGAAGGATTCGTTGATCCCGCGTTCCCGAACCATGTCTACAAACCGAACAAAGCTCAGATGGTCTCAAACAAGCTCCTCGGGCATGGTATGATAAGCTATCATCTTTCCTAATTGCCAATAATTTCACCAAAGGTTCGGTTGACCCTACTCTTTTCATACAATATCACGGGGCACATATCTTAATTGTTCAAATTTACGTGGATGACATCATTTTTGGTCTACACATAAAAAGTACTCAATCGCTTTTGCAAAACTAATGAAGAAAAATTTTGAAATGTCCATGATGGGTGAACTTACGTTCTTTCTAGGATTACAAGTTCATCAATCACCCCGTGGTATTTTCTTGAGTCAGCCCAAATATGCCCTTGAATTGTTAAACAAATTTGGAATGCATACCTGTGACACCTATGCCACTCTAATGGCACATACCAAGAAAGCCGATTTACATGGGAAATTTGACCCTACCAAATACCGTAGTATTATTGGGTCTCTCATGTATCTAACAGCTAGCGATATTGTCTTTGCCGTATATCTTTGCTCCGTTATCGGGCGACCAACTGAAACCCACCTCTTCGAGGCTAAAAGAATCCTCCGATACATCAAGGGAACCATTAATTTGGGAATCTTGGTATCCGAAGGATTCGGTTTTGAACTAATCGCTTTTGACGACCACGCAGGATGCTTAGATTCACGAAAAAGCACTTCCTGAGCTTTACAATTTCTTGGTGATAAACTGGTGTCTTGGCAATCGAAGAATCAGGATTGTACATCGCCGTCCTCAACCGGCGAATATGTAGCCATGTCGCGTGTTGTGATCAAGTCATTTGGATGAGAACACAACTCAAAGACTATGGTTACGATTTGACTGTAATCCCGATGTATCATGACAATCGGAGTGCCATTGCGATCTCGTGCAACTCGATTCAGACTCGAAATCAAAGCACATCGATCTTCGATATCATTTCATCAAGGATCACGTGGAACAGGTACTGTTGAATTATATTTTGTGGGTACAGAATACCAATTGGCACATCTTCTCACCAAAGCCTTGCCTCCCGCTAGGTTTAATGAGTTGGTCCACCGGATTGGTTTGAGGTGTTTGACTCAAGAGGAATTGGATGACCTCCTAAAAGCAGTCTTAAAACGTCAAACACCAAAATCTCTTTTGTAAATATTATTTTCAAAAACAAAATACAAAAATATAAAACCTGATAAAACAACAAAAATATTCTTCTAATCTATTTTTCTTTCAACATGGCAAGTACATTTCTTCCGTCAACACTATAATCTTTCAAAATTAAGTATTTTTCCGATCAAGTGTTGAGGGGGAGAAAATAAATACTTAACTGTTTCAAAAACATCTGTGTATTTGCATGTTACTCTATTCTGGTTGTTTCTTGTATCAACGGTGGTAAATTTTTCGGTTAAACCGACACTCCTGACTAAAATTTATAACCTTTCATTATTTTCTTAAGTCGAGGGGAGTGTCGTCAAGTTTCTTTCTTAAAATCTTTGTTTGGTAACCATAATGGAAGTTAAATGGCTTTGGATGAAAAAGGAAAAGGTGGAGGGACCAAAACTGCCAAAAGCTTAAAGTTATTTTTATTAAAAACACCCACCTAATTTTTTCACTTCACATTTATTACTCTCATCTAACTAATCTTACGCACATAATTCGTTCAAGAAATCTGTGTTTTTGATCATCAAAGTGTAAGTGTTTTCATAATCTTAACGTTATTACAAGCAAAGGTTTTGAATGTTATGCAAATCCAACGGTTAAAACATTAGATATTTGTGATTATGTGTTCTACGCATAAGCGTATGAACACACAATCATTGGTGTGTGTTTATGGTTAAAAAGATAGTGTCAAAACGCTTTAATAACATCGTTGATATCTTTTCTATCCTCAAAATCCACCCAGAAACATGAATTGATTGTTTTTCAAAAATTAGGGTTTACGCGTAGTTTTGGGGGTTTTCAAATGTGAAGGTTTTTGGTCAAAAAGATTGCTTTGTGAGGTTAATATCATGTTGAATTGATGATATCCATGCCCTATAACTACCCAGAAACACTAATTATGTCGAATCAGAATTAGGGTTTAAAGTTCTTGAGTTTGGGTATTTTTGATTCACCACTAATTGGATGTTAAAACTTGGTTAATAGACTCTCACAACACCTAAGACCTACCAGAAAACGTTTGGTGCATAACCTATGGCTAGATGTCATATGCGTAAATTTTGAACTTTAGGGTTTTGGCTACGCTGTAAGGTTTTCTACTTAACCGTTTGAATGAGTTTCATGCTATGATCTATTTTTAAAATAACTATACATGTTAAGATTGATGATGTGATGATTTTATTTCGTGCTTGCTACGCATAAAACTCGAATCAAGGTCCTTGTTACTCACGATAAGGATCACCTTACGCGTAGAAAGTTATGCGTAAGAGAAATTTTACGCATAACTATTACGCGTAAGGTTCTACAATGGGACTACGCGTATCCTGTGAAGGATATGCGTAAACAGTGACTTTAAGCATAAGGTTTACTCTTACGAGTAATCCTTACACGTAAGGTTTATATACGCATACGCTTAAGTTTTATGCATAAGGTTCTCCTGTTCCTACGCAATATTTCTTACGCCGTAAGTCAAGATCCTACGCTAAGTTTACGCTCACGCGTATACTTATCTTGTTTACGCATAAGCTACTATTCCTACGCATAAGCCTTGATCAAACCTTCGCTTTGAATTGTTACGCGTGCAAACTTGTAAATAAATGAATCATAACGCCACGAATCCAATAATGTCACTAATAATACTTAAAGCGTTTGATATGTTGTGAACTATAAGTGATAACATAAACTTTAAAACTTAAAGTTAACTAACTCACGAAACATTTCACAGCGTCATTGGACTATTGGACAAACAAGTGACTTAGGACTCGTAACAATCATTAACACTGTATATTCAATAATTAGACAATAAAACCTTCTGTTGACTAACATTATGTCTTTTGATATGTTGGTTCTTTTGCCTAATGTTATTTCGGATCACGACATGGTCGCTCAAATGAATGTGAATGCACCGAAGTTCTCACAATTGCCGATATCTTCCCTAATGGCTATCCAAGAAAGATTGTAAAGAACAATCTCAGAGTTGACTTTGAAACCCTCACATGCTCAGAATCTTCTTGCTTAATTGATGTGGATATTCTTAGGAATCATCCGTACTGAACATGCTCTCACACTGCTCGCTACATCAGAAATCTACATACAACAATTCGAATTCAATGCAAAGGACTAAAGGTCAAAGTGCGGACTGTGACGGCTCAATCACAAACAAATCACCATCACACAAGATCTACATTCTTCTTATTCCCGACATCTAGCCAACCGACTTCTATGCCACACCTATGAAGAGACAGCTACGTAATTCTTGATGGATATTGGCTATGATGAAGCTTCATGAATTATCACTAAGCATTCTCATGTGGAGCTTAAGAACATTCCTCAACCGTGGAGAACCCTCTACATCATCATTACCAAATCGGTCTCCGGTCGTGATAGTGGTTATGAGCATCCCAAGCTCATGGAACTACAAATCTTCTGGTCATTAATCAACAAAATGGACATCGAAATTGAAAGCATATGGGAAGACATGATGTCATTTCACAAGAAACTTGGCTCAAAGATTCCCTATGTCAGATACACGAAATTGTTGATCCAGAGAGCACTTGGACTTCATCTCGATATTCCATAGAGGCTCAATGACCCAGATAATCACGATTTGTTGACCGAGCCTACCCTATCGGTCGAGAATCAAGGAATCGTCAACAAAGAAACAGGTGTCCTGATCACCTTCTCGACAAATGAAATCAAAAAGCTTGAAACATACAAAAGGTATCAAGTAGCGACGAGAAGGTAAAGTTGGTCATCTCGATGAAAAGCCTCTCGAACACCTACTAGGAGAACCAGAAGAGGAAGTCTTTGGAAGTGCCGCAAGCACTAAGAGTCGAAGGATGTTTCCCCAGAGGAATCCTCCACGAAAGGGACATTCCCGCCAAGGAAGCTTCTATTCCCGTATCTAAGCCGAACATGAGAGAAAGCTAATGGACAAGGACTCGGAGGCTACCTTGAATCGGATGAAGAGACTTTCTACTCAACGAACCTCGCAGCAGAAACACCTCCTTGATAGCTAAACCTCTAAGTCCACCACCGGTGACAAAGGAAAAGGGAAGACTTCTGTACTTGTGCCTTATGAAGAAAGCTCAGATGAAGAAGAAGAGCAACTGGATACTTCATACATGAAGAAGTTCAAATTCCTTAGACTCCAACACGTGGCAAAAGAATTTGCCAAAGAACAAATGGGTGGCCCCGGAGGGTCAAGTGGTGCAGCTCAACCTTCACCAGGTCCCGATGCGGTTAATCAACCCGATAAGGGATCTGGTGCCACCACTTTGGTACAACAACAGGCACGTGTCGAAGATACTCTTGAGTATGATTTTGAAGAACCGAATCGAGAAGTTAGAAAAGGTAAAGCGATGAAGAAGCGCAACCAAAGCCAAAGCGATGAACAAGCTAAGTCCGCAATGAAGAAGATGTTGAGTATGATACGTTTCTTCTAGATAGTCCTGCACAATCAAAGGAAGAAACTTCTGAACCACCAAAGGACCCGGAGTCTCCTCACATCTCATCATCATCCGATTCTTCTTCTCACTCTTCACCACCACCATCAAAGAAATCAACCAAATCATCATCCGATCAAGAAAAGCCAACTCCATCTTGGATCTCTCAATCTAAGAATCGAATCGTTAAAGCGCCAAACGAGTCGAAAGAAAATATTCTCTACAGAAAGTTGAATTTCCTCACGATCGGATAACGATCTTCATGATGAGAATGACAAGATGAAAGTTGAAAGGAGTATGTACGAAGCTTATGAAGGATGATCTTCAAGGGAGCATGGACGAGATGATAAAAGGATACACTCACAAGTGCTTAATGGAGGTCATTAAAGCGACAAAGGAGATGTATACCGCACAACTTTATCCGAATCTCTTACATTTAGCCAAGAAAGCCATGAAATCAACTCCGATGAATTTGAGCATCAATCCAGTTGAAACTACAATCTTCTCGGATGATGAATTAGTAAACCGGCCGGTAGCGTAAATGTCAACACGCTCTGCAACGCTTGCCTCCCATGAAGCTAAACTGTTTGAAGCATTGCTGGAATACCAACTCAAGTCATCATTCAGAGAAGAGGTTTTAAGGCCCAAACATTCAAGAGCGGCGAAGACAAAGATCAAGATAAGGATAAGGAGCCTAAACGCAAAAGAAGTCGGTGAATCATCTTCGATTCAAGACTCAATGCGCCTCCACCACAAGGACTCTGCTCAACAAAGATCTCCTCCTCCTCTTATGCGAGATAAACCTCAGATTCGAGACACCACCCCTGCACTCAAAACTAGTGATCACTTTGAGTATACGGGTGGTGACGATGAAGAATACCATGAGCCCCAACAACAACCCACCTCTCCCAACAAAGTACGAAACCGAATCCTCATCTAGGCCTAAGAAAGAAGAAGAAGGCGCCAAGGCGACGCCCTATCATGGCTAGATGAAGATAATACAGAGGAATTTGAATGGTTCTCTACTCTTGTTAATTCCACTCCCTACCCTCCTGAAGGTCAAGATCTGGTAGACGGTAATACATTGGAGCATGCAAAGATACTGCAAGATAAATTCCGAGTAAAAAAGATGACGAAATCTGAGTTGCGGCGAATCAAAAATGAAGCTTTTCAACTGTGGAAAGATAGCTCATAAAGTGCCATCGAGGTCGAATATCACCTTGACAACATTGCTCGAGCTATGTCTAATAACATGGATTGGCTCAACCTAGAAGCAAACATCGACTTTTACGGCGGGACAACCCTCCATATTACACCGACCGGTCTAAACCACTACCAACGATCGCCAACCGACGAGCCTAGGATCCCATTCGATATTTCTTCAACAAAGACTTGGAATTTCTTCTTCACGGTGGCGATGGTTCAAGGAAATACGCTACATCCTTGACGCTTCCATTCCCAGCAATTAATACTCAAACCGCATAACTATCGAGGAAAGAGCTAATCACTTGTTCTCCAACAAAGTGGAAGCATATGACCGAGATGCAATGTACAGGATTCATCATTGGCCGAACGACAGAATCTACTACGTGCCAGTACGAAGTCTCAACATGCGGTGTTCAAGATTACTAAAAACATCGTTGCTATCAAACACGTTGATCTTTCATCCAAATGGGACTACACGTATCTCAAGAATATTGTGGTCAAGAGACAAGAAGAAAAGGGATTATGCATTCTCGGTTGAACTTTGAGAATTTGTCTATCAACGACATCGAAGACATGTACCTTGCCAAAGTGCAGGGTCGTATGAGACAATTCTCCACTGAAGTACAACGTGAATTCATCAAGTCATTGCTCATCTTCATCGGACGCATAGTCATCAAAGAACGTGTAGAAGATCTCCCTTGCGAGAATCTTATCGCACCGTGTCAACTTCACTCCACCGCAGCCTTGATCTTCCCGACATCAACCGCTTTCACAATTTACACTCATCACAAACCATTCGCGCGTTTACCGCAGTGAACTTCAAAGAAATTGCTTGATGGCGTGCAGGGATCTTCACAAATTTGGAGATCACACTTTGAAGATAGTTAGGGACGGATTAGCTTACCTATTGAAGGATATACACCAAAAGATCGGGTCTCCTAAGCGATGGAATTCTCAGGATCGAAGGGATTTGATATCACAATGATTGATGAACGGTTGTATAGAAGGGATCAGCTCGAGAAGATTGGAAAGCTATATTGGTGGTCGACCCGGAGAAACATCATCGCTTTCAACGCCCGATTCACACTCGGCGACATCTCTAGACTACCCGGTACCCTTGAACCGCTTCTTTCATTATAAATTTGGATGTATGATTTATTATGTCCATGGCTTGTGCACATATTACAGTGTACAACCCGCACTTGTAAATAAAGGACCCCGTGGTACGCTTCAGTGCCACAATCCTTATAAAAGGAGCGAAAGCTTCTCACTTTTGAGTAAAACCTATCAAACCTTTCACTTTTCAAGGTTTTGCTCAAAAGAACAAGTACTTTCCCTTATGATTTTCAAAACCTCAACCGTTTATATCACTTGTTGAGGGGAGTACTTGACTTAAAACTTTGTTCACAAATTGTTCACAATGGTCATTCTTCCCGCAACACACGAAATGGTCATATTTATTCTCAACTTTTCAAAAATAACATTTTATATGCCATTTTTGAGGGGAGAAAATACGTGATAAGAAATATGTTGTGTTTTGGTATATGAACTCTCGTGTGAAAAGACTTTAACCCAAGAATTGACGAGATCTTAACTGTTAAGTAACTCGAAAAGACTTGTCCGGGACGGGTAATAATTTCAAGCTAGTTCGCTAGTGATGTAAACGTGTCTCGCAAAGGACTTGTCCGAGTAGATTGTACCATTCGAGAAACTCTTGGTAGACATGAACCTTGACGGGTTTGACAACCTTTCCGGGTTGTCCACACCTTCAAGATAGTTATTAGAGTTAGTTGTCACCTAAAATCTGATAATGCAACTCTTTAACTATGCCACGTAACCGTGTCTCGCGGGGAATGTCTATCTTGAGTCGATCAATTCAAAAGTGCGCGCTCTTTCCTTCATCGTGCAGATTTCCGTCAAAACTCTAAAGCACATGTGGAGGGGGAGTATTTATGCTAAAAGATAAAACTCTCATAGTGGTTCAAACATGTTTTCATCTACAAACCCTTTGAGAGATTTTCTTGAAAATGGTTTTATGGCAATGGAGTTATAAGGTGATTAAGGTTAGGAATAATTGTCCTATGATCCGCCAGAGCCGGAGGGATCTACCTAAGGACACTACCAATAGTTAGAATTTAGAAGTCCTTAGGTATGATTGTAAAAAGGAGAGAATGCGAATCGGAGAAAGAAGGAGTTGAAGAATTAAAAAGAAATGCAAAGAAAAGGGTGAAAAGAAATAGCCCTCTTGATTATTCAACTTAGGGACGCATAATCGGTTCAATTCATATGCTACTGGTTGTCACTTGATGACACCGGTATTGAAGATTAAAAGTCGCCATGGACCCAAAGGACGCATGCACTAAACCTTCTTAGCCACTCAAGTTTCTCTCAACCGAAGCTTGTTTCATTCTCACAGGAACCCTACGTAAACTATCGGCTTTCTCTTAGAGATTGCCGGTATTGAAGAAGGAGACCCTCTCCCTAGTCTCCGCCCAGGAAAACCAAAATGCACTATTGAGTCTAGAGCCACGAGATTCATCAATAAATCTCTTAGGTACACTTGACATTTCATCACTTGACATTCAACAATAAGAATTTCAGTGGTACATTATCGAGTCCTTCACAGATCTTAGCAATCTGTCGAGAACATTTATGAGAGGTTCACATTTGTGATCCTCGGTGATTGAATGGAAACTCCTGCCAGGGTCAACATCAAACAACCCTGACAGCAGGTCACTTCGGCAACTCCCCGTGGATTGCACTTAGTGGTCTAAAACGGTCTACAGTAGTGAGGTGATGCTTCGGTGTACCTCAGCGACTCATTTGAATCGTAGGTGTACTTCGGTACATCGTGTTATCTCACTTGTGGGACTCCGATTCAGGAACGAACTTTGTAAGAATTAGAGTTGTGTTTTCACACTATGTCACAACACTCTCGAAGTTCAAACTTGTAAGTGCCGGAATCCGCTTATTACTAACCGCTTTAATGTTTTCTTCTTATGGAAGCTCGAGCGAATGATCGTGCATTCTCCACTTGTTCATACCAACAACATCATCAAAGAAGTTCTATCTTAAAGCAACACAAAAGTCGGAATGATTCTTCGTCAAATCAAAGAATCTACAAAGTTAAAGACTTAAAGAACTTCATCAGCACTGAATCCAACGCAAAGAGTGTGTGAGCATGTTGGAGAAAGACGTGGAGACACCGGCAAAATAAGTAGACCTGAGGCAAACTAGATGCGATAACAACATACTATCACTTTCATCACAAAGAACAATGATCAAAGAACAAAGTTAAAGATGACGCCAAAGCATAACTGTTCAAAGAAAACTATCTCGCTACACTGGGAGATGGTTCGAATCAAGGCAATTCTTCTCACATGAAAGAAGAATGTCAGAAGACGTCAAAGTTACTATTACATCAACGCCTTCACCATTTTTCATCACCAACACTTGAGGGGGAGATTGTTGGAATCACTCCTAAACCATAATCAAGTGTCAGTAATTAATATGTAATAGGTAGCTTAATTATGGCCTTTATGTTTGTTATTAGCCTTAAGCTTATGTAGAAGGCCCATGAGCTTAGGCCCATGTCCATTAAGGAAAGGATGGGAACTAGGAGTGTTGCCCTAGCTTCCCTCCTATAAATACTCTTGTAAACCTTCATTTGAAGGTTGGTTGTTCAATTTATTCCTTTCACTCACTCTCTACGCATAACCATCTAAGCTTAACACGTGTGTGTGTTTGGTTTACTTGTTCAATCGCCTCTCTATCTTTCTATTAAGCTTGTGTTGTAAATCTTGTGACCTAACACATTTAAATACATAAATACAATTTATACTTTTCCATCATCACAGATCTCACAAATCTCACACCCCATCTTCCCCATCACCATCATCTAACACCCCATCTTCACTTCCACCACCGATCTAACACCTCCACCTTCACAACCTTTCTAACACCCCATCTTTACTCAACGAATCCCAACTCGATTCACCATCACACATCTCAGTTACACCATCACAACACAACACCATCACCATCGATATAACACCTCCACCACCGATCTAACACCGACACCTCCACAACCTCTCTAACACCGACACCTCCACAACCTCTCTAACACCGACACCATCTACTTAACACATATATTATTCATTGATTTTACATTTGGGAGTTGCATACTTGTCACATATGAGTTGGATCTTGTACTTTTAATTACTTATTCAAATTATTTTCATCCACATACACTTGACCTACCATTCTTCTACCGTCGCTCTCCCTCACCTCATCTCACCATAGCTGTAAGTGAGTAAGTCTGCCACTGTTGCCGCTCTATTCTATCGATTTTACTCGTGGTGAGTCATCTACCTCTTCTATTTTTGTTTGTGTGTATGTCTAATCTTTAAACAATTTTTGTTTATATAGTATTTTTCTAAAATTAGAGTTAGGGTTTTTGTATGTTGCATCGGTTTTGTGTATGTATGCCTCTATTTGTTGTCATCAAGATCTATTGAAGGGACGGTTTGTTCTTGCCAAACCATACCTCTTCTTACTTAAAACATATGAAATTAACCACACTTTGTAGCTATGTGTGTGTGTGTGTGTTCCTTTGGTCTTTTTGTAGATTCGCTTAAAGGTTGGGTGAATATTGTCAAGACGTGTAATTTTTGGTACATGTCAGTATGTCATAATGGGTCCGCTTGGGTTGATCTCAATCACTTTTTCTCTAAACCATATATTCACTTACACCAAAATTGTCATAACCAATTCAAGCTGACATTGTTTACGGTTTTGTCTTGATTTTGTAAAATCCCGCGAAAGAATCTATTTCTCGGTTTAAATCATAGACTTGTAAAATCCCGTGACAATGGAAACATCCTGGTACTTGTAAAGTGTGTTTTCGGATCTATCTTACGGTTTATTCTTGGTTTTGTAAAATCCCGCGAAAGAAACTATTTCTCGGTTTAAACCATAGAATTGTAAAATCCCGTAACGATGGAACCATCCTGGAGAAAGGAAAGTGTATTTCGGGATCTCTTCTGATGCTGGTATTGCAGTTTCTGTTTCGAAGAAAGGATAAAAGGGTGTACTTCATAAATTGGATGTGTGTTTGGATATTCGTCATGGCAGTTTGGTTATTACTTGGTTTTACGGGGTTATGTGCTTTTAAGCATGGTCGGGATGAAAACCATTATCATAGTTCACTTAAAACGTAAAAGGAGGCTAGATTTGAGCTTTTAACCAGAAGATGTGACAACGGGGTTAATTCACTATTATTTATTTGAGGTTGAAGTGAAATATCACGGGCGAGTGTACTTAGTATCTGAAGGTATCGGGATGGTTGGATGAAGATTCTTCAAGATCCTTGTTCGAGCTTATTATCAAAAACGAAGACTTGGAAATCTAGTTATTGTTGGGTGACTCTTACCTTTTCTTTTTACCACTTGGGGGAATTGGGCTCTTATCACCTCAAAATAACTATCACTTTAAGGAGATACGTTGTAGTGCTCAAAGGTCACATTCAATTGTGGATTTTCAAGAGGTAATGTACGTCTATTACTTGATGGTTGGTTGGTTGAAGAGTATAGAGTACTTAGAGATTCAATGGAGGATGAAGTCTCGACACCGCTCTTTGTCACATATGTGCAAGTTTAAGTCATGAGTTCGGGTTAGTTTACTTCAGGGTCAAATTCATCATACTGGGTTTTCTCCATCACCTGTCACGACAAAGAGCCTACTGAATGATAATGGGGATGATTACATGTCTTGCCAAGAGAGTGAAAAGAGAGAGATTATGACGTATGAACACATCAGTTCATGCCTCGTACTCTAAATAAAAGAAAAGTGTACGTGTCAGTGCGCTTTATCTTTTGAAGAAGAGAAATCTTCTTATGACGTATGAACACTACAGTTCATGCCTCGTACTCTAAAGAAAAGAAAATTGTACGTGTCAGTGCGCTTTATCTTCCGAAGAAGAGAAATCTTCTAATAACGTTTGAATACTTCAGTTCAAGCCTCGTTCCTCAAAGAAAAGAAAAGTGTACGCCAAGGCGCTTTATCTTCAAGAAGAGAAATCTTCTCAATTATGACCATTCTCATCAACATGCTTCATGCTTTTTCCATGCGCTTTCAATTATCAAGTGAACCGAGCTACTGTTGATTGTTTTCTTATTCCACTTGCTCAACTATAATGAAGATGGCGACATCATATGCTAATTTTGCGGGGGAGAAGTGTGAATAGAATACACTTGGATGATAATCACTTGTTTAATCAAGAATGGCATCTCCGTATGCAATTCTTGAGGGGGAGAAGAAGTATGAATTTTCTGCATGTTTGATTGATATTTGAGAATATATGGTCAAACGGCTCCTAACTCATGTAAGAACCGAGCTTCTTCTTATCGGATCATCTTCACATGAAGTTTCTTCTAAGAGCCGTTGGTTGACATCTTCACACGCCCTGATTTTGATTAATGACAAAGTGCTTCCAGTTGCGAGGCGGATTTCCTTGATGAACGTCTTTCTGTTCTTGTTTGATTGGGAGGGATTTGAGTTAAGAGGATTTGCTATATACAAGTTAACAGGGAATGCATTTGGTGAGTTGAAGATGTTAACTATCTATTCCCCAACTGGACAATCTTGAAGAAGGTCGAGTCTACAGTCGGTTCTACATTTTCTGCTACATGTTAGAAGACTAAAGACGAGTTGCATTTAACAATCTAAAGACTTCTTCTTACCTCGGGCATTTATCAAAAAGATTGTCAGTTTAGGGGAGAGCACTAATTGGGGGAGAGTGAAATGTCAGATTTAATCCCCAATTAGACTTGCTCACACTATTCTTCAGCAAGTTGATTCCCACAAGAGTTCAAGTGTTCTTCTCAAAAGATTTCAAGTATTTGGGCTTATAATATGATTGCTGATTCTGAAGTGTCAAAACCAGCAAGGGGGAAGGAGACTCACATCTAAACACAAAGCGAGTAAACTTGATGAACTTAATTCTTCTAAGTGATTGAAGATATCCTGGGAAGACGAATGTCATGACCGCAGAGAAACTCAAGGTTTTACTCATCAAGGCTTTTAGTGTTATTATTCCAACTACGTGGGGGGAAGTGATGTTAGAGAAAGTTTCTGAAGATAAAAGAGGTACACAAGTATGACATATTTAGGGGAGATAAATGTGTAACATGAGGGAGGTGTTATCTATTATTCTCTCGTTGGGAATGTGTGTACTTCGGATTCTTGAGCTTTATACACGATCATCAGGGAGAAAAGATGTAAACATTGGGGAGGTGTTTTTCATTACCCTCATGATGTGTATTCGGGATAGTTCTTGGATATTGGTGTACTTCGGGTTCTTGAGCTTCATACACGATCATCAGGGAAGAAAGCCATTGTTTACCACAAACATTGGGGAGGTGTTTTCTTTCCGGGCATGATGTGTATTCGGGATAGTTCTTGAGCTCTATTCTAAGAGACGGGCTGCATCATTTCAACTACTCAGGGGAAGTGGTCTCTTGACAACTTTTGGAATGGATTGCGTTAGAATTCAGTGGTTATGAAATTTGAGAAGATTATTTAAATGTGGGATGATACGTTGTTGTTGTTCTATTTGATGATATAACCCCGAACGAAGAATCTCGATTATCGTTCTTAAAAGGAGCAGCGGGATTTATGATAATGGTGTGCTTCTTTGTGCACCTGGCTAAGGCAAGCTTGAAATAGAGCTTCGAATCTGCTCATCTAATGGATTTTCGGTTTGGGGGGAAGCTGCCAAAGTCTCACTTTCAGATGGTTCAATTTCTTTCTTCAATACAAGAGCCTCGGAAGCTTTGGTGATGAATGTTTAAGAGATGATGACTTCTATCTTCTACAACGGGGCTGCTCGATATCCTTATCTCAGTACTCGTATCATCATCCTCTTTAACTATATCATCTTCTCTATCAGTGTAAATATTTATTAAAAACAAAATAGAAAATTATAAAACCAACAAAAATCCATAAAAATCAGAAAATTTGAAAAATACCAAAAATATGTTTTCTCAAGACATGTCTTTTGGTATCGATAACATCTGCGGTCTTAGAAATGTCATTCAATAATGGCACGGGACCATAGATGAAGTTCGAGCAGGAGGTGTAAATATTCTTTTCCAAAACATGTCACATATCAAATGGCTTACAGTTATTTCAGATCAGAACCCAGCTTCAAATAATGGCTTACAGCTATTTCGATCAGAACTGTGGCTTCAAATGATGGCTTGCGTTACTTGATCAGAACTGCTTAAACCATGGTTTGCTATTATTTCAGATAGCAACCCGCTCTTCAAGGAAGGAAAGTGCTGCGCTATTCAATTTTCAAATATTTCGTGCACTTATCCTAAAAACAAATTTGAGGAAAGTATGTCGAAGGACTGCTGTTCCTACACAAATGTTTTTCCGTCTAAAATTCTTCAGAAAAATATTTGTTGTTTTTCAAAAGTGGTGGTAAATGAGTTGCTTGAAAATCAATTAGATTCAGAGTTTTCGTAAAATATTGAAAATTCAATCAATGACTTCAGCGCTTTTAAACTTTTTAGATAAATAAGTCATTGATTGAGGGGGAGAATGTTTTTCAAATTTATATCATCTATCGAGCTTTTCTAATTATCCCGTGCTTAATTGAAAATGATGTTAACCTATGTTGAAGGACTAGGTGCCTAGGATATGATTGTTAGGATTAGATGATTAGAGTTTGAACTGATTGTTTTGTTGGATTGACTTTTATTAGTCGATTGTTGTTTGGGTGATGTCGACCACCATATATCTGATGTGTGTTCACTAACGTATGCAGGTATATTGGTATATAAGAATGTTCCCGATCCGGATCCTACAAAATAAGATGATTGGATGCCGAAAGGAAAGGGCAACTATATCTTGGGTCGACAAATCAAGAAACGGAGCTTAATTTGACTTCTATGGAGAGTTGGCATGGAAAAATTCAACTTAAGAGGTTTCACTGCATTAGCAGATAGTTTTCTTCATCTACAAATGAAGAAACGGAGCTTAATTTGACCTCATTTGGCATTAAAATGCAATGTAAGAAGTCTCACTGCATCAGCAGACGGTTTTTCTTCCAAGCCCTACAGCAACAACATAAGCTTCTCAACCACCTAACGTATCTTTGTGCAGGATAATAGTGATGATACCATTTTTCTAAAACTTTGAAAAATATTGTTTTGAAAATGGAAAATATTGTTTTGAAAATAAATCGGATTCAAAGTGTTGAAATCAACCGGACTTTATTTTGTCAATTCTTAAGTGATTTCAAATTAAATATTTTCAAACGAAATTTCTTCACAAAATTTCCGTTTTGTACAACATAATGTGGTGATCTAAAGATTTAATGTTATGTCATGGTATGATTTTCTTCAAGACTCAATGATCTTTCAAAATGAATTTTTTTCTGTTCTTGTTTGATTGTGAAATTGTTTTGTTTTACTTAAAAGATCTCTTAAAAACTATCATAGCTGACACTAACAATCTTTAATTTTTATAATTGGTCCTCTATCAGTCATCTTTCAAAAGTAAATCAGGCCACATCTTTTCCCTAAAATCTTTTAAATTATTTAAATCTATTGGGATCACAAATCTCAAAAGGTTTGAAATTTTTGATCGGGGAGAGATCGTGATTTAAATCTCAAATCTGTTTTAATGGAATCGGTTTTAGTCCTTTATAGGTACTCCTGCCTCCATGTGCCAAACGATTTCAAATACACAATGCACATGTTGAGGAGGAGGATTTATCCAAAACAAGATGAGTATTTAAACCTCGCCACATATTCTCCCATGTTTTCCAAACCTTATTAAATCACTTGAGATCCAAAATCTCAAAGGGTTTGATATTTTTGATCGGGGAGAATTTGTGATTTAATAATGAAACTTGATATAAGATGATCGTTTTGATTCAAAGTGCAAGTTCTCTCTAATATGTGCCAAACTCTTTCGTATATCGACGCACATATTGAGGGGGAGCGAATGGTTTATATTGGCAATCGTGAAAAGTACTTCAAAGAACTCTTTCCTCTATGTGATAAAATGATTTCAAATATCCTATGCACATATTGAGGGGGAGAATTTACCAAAGAAAATCAAATGGCTTTTTCCATGAAAATTGTGATCAAAGAAAAGATTTCAAAGAACTCTTGCCTCCATGTGCTAAACAATTTCAAATCATATGCACATGTTGAGGGGGAGCATTTCTAAATGATCAAAACTATTAAGGTAAAAAATGCTTTGATCTTGTATCACAAGTACCTTGATTATTTTTCCAAATGATTTTTCAATTGGTTTCAAGGAAGAAAGAACTGTACCAAAAGACCGACCCTTTTACTTTATGCATTGGAGTTATAAGGATGGTAAGGTTAGGTATTAGTTCCCACGATCCCGCCAGAACCAGATGGATCTACCCAGGGACAATCCACTAGATAGTGTAGAGTCCTTATGTATGATGAAAAAAGGAGAAAAGTGAGATATGGGAAGAGTGCGGACTGAGATAGAGCTATAACTGGAATAAACCCAACAAGGTTCTAGTTATGAAATCTCGGTAAGCACTGAAGGGGTTGAAGAATGAAAAAGAATTGAATGAGAAAATGGTGAAAATAAATAGCCCTCCAAATTATTCAACCTTAGGCGTAAACCGGTTCAATTCATATGCTACTGGTGGTTACTAAGGTAACACTGGTATTAAAGACAAGACATCATGGACCCAGTGATGCACTGCACTACAACTTCCCAAGCCACTCAAGTTCCTCTTAAAAGGACTTGTTTCATTCTCACGGGGAACCTACATAATCTATCGACTTTCTCTTAGAGATTGATGATATTGAAGAAGGAGACCCTCTCCCTAGTCTCCGACATAGAAACCAAATGTGCACAATTGAGTCTAGAGCCAAGAGATCATCCACAATATCTCATTAGGACACAAAATTAATGAAGACTTGCTGTTTCACACAATGGGGAAAGTAAGAATATATTAAGAGTCCTACGCATTATCCTTGTGGTATTGCCAGAACATCCGAGTGATATATTAAATATATTCACAATGAAGATGGAAAGCCTTCTAGAGCCAACATCAAACAAGCTATTGGTGGGTGACATGTGAGATCTTTTCTAAAGATCAAACTTGTGACAACTGGATAGAACGATGGGGCTTATTCACTCGTGAATCAACCTTGGTCCAGGAAATGAATTGACGAATACTTTTGGAAAACCGTTCGATGTGCAAATCTTCTTTTCTCTAGCGCATCGAATGTGTATTCATATTTCAAACTCAAAAAGTATCTCTGATTGAAAAAAATGCTTTTGGAAAAACCGTTCGATGTGCAAATTTCTTCCTTTCTCTAGTACATTGAATGTGTACTCTTTTCAAATACAAAAAGTATTTTTGATTGAAAATTGATTTTTCTCATAAAACCTTCGTCGTATTGCAAAACTCTTTCTTCTAAGCAATACGCGATTGTTTTTCAAATCAATTTTTCATCAATCAGTGAATCTCAATTCGCCGGTTCACTCACTCCGTGCTGTCTTCTTTGAGACGTTCCGGTTTGAGAAACTAGAACAAATGCAAAACCCTCGACAAGGAGATTCTTCGAATTATACCGATCACAGTAATACTTGTACGATCAACGGGGAACCGTGGGTCATGTACCTCAATTCAACGAAAGTGATCAAAGACACTTTCGTTTATTTTATTGCTAACTGTTGTTTGCAGGTACATTTGGACGGTTGCAGCTGATCAAAATTGAGGAGTCAATCCTAAGCCGCATGCTCACAGCATCCACACTTAATTGAAGAAATCATGACTGGTGCATATCTACATACCATGGCTCTGATATTTTTATACTACGCCGCTACGGCCGCAAATATCATGAACCAGTAAAGCTTCCGCTACTCTGATGAAAAGATGTCATGATCCGAAAGTGTGAGCATGTCGGTCCAAAAGTCACAACATCACATGAAGGCAACACAACTATGGATGATCCAGAGAGATTTACTGTGGCTGATGATCTCAAAGAAAGCTCGAAGATCATCAAGATGTGGATCAGTTCAAAGACCTCCACTGAAAGCACAAAATAATCGGACTTTGAAGAGTCACTACAAAAGCACAAAGAATGCAGACATTGAAGAATTGAAGTCTACGAGCTCAGAACAGAAGACAAATTAGAATGCTAAGATTCGAAATGTAAAACATGGGCTGACCTCCCTTAGGGGGAGATTGTTAGGAATTGGAAATTCCATAGTGAAGTGTCGGTCACCCCAAATATAATTTAGCATAAGTTAGCTCGTAGACATATCGTTAGTTATCAGTTTATTAGTTAGTTATTAGTTTAGTTTAGCGTCGTGTAACACCGTGGAGGAAGGACGGGTCTTTACCCACTGCATACCTGATCCACAGGCCGTCAGGAGGTCGTTTACTTTGTAACTATAAATACCCCTTCCATCCATGGAAGGGGTGGTGCTTCTCAATCTAACATTTGATAATTTACAAAGCAAGTCTCTAAGTAGAACACCCTCTCATTCTTTCTCTCTCTAAACTATGGCAAACATGTATTTCCATCATCCAAGACCACCCGAATCATCAACACAATAAATATTACGATCCTACACTATAGATGCATTTTTACTGTTTTGGATTAACACTTAAGACTTAACAAATTTCTTGTATACTCTAATATATTTGTCTCGTTCTCTTTATAAAATGAAAGCTCAATTGTGTTGCTCGCGGACTAGCCTTATTGACCGAATGGTAAAAGCTCCTAGAGAATGTCTGTCTTTTGCTTATCAATGAATCTTAAGAGACACAACATTAACATTTTTATTGTTCCAAGTTAACTACATCCATCACCTAAGACATACACTATTTGGAATTGCTAGTTTATTAGCTTTTGTACTTGTTGCGTTTTGACAAAGCACATAACCAGTTTCAAGGGTGCTTTGAGATTCCTTATACAAACTGCTTATCTAATTATTTGTAAATGAAATAAGGTGTTTCGCTGATTGCTTCAAAAAACAATCATAAGCGGATAAACAGTTCCGATAATCAATCCCGAATACCCCTTACTATAACAAGTAACAAGAAAGCATGATATGAGTATTAAAAACAACGCCAACAACATATCACGTAATCATACACACTAACTTATAATTTGAGCTAGGAAAGAAGTAAATACCTCCCACAATCCGAAAGAGCTGAAATAGCAGAATTAAACACATGAACTTGCTTATACTCCACAGAATCAGGCAAATTATCAAACAAAATCAACAACTTATCACCCAAACCAGCTCTCCCAAGAACAGGAAACAACGCCGAATAAGCCCATGGCATAACCAACGACGGCTCATGTAAACTCATCCACTCAAAAAAAGACAAACAACACATAACCAAACCCTCTTCCTCACCCATCAAACTTAACACTTCAACACACTCTCTCTCACTCAACTTCCCTTCATAAACCCCTAAAACCTCACCCAATGTCACATTCTTAGGCAAGTTTTTCGCAAGCTCAATAACACCATCTACACACCTTTCTTCAAATTCCTTTCTGGGTTTTAACCCTGACACGGATTCATCACCCGGGTCGGGTCCAAATTCGGGTTTCATCAAACTTTTCCCATTTTCAAGAACTCCATCTCCACTAAAAACAGACCTTTCTTCAAAACCCTTCGGTTTTGTTCCTGACCCGGAATCATCATCCGGTCGGGTTCGAATCGGGTTTTAAGGCCGGAGCAAGGTGCCATGAAGTTCGCCGTGTTTTTTGTAAGGTGAATTTGCCTTCAGTTTGAGGGTCTTTTCTGGGTTTTGGTTGGATGTTTGAGACTTGAAGAATTTGTGAATTGGGTCTGTGATTATTTCATCTTTTTGGGTTGGTTTTTGTTTTTCTTCTTGAAGAAATGGTAGGAAGATTGAGGGGGTTTTTTTAGACATGATTTTATGATGGTGGTTTTACGGTGGTGGGATAGGATGGAGGATAGTGGCGGGAAAGAGTGGTGGTGGAGGTTGAAGGTGATTATGGTCATGGTTTTTGTTTTCCAACTGAAAGCTTCACTGGGTTTGGAATAAGTAGTCTTGAGTTGAGGGTGTTTGGTTTGCCATTGGGTATGACTGTGGTTTGATCTGTGTTAGATCGGTGTCGGTGTTAGAGAGGTTGTGGAGGTGTCGTGTTAGATCGGTGGTGGAGGTGTTATATCGATGGTGATGGTGTTGTGTTGTGATGGTGTAACTGAGATATGTGATGGTGATGGTGATGGTGTAAATGTTTTGTGTAAAATGTATATAATGTATAAATTGTATTTATGTATTTAAATGTATTTTGTATTTAAAAAGTATAATACATTACAAAAATATAAAATTGTACTCTATACCTAATTAGTTGCCCAAGAAAACATATGTGTGTAACCAAGTTGCCCAAGATATATGTACTTTTTTATAATAAAAAAAGACTTTACTTTTTTACTAAAAGACAAAAATATGTCAATTGCCCAAGAATGTAGGTCTCAGTTGCCCAAAAACTAACTTAGTACACTAGTACTATGTAAGTACAAGGTGGGCCTAAAGAAAGGGACACTTGTCAACTTTATGGGAGAGTTGCCTATGGGAGAGTTGCCCATGGGGTATTTAGAGAAGTTGAAAATTGTTGGGGCATTTGCGATAAATTGGTTGGGCAACCAGAGCATTTAGGGAAGTATCCCTTTTGGAATTGTGAAAGTTCAAAGGGTAGAATGGTCATTTACAGTTATCTATGTACTACGTAAGAGCACTCCCAACGGTAACGGGATAACGCAGTTATAGGCGTTTTAACGCCATAACGCGCGTTATACCCGTTGGAGGCTTGGATTCGTAACGCCGTTATTTTGCACCCGTTGGATACATAACGCCCGTTAAGGGCAGGAAAAAAAAAGTTTGAAAAACTTACACAACTAGTCCCTCAACGTCTAGTATCCGTTAGAAATTCAAAAAAATTTACAAAAAACCCCCTTAACGGCTAGTTTATAAAAAAAAAAATCAAAACATTTTTACCACTATAAATACTCAACTAAAACTCTATTTTTTTCACACTTCCATTCAAACTTTATATACTTCCTCTTTACACTTTCATATTTCAAAAATCAAATTCGTTCATAATGGATCCAAATCAAGCGGTGATATTCCCGTCTTGGTTAGAAGTTGATGACCAAGAGGACTTCCAATTTATGGCGGCCCGCGACAGTATCACCTTCAGCTTGGAACAACAAGAAGGTATTGAATCTCAACATCCTAGTCGTTCTCGTACCCATGTATATCGTGAACGTGAGCTTGCAGAAGAACGTCTGCGCAACGATTATTTCGTAGAAGGTTGTAAGTATTCAAACCGAAATTTTCGTAGAAGATTTCAGTATGAGCCGAAACTATTCCTCGCAAATAGTTGAAGGTATTGAATCTTATACTTCCGATAATATTCCAGATCATTTTACCTATTTTAGGCAAACACCCGATTGTACGGGTCGAATGAGTATAAGTGCTCTAATGAAGTGTACGTCTGCCATACGCCAATTGGCGTACGACACCACACCCGATGCATTTGATGAATACTTGCAAATGGGTGCGAGTACTTCAAAAGTATGTCTTGATAATTTTAACAAATGCATTATTGATTTGTTTATGCCGGAGTATTTAAGAAAACCAACATGGGCTGACATTCAAAACATTTATCAACATCATGAAGAAAAACATGGTTTTCCGGGAATGCTTGGTAGCATTGACTGTATGCACTATGAATGGAAAAATTGTCCAGCATTTGGCAAGGCCATTTTGCTAGGGGTGATAAAAATACCCAACAATTATGCTTGAAGCTGTTGCTTCTCAAGATTTATGGATCCGCATGCATTTTTGGGATGGCGGGGCAAATAACGATGTCAATGTTTTAGATAATTCTCCGTTATTCGACGACCTTCTTGCTGACAATGCCCCAAAAGCACCTTATATGGTTAACGGAACTAGGTATGAATAGGGTATTACTTGGCGATGGAATTTATCCACAGTGGGCAACTTTCGTCAAATCCTTCACGGCAACAACTGATGAAAAACATACGTACTTTAAAAGGAGACAAGAAAGTGCCCGAAAGGATGTTGAACGTGCTTTCGGTGTTCTTCAAGGCCGTTGGGGTATACTACAACAACCGCACGCCAATATGAAATTGCCACGATACGTAGAATCATGTATTCTTGCATTATTATGCATAACATGATTATAATAGATCAAAAATTTGCTTTACGTGACTTTAACGAACGTGGGTGGATCCGCCAAGAAATTTGAGGCAACGAAGATGGGTTGAAAGATGTGATACGCACAGTCGTAAGGCAAAAGAAATACACGACCGACAAATGCATACCCAACTCCAACAGGACCTTATGGAGCATGTTTGGCAGAAGAATCTTGAACGACATGGACAACAACAAGAGAGCGACGAAGATGAATAAGTATTTGTTATGTTTTTTTTTTAACTGCAGTGTTTTTTTTTTTTTTTTTTTTTAATCTCGTATTGTAATATGTTTTTAGTTTGAATGAAATGTTTGTTTTAGTTAAATAAATGAAGTGTTTGTTTTAGTTTAGGGGTTGAAATTGAAAATATGAAATATTATTGGTGTTATGGTGTTATTGGGATGTTATGGTTGTGAGTGTTTTTTGAGGATGTTAATGTTAAATAGTAAAGCTGATGTGGCGCTGACGTGGACGGTGTTATTGGTGTTATGGTGTTATTGTTGTGAGTGCTCTAACAATCTAAAACCCTGTCAACACTAGTTGTTCAACCTGATGGTCTTTGATGTAACCTTTTTATCTCCCTTTTAACCACCCTTTGAAAGAGGGTGAAACAAAGTGTGGATAACGGCTGAAACCTTGTTGAGCTCCCAAAAGTAAACCCTGTCAACACTAGTTGTTCAAGCTGATGCTAAAATCACTAGCTCATCACATCAAAACCCAAACCCCCAAATTCATGATGAAATCATTCTCATCATCTTCAGGAAACAAATACCACAACTATTACCTAAGAAAAAGAAGAAAATGGCCACACCCAATTTACAAACAACGCTGGCACCAAAAACTAACCCAACAACACGCTATGCTAAACCTTAAACACCAACTACTCAAACTCAATTCACAAAACCCTTTAACCATTTTAATCAACTCATTTAATCTATTCAACTCTGACCCATCTCCAAATGCTTATCATTTTGTCATCAAAACCCTTATGAAAAACACTTCCCAGTGTCATCACATTGACACCCTTTTAACCCATATTGAGAATAATGAAAACTTCGAAACGCCCGAGTCGATTTTTTACGATTTAATCGAGTTTTATGGGGAGAAAAATGAGTTTCAGAAAGCTATTGATGTTTTTTTTAAGGTTGACAAGTTTAGGTGTCTGCCTAGTGTGGGGTTGTTAAATTGTTTGGTGTCGGTTTTGTGTAAGCGAAAAGAGGGACTTGTGATAGTGCCACAGGTTTTGGTTAAGAGTAGGCTGATGAATATTCGTATTGATGAGTCAAGTTTTGTTGTGTTGATTAAAGGGCTTTGTAGGTTTAGGAAAGCGAAAAGTGCAGTTGGTTTGTTGTGTCATATGTTTAAGTATGGTATTGAGATTGATTGGTCGTGTTTTTCGTTGGTGTTGTTGACGTTGTGTAGGTTTAGAGATGTGGAGTGTGGTGAGGTTATGGGGTTGGTTGAGGAAATGAGGAAGTTGGGGTTTTGTTTTGACAGGATGGATTATGTGAATGTGATTCGGTTTTTGGTGAGATGTGGGAAAGGTATGGACGCGTTGGAGTCGTTGAGTGAGATGAAGCGTGACGGATTTGGGCCTGATGTTGTATGTTATACTTTGGTTTTGGATGGGTTGATTAGCATAGGGGAGTATGAATGTGCGGAACGACTGTTTGATGAAATGCTTTTATGTGGTTTGGTTCCTGATATTAATACTTATAATGTGTATGTGAATGGTTTGTGTAAACAGAAGAAATTTGACAATGGGGTTATGATGCTTTCGTGTATGGAGGAAATTGGGTGCAAACCAAATACGGTTACTTATAATACGATATTGAGTGCTATTTATGAGAGTGGTGAAATCGGTCTGGCAAATGATTTTTTAGCACAAGTGAGACGAAAAGGGGTTATGCTGAATAGCATGACATATGAGATAATGATATGTAGGATGGTTGATACAGATTATATCTCGAAAGCGTTAGACCTTTTGGAAGAGATGGTGGAAAAAAGGTTACTACCTCAATCTGCAACATTTGATGCCGTTCTGTGCAAGTTGTGCCAGAAGGGATTAGTTTCAAAAGCGCTTAACTTGCTGACAGAAATGCTCGGAAAGAATGTTATTCCTGGGTGTAGATCGTGGAAAGCACTGCTTGTTGAATTTCAAATCAAACATGATTTTAAGGAGATTGATTTCAGTGATATGGAAATAACCTCCACCTGACGATATTCACGATTAACTTAGAGGACTTGGCTTTCCTGCTGGTCGTGTTTTCTAACCCATCAGTTACCTGCTGGTTTGATTTTTATGCAAGTCACAAACTAGTCGACTATTGCACCGGGCGGCTCAACGTATCAGTTATTCTGGCAATAGAAGAGGCATAGGTCTTAAGCCTGATACAAAGTTCAGTTAGCAATAGAATAAGGTTTACTGATATTTCGTTCTGTTTACTTCCATTCATTAGCACACTAGAGGCTAGTTATTGTATTCATTCCAGTAGCCTTTTTTTTGGCCGACCAATCCACGGGGTCTGAACCCACCGCCACACAGACTCAAACCAGGTAAAGCCCTCCATTTTCGAGAGGTTGGCGTGGCCACTTAAAGTTGTTTGCACCTAGCAGGAATTGAAAACCTCGTTCATTGTACATAAATGTTATATGGTGAACTATATATTCGTTTTAGGGGACGTTTGATTTGATATCCTCCTTTGAATTGACTATCATGTATATTTGTTTCAGTTTTGAAAGAGTATATCACCCATGTAATATGATGTCATTGCTATTTCTCATTTTCTTATGCCATCTGTTTCTATCGCACTCTCTCTTTGTAGTTGAGAGTACACATTTGTTGTTGACAGTTTGTCTATATTCATATGCATTTGTTGTTGACATTTTTTGTGCATGAATCAAAGTTAGATATGCATTTGTCGTTGACAGTTACAAATGCATTTGTTGTTGCATACTTACAATTGAAAAACTTAGAACTACAAACCAAAGTCTACATTGCTTACCTTTGCATATGAAATAAATGTGTGACTTGCTTACTTTTGCATTGTCACATGAACCAATGTTGCAAAACCAAATTTAAAGGGAACAAAAACGGTTAACAGTTAAACATTCATTCAAAAGATAAATAGAAGTACTAGTGCATTAACCATGACATTACAAAACACTTAAAACCATTATCAATAGAACATACCCATTGTCAACTAACCATGACCTTACACTGTAGGGCTGTTTCCAGATCATGTTTCGACCTCAACGACCTGGTATGATGATTGTTGACATAGCACACATAGGTGGGTCAAACCGGCCAACAAACCGGCAAGAGGAACCCTAACAATGAAAATGACAACTTATTAATTAAAACCAACTACCATTGTCATTGTAGACTGTGTTATTATCTTAAAATGTACTTACCGGTTGTGGGCAAGAATAGAAAGGACGACCGAGGTTGTTGCCCGTGTACGAATGATAACATGGTGACCACACCAACAATAAACCATTTTTGAGATTTTGAAGATTTTTAAGACGAAATTTTTTTAAGAGAAAGTTTAGGAATGAGGAGTGAAGATGAAAAGTGTAAGATAAGTTTTACATAGGGAAAAGGGACACACATACGACAAGGGTTAGGCGAGTAGTTACCACACTAGTATTAAAAAGTTCATGGGTTAGAAAAAAAATCATTATAAGTTTAAATTAACCAATGTTTAACATATTAATTTAGTCGTAAATGATGTTACCATTTATAATAAAAAGGGAGAATTACATATATATCCTTCTTAAAGTTCAATATTACGTAAATATCCTTCTCACTTTCGTAATTACATTAATATCTTTCTCAAACTTTTTGAATTACATCCATATCCTTCTCATTTTTGTATTTACGTCAATAAAAAGGGAAAAGGGACACACATACGACAAGGGTTAGGCGAGTACTTACCACACGAGTATTAAAAAGTTGGGTAAAAGCCATAAAATAACAACGTACTTTTCAAATTTTGCCGACTTGAAACACTTACTTTTTTATTACTTTAGTTCACCAACGAACTTTCAAAATTTGTTTCGAATTCACCCATATGACCCGTTTATATTAAAATAATAACTGAAATGACTATATTACCCTCGACATATGGGTGAAGTCAGAACAAATTTTGAAAGTTTGTTGTGAAGTCGAACAAATTTTAAAGAATAATAGGGTAATATAGTTATTTCAGTTATTATTTTAATATAAACTGGTCATATGGGTGAATTCGAAACAAATTTTGAAAGTTCGTTGGTGAACTAAGGTAATAAAAAAGTAAGTGTTTCAAGTCGGTAAAATTTGAAAAGTACGTTGTTATTTTATGGCTTTTACCCTAAAAAGTTCATGGGTTATGGACTTTGTGAGGGAGGGAGTAGTTTCGAGTGACTATTAGGGTGCGTTTAGTTGGAGAACAAATTCTCTTATTTTCTATCTCTAGTTTTGTAAAAATTTGGAAGGAGCATTATTCTCCACAAAACACTTGAAAATATAGAAAACGCGTTTAGTTGATGTTTCTATTTTCTGTTTTGAAGAAAGGGAGGGAGGGTTGAGGGTTACACAGGAAAACAAGGAAAACAACTAAAATTTGTTTTATAATTTTCCTTGTTAAGTTAGGAAATAGAGGATTTGTGTTTTGCAAAACATTTTGTTGGAAAACGTTGATTTGAACGCGATTTCTATTTTCCTTGTTTTCCCTCAACTAAACGCAACCTTAGCTTTCCTAGTTCCGAACTTTCCTAATTCCGACGACCGGAAAATCAGAAATGACTGGATCAGATGACGCATCTCTACTCAAACAGCTACACTTCATTCTCGAATCAGATCCTTTCATGTAACCTTTTTATCTCCCATTTATTTATTATAATTACCTGTTATGATGTTCTTTGCTTAAACTGTTTATGTGATTTGCTTATTTTGTACAATTGCAATAAGACCCACATAGAAATTATCACTCTAATTCATTTATAATGGGTTATAGGTTAAATTTGATGGTAAATAAGTTATTTTAGTTTCATTTTAAATAAGCAATTTGGAAAGCACTGCTTGTTGAATTTCAAATCAAACATGATTTTAAGGAGATTGATTTCAGTGATATGGAAATAACCCCCCACCTGACCATATTCACGATAAACTTAGAGGACTTGGCTTGGTCGTGTTTCTAACCCATCAGTTACCTGCTGGTTTGATTTTTATGCAAGTCACAAACTAGTCGATTATTGCTCAGGGCCGTTCAACGTATCAATTTTTTCTGGCAATAGAAGAAGCATAGGTATTAAGCCTTATACAAGTTCAGTTAGCAATAGAACAAGGTTTACTGATATTTTGTTCAGTTTAATTCCATTCATTAGCACACTATAGACTAGTTATTGTATCCATTCCGGTAGCTTCTCCAGGTGAACTATATATTCGTTTTTGGGGACATTTGATTTGATATCTTCCTTTGAATTGACTATCATGTATATTTGTTTCAGTTTTTAAATAGTATATCACCCATGTAATATGATGCCATTGCTATTTCTTATGCCATCTGTTTCTATCACACTTTTCTCTTTGTAGTTGAGATTTATAATAAGGGAAATGATAGAGAGGCCTAAAGTTAGGCCTAAACTTAGACCTAATTTCAAGTGGCATCATCCTGATGGTTACAGACAGGGACCCACTTATACTACAATCCATCAGGATGATGCCACTTGGAATTAGGTCTAAGTTTAGGCCTAACTTTAGGCCTCTATATCATTTCCCCAAAATTCAACAACAAACACATACATATTACTTGTAATAAGTGCAAAAGGGAATGTAGGTCCCGGTTAGTATGAGATTTTACATGTTTCCATGGCCGGAGACAGGAGGGGGGCACGTGTCCCCTAGCGAAAAACATTATAGTGTTGATTTTCTAAAATGGAGTAGGAAAAAGATTGCATTTGCAAGAATGATGGCCTCGCCATAGGTCATTTGTGTTATGTAGTTCAATGACAATGTTTTTCATCTATCATGTATTTTCTAGACGATGTGTGTACTCTTAAACAATGTGTTGTTTACTTTTAATGTTCTAGACTATAAAATTTTATGCATTTTAAATTATATCCATTTGCGTTATCTATGGAATCATGTTATGTATGTCTATTTTCGGGTGCATATGTTGTTGACAGTTTGTCTATATTCGTACGCATTTGTTTTTTGACATTTTTTGTACATGAGCCAAAGTTAGAAATGCATTTGTTTTTGACATTTACAGATGCATTTGTTTTTGCATACTTCTACAGATGCATTTGTTTTTGCATACTTCTGCAAATAAAAAACTTAGAATTTAGAACTACAGACCAAAGTCTACATTGCTTACCAGTACATTAACCATGACCTTACAAAAACAGTTAAAACCATTGTCAATGGAACATACCGATTGTCAACTAACCATGACCAGAGACGTACTTAGTAATTTTGAGAGTGTGTTGCACGATTTCTTTTTCTGATTATAAGTACTAAAGTTGCCCTATAAAAGATTTATTAGATAAAATTGGGGGTTGCACGTTCCTAAAAAAGACATATTTTTTTTTGAAAAATTTACACTTCATAACCTAAAATCGGATGTAGCCCGTGCCACACCTGGCTCCTATGTGGGTTCGTCCATGACCATGACCATCACACTACCATCACGTTACAAACACTACAATGTCCATCAGCTAGAACAAAACACAAGAGACAACCATCAAACCTAATACATGAACTACAATGACCTATTACACTAACAAAACATAAACACCGATAACAAAGATCCAAGACAAAGTAGTTCTTCCATTTCTAAACTTTTTTTTTGGTATCAAAGAGATCTGCTTGGCAGGACTGTAGGTCTGCCAGCTCATTTTTTGACCTCAACAGACGTGGTATGATGACTGTTGACATAGCACACATAGGTGAGTCAAACCAGCTAACAAACCGGCAAGAGGAACCCTAACAATGAAAATGACAACTTATTAATTAAAAGTTTAAAACCAACTACCATTGTTACTGTAGACTGTGTTAATAAGACTAAAACATCAAAAATCTTAAAATGTACTTAGTAGTTGTGGCAAGAATAGAAATGAAAACCGGGGTTGTTGCTTGTCCATGAAGTACAAATAATAGCATGGCGACCACACTAACAATAAACCATTTTTGAGATTTTGAAGATTTTTAAGATGAAAACCTATTAGGAGAAAGTTTAGGAACGAGGAGTGAAGATGAAAAGTGTATGAGAAGTTTTACATAGGGAAAAAGGACACACATATGACAAGGATTAGGCGAGTACTTACCACGAGAGTATAAAAAAAAATTCATGTGTTAGAAACAAAAAGTGTTAAAAGTTTAAGAATTAACCAATATTTAGAATATTAATTGATGTTTTTTTTAATAAAAAATATAATAACCAACTAATTTACTCAAATTTTAACCGGATTAAAAAATGCATGCCTTATAACAATCCAAAGAAAAAATAAAAAGAAAAAGAAACACACTTTTTTTATTGAGAAAAAGAATCCTTGTACTTTAGATTGTATTTTGAAGTGACCGTAATCTTTCCTAATTCCGGCGACCTGAGTGTGAAGTAATGACCGGATCAGATGACACATCATCTCTACTCAAACAGCTACACTTCATTCTCGAATCAGATCCTTTTATGTAACCTTTTTATCTCCCTTTTATTATATATATAACTGTTTATGTTTATTCATAATAATTGGTTGTTATGATGTTCTTTGCTTAAACGGTTTATGTGATTTGCTTATTTTGTACAATTGCAATAACACCCAGATAGAAATTATCAGTCTAATTCATTTATTATCGGTTATAGGTTAGTTTTGAAGCTAAATAAGTTATTTTAATCTCATTTTAAATAAGCAATTTGGAATAAGCAATGCCAAACACCCTCTAAGTAGTTTAAGCAATAGATAAGCAAATGCCAAAGTGCTTATTTATTAGGCAGACAAGCAATACCAAACACCCTCCAAGTAGCTTAAGGAATACTATAAGCAATTTATCTTGATGATCCCATAGGAACCAATCGTATCTATTGCATAAAGTAGGGAAGTTTGTGCTGAATTCTCTTAAACTCATATAAATACATAAACTGCTTATCGCTTAGAAATACGCAATTCCAAGCAGAAAGCTGCTTGTATGCTTAACACACTAACAATGGCTAATCACACTAACTTCTTTTTTTATTATTGCGTTTTGTACTTTTGTTACTTGCTACATAAGCAAATCCAAACACTATAAAGCTGATTATCTGCTTCTTATGCTTATTTAATAAAGCATAAGCATTCTATTAAACAATCCAAACACCCACCTATGTGGATTTATGGTTTATATCATATACATTTTGAAACGGGATGTATTTATATTATATTTTGGTTGCAACCAGCGATGAAGTGGGGTTCGTTCATCCATCACAGTTTGCTGCTATAAGTGACATGTCTAGCACTTCTACTGGTTCATCACGAGTTAATCATACTGATATGGCTTTTTGGAGTGAAGATCACAAGCTGGGCATCTCAACCGAGGTGATCCAGCCGTTATATGTTGCTGCTAAACGTGCATTTATGTCTTCACGAGACCGGTATAAAGTGTTAGTCGGTGAAAACATCGCAAGCGATTCAGCTTCTTTAAATACTATTGAGTATGAGATAATGAAGCATAGCAGGGCAGTTTTGCTGCTGAGCGGTGACTTTGGAACTGCATGGAGTTCCAGGTTTCTCTTTAAGCATTTGTTCAGCGTTCTGTTTATATTTAAATGTGTTCTGTTTAGTTTAATCATACTTGACAGATGGCTTTTGTTTATGTCATGACATGTTGCAGGAAGGAAGTTGTTGCAAAAAAGCAGAGCATGACGCTATATCTTGATGAACTCCGATTTTCAGCTTTAGTTCTTTCACATTCACCAAAAAGCGAGCGTGCTTGGAGCCATAGGTAACATTTGAGAAGGTAGCTCCTCTATAAAAAAGGCGGTTTTCTTGTTGAAAGTAATTATGTTTCTTTTAATTATCTTCATCTAATAAACCCGTGCTGCTTGTGATTGTTTATTGTGTTATGCTGTAGTATACAGCATCCGTCCAAGATTTGACAAAAAAAATAGACTCAATTTTATAATTATTTCTTGATGAGAATAAATTTTATCCACGTGGAAATATGTTTAAGTGATTGGAGTGACACCTCAAAATTAAAGATCTATTTTTTATGGTTTAAACAAAATACTA
Organism: Chrysanthemum makinoi; assembly: GCA_910596185.1. Classification (NCBI taxonomy): domain Eukaryota; kingdom Viridiplantae; phylum Streptophyta; class Magnoliopsida; order Asterales; family Asteraceae; genus Chrysanthemum; species Chrysanthemum makinoi. The sequence goes on from OU343219.1 coordinate 164,811,372, forward strand.
ATGTATTTTTGGGACACAATAATGCATGTATACATATCTAGGTGAATAGATTTAGCGTAGATTCACACAGTCACATAGATGTCTTGAAACATAGGAAACATGAAAAATTCGTTTTGAAGGTTGTTTAACTTTGTTTAGTCTTTCTGTAACCTCTTTTATATATGTGAATTCATAACAGGCGATGGGTGATCAAGATGATAGCTGACAAGTCAACAAGTATGCAAGAGGTTTTGAAAAGCGAATCTGAATTAGCCGAAAGAATAGCAGAGGTTAGATTACATTTTGGAGATTTCAACGGCTTATATGTTGAATTTTGTCCTTTTTGTATTAGAGCCTTTTTAGAAAGTCTTTTTAGTCTATTAAATCAAGTTGTTTTAAACTTACTTACTATGAACTACTAGATTGTCCAGTCATTACACAACACATTCATGTACCAGTAGATCGATCAGTTGTTTTCAAGAAAAAAAACCATCATAGCTGTTTGTAGTTATCAGTTGCACCACTTATCCTGATCCCGTTGCATATAAATCTACAGAAGTCTAAGATGAACTACCGTGCTTGGAATCATCGTTGTTGGTTAGTTTCTTACATGCCCGAAATTCAGGTGCAAACTTCAGACTTTGTGCTCTATTAGTTCTTGTTTTTGTTTTCATATGTAGGACTGGATATCTTACGTTGTAATATGACATTTTTTGTTTTCTCAGGTAATTGATGAGTTGGTTAATCATCGAGATTGGGCTGGATTGCACGTTGCTGATAATTCTTGCTTTCATTATCGAACAGTAAGCTTATCTTTGAACTAACTAACTCAACTCAACTACACTATTGATCTATTTATTTGCTATTTTGTTTTTTACATTGAGATACTGAAATCTAACTGATTGAACAGCGATTAATGTCCAGGACATTAGACGATTCTTGGTATAAACAAGATCTAAAAGCAAGCCCCAGAAATAGTGCAGAAGTTTGTCAACTTTGGAAGGTTTATATTTGAACTAATATCAAATTTTTGAGGTGTCAGATATGTAAAATCGACTTACGAGATGTTATTTATTTGCACTTTACAGGAAGAGCTTAAATGGAGTGAGATATTAATTAAACGTTACATAGGAAGAGAGGTATTTAGATCTTTTTACCATCGTTTTATTATTTCTCAGGAGGATTGTCAATATGGCGAAACCTTTTCAGTGTGATATTTATTTGTGTTTCAGGCTCTATGGCTTTATCGTCGCTTCCTGTCCGTGTGTTGGATAACGCATTTTGCATCTCGTACAGGTGAGACCCATATGGATTCATTTCTGGATAATGAATTACATCTCTTCCGTTCATGTACAACTATTCCGGACAATGTTTTCGAGGACTATCAGTCACAAGCAATGTTTGCTGCTACTTATATAACGTGGCTGATCAAAGTAAGATTGTCTTTCTTTTAACTTTAATCAGATCATGCCATGCATATGTTGTCTGTTCCTTCCTCATTTTTTTTACATGTCTATAGCAAATGGACAAACCTCAAAGTATGGAGACTCGAGAAAAGGTAGGAGAAGAAGTTGAAGAACTGTTGACTAAGGTATGTCCCGAGAAGGCTTTCCTATGGGATCTTGCTAGGATCAAAAGTGAAAGGCTGGTATAAGTCACCAAAGTTTAATGTAGTGTTGGTGAATGTTATGTTTCATATTTGCCTCATTGTGAGGTTGCTGCATCATGGATAACTTTAATACAAATTCAACATTTATCAACACAACATCATGAAAATAATAGGAACTGATTAGAGTTAAGCTCAGTTGGCACGTGAGGCGCATGTGTTGGTTAGCTCACACATGAGGTGCACGTGTCTAACACTCCACTAAGAAGCTCTAACTGTTTTTTGCGCCATTTTCCTTTTAAATAGTTGTTGCTTCATTAATTGTAATTTTAGCTTTTGATAAACCATTTTCTCCTCTCAAATTCTCTCTGTTATTGATTGTAACAATCTGTAACAACCAAACTATCTCACATTGATACTTTCGACTTTCTATTCTTATTTCTTTGATAGTCCAAGTTCAGTGTAATCCATTAACGATCTTTATTGATCCTAATGGTGTCTATCAGTGGTATCATAGACCTTTCATGGTGAGGTCTTCTTGATTGTCTTCTCCGATTAAAATTCCGGCAAGAACTCCAGTTTTCTGGCGACTCTGTAATTCCGACTAACCAATTCAAGAATCAAGAATACCACACTGTATTCTGATTATAATCAACTGTGCTACACTGGTACATTGGTTATTCGTGTACTATCCGTTCAGAAACACGACTACTTGTCAAGTATTCATCGCGATCACAAGAACAGCACATTAGTGCTTAAATCCTCTGCTTTTGGTTGAATGATCAGTTTTGTTTGACTTGAAGGTAGCCAAGAAACGGTTAAGGTTGTTAGTTATTGCTCAACTGAAGGGTAGGGGTAACAACTAGTAACAGATTCAATCAAACAAGAAGAAATAGTACATGTGGCATGCAAGATTCATCAATGGCACCATCTACAAGAAATATGAACAATGGGGGTAAGGGAATTGATACAAATGTCAAGAATTATCTGGATCATGCATTGGATGAAATAAGGCAATCTTTGTTCAATCTTACAAACACCATCACGGCCATGAGTGCACACAACAATCAGATGACAAATCCTAGTATGGGTAGGCAAACAAATCAGTACAACAGGATGGCAAAATTGGAATTTCCAAGGTTTCAAAGAGATGATGTGCGAGGTTGGGTATTCAAGTGTGATCAGTTCTTCCTCATTGACAACACTCCAGTTGATGAGAAGGTAAAAATTTCATCTGTGCATTTAAGTGAAAAAGCTTTACTTTGGCATAGGCAATTTATACGAATTATTGGGGAAAATGTGGGTTGGGAGATGTATAATTATTCAAAGATTTGGGTCAATTAATGAAGATCCAATGGCTGCTCTAAAGAATGCAAAGTATGGAAAAAAATGCTAAGGAATACCAAGATTTGTTTGATGCACTTTTGTGTAGAGTAGACATAAGTCCAGAACATGCTTTGAGTTTGTATTTGGGAGGATTGCCATCTGAATTGGAAATGTCTATGAGAATGTTTAGACCCAGAACATTAGCTGATGCATACAAGTTGACATTTGACCAATTTGCAAGAAGCAACCTTAGAGGTAGTAAGGAAGAAGAGTAGGCCCTTGTTGTCCTCAAATATGGGAAGATTTGGGGTTAGTAATGGGGGAGGAGTGGTTAACAGACATCCCTTATTGCCTGCACCATCCACTAATAGTAATTGGAAGACTAACCCAAACACTCCATTAAAAACGCTAGTTAGGAGACAATTGACTCAAAAAGGATATGAGGAGAAGAGAGCAAAGAGTTTGTGTTTCTACTGTGATAAGAAATATACTCCAGGCCATAAATGTGAAGGTCAGTTGTTTAGCTTGGTTGTGTTAGCTGATCATGAGGAGGAGGAAGAGTTTGAGGATGCTCAATATGATTTGGTTATGTTGTAAACAGAAATTGTGCAACCACATATATCCTTAAATACTCTCAGTGGAGTAAGTTCCAACCAAACCTTAAGAGTCATTGGGTTATATAGTAACAAACATGAGTTGCATATCCTGGTGGACTCAGGATCTACTCATAACTTTCTAGATGTCAATTTGGCTAAGAGGCTAGGCCGCAACATCAGAAAGACTTGTCCCTTACCAGTTAGTGTTGCTGGAGGAAGACAATTACTCAGTTCTTATGAGTGTAAAGATTTTACATGGAAATTGAAAGGGGAGACTTTTGTGTCGGATGTTATGTTACTGCCTTTGGGAGGATGTGATATGGTATTGGGTATACAATGGCTTTCTTTATTGGGAAACATGAAGTGTAACTTTAAGGAACTCAGAATGGAATTCATATATATAATAAAAAGAAGGTTGTTTTGAGGGGTACTCCAAAGCCTACTATTCAGTGGTTAGATGGGAAGAAGCAACTACATATGATAAATGACACCCCACAGGCTCATATATGTATGATCTCTGTTTACCCAAACACTGGTCTTAACCTGATGAATATGGAAAACCTAGTGGGAGAGTCTGTTGTGAACCCTGAATTATTGAAAGTGGTGGAGGAATTTGATGATATGTTTGCAATACCAAAGGAACTACCACCAAAGAGGGCTCAGGATCATAGAATTCCACTGCTAGAAGGTGTGCCACCAGTCAATATAAGACCATATAGACACCCTCCAGTACAGAAAGATGCTATTGAAGCCATGGTCAAGGAACTGTTAGATGCAGGGGTCATCAAGCCTAGTCAAAGCCCTTTTGCTTCACCAATTGTAATGGTAAAGAAAAAGGGACATTCATGGAGGGATGTGCATTGATTATAGGCAACTCAACAGGCATACAGCCAAAGATAAATTCCCAATCCCTATCATTGATGAGCTTATAGATGAACTACATAGAGCAATGTTGTTTACTAAATTGGATTTGAGGTCTGGATACCATCAAATCAGGATGTTTGAAGATGATGTGGCTAAAACTGCTTTTAGAACTCATGAGCACCATTATGAGTTTTTGGTTATGCCTTTTGGGCTAACAAATGCACCCTCTACCTTCCAATCACTCATGAATGATGTGTTTAAAGAGTACTTAAGGAAGTTCACCCTGGTATTCTTTAATGATATTTTGATCTACTCAAACAGCCTAAAGAATCATGTGCAACACTTGACTGTGATCTTGCAAACACCATAAACTGTTTGCAAAAAGAAGTAAATATGTGTTTGGCACAAGTCATATGGAGTACTTGGGGCATATTATTTCTGCACAATGAGTGGCAATTGATCCATCCAAGATAATTGCAATGCAAAACTGGCATGTACCAACAAATGTTAAACAGTTGAGAGGGTTTCTTTGTATCACTGGGTATTACAGGAAGTTTATTAAGAGTTTTGCTACTTTGAGCAAGCCATTGACACAATTGTTGAAGAAGAATTCCTTTAAATGGTCTAATGAGGCGCACACTTTTTTTTTTGGCACTAAAAGCAGCTATGGTTAAGGCACCAGTACTATCCTTAACTGATTTTACTAAACCCTTTAAAGTTGAGACATATGCATCAGGTATGGGAATAGGAGCAGTCTTACAACAAAATGGCCATCCAATTGCTTACCTAAGTAAAGCCTTAGCTCCAAAACATCAAGCCCTTTCAACCTCTGAGAAGGAATTTCTAGCTGTGATGTTGGGCTTTAGAAAAGTGGAGGGTATTTACTGGACAGTCACTCATTATCAAGACTGATCATTACAGTTTGAAGTACCTCATTGGTTCAAAGGTGTAGTGTCATAGGTTTTTCGTTAATATATGCAAATTGTGCAGAACATTCTCACACCCGTATCTTACAGAGTCACACGTGTCACGTCACGTGTCATTGTTGTCTTCTCCGTTAGATGATCACCACATGAATCACCCACAACCGTCGGATATACGTCCACATATTACAATCCTAAATGCATCACTATAAATAAAAAATTTCTTGAAAAAATGGGTACTAATAACCAACTAAACACTTCGCAAGGTTTTTAGTCACTAAAATATATGATTCTTTTGTAAAGTTGTTTATTGTTTTATTTTTTGGAAATCAAGAGAAAGACACATGACTTCACATGGGAACTACATTTTCAAACATTAGTACTACGATAAAAGACAAGTAAATTTATCATTTTCTTAACCTAAATCAAGGTATTCATAGAATCTGTCGGAAATGAAGCATCATGTCTTAACTATCTTTTTCATCTTATTTTAGCCTTTTTTATTACTGTTATTACTTATTAGCAAGGTTGCAAAAATCGTGAATCGGTAGTCGGGCGGTCGACCCCCCTGTAGCTAATGTCGGTCAAGGCGGGATTAATCGGTGATTAATCGGATTGGCATTTTCGACAAGTTTTGGGTATTTCCGGCTAGATTTGGGTATTCTAGACAAGACTTTCCTTGAAAATCATCTTGTAATATACTCCGTATAAAAACATCAAATATAATTGATTAAAACTTGTTCAAGACAAGTTTTGGGTCTTTCCGACAAGATTTACAAGTTTCCGGAAAGTTTGACCATCGTTAACAGTCGCTAACCACCATTGACTGTTGTTGACCGATTTGTTTGACCCAATTACACGAATCGGCAAGGTTGGTGGCCCAGTAGCACCTAATCGGTGATTAATCGGCCTTGTAGGCCTTGTTTTGCAACACTGGTTATTAGTTCTTTTTCAGTCACGATTGCCTATAAAAAAATTCCCGTTTGACCATATGTTTATGATGCAAGAAGTGACCAATGCTTTCAAAATACATCTTTTCCGTTTAGAAAGTTAACAAATAGTACTCCATATAATTTACCTTGAAACATGTGAATTTAATTTTTGAGCATAAAGATCATTGACAATGTAATATCGAATTTATTTATTTCATTTTACTAAACGAGCAGCTCACCAGTCACAATACTTCTATTGTTACTAACACATATGCAATTCTAAAAAAAATGTTACTAACATAAGTGAATAAGGTGTACGTCTTCCGACTATCAAAAGTTGTGCATAAAATAATATTAATCCTGCCCGAAATAATTGTTTCTTATCTTGACATCATGAATGGCGTCTTATAGGACATTATTATTTAGACAACAAATCATGTAATGTTATAATTGTAAGAATTATGTCGGGAGTAATTGATCATAACATCATTTTTAAATTTCAAGGGGCGTGAGTGAGCCCAAAAATATTCAAGAAACTAATAAAAATACATTCAAGCAATGATGAATCAAGCATATAAAATTTCAAATCTAAAAATATATCATATACAACATGAATCATATTCATAACCATTTTCTTGATTATCAACCAAAAAAGAACAAAAGAACAAATGTTTAATGACTGGCTAGATAAGTACCAAAATACCCACGGTTTAGCCACAAACTGTGGAAAAAACGTGGGTATTTTGAACTATTAAGTAAACATTAAAAGAGTAAATAAGAAGATCAAACATTTGTTAGTTATGAAGAGGATCCGGACAACTTGGCACGATTCTTTTGTTTTCTTGAAAGCTTTTGTGAGGAAATCTGCCGAAGTACTTCCTATGAAGCTTAGCTTTTTTAACTGCATCGGAATATTGTGGTGGCGGCGGTGGTGATGGAGGTGATGGAGGTGATGGTGCTCTTATACTGCAATGGTCACCACTCAAAATCCATATTTGAAGCACTGAGAACATGATCAACGCGATTACTAAATAAACCTTCCGTTTTCCGGAGTCTGACATCTCCTTTGAAAACACACATAGAGAAAGTGGTTCTTTGATCAGTTAAATACTTGTGTTTTTGTTAGCTCAATCTTGTTTTCTTCAACCTTTGTCTTTCTCTTTGTCCTGGATGTTGTGTTGTTTTTTTAAGAAAGTTTAGTTTTAGTTTTTCATGCAAGAATGGGACCCCATTTGATATAGGAACAAAACTGACGATTATAAAAATCATGTATAGGTACAAGATGGTCAAGATTTAAGGATTTGTATATTGTTTATAAAAGAGTATTGTAGACACAGATTATTAGTGTCAGATTCTTTATACAGTAATTATTATCTATTCATTTTAGCATAGTTTTAAGTGATCTTTTCAATCCAAATATAGCAATTAACTCATATTCTGAATTAGCTTTTAACCAAATGAAGAAACAACATTTGGACAGTGAATGATATTTTTTGGACATTAAGTAATTCTGAAATATCTTTTAATCTATAGTCAGTTTATCACCAACAATTGCAATATACTTCAACAAATACTTTAGTCTTTAAGCTGCAAAACTAGATATATTGACTTCCAGTCAATAAACACGTATGTAGACATAAGTTCGATGCCAATCATCTTTTAATAAGATGGTTGAAAATTACTTTTTGCAATTTTGGGGGAAAAAACTTCGACTAACTCTTTCAAGTTCCAACCTTAGCTAACTATTCTTACTAGGGGTGAGCATGGTGCGGGTTTTGGCAAAAACCGAACCACATCCGCAATTGCGGTTTTTAAGAAATAAGAATCCACAACCGCGCGGTTTTGCGGGTTTGCGGATTCGCGGTTTTGCGGTTTTTGCGGTTTGGTTTTGCGGTTTTTAAAGTTTTTTTTAATTCTTTTTTTCTGTATATATTTATTATAGAATAAATATATCATAAGATTATATAATGAGTAGAAACATACATATATAAAATATTGGGTACTAGTATGAAATTATAAATCTCTACAATAATAAAAGTCAAATGAGATGAGAAATTTTTAAAATTTTGATGGTAAATTGATATAAAATATATAATAATTAACCAATAAAATACGTTTAAAATAACTAATTATGAAAATATAAACAAAGGTATTTAATCATACAAAAATTATGAAATTTAGTTGGTTTATTTAAAAATAAAAATAAAAATATATTTGAATATAACTTTGCGGTTTGGTGCGGTTTTTCGGTGGAAACCGAAACCGCACCGCAAAATGCGGTTTTTTTATTTTCAGGAACCGCACCGCGGTTTTTGTTGCGGTTTCGGTTTTTGTGGTGTGGGTTTTGCGGTTTTATGCGGGTTTGCGGTTTGTGGTGCGGTTTCTGCTCACCCCTAATTCTTACTCCAATATGTTGTTATAATTACCATTTTAAAGAGTGACTAGATTCAACCTTGAGTTGAGATTTAAGTGGTATATGTACCTTCACACGGTTAGATGCCACAGTTGTGAAGATATAATTGAAACGGAATTTCACCTCTTCTCTGAATGCAAATGGGTGTCGATACATGGGTTAATTGGTATATTCAGGTAGTGAAGCCTAAGTGAACAAGATTTCTCTAGCATCGCTGATGTGATCATTCTTGCGGACCACTCAAACCCGTCCTCATATACTCTCTTTGACTCAGCGGTTCAAACTTCCTTTTGGGTCTTATGGCGCTTTTAAATTAACTCTACTTTCCACAACAAAAGGCCTAAAAAAGAGCTTATCCTAAACTATATTAAGCTCATCTCTTTCTATCGGATCTCTAGTAGCCTTTTGTAATTTGGTTGAGTTGTTTAGCAACCCTCGAAATGCATTTTCTATTTCATTGTAATTTTCCCCTCCTTTAGCTTCTTACCTGGTCGTTAATAAAACTATTGCCGTTCAAGAAAATGGGCCACCGATGAAGCAAATTAAGGTAAAGGATCAGAAAAATCGTCTAGATAAGTACTTAAACTTGAACGATGGTTCTTCAAAAACTTGCATTGTGACTTAGGATGAAACTAAGTGACCAATCATCAAGTTCCAATCATTAAGCTCTCAAATTCTTGCTTAAATTCGATCATTCTATTTGTTGGTCATTTTGCATCACCAATGTGATTTAAGTGTAATGGATTGACTTAGGTGACCAATGTGTAATTGTGATAAATGTTCAACAAGTCGGGGTTGTGCGGAGTGCACATTTATATGACGTTATTATGATTATCATTCGGGGGCGAAGCCCCGAATGACGGGGGTTCGGGGGCAGCGCCCCTGGTAGCAGGGTCCAAGGAGCAGCGCCCCAAAGGTTATTTGTATTCCTCGGAAGCCCCCGCCCACATCAACATTCAATATTTCTTGGCCCACTATCGGCCAAACCACCTGGGCACTAGGCCGAATGTGAGTCTGGGGTCGAGAAAATAAAATTTCCGGTATTTTGCCCCTTAAATTCAACTGGTTGGTGGTTAATATAACTGTTTTGGCAGTTGTAACCGACAGTTAGTTATGGTTGGTCATATATTGATTATTCATTCTGATTCGTTTTCATAACAGAGAAAAACATATTCTCGTTTCTAAATCTGAGTTTTATCCGATTTAAGATTTCGATAGAACCATCGAAATACTTCAATCTGAAAGTGTTTACACGACTCTCAGATTACTGTGATCCAATTTTTCTAAAAAAGATTGAAGTATTATGTGATCATGACGAACGGAGAATCTGTGAAGGATATGACGAGCAAGTTCGATAAGTTGGCAAAGTTTGAAGGGCATGACTTTCGTCGCTGGCAAAAGAAGATGCACTTTCTTCTTACCACCCTGAAAGTTTTGTACGTTCTGAGTACACCCAGTCCCGAATGGGACGAGAATGAAACTTTGGATACGACCAGGAAGAGGATGAAGTGGGAGAACGACGACTACATATGTCGTGGTCACATTCTGAACGGTATGTCTGGTTCCCTATTTGATATCTATCAAAACGCTGAATCGGCAAAAGCACTATAGGAGTCCCAAGAATCCAAATACATGGCAGAAGATGCTTCTGCAAAGAAGTTTCTTGTGAGTAATTTTATGAATTACAAGATGGTTGATACCAGGCTGTCATGGAACAATATCATGAAATATTAAGGATTATGGGACAGTATACCCAACATAACTTGATGATGGATGAAGTCATCTCGGTTGCAGTTATCATTGATAAACTACCCCCCTTCCTGGAGAGAATTCAAACATGCTTTGAAACAAAAAAAATGAAGAGTTAAATTTGGTTCAAGTCATCTACGAATTGAGGAAGGATTAAGAAATCAGGAACTTGATAATAATCCTAAAGGAAAGAACCAAATTGGATCTTCTTCTGTTAACATGGTTGAAGGAGATGGAGCCAAAAATTCTAACAACAATAAGAACAAAAGAAAGTTCAAAAGTGGTGATGATAAATTTGCCAACAAGAAGGGTGCATTGACTTGTTGGAAATGTAACAAGCCTGGTCATAGGAAGAAGGAATGTCGCTAAAAAAAGGGCAATAATGGCGCTGGTCTAAGTGGGTCTAAGGATCCTGAAAAGCAACAAGGTTATAATTCTGATTTTGTACAGAATTTTGATAATGTTTTACATTATGTTTCTGTAATTTCTGATGCATTTTATATTCGGGATGATGAAGTAACTTGGTGGGTTGATTCGGGTGCAACTAGTCATGTTTGTAAGGATCTTCGTCGATTTCAAGTATGTAAATTGATTGAAGATGGATCATTTGTAAAGATGGGAAACATTGCAATTGAACCAATCAAAGGAATAGGGCGTGTTTTATTAACTTTCACTTTTGGAAAAACTTTATGTTTAGATAATGTATTGTATGTACCTGAGATTCGAAAGAATCTTGTTTATGAAATTGTGTTGAATAAGTGTGGCTACAAACAAGTGTTGGAAAGTGACAAGTATATCTTGTCAAGACATGGTTCATTTGTTGGATTTTGTTATGTATGTAATGGAATGATTAGATTAAATTTGAATTATCCTTTGTTTAATGCTTTTGCTTGTATTATTACTTCTAGTCATAGCAATAGTTTAAGCAAATCTAAATTATGGCATGCTAGACTAGGACATGTTCATTACAAGAGAATGAAAGATATGTCTAAAATGAGTTTAATACCTGCTTTTGACATGACACCTGAAAGTTTCAAGACTTGTATGTTAACAAAGATCACTAGACATCCATTTAAGAGTGTTAACCGGGAAAGCAAAGTATTAGATCTCATACATAGTGATTTATGTGATTTTCATGCCAATCCTTCACTAGGACATAATAAGTATGTTATTACTTTTATTGATGATGCTTCTAGATATTGTTATGTCTATCTATTGCATGCTAAACATGAAGCTCTAGATAAATTTAAATTTATAAACAAGAAGTAGAACTTCAAAGACAAGATTTGATAAAAGTATTGCGTACTGATAGAGGTGGTGAGTATTATGATTCAGTTTATTTCAATCAACTGGAATAATACATCAAACCACGGCTCCTTACACGCCACAGCAGAATGGTGTGGCTGAAAGAGAGAATAAGACTTTAAAGGAAATGGTGAATTCCATGTTATCCTATTCTGGACTAAGTGAAGGGTTTTGGGGTAAGGCTATGTTGACAACCTGTTATATTCTGAATAGAACTCCAAACAAAAATAGTAAACAAACACCTTATGAAATTTGGACCAAGAAGGTACCAAATTTGACTTATTTGAGGGTTTAGGGCTGTAGAGCGGTTGTAAGACTAACTGAACCAAAAATGAAAAATCTGGGTGAGAAAGGTATAGATTGTATCTTCATTGGGTATGCTGAGCATTCCAAGTGTTATAGGTTTTATGTTATAAAACCTAATGATTATGTGTCGGTGAACTCTATAATAGAGTCAAGGGATGCTATATTTGATGAAGAACGGTTTACGTCTATACCTAGACCAAGAGGTATGATTCAGCCATCTTCGAGTAAGATAGCTGAAGATGATGTTGAAGGTACTGATGATGTACCTGGTCCTTCTGTTCCTAGGAAAAGCACTAGAACAAGAAAAGCTAACTCTTTTGGGTCTGATTTTCAACTTTATTTAGTTGAAGGAACAAGATATGAGACTTTATCTCAACGTGAATATTGCTTCATTATTGATGAGTGTGTAAATACTCATCATTTTTGTACAATATAAACTGCAAAATCATCTGAAAACACTCAGAAACACATCAAAATGATCAAAATATCACAAATCAGTGTTTTATGTGTTTTAAATGCAAAAATATCAAAATCTGATGAAAAACATATCAAATTTGCAAAAATTGCAGTTTTAGTCCCCAAGTTTCTAAAATTGTCAAAAATAGTCCCTGAGTCAAAATTTCAAAAGAAAAATCACCAAAGGTCCTTTTAATGTCATAAGTTGTCAAATTTAGTCCTTTGGTGAAAAATATCAAAAGTTTGAGAAAATTACAAAAATGGTCCTCCAAGTTTGAAATTTGGCAGAAATGGCCCCTGGAAAATTGCAAAATGGCAAAATTGGTCCTTGTACTTTTTGAGAGTGTCACTTATGGTCCTTGGAGAAACTTTGCTTATTTGGCAGAAGTAGTCCCTTGAAATTCAGAATTTACAACTAAGGTCCCTAAGTTAATAAACCTTAAACCCAATTTTGGACCCTGCCATAGCTTTTGTGACCCCCTGTCATAATGTAATTTGAACCCCCCTTGATTAATAGCCTGTGGTCAAATCTCGGTCAAAACACCCACACACGCGCCAAGCCATCTCCTTTTTCACCTTCTTCTCTGCAAAAACACTGCAACACACAATGGCCTCTCCTCCAGCTCATTTCTCCACCCAACCTTATCACTCCAAACACAAGAATCCAAGGGACAATAAATTACACCCTCCCCTTACACTCAACCAATCCAACTGTCAAAATTCATTTTTCCCGCCAAAATGAAATGGAGGGCCAAGATGACTCCCAGTGATCCAATGGCCAAAAACACATCTGGGATTAGCTTAGAGAGAGAAAGAGAAGCAGTTGAGTATAAAAAGGAGGCAAGAGGAGAAGAGAAGGAGGAGTAGCTAGTTTTTCATTTTTTTCCTTTAATGTCGGTTTTTCTTTAAAATGTATTAGTTTAAATAAAATGTTGTAGTTTAAGCTCTTATGTATCACAATCAAGTTAAAAACATCTTTGCAAGTGTGCTTTTGGGTTATCAATTCAAGTTTTTACAAGTTTCTGGTTTCTTAATTACTGTTGCAAACTTCAGTTTCATTCTCTTAGTGACAAGCTTCTATTAGCTTCTTTGAAAGCTCAAACAAGTTTAGTTAAGCTTATCATAGTCTTTGATAAGCTTGTGATTCATTCTCAAATAATTTTGTAAAACAGTCAACAATAGTCAACTGTACAAGCAAGACAGGTTTGGAATTGGATTTTGGTGATGCAGAAGTTGGTATGGGTTGTATTAGACTAGGATAAATTAGCATTTGGTTGGGTTTTGGCCGCAACAACAATTGGAACCTTGTGAGTTTATGTTTCACTTTTCAAGTTAAATCCATTTTGCATTTTATGCTTAACGTATATCCGAGGTTACCATTAGTTTTAATGTGTTCCTATAGTTGTATCATGATCATGTAATCTCAGTATGATCAATAATATATGATAATCTAGTAGTTAGCTTCTTTATATTTTCAAATCAGTTGTATTAAGGGGTGTTTGGTTTGGCTGCACTATCTGTCTTAAGGGCCTAATCAGTAGTTAGAATCAGTTGGGTTGTTTCTCTTAAGTCAATTGAGACTCATTTGAGTCAATTACCTGTGTCTACAAGCCAAAAGTCAAAAATCCATCTCATTGGTCCTTAGCAGCTTACTGTTGAGATTTTTACAAGATCATAAGCTCATTTTGTGTGTTAAATTCATAGGTCAAGCTTGTAGTAGCTTTATTTCATACATTAACATCATATTCAATCCAAAAATCAAGCTCAAAGTTGGCAAAAGTCAACTTTTCAGTTTTATTAAGAAAGTCAAAATGACAAAATGTCAGTTTTGGCCAACATAGGTTGATTTTTCTTGAGCTCAGTTCTGAACCAATCCAAGTGAATCTTGTGGTTTTAGAAACTCCTCTTGGTCTACTTTCTTTTTGTCATTTTTGTGTAATTTTGTTTAATTTTTATAAGCCCCTAATTAGCTTGTTAAATTGGTACCAAATCCCCTGTGCAGGGCATCAGGTCTGCACAGGGGTTACACAGATTTTGCAGATCTTGTATTTGGCTCATTAGAGCTCCTCAAGGTCTGTCCTTGGGGTTTTGCATAGCTACCCAGGTCTAGGTGAGATTCCATCTTTTGCTCTTTAGTTCCTAGCTTATTTGAATGCTTATTCTTCTGCCTAAACATGTCCCCTCACAACTGATTTCTGCACAAATCTCATAAACTCAAATCTGTTGTAGTTGCTTATCAGTGGTTTAGGCCAGTTGATTCTTGTTGCATTTCAGTTACTTTAGCATACTTAAGCTCCTGTTTTGGTTTGGTGTCTTTTGGATCTCATTTGCTTATTCAAGTGCTTATTCCAATAAGCACTTGCTCATCAGTTGCTTATTTCTCCAAATAAGCCACTGTTTTTCCAATTTTCCTTGCTTCCTCATATTATTTTAGAGTTTCCCTGAAATTTTCAGATTTTTCCAAGTTCATTTGCTATTTTTCTTAATTTAAATTAGTTTTTAAGCATTTTTAAATAGTATTTAATATAAAAAATTAAGAAAAGGTTCAAAAAAAATAAATTTTCAATTTTCTTAAGTTTAGATAAATATAAAAAGCCAAAAAGTATTTTTCCATATTTTTCTTAGTTAAATTTGTATTTTTAAATATTTTAATTAGTTTTTAATAGTTTAAAATTCCTAGAAAATAGAAAAATAATCATAAAATTACAAAAATAGTTTTGAAAATTCTAGTTTGTTATTTTAGACTTTTCTAAGTCTTAATTTTATTTTTCTAGCTTTATTTCCTAATTTCTTGTGTTTTAGGTAATTATTAAATAGTTAAAAATAGTTTTTAATTAATAATAATTAATTAATTAGTTATAAAAATAATTTTCTTTTTCTAAAAATTTTCTTTTATCATTAGGATTGTAAAAATGTATTTTTCATATTTTTAGGATTTATATTGTATAAGTTTCACGTTTTTATTTGTACGTTTACGTAATTTTATTTTAAACGTAAGTTTTTAGTTTTAAGTTTTAAACGTTCATCATTTTAAATATAGTGATAGCGTTTATTTAATAGATTTTATCTTTTTAGTTTCCTTTAATTTGCATTTAAGCCGTTTTATTTGTTGGCTTTTCCTGTAGTTATAATCATAACCAAATCCTTTTTCCGTTCAAATTCCTAGATCACTAAACGTTTGATAATCCATTGCACAACTCGCTGGGAAATAACGACCCGGGGAAACACTATACTCCTCAGATCTTCATTGCATTTGTTTCTGAACTGTTTTAAGGTCATTACGGTTGGTCATTCACAAGTGACGGTTTGTGACTAGACTTGGCGGTTTTGCAGATCAAATTTTTGGCGCGCCGGGAGTTGTCTAATTATCTTCCGTCTAGCAGATTAGTGATTTGGATATTCATTCCTTGTTTATACCATCTGTATGTGTTTATATTCTCTTTAAAAAATCAAAAACCCAAAAGATTTTTCTTTCTTATTTTTACAAAATGTTTATCCAAAAATCCAAAAAGATTCTTCTTATCCCTGTTATCTGTTTGATTCTTTCTCTCGTATCCTCTAAACGTTTAATTCTATCTTACTGATCCTCTTTGTGTTTAATTCTGATGGAATCATCGATTCCTTGTGTCGGTTGTGGAGCACCGCTTTTCGGTTTCCGTCGTATGCGGTGTACGTACGACGATGCGGTAATGACATTCATAACGGAAGTTGTTTGTTTTGCGGTTCGAGGAATTCATGTTCTTATGATCAAAAATTTTTCAATGAGCCGAAAAATTTCTCCGACTACCCACCCCAACCCCAAAATTTTTCGTTCAATCTGCAGTATTGCTATGGTTGTGGGGATCCGTTAGTTGATTTTCGATGTCAACGATGTTCTTGCGAGAGGTGTGGAAATGATCTTACGGATGGATTTTGTTCGTTTTGTGCTTCGAAAGCTGAAAACTCATGCACTTATCCGAACTTTTCCAATTATCCTCAAAACGATTTTAGCCACCCTCTCTATTCATTTGAGCAAGAACCGTGCTATCAAAGTTTTAATGACACATCGTTTCAGAATGTACCGAATTGTTCTTGCACAAATTGTGGAGGTCCTCTTCAATGTCAACCGTGGAATCAAAATTACTATACTTCCGGTTTTGACAATTTCCAACCTCCACAGCACCATACGGTTCAAACTCCACCTGAGCCGTTGTCTCAAGAAATCTCCCATGATTTTGAAACCGCAATAAAAACACTTGAGGATATGATGAGTAATTTTAAGAATCAAGTGAGTGGTGAAAAAACCATAGGAGAACTCAAGCTAGCCAAGAGCGAGAGGCCCGCCAATCAAGGGAAGAATTATTAGCCCTAGAGCATGCAGCTCTAAGGCGTTCCCAATTTCTTAAGGCAACTCTATATGATGATGACGAGGAGGGTTTTTATCCTTTTAGAAATAATATTTCTCAACCTCCTCAGTCGGTTGATATCCCAGCAGTTGAGATTGCATCTCAAACAACTGCTATCACACCCAGCTCCACTCACTCTGAACATGGGGGACGAGCATCTTGACACTGTTCTGAAAAGGAATCGGACGACTTCATAAAGTCTAGTGTTGAGAACCTTGTCCCACTCCCGAGAGAGTCACAGGAATTTCGATCATATGTGTGATTCTTCTTCCCCTCTTGAGTGTTCAAATGATCATTTGGAAACTTTCTCCGATTTTAGCAATGATTGTGCTTCCCATGGAGACATTGAGTACGTTGAGGCATCACTCCCACATCGATCCTCTTCTTGAGGAGTTCACCGATGAACTCACTCACATCATCCACTTTCATCGAAAGTGACGATGATCTCTTTGATTTCAAAGCCGATCTAGGAGAGATTGAAAGTCTCCTTTATAATGATCGTTCACTCACTTCTTATCCCAACAATCCAATCGAGAATGTTGATCACTTTGTTCCCGAAACATTCAAAGCTACTTTCACCAATCCTCTATTTGAATTCGACTCTGAATTCACTTCAATTTCTGAGAATCCACTCTTTGATACTCAGATTGAGGATAGTGATGAGTGCACAATGGAACAAGAGTTCACAATTTCACATCATGTGAATGATTCTCTTCATGAGGAGTTCGCCGGTGAACTCGCTCATATCATGACTCCGCCAGAGTATGATTGCTTGGATGGCAAAAATCATGATCGGGGGGAAAAGTTCTCAATCATGAGAGTTTGTATTTTCATGACAAATTTTCCAACCCTCCCAACCGAGATGCCTTCCAACCCAAGGAGCTCAACCAACAAAATCCAAATAAGTGCAACTGCACTTAATTCCGAGGAAGAAGATCTAGTTATGATTGTTATCATGATCTTCCTTCTTTTCTTCACCTACTCGGTGACTTCCTCTCTTCTTCACTCCTTCGGGAATGAAGACACTATTTTTGACCCCGGCATTTTCATTTATCATTTGTGAGCGGGTCTTTCTCTCAGATATCTCGTCGGGTGTGGAACTTTCGCGTGCTTCAATGTTTATCCAAACATCTTGAATGAAAGTCCGATGGAGATTGTTTCTTCCACTTTGCTTCCCCATGAACCAATTAATTCGAGGTCGAGTCAAGCTAGCGACTTCGGTAATCAAAAAATAGCATGCCATATGGGTTTTCACCCATATTTCTGACTTCTTTCTACTTTCTACCACCCTAGTGTGAGGGAGTTGCCCCACATGTTTTCAAAAAAAAATCTTTCAAATAAATGGCGTAGTAGTATTTCCCTTTTACGTTCTTTGTTTGGCATAACCGCCGGTACTTTGAATATTGAGGGCAATATTCATTTCTAAGTGTGGTGGGGAATTCTCACGAATTTCATATATTATCTACCCAATTCCCCCGTTTTGGCCAAAATTTTTTTTGGAGTAAGTGTTTACACTTACTCATTTGGTTATCGTCCGCCATGTCAGTAAGACTAAAGGATTGGCTAATCCACGAGCAAACGGCTCTTGGTAAAGATTTCTCAAATCCGTTTATATGGCTTGCAATTTGCCCAAAATTGTATGGTATTCAACTCACCATATCCTAAAAAGTGAAGAGTTGGCTAGCCCGCAAGATTATGGCTTGTGGTAAAGGCCGTGGAAAATCCATAATTGGTAATCAGCTCACCAAAGATAATATTGATAATTTATCTAAGAGTTGGCTAGTCCATAAGGGTACGGCTTCTGGTAAAGACAAAATCAAATCCGTTGAAAGCCGGTGGTTTGCTCAAAATCACATGGTTATCAGTGTACCATGGTTCTTACTTGAACTAAAACATTTGGCTACTCCAGCAGTAATGGCTTTTGGTAAAGAGATTAAAATCCATTATGTTTTCTCAAATCATTGCTAGGGACTAGCAATATCTCAATGTGGGGGATTGATGAGTGTGTAAATACTCATCATTTTTGTACAATATAAACTGCAAAATCATCTGAAAACACTCAGTAACACATCAAAATGATCAAAATATCACAAATCAGTGTTTTATGTGTTTTAAATGCAAAAATATCAAAATCGGATGAAAAACATATCAAATTTGCAAAATTGCAGTTTAGTCCCCAAGTTTCTAAAATTGTCAAAAATAGTCCACTGAGTCAAAATTTAAAAGAAAAATCACCAAAGGTCCTTTTAATGTCATAAGTTGTCAAATTTAGTCCTTTGGTGAAAAATATCAAAAGTTTGAGAAAATTACAAAAATGGTCCTCCAAGTTTGAAATTTGGCAGAAATGGCCCCTGGAAAATTGCAAAATGGCAAAATTGGTCCTTGTACTTTTTGAGAGTGTCACTTATGGTCCTTGGAGAAACTTTGCTTATTTGGCAGAAGTAGTCCCTTGAAATTCAGAATTTACAACTAAGGTCCCTAAGTTAATAAACCTTAAACCCAATTTTGGACCCTGCCATAGCTATTGGACCCCTGTCATAATGTAATTTGAACCCCCCTTGATTAATAGCCTGTGGTCAAATCTCGGTCAAAACACCCACACACGCGCCAAGCCATCTCCTTTTTCACCTTCTTCTCTGCAAAAACACTGCAACACACAATGGCCTCTCCTCCAGCTCATTTCTCCACCCAACCTTATCACTCCAAACACAAGAATCCAAGGGACAATAAATTACACCCTCCCCTTACACTCAACCAATCCAACTGTCAAAATTCATTTTTCCCGCCAAAATGAAATGGAGGGCCAAGATGACTCCCAGTGATCCAATGGCCAAAAACACATCTGGGATTAGCTTAGAGAGAGAAAGAGAAGCAGTTGAGTATAAAAAGGAGGCTAGAGGAGAAGAGAAGGGGGTAGCTAGTTTTTCATTTTTTCCTTTAATGTCGGTTTTTCTTTAAAATGTATTAGTTTAAATAAAATGTTGTAGTTTAAGCTCTTATGTATCACAATCAAGTTAAAAACATCTTTGCAAGTGTGCTTTTGGGTTATCAATTCAAGTTTTTACAAGTTTCTGGTTTCTTAATTATCATTGCAAACTTAGGTTTCATTCTCTTAGTGACAAGCTTCTATTAGCTTCTTTGAAAGCTCAAACAAGTTTAGTTAAGCTTATCATAGTCTTTGATAAGCTTGTGATTCATTCTCAAATAATTTTGTAAAACAGTCAACAATAGTCAACTGCACAAGCAAGACAGTTTGGAATTGGATTTTGGTGATGCAGAGTTGGTAATGGGTTGTATTAGACTAGGATAAATTAGCATTTGGTTGGGTTTTGGCCTGCAACAACAGCTGGAACCTTGTGAGTTTATGTTTCACTTTTCAAGTTAAATCCATTTTGCATTTTATGCTTAACTGTATATCTGAGGTTACCATTAGTTTTAATGTGTTCCTATAGTTGTATCATGATCATGTAATCTCAGTATGATCAATAATATATGATAATCTAGTAGTTAGCTTCTTTATATTTTCAAATCAGTTGTATTAAGGGGTGTTTGGTTTGGCTGCACTATCTGTCTTAAGGGCCTAATCAGTAGTTAGAATCAGTTGGGTTGTTTCTCTTAAGTCAATTGAGACTCATTTGAGTCAATTACTTGTGTCTACAAGCCAAAAGTCAAAAATCCATCTCATTGGTCCTTAGCACTTCATTGTTGAGATTTTTACAAGATCATAAGCTCATTTTGTGTGTTAAATTCATAGGTCAAGCTTGTAGTAGCTTTATTTCATACATTAACATCATATTCAATCCAAAAATCAAGCTCAAAGTTGGCAAAAGTCAACTTTTCAGTTTTATTAAGAAAGTCAAAATGACAAAATGTTAGTTTTGGCCAACATAGGTTGATTTTTCTTGAGCTCATTGAACCAATCCAAGTGAATCTTGTGGTTTTAGAAACTCCTCTTGGTCTACTTTCTTTTTGTCATTTTTGTGTAATTTTGTTTAATTTTTATAAGCCCCTAATTAGCTTGTTAAATTGGTACAAATCCCTGTGCAGGGCATCAGTGCCTGCAGGGGTTACAGATTTTGCAGATCTTGTATTTGGCTCATTAGAGCTCCTCAAGGTCTGTCCTTGGGGTTTTGCATAGCTACCCAGGTCTAGGTGAGATTCCATCTTTTGCTCTTTAGTTCCTAGCTTATTTGAATGCTTATTCTTCGCTAAACATGTCCCTCACAACTGATTTCTGCACAAATCTCATAAACTCAAATCTGTTGTAGTTGCTTATCAGTGGTTTAGGCCAGTTGATTCTTGTTGCATTTCAGTTACTTTAGCATACTTAAGCTCCTGTTTTGGTTTGGTGTCTTTTGGATCTCATTTGCTTATTCAAGTGCTTATTCCAATAAGCACTTGCTCATCAGTTGCTTATTTCTCCAAATAAGCCACTGTTTTTCCAATTTTCCTTGCTTCCTCATATTATTTTAGAGTTTCCCTGAAATTTTCAGATTTTTCCAAGTTCATTTGCTATTTTTCTTAATTTAAATTAGTTTTTAAGCATTTTTAAATAGTATTTAATATAAAAAATTAAGAAAAGGTTCAAAAAAATAATTTTTCAATTTTCTTAAGTTTAGATAAATATAAAAAGCCAAAAAAGTATTTTTCCATATTTTTCTTAGTTAAATTTGTATTTTTAAATATTTTAATTAGTTTTTAATAGTTTAAAATTCCTAGAAAATAGAAAAATAATCATAAAATTACAAAAATAGTTTTGAAAATTCTAGTTTGTTATTTTAGACTTTTCTAAGTCTTAATTTTATTTTTCTAGCTTTATTTCCTAATTTCTTGTGTTTTAGGTAATTATTAAATAGTTAAAAATAGTTTTTAATTAATAATAATTAATTAATTAGTTATAAAAATAATTTTCTTTTTCTAAAAATTTTCTTTTATCATTAGGATTGTAAAAATGTATTTTTCATATTTTTAGGATTTATATTGTATAAGTTTCACGTTTTTATTTGTACGTTTACGTAATTTTATTTTAAACGTAAGTTTTTAGTTTTAAGTTTTAAACGTTCATCATTTTAAATATAGTGATAGCGTTTATTTAATAGATTTTATCTTTTTAGTTTCCTTTAATTTGCATTTAAGCCGTTTTTATTTGTTGGCTTTTCCTGTAGTTATAATCATAACCAAATCCTTTTTCCGTTCAAATTCCTCGATCACTAAACGTTTGATAATCCATTGCACAACTCGCTGGGACATAACGACCCGGGGAAACACTATACTCCTCAGATCTTCATTGCATTTGTGTCTGAACTGTTTTAAGGCTGTTACGGCTGGTCATTCACAAGTGACCAGTTTGTGCGACTAGACTTGACGGTTTTGCGCAGATCAATTATTGAGGAGGATCCAAGGAACTTGAGTGAAGCAATGGCTTCTAGGAATGTTGCTTTCTGGAAAGAAGCAATTCAAAGTGAGATTGATTCCATCATGCAGAATGATACTTGGGAAGTCACTGATTTGCCTCCTGGATGCAAAGCATTGGGAAGTAAATGGATCCTTAAAAGGAAGATGAAAGTGATGGAAGCATAGATAAATATAAAGCCAGATTGGTTATCCAAGGCTTTAGACAAAAGGTGTCACACCCCCAAAATACCTGTTTTGCAGCGGAATGGAATTCCTGGGGGATGACTGCCATAGCATCACAGTTACAGTTATATTGAACGACCTAAAGTGTCGTTTGAAAAGCACATCGTTTGATATAACAAAACATTCAGAGTTTACAAAAGATAGGTCCCAAAAGGTAGTCAACATTTGCGGAAATAAGTTTGTTACAAACCAAACGATGTTTTAAAGTGCCATAATATACAAGTGAGACGCGTCATCACCGCGACTCTATGATAAGTCCTTATGCATTCCATGAAGTATATGCCTTAGATACCTGAAAATACATTGCTAAAACGGTCAACAATAATGTTGGTGAGAAATCATAGGTTTAAGAAAATGTTTTATACGACTACCACAAGTATAAGTCATGTATGACAAATATGTCACATAAAAATGATACAATTGCTATAAGCACATGACACCGAAGCTAGACTAATCATGATGTTCGCCCCAACAGAGTGTTTGCCAAACAACTCTCATTCTGATATTAAATGAAATACATCCGTTTGACCAGTTGGAACCACCAACCCGGATGGAGGAGTCACCCTCAATAGATCTATTCACTCACCCTCGCTTACTCCGTAATTAACGGTTCATGATAATGAAATGGGGACATTCAATTGGCAATGAGGTAACTTAAGCAATGTAAATAAATTTGATATACTTGGGCTCGTAATAAAATGTTGTGCAATGTATTCTCCCGCGTAGGTTTGAAATGAAATATAAACTTGAAAGACGGGGCTATGAAAACTCACTTGATACAATGATTATGATGGCAAACGTGGATACACTGAAATGAGGCGCAATCTCTAACTGCGACCTATTATGAATGATATGACCTAATATAAGTCATGATTTAATGTTGTGCATGCAAACTCATATGATATCCATACCACTTGTGCATTTGAAAATAAAGTTTATCGCCGAAAAATAAGTTTATAACGTCTTGTCAATATATAAAATACTTTTTGCTTAAATATGTTGAAACAACATCCCATGATAATCGTTTAGAAATAGAACAAGAATTTATAGTTTTTCGCCGCAAAATAATATACTTTGACAACTCATAAAAATGACTAAGTAACCTTGCGAAGCTTAGTCCCAAAATGATGAATATTAAATGTTAGTGTTGAAGAATATAGTTGTGATCGTCGTAATTCAAATACGTATATCTTGAGCGTTATAGGTCCGTTTTCTACGATTTATATATCCTCGGTTTCGTGTTAATGTATACTAATATATTTTTGATAAATCGACTCATTTAGATTATGTTTAAAACTCGATTTTGCCCCTTGAAAAATCCTTGACAGCTTACATTATTTCAGAAAATTAGTTTTCGTCGCTAAACTTGAAATAAACGTATCTTTTTCGTTATAAACCCGTTTTAACCCGTCATCGACCACGGTTTCGTTTTAAAGTTTATTTTCTGAAAATATAAACCAAAATAATCCATGACCTGCTGAAATTTCCAGATTTTATAAAAATGGACAGACCTCAATTATTTGTTGTCGAAAATGATTTTTCTAGTTCAAAGCTTGTACTAAACCATTCCAATCAACACCAAAACTATTCTAAACCTACCATACACCTTCTTAGGGTGTCATGGGTTCCTAAAATTCATCAACAATGATAGGTTTCATGGGAATAATTATAGGATAGTTAATACTCATTATAAGTAGAAAAACAAGTAAAAAGTGGTATGAATACATATAATACTTGCATATTTTTGTACTAGATTAATAAAATAGATCAAGTATGATTATGAAAGAGTAGTAAAAATTATGAGAAGCTTACTAGTAGTATGATGAGGTTTAAGTAACTAGGTACTTAATAACTTCTTGGTTTTTATTTCAAAACCTAATATAGAAGTATACTAGAGTTGTGTAATCACTTGATCTTGAAAAATCTTTGGTTTTCTCCTCTAGTTCTTGCTTGGCTGATCATTAACAAAAAAGGAGAGGGTTTCTAGCTTTTTTTTCACCTTTTAGTATGTGTAAGTTATGTATTCTTGATTTGTATATTATTAGTATATTACAAATATCTAGCCACAAATGAGTATGTGTACATATCTAGTCAAGATTTTTAGTGAAATGGATGACTAAGGGGGGGTGGTCGGCAAGGGCATAATGGGAAAATAGGTGGTGTATTTTTGATGACTAATGGTATTTAAAGTTAAGTATAAAGTATATTTTGTAAATGTAATTAATTATTTAGTGTAGCGTTAGGTAGAAATTGATTTTAACGGAACAAAATAAAATATATCGAAGTCATAAAAATTATAAAAATACATTTTTCGTAAGTATCGGGTGAATAAATAATTATCGAATATAATTTACGAAAACCGTCGTAAATATATATATAACAATTTATATACCAAAATAAATTCAAAACATCGGGTAAACTTATAATATGATTTTTATAGATTTAAAATGAGTATAAAAAAATATCAGGTTAATTGTTGGAAGTGTCGGATCAATTATTCAAAATAAATGATCGTGCGATAGCGTTTACTTAATAAATAAATATACGTTAATGAAAATATGCAAACCCTTGCATGAACTAATATGAAAATAATGTTACTGATGATATGTAGACAACCTCTAGTCTATATGTAATGTTCTCAATGATGTTTCATGAATACGCAGCTTAACCCTTACGGTTACGCGAATTTGATACTCGTAAACCTAGTTTACGAAAAATGATGAATAGTGAATCATGAATAGTGATTTTTCTCCATGAATGAATAGTGTTTTTTGAATAGTAAAATTTTAAAATAACCTCTCAAAGTCGCAAACTGACTTCAAAAACGATGAATAGTAAAATGATAAATAGTAACCAGTGAATAGTAAATTCCCGAGATGAATAGTAAATTTGAGAAATGACCTGAAATTACGATTTGTCACATTCGCCCACCCCAAAAGGAATTCAGTCCTTGAATTCAGTCCATGTTGGTTTCTACGGTGTTATTTGTGAAAAGGTGATGATATTTGAGTCGCATTTGGTCTTCCCGTTCCCAAGTAAACTCGGGACCTCTTCGAGAATTCTAGCGAACTTTCACGATAGGGATTCAACTCTGCTTCAACTGTTTGACCTCTCGGTCCATGATTTCTGCTGGTTCCTCCACGAAATTGAGTTTATCGGCGAGTTGAATTTCTTCTAAGGGAATTACGAGTGATTCATCCGAAAGAAACTTCTTGAGGTTTGAAACGTGAAATGTGTTATGTACATGGCTGAGTTCCGACGAAAGCTCGAGTCGATATGCTACGGTGGGCTACTTGAATTTTAAATGGCCCAATGTACCTCGGGTTCAACTTCCCCGTTTCGAATCGTATGACGCCTTTCCAAGGCGATACTTTCAACATAACCCTGTCGCCAACTTGAAATTCTAATGGTTTGCGTCGTACGTCAGCGTAACTTTTCTGTCGGCTTCGCGCTTCGAGTCTATCTCGGATCCGAGTTATCTTTTCGTTGTCTCACGAACCATGTGCGGACCAATGAGTTGTGCATCACCAACCTCGGCCCAACAGACAGGTGATGGGCACTTTCGACCATAGAGTGCCTCGAATGGTCTGCAGCTTTATGCCGGTGTGATAACTATTATTGTAAGAGAATTCGATCAATGGCAAATGGTTAGCCCAACCATTTCCAAAATCAATCACACATTCTCTGAGCATATCTTCTAATGCTAATCGTTTCTTTCGCTCTCGACCATCGGTCGAGGATGATAGGCAGTGCTTATCTCTAATCGGGTTCCAAATGCATCTTGTAATGATTTCCAGAAGTTTGAGGTGAATCGACTATTTCTGTCGGAAATAATGGAAATTGGTGCACCGTGCCTTGAGACTATTTCCTTGACATAAAGTCTAGTAAGTTGCTCCACGGAGTAAGTCTCTCTGATCGGTATGAAATGGGCTGATTTGGTAAGACGATCAACAATTACCCAAATAGCGTGAAGCTGATGTCTTAGGGAGTTTAGTGATGAAATCCATTGTAATGCGTTCCTATTTCCATTGGGGAATTTCGGTTTTGAATAAGTAATCCGAAGGTTTCGGTATTCACTTTTACCTTAGAGCAAGTAAGGCATTTGCTAACATAATGGCAATTTCTACTTTCATATTCAGCCACCAATAAAGCTTCTTGAGATCCTGATACATCTTATTAGAACCTGGGTGAATAGAATACTTGACTGTGTGACTCATGCATAATCAACTCTCGTTATCCGCCATAAAGTGGTACCCAATTCTATCCTTGAAGCATAATACCCGCTGCGATCTCTTTACATTCTCGGGCATCCCATAGAGTTTTTCACTTGGTCGATTTTCCTCCTTGAGTGCCTCGATCTGAGCCTCGAGGATTTTTTATGGTAGAGGTGAACTAATCGTCATTGCTAATGATCTAACTCTCAAAGGCTTATGTCTTTCTTTCCGGCTAAGAGCATCTGCCACGACATTGGCTTTCCCTGGGTGATATTTAATTTCACAGTCGTAATCGCTAAGTAATTCCAACCAACGACGTTGCCTCATGTCAAGTTCCTTCTGATCAAGTATATATTGCAAAATCTTGTGGTCTGTAAACACTGTACACTTAGTTCCGTAGAGGTAGTGCCTCCAAATCTTAAGTGCAAAAACTACAGCTCCCAACTCAAGATCATGAGTAGAGTAATTCTTCTCATGAACCTTAAGTTGTCGAGAAGCATAAGCTATCACTTTATCGCTCAATTAACACAACTCAAGTCCTTTGTGTGAAGCATCACAAAGATACAACGAAGTTTTCGATTCCTTGGTAGTGCCAAAATTGCGCGCCGCAAAGCTTTTGCTTCAATAACGAAAGGCATATTCTTGTTTCTTTCCCCACTCGCATTTCCGGTTCTTCTGTTGTCAACTTGGTCAAAGCTTTAGCTATCTTTTAAAAACCTTCAATGAATCTTCTGTAATATCCGGCAAGTCCTAAAAATGTGGATCTCTCAGAGGATTTTTGGGGTAGCCCAATCTCTTCTGACCTCGATCTTTGCAGGGTCAACCTGTAATCCTTGGCTATCAATTACATGACCAAGAAATTGTACTTTTTGGTTCCAAAAATCACATTTCGAAAATTTGGCATACAATCTCTCCTTCTTGAGTAGTCCTAAGATCGTTCTGAGGTGCCCTTCGTGCTTGATTGGTGCTAAACCGTCAAGTTATCTCACACAAGCTAGCCACTTGTGAATGGCTAACCGTAAGAAACTTAAAACAGTTCAAACACTAATGCAATTAAGATCAGGAGAATATAATGAATTCCCGGGTCGTTAAGTCCCACGGAGACTCAATGGTGTATCAAAACTTATTCAGATGATAGAATGATCACTAAGGATAGTGATCAATGGGATTTGGGTTGGAAATTACACTACTGATTGAATGGAAAGATATTTGGACACAGAATTGGAAAGCACAACAATCAGAAATAACATTAGTCGTAATAATACGTCACGTTTAAAAACTACGTAACGTCAAAATTAAAATGAGATCTAAGAAATAAAAGACCTAAAAATATGAAAATGACATTTTTAGAATCCTAAAAATAAAAGAAAATTATTAGAAAAAGGAAAATTATTTTTATAACTATTTATTTAATTATTATTAATTAAAAACTATTTTAACTATTTGAAAATAACCTAAAATAGAAGAAAATACAAAATAAGGCTAGAAAAATAAAATTATGATTGAGAAAAATCTAAAATATTATAAAACTAATTTTAAAACAATAAATATATTTTTTACACTTTTTATATATTTATTACTAATTAATTACTATTTAAATTACACTTAAATTCAAGAAAATATAAAATAAACCTGGAAAAATGAAATTTGAACTTGGAAAAATCTAAAATATGATAAAACTAATTTTAAAACTGAAAAGATATTTTTTATGCTTTTTAATTATTTATTACTAATTATTTAATACTTTTAACTGTTTAAAATTATAATAAATACTAAAAACGATTAGGAAAATTATGAAACGTTTTCTAAAATAACTTAAGGTGACAGAAAACTAAGAAAAATATAAAAACTAGATTTGCTTAATAATAATATGAAAAGAAAAATCAAAAAACTATTAAATAAACGCTATCACTATATTTAAATTGATGTTTTTCTGGTTTTCTTTTTGAAAACTACTTAACTATTGATTATAAGCTACTTTTACAAAGACAAAAATTTTACAAATAAAAAATAAGCTATTTGAGAGCTTATTATCCCAACAGTGGGCTAAAGAGCTTATTTGATGTAATAAGCTCAAACAAGCTTACAGATTGGAAACAAAGGTGGAATAAGATTCAAGCAAGCTAGATAAACAGAAATGAAGCTAGAAAGAACAATTACAAACACTAATAAGCTACTAAAAAGAAAAATAAGCACTTGGCTTTATGCTTTCTAAGACAGAAATGGGACAAGGATTAGGCTTATTGCAGCCCTACCAAACAAGCTTCAAAATGAAAAACCAAACTTGAGACCTCAAGATGGCTAGGTTGGCTTTCCAAAGAACCAAGGATCACAAGCTGAGGCCAACTAATAAGCTACTTGTGAGCTTATGAAGATGGTACCACTCACTTGCCTGGGGCACCATTTGAACAAGGGTCCAAAAGAAATAAGAAAATAAGCACTTAAAAAGCTGATTAAAGGAAAACTAGTATTTTTCTAATTAAGTTTAGCAACTAAACTTTGATAACCCAAAAGCTTTTAAGCTAAATCTTACTATTAAACACACAGTGAAATTATCTTTTTTATTCAAAAACGACCAAATGAAGATTTTGACTTTTTATAAAAACCAACAGAGTTGACTAAAATGAACTTTTGATCACTACTACTTACTGATTATGTTGTTTTAAGGTGTAATAAGACTGATTTGAGCAATATAAACAACTTATGAACACAGAATCATGATCATGGATCATGAAGATCAACAGCTTAGTCACAAGATTTGATCAAAAGCTCATTTTGACTTTTCACCAAATGACCACTGGTTTTTCTTGTTGATTTGAGATATTAGGTGTGTATGTGACAAAGAACAAGCACAAACACTCAACACAAACAAGACCTACTGATGAGTGTGTAAATACTCATCATTTTTGGTTAAATCTGAACTGCAAAACGTTTAAAAATGCTCAGAAATGCATCAAAATACTGATAATATTCCAAAATTGCATTTTATATGTTTCAGATGCAAAATGTTCAAAATGAGATGAAAAATGAGCTAAGTTTGCATAATTGGCAGTTTCAGTCCCCCAAGTTTCAAAAATTGTCGGAAATAGTCCCTGAGCACATAATTTCAAAAGAAAAATCACCAAAGGTCCTTTTTAAATCATAAGTTGTCAAAATTAGTCCTTTGGTGAAAAATATCAAAAGTTTTGAGAAATTACAAGTTTGGTCCTCCAAGTTTAAAAATTGGCAAAAATGGTCCTTGGAAATTGGAAAATGTCAAGTTTGGTCCTTGTATTATGGAAGCTTGTCACTTTTAGTCCCTTGGAGCAACTTTGTGAAAATGGCAGCCTAGGTCCTTGTATTTTCAGAATTGGCAATATAGGTCCTTGAATATTAATAACCTTTTACACCCCTTGGTCCCTATCAAAATGCAAGTGACCCCCTGTCATTAACCCACTTGAACCTTTTGGACTTTTGACCCCCCTTCAATATAATATCCAGTCAAACCCTTTTGACTTTGCTTTTCCCTCCCACTCACGAGATACCACCATCATCACCCTCCCCCTGCAACTTCTGCTCACACTCCACCCACCATCATCTCCCTACCCCTACTCCTTATCACTCCAAACACCCCAAGCCAAGGTGCATTCAATGCACCTTCAACCTAACACTCAACCTCCCCCCAGCTGTTAAAACACTTTTGGCGCCAAAACCAATTAAACGGCCAAGATGATATCAACCAATCCAAGGGCCAAGATTATTGGTCAACATAAGTCAAACTGGGGCAAAAATGATGCAGAAATGGATATGGGTTGTTTAGAGCTGGATTTGGGTTGATTTAGGTCAATTGGGTTGATAGAAATAGGTTAGTGGTTCATTGGTTTCTGTTTCAAGCCATTGTGGCTAAGGACCTTTTGTAAGTGATTCACAAAGTTTCAATGCATATCTTGTATTTGTAGTTATAATTAGTTTTAATCTGTTCATTAAGTAGTATTTAGGTTAGTTAAATCCAGTTTGATCAATAATTTATGCTTGTTTAGTGGATTAGCTCATTTAATTTTAATATCAGTGTATTCAAGGGTGTTTGGATCTACTGTTTAATCTGTCTTTTAGGGTTGTGCAGTGGATAATTTCTGTTGGTTCATGCTTGTTAAGTCCATTTGCACTCACATCTGTCTCATTTTGTGTCTGCAAAACACTCAAAGTCAAACTTCATTTGAATCTGTCTCAACTGCTTAACTGTTGTGATTTTGGAAAGGATTAAGCTTGTTTTGTGCTTAGAATTGACAGACATTGCTTGTAGTAGTATAATTTCATCATATAACATCCCATTCAATCCACAAATTGATTGCAAAGTCCATAAAAGTCAACTGATCCAATTTGTTTCAAAAGTCAAAAACTTGAAAAACCTGTTTTGAGCCCAACTGGGTGGATTTTTCTTGGATTCATTTCTAAACCAAATTCAGTGAAACTTGGTATTTTAAAAACTTCAGCTGGTCTCTTTACTTATCATCATTTTTGTGGATTTTTGTTAATTTTTCATAAGGCCCAAAACTGCTTATCAATGTGGCCTTATAGGCCCTGTGCACACACTCAGTATTAACTGAGTGTGCACAGGCCATTTGCAGGTCTTGCAACAAGCTCAGTTGAGCTTGTCCAAGTCTCAGCTTTGGATTATAGATAGCCAACCAGGTCTAGATTAAGTTCCAACAATTGTTTTTCATTTTTAGCTTTTTGGGTAGATAGTGCTTAAGCTCAAAAGTAGGGGTGAAAACCTGTTTTAAGCACTTATTATCAAAACATCAAATCTGTTGTAGTTACAATCCAGAGGTTAAGGCTTGATGTTTTTAG
The DNA here is from genome assembly GCA_910596185.1 of Chrysanthemum makinoi. Taxonomy (NCBI): domain Eukaryota; kingdom Viridiplantae; phylum Streptophyta; class Magnoliopsida; order Asterales; family Asteraceae; genus Chrysanthemum; species Chrysanthemum makinoi. The sequence continues at coordinate 164,842,893 of OU343219.1, forward strand.
TCTCATTTGAGTACTTTCAGTAGTTTATAGCTTTTGTAATCAGTTGGTAACTTTTGGTGCTCATTTGCTTATTTGGAGTGCTTATTTATAAGCAGTTTTCATAGCAGTTGCATAAATCCACACACAACCACTTGTTTTTCCATTTTTCCTAGATTCTCAATAATATTTTAGACTTTTCTTGAATTTTTCATATTTTTCCAAGTCAGTTTAGTATTTTTCTGCATTTTAATCAATTTTTAGTTCTTTTTAATTAGTATTTAATACAATTAACTAAGAAAAGCTTCAAAAAAATTATTTTTCATTTTTATTAAGTTAAGATAAATACAAAAAGACAAAAAAAATATTTTTCTAGATTTTTCTTAGTTAAATTTGTATTTTTAAACAATTTAATTAGTTTTTAATAGTTTTTAACTCCTAGAAAATTCAAAAATAATCAGAAAAATATAAAAATAGTTTTGAAAATTCTCTTTTGTTATTTTAGATTTTTCCAAGTCATAATTTCATTTTTCTAGCTTTATTTCCTATTTTCTTGTATTTTAGGTTATTATTAATTAGTTAAAAATAGTTTTTAATTAATAATAATTAATTAAATAGTTATAAAAATAATTTTCTTTTTTTAAAAATTTTCTTTTATCATTAGGTTTGTAAAAATATCATTTTCATATTTTTAGAATTAATATTGTGTAAGTTTCACATTTTCATTTATACGTTACGTAGTTTTAAATTAAGTTTTATAAAAACATAAAATCAAAAACATCATTTTGCAAATAGTGATAGCGTTTATTTAATATTTTTTATCTTTTTAATTTTATTTAATTTGCATTTAAGCCTTTGTAATTATAGGCTATTTCGTAGTTATAATAATTCAAATCCCTTTTTCCGTTCAAATCTCTCGATCACTATACGTTTGGTGATTCATTGCATAGCATTTGGGACATAACGACTCGGGGAAACACTATAATCTCCGATCTTCATTGCATTTGTTTCCGGGTGTTTGAAATTTCACGGTCGGCCATTCACAAGTGGACGGCTTGTGTGAGAAAACTTGACGGTTTGGAGCGGATCAAATTTTACGCCATTGCAGTGAGTCTCTGATTATCTTCCGTTTAGCAGATTAGTAGTTTGAATACTCACTCTTTGTTCATATCATCCATCTCTATCTATATATATATATCTATATTCTCTTATAAAAAATCCAAAAACCCAAAAACATCCAAAAACGTATAAAACACAAAAATATTTTCCTTTTGTTTATATATATATATCAAAAATAAAAATACACAAAGATTTGTCGTTTTCTTTAATAAATAACAACATAAAAGATTACCACCGCAAACCAAGGCAATGTACTACCTAACTGGGTAACGACCATAATAAGTTCCCCGAACTAAAGATTTAAAACTTGCCTTTGTGTCCTTGTGATTGGTGTACCTTTTCAAAGCCATTCATCTTGTGATTATTGGTTAAGTTCACTGTTGTTTTGCCTCGATCTTGTTTTAATTGGATTTGTTGTTATATATACTTGTCGAACCAAAAACCCAAAAGATTCTTCGACCTCAATTTTTATAAAACATCTTCATAATTCCCATTTCTCTCCTTAACTCAAGTTCTCTTAGAGTTAACTCTAGTATTATCGCACACTCGCTCTTCTAGATCTGTGAGCCCATTTCGTGAGCTTGTCAAGATTCCAAGAAGGTGTGTCCGTAGACTTTCGCCCATCAGTCGGATCACGAGATCCGGCTGCTCACACTACTTCCGTTATCATGGCGGAAGAACGCCCTATGTGTGAGCTTCTCCAGGCACCCATCGACGGGGATGGAGATGCTATTGTTGTACCACCATTGTGGTGAAAATTTTGAACTCAAAACCGGTTCTGAATCTTGTAACCTCAAATCAATTCTATGGTTTTGAGCGATGATCCTCATGCTCATATTCGATGGTTTAACAAGATTGCATCTACCATCTAATACAAGAATGTCCTACGATCTCTTTGTTAGCTTCTTCATTCCCATTTTCTCTTGAGGGCAAGCCGGATTTGGCTTGAAAACAACCCCCTCAGTCAATTGAGACATGGGAAGATCTGGTGAAGAAATTTGTGAATGAATTCTATCCACCTTCTAAAACCACGAGTCTTAAAATGAAATCATCAAGTTCACACAAAAGTTTGATGAATCCTTCAGTGAATCGTGGATCGTTTCAAGGAATTGCTTCGCAAATGTCCTCACCACGGTTTCTCCGAGTTGATGCAACTCGATACTTTCTATAATGGAGTGAGTCAATCTGATCAAGATTCTCTCAATTCCTCCGCTAGAGGAAATTTCTTGAGCAAAACTGTCAAAGAAGCTTTAGCGATTATCGAAAACAAGTCTAAAGTCCGCGCACGAAGCAAGCGGTTGTTTCCCAAGTCGTTGTTGGTCCTTCTTCTTCATCGCCCGTGAGTCAATCTAGCACCGATGCTAAGATTGACAAACTCACAGAAGCTATCCAAGCTTTGGTTCTCTCCAACCAAAAGAAAGTCTCTTTTTCACAAACTTCACCTCCTGCTGAAGTTAAGAAGTGGAAATACAGTGTTACTTGTGGTGGCCCCATGCGTATTACAACCTGTATGGCCACCGATGGTAACCCTTTTGAAGCTAATGATGTGGGCGGGATTTCTAATCCAGGAGGCAACCAATATCGTGCTCCTGTAGACCCGAACCACCGTCCTAACCACTACCCCGGACCTCCCGGTTTCAATCAAAACCGTAATCAAAATCAGAATAGACCAAACCAAGGTTTTCAAAACCAAGGTAATTTTAGTCCAAACAACGGTTTTCAAAATCAAAATTTCCAACACCAAGGAAATTTCAATAGAAACCCGTGTCGGGAAATTTCAACCCGGGGTATTTTCATGGCAATAATCCAGGAAATTTTCAAAATCAAGGCCCTAATCCTAACAATAGAGGCCGTAATTTCCTGTGCAAACTCAAGCCATTGTTCCAACTGGACCATCATCTGATGAGTTGTTGAAACAATTCATGAAATCCCAAGAGGAAATTAATAGGTTGTTGGTTAGCCGATTTCGACATTAAGAAGTCTTTAAATGATCGACCCTCGGGCTCAGGTACTTTACCTAGCAACACGATCGCTAATCCGAGAGGCGATGCAAAGGCGATCACAACCAGAAGTGGTACTTCATATCATGGACCCGCTATTCCTACTACCTCTTCTTCTTCTCTCCCGGAGGTAGTGGAAAGTGAACCTGAGGCGACAAAGGACAAGGAACTTCCCACTAATAACGGAATTACCAAAGAATGTCCATCCTCAGGTTGTCCCAAAACCAAACACTGGTTGTTTTGAACCTCCAGTTGGTAAACCCAAATCCAAAACTTCTATTCCTTACCCCTCACGTTTACATGAGCAAAAACTCCGCGAGAAAGCTAGTCATCAAATGGAAAAATTCTTTCAAATTTTCCAAGAACTACATTTTGACATAAGCTCTGCGGATGCTATCATGTTGATGCCCAAGTTTGCATCAACTCTCAAACACATGTTGAGCAATAAGGAAAAGCATTTGAAATGGCCAAGACTCCTTTGAACGAGAACTGCTCATTTGTTCGTTAAAAAGCTTCCCAGAAGCTAGGAGATCCCGGAAAATTCCTTCTTCCTTGTGTTTTTCCTGGGATGATTGAATGCTTTGCCCTTGCCGATCTTGGTGCAAGCATCAATCTGATGCCTTATTCATTATGGAAGAAACTTTCTCTTCCGGAACTTATTCTTACCTGCATGACTCTCGAGCTTGCAGATCGTTCTATATCGCGTCCTCTTGGCATTGCCGAGGATGTATTTGTGAAAGTAGGAAAGTTCCATTTTCCAGCTGACTTTGTGGTTGTTGATTTCGATGTCGATCCTCGGGTTCCCCTCATTGTTGGACGAGGATTCCTGAGAACGGGCCGTGCTCTTATTGATGTATTTGAGCAAGAAATCACGTTACGTGTAGGTAATGAAGCTGTTACCTTTAACCTTGATCAAACTTCGAGGTACTCCTCAAATTATGATAATGAGTCGGTTAATCGAGTCGATTTAATTGATATTGCTTCAGTACTCTCAAGAGTTTCTTGGTTATCTTCATAATTCTGTGAGTGGGGATTCCACCACATCTTCTCAACCTATCATTGCCGACTCTTTCCCCTCTCTCACTCCATTTGAGGGAGGTGACTTCCTTCTGGAAGAGATCGATGAATTTCTTGCTATTGATGAATCAATTCCGCCTGGAATTGATGGTGTTTATGATTCGGAGGGAGATATTCTTTATCTTGAGCAATTGCTTAATGAAGACCCATTGCCTTCACTCCCTCCGAAAGAAATCACAATTGAGGAAATCAAATCAGTACAAACATCTCTGAAGAATTTCCCGAGGTTGAACTTAAGGACCTACCTCCTCATCTCGAGTATGCATTCTTGGAGGGTGATGATAAATTACCCGTCATAATCGCTAAGGATTTAACTGAGGAGGAAGACTGCTTCATAAAGGTCTTGAAGTCACACAATCAAGCAATTGCTTGGAAACTCTCCGATATTAAGGGTATCAACCACAATTTTGTACTCACAAAATCTTAATGGAGGATGACTTCAAACCAGCAGTCCAACATCAGAGAAGGGTGAATCCTAAGATTCACGAGGTTATCAAACAAGAGGTTCTCAAACTTCTTGATGCCGATTTGATTTACCCGATCTCTGATAGTCCTTGGGTCACCCCATTCACATGTGTTCAAGGGTGGCATAACCGTTGTCACAAATGAAGAAAACGAGTTAATTCCAACTCGATTGGTTACGGGATGGCGTGTGTGTATTGACTATCGCAAGTTAAACGAAGCCACCCGTAAAGACCATTTTCCACTACCCTTCATGGATCGGATGCTTGGAGAGATTAGCAGGAACTAATACTATTGTTTCCTTGATGGTTTCTCGGGTTACTTTCAGATCCCCATTGATCCGCTGGATCAAGAAAAAACCACATTCACATGCCCATACGGGACATTTGCCTACAGACGTATGCCTTTTGGCCTATGCAATGCTCCCCGCGTTCCAAAGATGTATGATGGCAATTTTCCACGACATGATCAGGGAAACAATGGAGGTGTTTATGGATGACTTCTCGATCATTGGGGACTCATTTCAGACATGTCTCTCCCATTTAGATAAAATGCTCAAACGGTGTGAAGACACCAATCTTTGTCTAAACTGGGAGAAGAGCCACTTTATGGTCAAAGAAGGCATAGTCCTTGGCCATAAGATTTCAAAAAACGGGATTGAGGTAGATAGAGCAAAAGTTGATGTTATTGCTAAATTGCCTCATCCTACTACCGTCAAAGGTATTAGGAGTTTTCTAGGTCATGCCGGGTTTTATCGAAGATTCATGCAAGATTTCTCTAAAATCGCTCGGCCTATGACCCATCTTCTCGAAAAAGATGCTCCTTTTATCTTTTCTCCCGAGTGCATCGAAGCTTTTGAAACATTAAAGAAAAAGCTTACGGAAGCACCCATTCTAGTTGCCCCCGACTGCGATTTACCCTTTGAGCTCATGTGCGATGCAAGTGATTTTGCTATCGGTGCAATCTTGGGGCAACGCAAAACCAAGCATTTTCAGCCTATCCATTCACTTAAAGCAAAACTATGATAAGCTCAGACCCATTACACCACTACGAGAAAAAGAATTATTAGCGTGGTGTATGCGTTTCGAAATTTCGACCATACCTTATCTTGACCAAATGCGTGGTGTATACGGATCACTCGCCTCTCAAATATCTCTTTGCAAAACAAGATGCAAAGCCGAGATTGCTCCGCTTGGATTCTCCTCCGCAAGAATTTGATATCATTATACGTGATAAAAAGGAGCCGAGAACACGTCGGCCGATCATCTGTCTCCGTCTAGAAAACCCTCACCAAGATGTGTTTGAGAAAAAGGAAATAAACGAAACATTTCCTCTCGAAACAATCAATGTGGTTTCTTTTCGTGGAGACTCTTCTACCCCATGGTTTCTGACTTTGCAAATTACCATGCGGGTAACCTTGTGGTGAAAGGGATGTCGTCCCAACAGAAAAACAAATTCTTTAAAGATGTAAAACATTACTTCTGGGACGAACCCTACTTGTTCAAAATTTGCGCGGATCAAGTCATCAGGCGATGTGTGTATGGTCAAGAAGCCAATGACATTCTTAAGGCTTGCCATTCGGACCTCTTGGGGACATCATAGCCCCAACTACACCGCCAAGAAGGTGTTTGATTCCGGATTCTATTGGCCCACGATTTACAAGGATGCCCTCGAATTTGTCAAAACTGTGGACGCTTGTCAACGTCACGGAAATATATCTCAAAGAAATGAAATGCCGCAAAACGCCATTCAAGTGTGTGAGATTTTTGACATCCGGGGCATTGACTTTATGGGGCCATTTCCTTCTTCTCGCGGTAATAAGTACATACTCGTGGTCGTTGACTATTTGTCAAAATGGGTTGAAGCAAAGGCTTTACCCACCAACGATGCCCGAGTTGTTGTGAAATTCTTGAAATCTCTTTTTGCTAGGTTTGGAACTCCACGAGCTATCATCAGTGATCGTGGTACGCATTTTTGCAATGACCAATTTGATAGAGTCATGCAAAATTATGGTGTAACTCACCGCCTCTATCAAGGCGTACCACCCCAAACAAGTGGGCAAGTGGAAGTTTCCAACCGGGATTAAAGAATTCTGGAGAGGACGGTTGGTGAAAACCGTGCCTCTTGGTCGGATAAGCTTGATGACGCACTCTGGGCCTTCCGTACAGCTTATAAAACACCCATCGGGTGCACTCCATACAAGCTTGTGTACGGGAAGGCATGTCATCTACCGGTTGAGCTCGAGCACAAGGCATCTCTTTGGGCCTTGAAACATGCCAACTTTGATATTCAGATACCGGTGATCACACGGAAAGTTCAAATGAATGAATTAAATGAACTCCGTGATCAAGCATACGAGAACTCTTTGATCTACAAACAAAAGACAAAGAAGATTCATGACTCCAAAATCAAGAACCGCTTTTCAAGCGTCGGTGATCGAGTCTTCTTTTCAACTCAAGATTGAAGATTTTCTCGGAAACTAAAACCCACCGGTCCGACCATTTACCATCACTAAGGTTTATCCTTATGGTACCATTGAGTTATCTCAACCCGTTGGTCCAAACTTTAAAGTGAATGGTCATCGGTTGAAGCATTATTTTGGAGAGGACATTCCCCCTGTGGTTGTCCCGGACTTACAAACTTTCCCCATGAACCAATGAAATGGGATCGAGTCAAGCTAGCGACTTGAATCAAAAACAAGAGCATCATATGGGTTTTCACCCATATTTCTGACTTCTTTCTATCTTTCTACCACCCTAGTGTGGGAGTGGGGTTGCCCCACATGTGTGTGTATATAAAGTTTTCAAAAAAAAAAAAAAAAAAAATCTTTCAAATAATGGCCGTAGTATTTCCCTTTACGTTCATGTTTCGCATAACCGCAGGTACTTTGAATATTGAGGGCAATATTCATTTCTAGTGTGGGGAGAATTCTCACGAATTTTATCATGTAATTATACCGCCTAATTCCCCCATTTTTGGCAAAAAAAAAAATTTGGAGTAAGTATTTTGCCTTACTCTGCCTACGTTATCAGTCCACCATGTCTAATAAACAAAAGGATTGGCTAATCCAAGAGCAAACGGCTCTTGGTAAAGATATCTCAAATCCGTTGACGGCTTGCAATTTGCCCAAAATTGTATGGTATTCAGCTCACCATATCTTTAAAAGTGAAGAGTTGGCTAGCCCGCAAGTTTATGACTTGTGGTAAAGGCAGTGGAAAAACCATAATTGGTAATCGACTCACCAAAGATAATATTGATAATTTATCTAAGAGTTGGCTAGTCCATAAGCAAGCGGCTTCTGGTAAAGACAAATCAAATCCGCTGAAGCGGTGGTTTGCTCAAAATCACATGGTTATCGGTGTACCATGGTTCTTACTTGAACTGAAACATTTGGCTACTCTAGAAGTAATGGCTTTTGGTAAAGAGATTCAAATCCATTAATGTTTTCTCAAAAGATTGCTAGGGACTAGCAATAGTTTAGTGTGGGGGATTGATGAGTGTGTAAATACTCATCATTTTGGTTAAATCAAGCGCAAAACGCTTAAAATGCTCGGAAATGCATCAAAATACTGAAAATATTCCAAAATTGCATTTTATATGTTTCAGATGCAAAATGTTCAAAATCAGATGAAAAATGAGCAATGTTTGCATAATTGGCGTTTCACCCCCAAGTTTCAAAAATTGTCGGAAATAGTCCCTGAGCACATAATTTCAAAAGAAAAATCACCAAAGGTCCTTTTTAAATCATAAGTTGTCAAAATTAGTCCTTTGGTGAAAAATATCAAAAGTTTTGAGAAATATCAAGTTTGGTCCTCCAGTTTAAAATTGGCAAAAATGGTCCTTGGAAATTGGAAAATGTCAAGTTTGGTCCTTGTATTATGGAAGCTTGTCACTTTTAGTCCCTTGGAGCAACTTTGTGAAAATGGCGTTCTAGGTCCTTGTATTTTCAGAATTGGCAATATAGGTCCTTGAATATTAATAACCTTTTACACCCCTTGGTCCCTATCAAAATGCAAGTGACTTGTCATTGCCAACCCACTTGAACCTTTTGGACTTTTGACCCCCCTTCAATATAATATCCAGTCAAACCCTTTTGACTTTGCTTTTCCCTCCCACTCACGAGATACCACCATCATCACCCTCCCCCGCAACTTCGTCACACTCCACCCACCATCATCTCCCTACCCCTACTCCTTATCACTCCAAACACCCCAAGCCAAGGTGCATTCAATGCACCTTCAACCTAACACTCAACCTCCCCCCAGCTGTTAAAACACTTTTGGCGCCAAAACCAATTAAACGGCCAAGATGATATCAACCAATCCAAGGGCCAAGATTATTGCTGGGATTTGAAGAGAGAGGTGAGAGAAGATGTTTGGAGTATAAAAAGAAGCAAAGAGAAGGAAGAAAGATAGCACTTAGTTTAATTTTCAAAATGTATTTCGTTTTTAAAATTCTTAAGTCTTAATGAATTCTTAGTTGTATTTTCAAGTTACATTGTACCAAGTTAACTTATTTCATTGTATTACAACTCTTTACAAGTATCAATTTAAGTTTGTATTAAGCTTTCTTATTTCATGGTCACTGTTGCAAAGTTGAGTTTCAAATTCTTATGCTCAAATCTCTACGGCTTATTTATAAGCTCAAATAAGCTTATATAAGCTTTTCATAGCTTTTTGTAAGCTTGTATTAAAGTTTTAAGCTACTTTGGATTTTGGTCAACATAAGTCAAACTGGGGCAAAAATGATGCGGAAATGGATATGGGTTGAAGCAGAGCTGGATTTGGGTTGATTTAGGTCAATTGGGTTGATAGAAATAGGTTAGTGGTTCATTGGTTTCTGTTTCAAGCCATTGTGGCTAAGGACCTTTTGTAAGTGATTCACAAAGTTTCAATGCATATCTTGTATTTGTAGTTATAATTAGTTTTAATCTGTTCATTAAGTAGTATTTAGGTTAGTTAAATCCAGTTTGATCAATAATTTATGCTTGTTTAGTGGATTAGTGATTCGTGCTAAACCAGTCAAGCTACCTCACACAAGCTAGCCACTTGTGAATGGCTAACCGTAAGAAGCTTAAAACTGCTAAAACACAAATACAATGAAGTCATGGAGAATAGAATGAATTCCCTCGGTCGTTAAGTCCCGGAGGACTAAATCATGGTGTGTCAAAACTAACTCAGATGATAGAGTTGATCACTAAGGATAGTGATCATAAAGGTTTTGGATGAATTATTACACTAACTGATTGATTGGAATGAGATTGGAAACGTAATTGGAAAGCACAACAATCGGACACAACAAATGCAAATCGTAAGTTTAAAAACTACGTGATAATCGTACAAAATAAAAAGTGAGATCTAAAAAATAAAATACCTAAAAATATGAAATGACATTTTGGAATCCTAAAATAAAATAAAATTATTAGAAAAGAAAATTATTTTTACCACTATTTAATTAATTATTATTAATTAAAAACTATTTTAACTATTTAATAAATAACCTAAAATAAAAGAAAATATGAAATAAGGCTAGAAAAATAAGATTATGATTCAGAAAAATCTAAAATATTATAAAACTAATTTTAAAATTAAAAATATATTTTTCACACTTTTTATCTAATTATTACTAATTAATTATTATTTAAAATACACTTAAATACTAGAAAATATAAAATAAATCTGGAAAAATGAAATTTAAACTTGGAAAAATCTAAAATATGATAAAACTAATTTTAAAACTGAAAAGATATTTTTTATGCTTTTTAATTATTTATTACTAATTATTTAAGACTTTTAACTATTAAAAATTCTAATAAATACTAAAAGATAGAGAAAAATATGAAAATTTTTCTAAAAATAACTTAAGGTGACAGAAAACTAAGAAAAATATAAAAAACAAGATTTGCTTATTAATAAGATGAAAAGAAAAATCAAAAAGCTAAAACCTTTTAAATAAACACTATCAATAGTTTTAAAAATGAAGTTTTTCCGGATTTTCTTTTTGAAAACTACTTAACTACTTAAAATATGAAACTTTATAAAACAAAAATTTTACAAACTACAAATAAGTTTATTGTGGGCTTATGATCACAACAGATTTGCTATGAGTTTGTCTGTGAAATAAGCTCAAACAAGCTTTTAACAAAAACAAAAGCAATAAGCTACAAATAAGCTAATGCTACTCAAATAAAACAAAAAAGACAAAAGATAAGCACACTGTGATAAGCTAGAAAAAACAATAAGCACTTTAGCTATTCTAATAAACAAACAAAATTGGTGGACTTTTTAAAGGCTAAAATAAGCTAAGTAAATAAGCTCACAAACTGAAAACAAGCCTTGAGTCAACAAGCTAGTTGTTAGGTTGCATCCAAAGCCCAAGCTCCACCGTGGGGCCACTGTAGAGCTTGTGGTGAGCTTAATGAAGATGGTACCAAATCACCGCCGCCTGTTTCACTCAAGATCAACCGAAGTGTTGGGACAAAAGAAGCTAGGTGCAGCCCAGCTATTGCTTCAAAATGGAAAACTAAGCTTGAGACCTCAAGAAGACTAGGTCACCTACCCAAAAGAACCAAAAATCACAAGATATGACTAACTAATAAGCTCCGGCAAGCTTATCAAGATGATACCACTCAATCGCAAGTAATGTGGCACCATTTCGCATAAGGTACTCTAAAGAAGCCGGAAAATAAGCACTTAAAAAAGTCGATTCAAAAGAGAATAGTATTTTTCTAATTTAGATTAGCTACTAAACTTTAGTATCCCAAGAGCTTTTAAGATAAAACTCAATATTAAACACACAAAGGAAATTATCTATTTTAATCAAAAATCCACCCAAATGAAAAATTTTGACTTTTATAAAAAACTAGTTTCGGACTAAAATGAAATTTAAATCACTACTACTCACCACCTAATATGTTGTATTAAGGTAAACTAAGACTAATTAGATCAACACTAACAACTCACTAACACAAAATCATGATCATAGAACTTAAAATTCCAATAGTTAACAAGAGAGATGTAATCAAATGAGATTTGACTTTGATGAATGACCAATCGCTTATCAGATGAGTTATTAGGTGTGTATGTGACACAAAGCAAGTACAAACAATAAACACAAACAAGACCTTCTATAGTTTAAAATAAAAATCCAAAACACCCTTATGACAGCTTTGGAACTTTTCAAAACAACTCACAAAATTTAAACCATAAAACCTGACAAACCTTATAATATCACTTATTAGGACTAATGAAGCTCAAAACAACAACCATAACAACATTAAACTCATAATGACCATGATGCACTTTAACCGTTAAGATGAGATTTTTGTAAACTATAAATTTAAAAGAACAACCGACCGGTATTAATGATTAAATACACTTAACTAAGACTAACACAAAGAAAGTAAATTTAAGCTAATGAACAATTACAACAAAGTGAAATGCTAAAATGATCAAAAACTTACAAATGGGTATCCAACCAATCACAGTAACCAACGATCAAGACCAATCCTAAAGGCTTACCACTAAGCCACTAACCCAAGGCCATCCATAATTCACCCGATCCAAATTGCGGTACACCATTTCCAATGATTTTTGATTTTTTCACTAATTATTTGGTATTTTTGGTATTTTTATGTTTTAATTTCTAAACTGGTTTTAAGTGTTTCTAAAAGCTTGAATAAGCTTTATAGGAGCTTATGTGTCTTATTTAGTCCAAGATAACACCTTATAACAACATTTGATTCACTTGAGATTTTTGAAATTTGAAATTGCATAAACCTATATTAAAACTTAATACTTGAAATTGAAACTGAAAATAGTTCACAAATACTTTAAATAACATAAACAAAGTACTAGGAAAACTTAAATTACACTGGAGATTTGAAAATAATAAAACGCATAATGAAAAACTAAAATTACACGAGATGATGATATACATTGCATCTCTTCCTCTATATAATGACTTTTTGAACCTTGATGACCTCTCATTGTTTCCCACCACTCGAGCCATTGATTGGCCAAACTCATCACAACCATCCAAGTGGATTTTTACCAATTTCTTCATGAGCGTGTTTTGATATTAATGGGTTGGTTTGAGTCAATTAAAGATTTTGGTGTAAGAAGGTGGAGGGACAAGGTGGGGGAAAGTAAATCATGGAAACCATGACTGGTTTTGGAATCACCGGTTTACGCCGATTGGAGGAGAGGAACAGGAGTCGGATTTGACTTTGTTGACCGGGTGGTTTTAATAAAGGGGGTTCACAATGGGTAAATGACAGGGGGTCAAGTGGTATATGGCGTGGTTCTTTGGTTTTGATGGGGTCTAAATACAAAAGTGGGGTCCAATTGGTATTAATAAAGCATAAGGACCATTTTTGTAATTCTCAAGAAACTGGTGGACCAAAATCAACTTTTTCCAAATTATCAAAAGGACCAATCTTGACAAACTTTGATAGTACAAGGATAACTTTAGCATAAAATTCCATTTAAAATACGGACTAATTTTACAAATTTCAAACTTAGGACCTTTTTCTCATTTGACCAAAGAATCATTCAAGGACCAATTTTAACAACTTAGAATATTTCAAGGACCTTGAATGATAAAATTCCACATTTTTGAATTCCGTGGACTAGATTTTGACAACTTTTTGAAACTTGGGGAACTAAAACCGCCAATTTTGCAAACTTGAATCATCATCCGATTTTTTGATATTTTTACATTTAAAACACATAAAACACCGATTTGTGATATTTTCATCATTTTGATGCATTTTTGAGTGTTTTCAGATGATTTTGCAGTTTAGATTGTACAAAAATGATGAGTATTTAGACACTCATCAATTAGCTCATTTAATTTTATTATCAGTGTATTCAAGGGTGTTTGGATCTGCCTGCTTAACTGCCTTTAGGGTTGTGCAAAGGATAATTTCGTTGGTTCATGCTTGTTAAGTCCATTTGCACCAAGACTGCTCCTCATTTTGTGTTCAAGAAACACTCAAAGTCAAACTTCATTTGAATCTGTCTCAACCGCTAATCATGTGATTTTTGGAAAGGATTGCTTGTTTTGTGCTTAGAATTGATGCACATTGCTTGTAGTAGTATAATTTCATCATATAACATCCCATTCAATCCACAAATTGATTGCAAAAGTCCATAAAGTGAACTGATCCAATTTTGTTTCAAAAGTCAAAACTTGAAAACTCGCTTTGGAGCTCCAACTGCGGATTTTTCTTGATTCATTTCTAAACCAAATTCGAAACTTGGTATTTTAAAAACTTCACCTGGTTCTTTACTTATCATCATTTTTGTGGATTTTGTTAATTTTTCATAAGGCCCAAAATCGCTTATCAATGTGGCTCTTATATGCTCACTGGCACACACTCGCATTAATCGAAAGTGTGCATTGCGCTATTTGTAGGTCTTGCAACAAGCTCGCTTGAGCTTGTCCAAGTCTCGCTTTGATTATAGATAGCCAAACAGTGTCTAGATTAAGTTCCAACAATTGTTTTCATTTTAGCTTGGTAGATAGTGCTTAAGCTCAAAAGTAGGGTGAAAACCTGCTTTTAGTTAACACTATTATCAAAACATCAAATATGTTGTAGTTACAATCCGGAGGTTAAGGCTTGCTGTTTTTAGTCTCATTTGAGTACTTTCAGTAGTTTATAGCTTTTGTAATCAGTTGGTAACTTTTGGTGCTCATTTGCTTATTTGGAGTGCTTATTTATAAGCGTGCTTTTATAGCTTTTTGCATAAATCTACACACAACCACTGCTTTTCCATTTTTACTAGATTCTCAATAATATTTTAGACTTTTATTGAATTTTTCATATTTTTCCAAGTCGGGCTAGTATTTTTTCTCAAGATTTTAATCAATTTTAGTTCTTTTAATTAGTATTTAATACAATTAATTAAGAAAAGCTTCAAAAAAAATAATTTTTCATTTTTCTTAAGTTAAGATAAATACAAAAAGACAAAAAAATATTTTTCTAGATTTTTCTTAGTTAAATTTGTATTTTAAACAATTTAATTAGTTTTTAATAGTTTTAATTCCTACAAAATTAAAAAATAATCAAAAAATATAAAAAATAGTTTTGAAAAATTCTCTTTTGTTATTTTAGATTTTTCCAAGTCATAATTTCATTTTTCTAGCTTTATTTCCTATTTTCTTGTATTTTAGGTTATTATTAATTAGTTAAAAATAGTTTTTAATTAATAATAATTAATTAAATAGTTATAAAATAATTTTTCTTTTTCTAAAAAATTTTATTTTATCATTAGGTTTTTAAAATATCATTTTCATATTTTTAGGATTAATATTGTGTAAGTTTCACATTTTCATTTGTAATGCTACGTAGTTTTAAATTAAGTTTTATAAAACATAAAAATCAAAAAAACATCATTTTGCAAATAGTGATAGCGTTTATTTAATATTTTTTTTCTTTTTAATTTTCTTTAATTTGCATTTAAGCCTTTGTAATTATAGGCTATTTCTGTTGTTATAATAATTCAAACTCTTTCCCGCTCAAATCTCTGATCACTATATCGCTTGTGATTCATTGCATACTACCGACATAAACTAACTCGGGAAACACTATACTCTCTAGATCTTCATTGCATTTGTTTCCAGACTGTTTGAAGTTTCTTACGGTCGGCCATTCACAAGTGGCCGGCTTGTGTGAGAAAACTTGACGGTTTGGAGCGGATCACCTACTATGGTTTAAACAGGCAAATCCAAACACCCTTATATGACTGTTTTGGAACTTTTTCAAAGTAAATCACAGATTAAAACCATGAAACTTATTACAGACCTTATAATATCATGTATTAACACTAAATAAGCATTAAACAACAACCATAATAACATAAAACTCAATAATGATCTATATGCTATTTAAACTGTTAAAATGAATTTTTTATAAACTACAAATTTAAAAGAACAACAAACTGATTTTAATGCTTAAATACACTTAACTATAACTAATGAACATAAAGAACCAGAAATTACAACTACTAAACAACTAAAACAAATTGAAATGCAAAAATGAACAAAAAGGCTTACAAAGGCTATCCAACTGAAATCACAGAACTAGGAACCAAGAACACTCCTATAGGCTTACCACTAAGCCACTAACCCAAGGCCATCCACAATCTACCATGCTCCAACGGAACACCATTTCAATGGATTTTTGAATTTTCAACTATTTATGAGTATTTTTATGATTTTTCTGTTTTTGATTCTAAACTAGTTTTTAATGTTACTAAAAGCTTGAAGAAGCTTTCTAGGAGCTTATGTGATCTATTTCAGTCCATACAAACAACTTACAAGAACATTTGATTCACATGAAATTTTTGAAATTTGAAATTGCATAAACTGATCTTAAAACTTAACACTTGAAATTGAAACTGAAAAAGGTTCACAAATACTTGAAATTACTTAAACAAAGTGTTAAGAAAGCTTAAATTACACTGGAAATTTGAGAATAATAAAAATGACAATTAAAAACTAAAATTACTCTAGATGATAATATACATTGCATCTCTTCCTCTTTATAATGACTTTTGAGACTCTATGTTGACCTCTGATTCATTCCACTTCATCGAGCCATTGGATTGGCCAAAATCATCTTATTCGTCCAAGTGTAGTTTTTGGCGCCAATTTTCTTTTGGCGGGTTCAATCAATAAATGGAGTGGTTTGAAGCAATTAAGGGTCTTTGGGTGTTAGTGGAGGTGGAGGGGACAAGGTAAGGTGGGGGAATGTTGAAAAGTGGAAAAACCATTACTGGTTTTGGGATTCGTGTTTGTGAGGAGGATGAGCGATGAGCGGTATAATAGCCGTTTGACTTTTGTTGACCGTTGGGTATTAATAATAGACGGGGGTCCAAAATGGTTATGCAGGGGCAAAATGTATTGTGAACTGGGGCTCAAGGGTCAAGAGGCCAAGGTTCAAGGCTCAAGGTGGATGCTTGGGTTGGGCTTGGATAATGCATTTGGGTCGGCTGGTTGTGGACTTGGATTGGGTTTGATATATTAAAAGGGATCCGTTTGGTTTGATAGATATACAAGGACCAAAAATGCAATTTCACCAAACTTTGAGGATTTGAACTTGACACTTGACCAAAAACTCATTCAAGGATCATTTTTGACAACTTAGAATATTTCAGGGACCTTGAATGATAAAATTCTTGATTTTTGAATTCGGGGACTAGATTTGACAACTTTTAAAACTTGGGGACTAAAAGCGCCAATTTTGCAAACTTGAATCATTTTTCATCTGATTTTGATATTTTGCATTTAAAACACATAAAACACTGATTTGTGATATTTTCATCATTTTAATGCATTTCGAAAGTGTTTTCGGATGATTTTGCAGTTTAGATTGTACAAAAATGATGAGTATTTAGACACTCATCAATCCCCACATTAAGATATTGCTAGTCCCTAGCAATGTTTTAGATCTTTAATGGATTTTAAAAACTCTTTACCAAAAGCCATTACTCGGAGTAGCCAATTGTTTTGATTCAAGTAAGAACCTTGGTACAACGATAACCAAATGATTTTGAGCAAATCATAAGCTGTAAACGGATTTGATTTGTCTTTACTAGAAGCCGTTTGCTCGACTAGCCAACTCTTAGATAAATTATCAATATTATCTTTGGTGAGCCGATTACCAATTATGGTTTTTCCACCGCCTTTACCACAAGCCATAAACTTGCGGGCTAGCCAACTCTTCACTTTTAAGGATATGGTGAGTTGAATACCATACAATTTTGGGCAAATTGCAAGCCATCAACGGATTTGAGATATCTTTACCAAGAGCCGTTTGCTCCTCGATTAGCCAATCCTTTTGTTTTTAGACATGGCGATCGATAAGCTGCGAGTAAGTGAAAACACTTACTCCAAAAATTTGGCAAAAACGGGAATTGGGTGGATAATATATGATAAAATTCGTGAGAATTCCCCACACTTAGAAATGAATATTGCCCTCAATATTCAAAGTACCGGCGGTTATGCCGAAACAAAGAACGTAAAAGGGAAATATTACGGCCATTATTTTGAAAGATTTTTTTTTTATATTAGAAAAGATTTATAAACAACAGCATGGGGCAACTCCCCCACACTAGGGTGGTAGAACAGAGAAAGAAGACAGAAATATGGGTGAAAACTCATATGGTGTGTGCTATGTTTTGATTACCGAGTCATTAGCTTGACTCGATCCCCGCATTCATTGGTTCATGGGGAAAGTTTGTAGATCCGGGACAACCATGTATGGAATGTCCTCTCCAAAGTAATGCTTTAATCGATGACCATTCACTTTAAAATTAGGACCATCGGGTTGAGATAACTCAATGGTACCATAAGGATAAACTTTAGTGATAGTAAATGGACGGACCAACGGGACTTGAGCTTTCCCGAGAAAATCTTCAATCTTGAATTGAAAAGAAGGACTCGATCACCAGCGTTGAAAACGCGGTTCTTGATTTTAGAGTCATGAATCTTCTTTGTCTTTTGTTTGTAGATCAAAGAGTTCTCGTATGCTTGATCACGAAGTTCATTTAATTCATTCATTTGAACTTTTCGTGATCACCAATGTCGAATATCGAAGTTTGCATGTTTCAAGGCCCAGTATGCCTTGTGCTCTAGCTCAATCGGCAAATGACATGCCTTTCCGTACACTAGCTTGTATGGAGTACACCCAATGGGTGTTTTGTAAGGCTGTGCGAAAGGCCCGAGTAGGCGTCATCAGTTTATCCGACCGGGATGCCGCGATTTTAAGCCTCTTGTCCTTTCAAGAATTCTTTTAATACCACGGTTGGAAACTTCCCACGCCCACTTGTTTGGGGATGGTATGCAGTAGAGAGATGGTGGGTAACACCATACTTTTGCATGACACGATCAAATTGGTCATTGCAAAAATGTGTACCACGATCACTAATTATAGCTCGTGGAGTTCCAAACCTAGCAAAAAGAGATTTCAAAAATTTCACAACTACTCGGGCATCATTGGTAGGTAAAGCTTTCGCTTCAACCCATTTTGACAAATAGTCAACGACGCAGTATGTACTTGTTTCCTCGAGAAGATGGAAATGGCCCCATAAAGTCAATACCGGATGTCAAATATCTCACAAACTTGAATGGCATTTTGCGGCATTTCATTTCTTTGAGATATATTTCTGTGACGTTGACAAGCGTCCACGAGCTTTGACAAAATCGTGGGCATCCTTATAGATTGTGGGCCAATAAAACCGGAATCAAACACCTTTTTGGCGGTGTAGTTTGGACTATGATGGCCCCGGTGGGTCAAAGCATGGCAAGCTTTGAGAATGTCAATAGCTTCATGTCCATAAACACACCTTCGGATGACTTGATCCGCACAGATTTTGAATAAGAAGGGGTCTTCCCAGAAATAATGTTTAACATCTTTGAAGAATTTGTTCTTCTGCTGGGTCGACATCCCTTTCACTATGAAGTTACCCGCATGGTAATTTGCGAAGTCAACAAACCATGGGGTGGTAGAATTTCCACGAAAAGAAACCGCATTGAGTGTCTCGAGAGGAAATGTTTCATTTATTTCCTTTTTCTCAAAAACATCTTGGTGTGGGTTTTCTAATCGGACAAATGATCGGTGCCACTAGATTCTCGGCTCCTTTTTATCACGTATGATGATATCAAATTCTTGCGGGGAGGAGAATCCAACGAGCAATCTCGCTTTGCATCTTGTTTTGCAAAGAGATATTTGAGATCCGAGTGATCCGTATACACCACGCATTTGGTTAAGATTAAGTATGGCGAAACTTCTCAAATGCATACACCACGGCTAATAGCTCTTTTTCTGTGGTGGTGGAATGAGTTTGAGCTTGATCATAGTCTTACTTGCGTAGTGGATAGGCTGAAAATGCTTAGCTCTACGTTGCCCTAAGACTGCACCGATAGCAAAATCACTTGCATCGCACATGAGCTCAAAAGGCAAGTCCCGGTCGGGAGCAACGAGAATGGGTGCTTCAGTAAGCTTTTTCTTCAATGTTTCAAAAGCTTCGATGCACTCAGGTGAAAAGATAAAAGGAGCATCTTTTCAAGAAGATGGGTCATAGGGCGGGCGATTTTAGAAAAATCTTGTATGAATCTACGATAGAAACCGGCATGACCTAAAAACTCCTAATACCTTTGACGGTAGTAGGATGAGGCAATTTAGCAATAACATCGACTTTTGCTCTATCTACCTCAATCCCGTTTTTGAAATCTTATGGCCAAGGACTATGCCTTCTTTGACCATAAAGTGGCTCTTCTCCCAATTTAGACAAAGATTGGTGTCTTCACACCTTTGAAGCATTTTTTCTAAATGGGAGAGACATGTTTGAAAAGAATCCCCAATGACCGCGAAGTCATCCATAAACACCTCCATTGTTTCCCCGATCATGTCGTGGAAAATGGCCATCATACATCGTTGGAGCGTGCAGAGCATTACATAAGCCAAAAGGCATACGTTTGTAGGCAAAAGTTCCGTATGGGCAGGTGAATGTTGTTTTCTCTTGATCCCGTGGATCAATGGGGATCTGAAAATAACCCGAGAAACCATCAAGGAAACAATAGTACTCATTTCCTGCTAATCTCTCAAGCATTTGGTCCATGAAGGGTAGAGGAAAATGGTCTTTACGAGTGGCGTCATTCAACTTACGATAGTCAATGCAAACACGCCACTCCGTTACCAATCGAGTTGGAATTAACTCGTTTTCTTCATTTGTGACAACAGTTATGCCACCCTTTTTAGGAACACAATGAATTGGGCTAACCCAAGGACTATATGAGATCGGGTAAATAATCCCGCATCAAGAAGTTTGATAACCTCTGTTTGATAACATCATGGATTTTTGGATTTACTCTCTCTCGATGTTGAAGCTGCGGCTTGAAGTCATCCTCCATCAAGATTTTGTGAGTACAAAACTCCGGGTTGATACCCTTAATGTCGGAGAGTTTCCAAGCAATTGCTTGCTTGTGTGACTTCAAGACCTTTATGAGAGCAGCCTTTTCATCCTTACTCAAATCTCTAGCAATAATGACGGGTAATTTATCATCACCCTCAAGAAATGCATACTCGAGATGAGGTGGTAAGTCCTTAAGTTCTACCTCGGGAAATTCTTGAGCTTTCTCAACCTGACTTGACTTCCTTGTTATGAAGCTCGGCGGGAGAGGAGGAGAAGTGTCTGATTTAACAACTTCTTTAGAAGAATATCTCCTCGTGATTAATCTCATTTTGATTAATCTCATTAGGAATTGAATCACTAGTGTGAGGGGTTGATGATGGATCATCATTAAGCAACTTCTCAATAAGAAGTATGTCCCCTCAATGTCAATTGGAGCGTGATCAATTTCCCATGGAACAGAATCACTAGCCAAGTATTCTTCAATCTCTTCCAATATGAAGTCTCTTCCCTCAAAAGGAGTGATAGAAGGAGTAGAATTGGCTATGATAGGTTGAGAAGATGTGGTGGGATCCCCACTCACATAATTATGAGAATAACCAAGAACTTCTTGAGAGTACTCTTCAGAAACAACATCAATGATATCTATTCGGTTAACCGACTCGGAATCATAGTTTGCGGAGTACCTCGAAGTTTGATCAAGGTTAAAGGTGACAACTTCATTACCAACACGTAATGTGATTTCTTGCTCAAATACATCAATGAGAGCACGGCCGTTCTCGTGAATCCTCGACCAACAATGAGAGGAACCCGATGATCGGCATCAAAATCAACAACCACAAAGTCGGTGGGAAATGGAACTTTCCTACTTTTACAAATACGTCCTCAGCAATGCCAAGAGGACGGGATATGGAACGATCTGCAAGCTCGAGAGTCATGCGTGTAGGAGTAAGTTCGGAAGAAAGTTTCTTCCATACTAAATAAGGCATCGAGTTGATGCTTGCACCAAGATCCGCTAAGGCAAAGCATTCAACCATTCCCGAAATACACAAGGTAAGAGAAATTTTCCGGGATCTCCAAGCTTTTCGAAGCTTCTTGGGATAACTATTGAAAGCGGCTCGTTCAAGGAGTTTTGCCATTTCAAACAAAGCTTTTCCTTATTGCTTAACATGTGTTTGAGAGTTGATGCAAACTTGGGCATCAACATGATAGCATCCGCAAAGCTTATGTCAAAATGTAATTCTTGGAAAATTTGAAAAAATTTGTCCATTTGATGTACTGGCTTTCTCATGGAGCTTTTGCTCATTCAAAGCGTGATGGGTAAGGAATAGAAGATTTGGATTTCGTTTCTCAACGGGAACTACGGAGGTTCAAAACAACTCCGGATTAGATTTGGGTTTCGGACAACTTGAGGTTGGACTACGAAGGTGGGGCGTGTACTTCGTGGGCTTGAATAATGCACCTTGTCCGTTGTATCCTTGGTAACTTGACTCATTTCTCCTAGTGGAGGAGGCATTGGAGTCGTAGGTCCATTGTGTGTCTTAGGTTCACTTTCCACTACCTTAGGGGGAGAAGAAGAAGAAGAGGTAGTAGGAATAGCAGGTCCATCATATGAAACACCACTTCTGGTTGTGATCGCTTTAGCATCGCCCCTCGGGTTAGCGATCGTGTTGCTCGGAAGTTTTCCTGAGCCCGAGGGTTGATCATTTAAGGACTTCTTAAGATCAACTGACCGACCAACAACTGTTCATTTCATCTTGGGATTTCATGAATTGCTTCAACAACTCATCAGATGATGGTCCAGTTGGAACAATGGCGGAGGTGGATTAGGAAAATTCTGGCCTCTAATGTTAGGATTAGGGCCTTGATTTTGAAAATTTCCTTGATTAGGATTCATATTCCCATGGAAATTGATTCCCTCGATTGAAATTGTTTTGATTAAGGTTTCCTTGATGTTGGAAACCTTGATTTGGTCCCGAATAGAAATTACCTTGGTTTTGATAACCTTGGTTCATTCTAGGTTGGTTCCGGTTTTGCATGTTATGATTCTGGTTAAAACCGGGTGGTGCCCGATTAGTGTTAGCACGGTAGTGTGGTTCATTTTGAGGACGGTATTGATTACCTCCTTGCTGTGAACTACCGGCTAGAGCATTGGCTTCAAACGGACTACCATCGGTGGCAGTACAATTGTAGTATGCATGAGGACCACCACAAGTAACACAAACTTCAACTTTCTTCACTTCACCATGTGATGGTGTTTGAGTGAAAGTGACTTTCTTTTGGTTAGCAAGAACCAAAGCCTAAACAATATCTCGTGAGTTTATCAATCTTAGCATCGGTGCTAGATGTACTCACGGGAGATGAAGTAGAAGGTCCAAAGATTAGGCTGAGTCGATATGTCTTTGTTGAAAGAGCGGACCGGGACTTGTTTTCAATGATTTGCAAGGCTTCTTTTGTGGTTCTTGCTAAGGAAATTTACCTCCGCTGAGGCATTCAAAGAGTATTTGTCAATTGTCTGAGGACCATTGTAGAAAGTATCCATTTGCATTAACTCGGTAAAACCATGATGCGGACACTTGCGGAGCAATTCTTTGTAACGATCCCATGCCTCCCCGAATGATTCATCAAATCTTTGAGAAAATTTCATTATCTCATTCTTAAGACTTGTAGTTCGGGATGGAGGATAGAATTCGTTAACAAACTTGGTGACTAGATCCTCCCATGTCTCAATGGAACGAGGGGGTTGTTTCTCAAGCCAATTCCGATTTGATGGTAGATGCAATCTTGTTAAACCATCGAATGTGTGCATGAGGATCATCCCGCTCAAAACCATAGAATTGGCTTTGGGTTACAAGATTAAGCAACACGGTTTTGAGCTCAAGGTATACCTACAATGGGCGGGACAACAATAGCATCTCCGTAACCCTCGATGGGTGCTTGGAGAAGCTTATTCATGGGTTTGTCTTCGCCATTTACGACAGGTGGTGGTGGTGGTAGTAGACGTTCCATCGGATCCACGGTCAAGGAGCGACGCGTCCTCGTCTACGAGGAATATTTGCAAGTTCGAAAGTGGACTTGTAGAAGCTGGAAGAACGATGCGCATGCACTAAGTATAAAAATCAATTTTCAAAACAAATGCGAGGCAAAGCGACAAGTGAACTTAACCAATAATCACAAATGAAATGGCTTCTTTGAAAAAGGTACACCAAATCACAAGGCAAGTTTTAAATCGATGTTCGGAACTTATTATGGTCACACCCCGGTTAGTAGGTGTCTTGCCTTGATTTCGCGGTGGTTGATTTTTATGTATATATTAAGTACCACTGAAAAGACGTAGGTAATGATTTGTGTTGATGGGTTTAAAAACTTTTGGACAATATTTTTGGAATCGTCTCGTTTAACCAAATCGTATTTCTTTAAGAATCACCTTAAAAGAAACATAAGATAGAAAACGTTCACCATTGTTTTGTTGTTTTATATTGTTTTTGGTGTTTTTAACACTTTAGGAAAAGTGTTAATGAACTTTTTGATTTATATTTAACTTTACAAAAAAAACTGTTTTTACAAAAGGTGGTATATGTGCAAGAATGGAGTCTCGAAACTGCTAAAAACACGCTAAAGCCTCGGCAGCAAAATTTGATTGGTGCTAAACCGTCAAGTTATCTCACACAAGCTAGCCACTTGTGAATGGCTAACCGTAAGAATCTTAAAACAGTTCAAACACTAATGCAATGAAGATCAGGAGAATATAATGAATTCCCGGGTCGTTAAGTCCCACGGAGACTCAATGGTGTATCAAAACTTATTCAGATGATAGAATGATCACTAAGGATAGTGATCAGTAAGGATTTAGATTGGAAATTACACTACTGATTGAATGGAAAGATATTTGGACACATAATTTGAAAGCACAACAATCGAAACAACAATCGTAAATAACGTGCGTTTAAAACTACTACGTAACGCATACAAAATTAAAAATGAGATCTAAGAAATAAAAGACCTAAAAATATGAAAATGACATTTTTAGAATCCTAAAAATAAAAGAAAATTATTAGAAAAGGAAAATTATTTTTATAACTATTTATTTAATTATTATTAATTAAAAACTATTTTAACTATTTGAAAATAACCTAAAATAGAAGAAAATACAAAATAAGGCTAGAAAAATAAAATTATGATTGAGAAAAATCTAAAATATTATAAAACTAATTTTAAAACTATAAATATATTTTTTACACTTTTTATATATTTATTACTAATTAATTACTATTTAAAATACACTTAAATTCAAGAAAATATAAAATAAACCTGGAAAAATGAAATTTGAACTTGGAAAAATCTAAAATATGATAAAACTAATTTTAAAACTGAAAAGATATTTTTTATGCTTTTTAATTATTTATTACTAATTATTTAATACTTTTAACTATTTAAAATTATAATAAATACTAAACAGATTAGGAAAATTATGAAACTTTTTCTAAAAATAACTTAAGGTGACAGAAAACTAAGAAAAATATAAAAACTAGATTTGCTTAATAATAATATGAAAAGAAAAATCAAAAAGCTAAAAACTATTAAATAAACGCTATCACTATTTTAAAATTGATGTTTTTCGGTTTTCTTTTGAAAACTACTTAACTACTGATTATAAGCTACTTTTACAAAGACAAAAATTTTACAAATAAAAAATAAGCTATTTGAGAACTTATTATCCCAACATGATGGCTAAAGAGCTTATTTGATGTAATAAGCTCAAACAAGCTTACAGATTGGAAACAAAGGTGGAATAAGATTCAAACAAGCTAGATAAACAGAAATGAAGCTATAAAGAACAATTACAAACACTAATAAGCTACTAAAAAGAAAAATAAGCACTTGGCTTTATGCTTTCTAAGACAGAAATGGGATAAGGATTAGGCTTATTCTTGCGCCCTACCAAACAAGCTTCAAAATAAAAAACCAAACTTGAGACCTCAAGATGGCTAGGTTGGCTTTCCAAAGAACCAAGGATCACAAGCTGAGGCCAACTAATAAGCTACTTGTGAGCTTATCAAGATGGTACCACTCATCGTACGTGGCACCATTTGAGAACAAGGGTCCAAAAGAAATAAGAAAATAAGCACTTAAAAAGCTGATTAAAGGAAAACTAGTATTTTTCTAATTAAGTTTAGCAACTAAACTTTGATAACCCAAAAGCTTTTAAGCTAAATCTTACTATTAAACACACAGTGAAATTATCTTTTTTATTCAAAAACGACCAAATGAAGATTTTGACTTTTTATAAAAACCAACTGAGTTGACTAAAATGAACTTTTGATCACTACTACTTACTGATTATGTTGTTTTAAGGTGTAATAAGACTGATTTGAGCAATATAAACAACTTATGAACACAGAATCATGATCATGGATCATGAAGATCCAACAGTTAGTCACAAGATTTGATCAAAAGCTAATTTTGACTTTTCACCAAATGACCACTGGTTTTTCTTGTTGATTTGAGATATTAGGTGTGTATGTGACAAAGAACAAGCACAAACAAGACCTACTATGGTTTAAACAGGCAAATCCAAACACCCTTATATGACTGTTTTGGAACTTTTCCAAAGTAAATCACATATTAAAACCATGAAACTTATTACAGACCTTATAATATCATGTATTAACACTAAATAAGCATTAAACAACAACCATAATAACATAAAACTCAATAATGATCTATATGCTATTTAAATTGTTAAAATGAATTTTTATAAACTACAAATTTAAAAGAACAACAAACTGATTTTAATGCTTAAATACACTTAACTATAACTAATGAACATAAAGAACCAGAAATTAAAACTACTAAACAACTAAAAAAGCGGTGAAATGCAAAATGAACAAAAAGGCTTACAAAGGCTATCCAACTGAAATCACAGAACTAGGAACCAAGAACACTCCTATAGGCTTACCACTAAGCCACTAACCCAAGGCCATCCACAATCTACCAAGCTCCAACAATGTGAACACCATTTCCAATGGATTTTTGAATTTTCAACTATTTATGAGTATTTTTATGATTTTTCTGTTTTTGATTCTAAACTAGTTTTTAATGTTACTAAAAGCTTGAAGAAGCTTTCTAGGAGCTTATGTGATCTATTTCAGTCCATACAAACAACTTACAACAACATTTGATTCACATGAAATTTTTGAAATTTGAAATTGCATAAACTGATCTTAAAACTTAACACTTGAAATTGAAACTGAAAAAGGTTCACAAATACTTGAAATTACTTAAACAAAGTGCTAAGAAAGCTTAAATTACACCTGAAATTTGAGAATAATAAAAGCGACAATTAAAACTAAAATTACTCTAGATGATAATATACATTGCATCTCTTCCTCTTTATAATGACTTTTGAGACTCTATGTTGACCTCTCGATTCATTCCACTTCATCTGAGCCATTGGATTGGCCATTCATATCCAAAGTGTAGTTTTTGGCGCCAATTTTCTTTTGAAAGCGTGTTCAATCAATAAATGGAGTGGTTTGAAGCAATTAAGGGTCTTTGGGTGTTAGTGAGGACAAGGTAAGGTGGGGGAATGTTGAAAAGTGGAAAACCATTACCTTGGTTTTGGGATTCAGTGTTTGTGAGGAGGATGAACAGTGAACGGCGGTATAATAGCCGTTTGACTTTTGTTGACCGTTGGGTATTAATAATAGACGGGGGTCCAAAATGGTTATGGCAGGGGCCAAAATGTATTGTGGCGGGGCTCAAGGGTCAAGGCCAGGTTCAAGGTTCAAGGCTCAAGGTGGATGCTTGGGTTGGGCTTGGATAATGCATTTGGGCCGGCTGGTTGTGGACTTGGATTGGGTTTGATATATTAAAAAGGGATCCGTTTGGTTTTGATAGATATACAAGGACCAAAAATGCAATTTCACCAAACTTTGAGGACCTAACTTGACACTTGACCAAAAACTCATTCAAGGATCATTTTTGACAACTTAGAATATTTCAGGGACCTTGAATGATAAAATTCTTGATTTTTGAATTCCAAGGACTAGATTTGACAACTTTTGAAACTTGGGGGACTAAAACTGCCAATTTTGAAAACTTGAATCATTTTTCATCTGATTTTGATATTTTTGCATTTAAAACACATAAAACACTGATTTGTGATATTTTCATCATTTTAATGCATTTCTGAGTGTTTTCAGATGATTTTGCAGTTTAGATTGTACAAAAATGATGAGTATTTAGACACTCATCAGTGCTCTTCTTTGTTCTTCGAGTAAATCAATATGTCGTCGGTAAATACTATTACAAACTTATCCAAATACGGTTTGTACACCCTATTCATGAGATCCATGAATACCGCTTGAGTGCGTTAGTTAATCCTAACCACATTACTTGAAACTCATAATGACCATAGCGAAGTTCTAAAATGTTGTTTTCAGGATATCCTCCTCCCGAACTCTAAGTTGATGGTAACCGACCTCGCCATCTTTGAGTAAAGACTAGAGCCTTGCAAGCTCCATCGAAACAGATCATCGATCCTCGGGAAGTGGTAACGGTTCTTCACGCGATTAACTTGTTTGAGCGATAATCTATACACATTCCGGAAGATCCATTTCTTCTTCACAAACAAGACCAGTGCTCCCCAAGGCGAGGAACTAGGTCTAATGAATCCTTTGTCTAAAAGTTCATGCAATTTGGTTAGATAACCCCTGACATCCTCGATGGTGCTAGTCGGAAAGGTGCTTGTGCAGCTGGTGCAACCCTCACGGCACTAAGTCAATCCGAAATTTACATGGCGTGTGGAGATTGGTAAGTCTTGGGGAAAGACTTCAAAATTCACGAAAAATTGGTATTTGCATCCTCAAGTCAGCCTCTTCCGACTTCTTTCAAGTTATATTTGCTAAGGAAGCATAACAACCCTTCTTTATGTACTTCCTCGTTTTGATGCATGATATATCTTGAGTCTAGTTCCACTTCTTTCTACCTAATGATCAAGGTTCCTTGCTGTAGGAAGATGAACAACTTTTTCATCACAAATGATTCTTGCGCGATACATGGATAACCAATCCATGCCGATAATGACGTCGAAACTTTCAAGTTCTACGGGCATAAGGTCTATATTGAATGGATGATTTAGTAAATTGAGAGTGCAACCACGGGTTCAATCGATCGTTTGGAGCTAACTAAGTTACCGTTAGCTAATTCAATGTTTTTAAGAAGTGCACTAGTGTGGTTGGTTTTATATTGAGTAAAGGTGCAAATATAATGGACACAAAGCTTTTATAGAGCTCGAATCAAATAAAAGCTGATGCATAACGATTATTGATAAGGAACGCATTGCCCGTTACAACATTGAGGTCCTCCTTGGCTTCTCATCCTCCCATAACATAAGCTCTTCCTTGTGCCATTCCACCTTGGTTCCTGCTCCCTTGATTCTTCCATTTTGACAGTCCCCCTGTAGTGTCCCCTTTCTCCACATCCAAAACATGTCACTTGCGGTTTCTCGATTTTCCATCATAGTTGAAGCTTGCATTCTTTGGTTTGATAACCCACTTTATTCTGATTCCTCGATGTAGTAAAGACAGGCAACCACGAGATTATGATGACTTTGGCACCTTTCACACTTAGGTAAATTACGCAATGTAACCTTTCCTTTCCTTTGGGCCTACAGCATAGGCCTTAGCAACTTCTTGTCTCTTTGGTGGTTACGAGTAACATTGCCACCTCGATTGTTGTCCCACTTTCTCTTGTTGTTATTATTGTTATAGTTGGTGTAGTTGTTTCGGTTATTTCAGTAGTTGGTGCATTGTTGTTATTGTTGTTGCAGTTGATGTTGGTAATGTTTCCCCTCTTCACAACTTGAGCCATGAGTTTTTGAGATACTTGGATAGATTCTTCAATTGTTTGTGGATCAAGAGAAATTACATCACCTTGAATACTTTGTTGAAGTCCTCCAATGAAATTTTCCAGTAGTTTCTCATTGTCCGAAACCATAGATGGACATAAAGCAGCCAACTCTTGAAACCTTCTTATGTAGGTCTCGATGTCATAACCAACAGTCACTAACTCATAAAATTCTGTTTCTAATTTCTTCACCTCAGTGCGTGGACAATACTTATTAGTCAACAACCTCTTGAATTGATCCCATGTGAGCTTGTAAGCATTTTCCATACCAATAGGCTGTGCATAAGAATTCCACCATGACATTACCCCATCTAAGAGTGTACTAGTAGCGAACTTCACCTTGCAGTCATCTGGGCAATTACGTAAAAGAAATACATACTCTATCTTCTCAAACCAGCGGATCATAGCAAATGGCTCCTTCTCACGGCCTTTGAACTTTGTGGGATCACCGCTCCTTAAAGTCCTTGTATGAACAATTTCAAACTCCGATCTCCTGTAGTCCCCCAACATGGTATAAGTCCGCGCAAGACAGTTAGCCCTTGTACCTCGGCAAAGAAGATAGCAAGTCTGGCAGCCGCGTGAGTGCCAGCCTCGGCAAAGTGCCAAGTCTGGCAGCTTCTTGCTGACAGCAGTTACTTGTTGCTTTCGCTTTCCTTAGTGCCTCGGCTATACTATCCTTTACATACTTTTGGATAGCAATTGTGTCATTTCTTCGTCACAGTGAAGTGCTTTCTTTCATAACTCTTCAAAAGCATAAGATGAAACAATGATGAGAACCCATAAGTAGAAACAAACATTACACACAAATATCCACAACCACAACATGCATAAATAAATGAAATCATAACGGAACAACCACGAAATATCACAAATATAAACACAACACACGTGAATATAATACATGAAAATTTTGGCCTACATGGACCGATATCATAGATAGCACAACCATTCCTACATAGTAGATTCAACACTTGATACATTTGTTTGTACAACAACCCAAAAGATTACAAGTTCTTTAAACTATGTCACACACCTTGTGACTAGCATAATAGTAGTAAAAACTAACATGATATAAGTCTAATCTAGGCATCTCCTGGTGCTCCGCCTGTGATCGACTCTGAAGCTCTCGGACCTGTGCAGTCAAACTGAAAACCATATCCGTCAGGTCACTAATCTAACGCTGAGTAGCAGCATCCACGAAAGCACGTAAGCGCGTTCGGGGTCAAAAGAACTTCCTTTTCGTGAGGCAAGTTTTATAACACCCTAGGCAGTGAACCTAATCGATGTAGTGTAGTATTAGGGTAAGCCACGGGTATTGATATCGTTCTCTAGGGGAATAGGAATGCTAGTAGGGAATTACTACGCTAAGGTTGGGGTTGAAGAAGATTATTTTTGTGCTTTTTATGTTTTTTAGGAAATGGAAAGGTACGAATCTCAGGGTTTGGATTTGGGGGGTGGTATTTCTACCGATTACTCTACTTTTTATCTAATTATCTAACTAGTGGGTAGTCTATGTCTAATTATTGTGTGCTCGTATGATAGTTTAAGAATGTGTTTACTTAGGTTGTATTACTCCTTAATTATCTCCTATTGGTGGTTGAATTGTCACGTCCTTATTCTTAATTGCGTTGTGTGTCTAAGGTCGTAGGGTATGCATTTATCCCTAACTCTTTGAAACTACCAAAGGTTCTTGCCTACAAAATCTCTAGGATTTATAAACTAAACTCTAAGGTACTCTTCGGATATTTTAGCCTACAATGACCCTAGGTTACTATAAGCTAAGGTTCAGAAAGATTAATCAAGCATTAACTACACAAGGAATGACCTATCGCAATACTAGATCATTTAACAATTAAGATAAGAGACAACCAATCAATATTCAATAATCAAGTTTCATATTCCCTAAGCAAACACACAAGTAAATTAGCGGACATGGAGAACATGCAAGCATACACACAATTAATTGAAGACATGATTGAATTAATGAAGTAAAACACTTATCTTGATGTAAGATATGGTATGGAACCCTAAGATCTCTTGCATAAGAAAGCCTTGGTTCGGTTTAGGTTTTACTCCACAAAACTACACACTTTGGCGAAAACTCAAAATTCGGTTTCTCTATATAATATTATAATCGCGACGGCGTCTACCTTTAGGTTGTGACGCCGGGTCGCCATCATTAGGGTTTCGCCTTGGCCACGTTAGTCTTGGCGGCGTCACCTTATGCTTGTGGACGTCGTTCAGCCTCGGCGTCGACGCCGCCGGGTTAAATCTAGGCACCGAAGTTGCGACTCCCTACTCTTTTAACACCTGAAGCCGTCACTTGTTATTAAGAAATTTGGCTACTGAGCCGTCACAAAATGGGCACGCGACGGCGTCGCGGAGCTTTAAGCAATGGACGCCGCCACCTTCACTTCAGCAGCAAATCGGAGTGTCTCGATTCTTGACTTTGGCCATTTTCTTCATATATTCGCGCCTTTTCGTCCGAATAAGTGTCATTCCAGCAATTTGCCTTCAAGAGACCTAAAAAGTGAAAAGGAACGAAATTAGGTAGTAACAGATACAAAAGTGATCAATTAAGGGCTTAAATGACCCCTCAAAATGGTACCTTTTAAATCCTTATCAAATATCCCTACACTTGGTATTTGCTTGTCCTCAAGCAAATGTGCTTTTAGCCAATTAATTTATAAGTTAGGGGTCATGAAACATTGGTTTAGAACAATCCACAACACATATAAGCCCGCAAAAGTCATAACAAGCACGGAATTACATACTAGCACCTCACATGGGGTGTTTGGATACTCACATCTCTCGCGTGTATATGAAATATATCAAAGTGGAAATGGAAGATAAACACTCATTAACCGGTCCTAGTACATAAATTACCATAGGTTTGAGACTATATAAAACCTCCATTGCTTTGGCGAAGTAACTTACCTAGGAAAGACTATCCAAGAGGTCTTTTAAAGGGTTGTAATGTTAGGCTTACGGTGTGGATAGGCGATTTAGTGGTGGCAAGTCAAAAATCTTTATGTTACAAGCATGAGAAGAATGGCGTTGCTAAGCCAAGACTCGACACTCTAAACTCTAGATAACTGAAATAAACATACATAAAATTAAAGATAGATGTAGGATGGTAGCCCGTATTTTTTTTTCACACTCTATTTTTTTTTCTTTTTCTCTTTTTCTATTTTTTTTTTGAATTTTTTTTTTCATACTCTTTTACTCTACCATCCTCTACGATAACATCAAAATAATAGGGATTTATAGGCACATCCCTACACTTGAGTTTTTATTACTCTAACACTAATTTGACCCGAATTGAAAAGATCAAAACACTTGGAGTACATTATTACGCAAATAAAGGGAATTTGAATTTAACGTTCCCTTCCCGTCATTTCATAAACTTTAACTTTTCCCATGAGTCCCAATCGTCCCAAAACTGTGTACAAAGGATATGACTCGACTTAGCAACTTATGCAAGCAACTAGATAATTGAACAAATGGTTTAGTGTGATAACAATAATGCACTAAAAGTGAGTGCATACAAGGTAGGCTAAGGCGATTTGGGTGTACATTTGGGGGTGGGGTGTAAACAATGCTCTTCATTGATATTTTGGAAAACCAAAACATCACGAGAACCTCAAAAGGATAGGCTCTGAGGGGTTAACTAGGGGTATCGTGTACTAAAGATGAGTACAACGGAAAGGTGTGGGGGAATTACTCAACCGATGTGGAAGAAGTAATTATATTACAGTATCAAACAAGGGTTATCCTAATGCCTCTTATCATTTAGTTATTCCTAACTACACAAGTGTAGTCTTACTAGCGATCTCGGGATGCATCACAAAACAAGTTCTAAAATCTATTATACTACCGGTTCACACTCTAAGCATCAAAGATGAATGCTTTAATTCCTACTAATCTAAGGGCGATCCTCACATTTTGGGTGGAATTTAAGTGGTAAAGGGTTTTTGTGCTAGTCATATAATTTCCTATCCATGAGACGCTTTATTAAGACTAATGGCCCACTCTTATATGTCATGAAAAATTTTAAATTTGGTGCCAAAATTACCCTAACCGACATTTTCTCATGGTTTATTACACAAATGAAATTGGACAAAGCAAATATTCAAGGATAAGCATAGTTTCAAAGTTCCCGTTTTATTTTCCCTCCCTACACTTAAACTGAACATTGTCCCCAATGTTCCCGAAAATATCAAAGTTATGATAATGGAAGGTAATAAAAGATGAAAGAAACTAATACTCCCCTGATTAGCTCGGTAGGATCCGTGTGAAGTGGTGGTTACATCTTTCTTCAAGAAGAATGTTTGCGTGAAAAGCTCCTTGTCATCTTATGTATCTTCTTCTTGATAAATTAAACCTGCACACTTGAAGAAAACAAACAACCTTCGTGTAAAATCGGCGGTAATAATATATATACAAGACTCTACTAAACTAAGATATAATGCTTGTGGAATGGATGTTTACAGATTTTCTGGAAAATTAAGACCTGGAAAATTCCAAAAATTTTATAAGTAGCACAGAAAACGAGAAAAAGTGATCAGTGGTTTTCGCTCCTTCTGGCGTCGGTTGCGATCTGATGCCGCCAGTTATCCGACAAAAAACAGTCTGCGATTTTCTGAAAAAAATTCTGGAAAATTTATATCTTTAGAATCTAGAAAAAGTCTTGCAAAACCATCCATTATGACTCGATACAAGCATTTGACTTGAACAAACACACATGTATATATTTTAATTGATTGAAATTCTCATGTTTACGTTTCTTTTGAAAAAATGTGTAATCCTCCCTACACTTATCCCTTATGTAAAATACCTTTATATGTAATTAAGACGGGGTTAAAAACAAAATAAAGCATTTTTACAAATTCAAACATGAGAATAAACAATCAATAAAAGATATACGACACACAAATAAAAATGAAAAACAAATACACATGGGTTGCCTCCCAAGAAGCGCTTGTTTTTGTTCTAGTCACGAGCCTGACTCTACCCTTATTTAACCGATAAAGGGGAGGTTTTCCTACCTTAAGCTTATAAAGCGGGTGATAGTAAGTATACACACACCCTTAGGGTGGGAATTTGCTACAGTGAGGAGAAGGTGATGGGTGATTTATATGCTCAAAGGAGTGTGCTCCATTCATTATAACCTCACCTAAGTCTATTGGTGTAGCGGGTGAATCAAATCTCTTTCCTAAAAATGGATCATCTTCTATCAACTTCAAAAGATTCTTAGTTAAGGATCCATCTTGACCTAATAAACCCGGTTTAAACCCATAATGTTTCTTGTTATCAACCATGAATGGGTGATATAAGTGTGTAAGGTCATGGGTTACTCCTATATTAGCTTCTACTCTACATGGCCTAGAGTCTACCACCTTTATCAATCAACTACCCGAATTATTTATTTTGATGGGTGGATTGGGGCCTAATTCAATTTCAAGATTCACATCTAAAGACGGAAAATTGGGTAAGGTTTTTGGTTGAGGCTCCGCTTTATCAAAAATTAGAACTTCCTAGGACTAAGAGAGAGGTCATGACAGCAAGCATCTAAACCTACATTCTCTAGTGGCGTTTGGTCCAAAGGTTTTATATCAATCGGGGTTCCTATAGTCTCTTCTACTTCTCCCGGGTAAGTTATAGGCGATGTGTGTTCCTCAAGTGATGGTAGGGCTTGTGGGCTTGGAGTTTCCACCTCATTCTCCATTATATCTAGATCTCCTAAAAGTTCATCATGTGTTTTAATATGATCTAACCCAAATACACTCCTAAGTATCTCAAATTCTTCTTTAGCCATTTCAAATTCTTGGTCCGATTCATAAAAATCATTCTCAAAAATTTGATCACTATGTTCTATTTGCCTAAAAGGATTCCTCAGCGTGTCATATGTTTTGGTGAAATCTATCACGCATGAAACTAGGCTGTTCAACTATAACCACCTCACAATCTTTGTTCGGGTTTAGGTTCCATGTTCTTAAAAACTAGGTCTTTTTGATCATGATGCCTATGGTTGGATAAATCCTCCTTATCCATTTACTCAAGTTGTGATAACCCGATGGTTTATGCTTAGGAGGCTTTTTCTCAAAATTTTTCGGATGGTCTCACTAAAAGGAGTTGATTCTAACAATGATCGTTGAATAGAAGCCACACAAGCACAAAATTTATCAAATCCATCCAACCTTACACCCATCTCCTTTTGGATATCTCTAAGATCACTCACAAATTCATTAGAGCAATAAAAAGCAATCCAATCTGCGGAATTCAATTGTTCCTCATTTGTTAATGATTCAAATGCAACTTCACTTGCCATGGCGACAAATGAAAAGGGTTTTACGAACACAAACACAAATGAAAAGGCCAAAAACTTGATAGCGGCTTTTACTAAGCGCGTCAGGTCAAAAAGCACTTTCTTTTGAGGAAAGTTTTATAACACCCCAGCAAAGGAACCTAAACCTGTGTAGTGTAGTATTTGTGGTGTTTTCACGGGTATTGATATCGCTCTCAGAGAATAGGAATGCTAGTGAGAAATTACTACGCTAAGGTGGGTGAAGAAGATTATTTTTTTGTGCTTTTATGTTTTTGGAAATGGAAAGGTACGTAATCTATTGATTCGGGGTGGTATTTCTACCCATTACTCTACTTTTATCTAATTATCTAACCAATGGGTAGTCTATGTCTAATTGTTGTGTGCTCTATGATAGTTAAATGTGTTTACTTAGGTTGTATTACTCCTTAATTATCTCCTATTATGTGGTTGAATTGTCACGCCCTTATTCTTAATCATTGTGTCTGGGTCGTAGGGTATGCTTATCCCTAACTCTTTGAACTACAAAGGTTCGTGCCTACAAAATCTCTAGGATTTATAAACTAAACTCTAAGGTACTCTTCGGATATTTTAGCCTACAATGACTCTAGGTTACTATAAGCTAAGGTTCACAAAGATTGTTAGGAATTGGAAATTTCATAGTGAAGTGTCGGTCACCCCAAATATAATTTAGCATAAGTTAGCTCAGAGGACATATTAAGTATTTATCGCTTTATTAGTTAGTTATTAGTTTAGTTTAGCTGTGAATGTACACGCTGGGAAGGACGGGTCTTTACTCCATCAGATAATTGATCCACGTGCCGATAGAGTCGTATTTCTTGTAACTATAGGTCACCCTTCATCCATGGAAGGGTGGTGTCATTTAATCTTAACCTTTCCTTTGTGTAAACCTCTAGCAAAAATTCTCTTCAATTTCTTCTAAAATAAACATGTATTTTGATCATCCAAGACCATTCAATCATCAACAATAATATTTCGATCCTACAATTTAATATTAGCCAAGGTTTTTCAAAGTGTTGATGATTTTTTTCAGTTGTTGTTACATGGTTTTAACTGTTCGTGAACTTTGTTGATCGAAATATCTAGTTGTATGCATATTATTTCGTGCTAAGCGTTTTTGGTCATTTGGTCTTGTATGTCTTGAATGCTATCTTGAATATCATATTATTTTTGGCCATTTTCTTTATCTGTTTTGTCAAAACTGTCTTTGTCATGGGTCAAAAGTCTTATGTCCAATCAGTTCTTCAAAAGTCATATATGCTTATTGGTAAAAGTTTATGCTTTTTCTTGGTAACAACCGTGGGTTTTACATGGTCTAACCGGCCGGTTATATCATGGTCAAACATGGGTCAAAAGCAGTTTTTATGTGAGATTTCGGTTTAGTATGAATATGGGTCCAAATACTTATGTGAAAACTCATCGAAAGTACAAAAATTTGCTAATAACTTGTGTAAAGGAAATATATGTAGCGACTTGTCAAAAATGTGTAGCGAGTTGAGTATCAAAAATGCCTAGCGACTTGTATTTACAATCGTAGTTTAATTGGTGACTTGTGGCCGCAAGGTTATGCTACTACTGGACATATGGGTACGACTTGGTTTTGAAAGGTAATAAACCGTCCTTTATTTGACTATTGAGTCAAATAAAAGTCTTAGCGACTCTGAAGCTAAACATGACCTAGTTTAACTTGACTCTTAAAGTTAGCGACTTGCATGTAAAGGAAGAAGGTTAGAATATACCACGACCACAATCAAAACACCAACACTAATATGACCTCAATTAAAACAGAAATAGACTATGAAAACCAAACACCAACATCACTTGACCTCTGTGCTTAACATCATCAGTTTATTTTTCATCACAATATCCATCACAATCCCAACTATATTCAATCAAGAATCATGACTCAAAAAGAAAAAGTAAACAAATGGATCTCAGTTTATTTTTCATGGTTCTCATAAAGGAAACATTAAGACTCTAAGGTCTCTTTACACGAGAATAATTACTTCACAGATCCGAATCAAGAAAGTGAAATGGTTTTATAAATCTCAGATTCAACATGTGCTATTCGACTACTGAAGATTGTGCACAAGTGATAATCCATCATCGATTCAACAAATATCCACTAAGGACTTAACAAAACTAATCATGATTTCATCCTCCTCCATGTTCGGGTTAAAATGAAAAAAATTTAAAAGGTTTCAACTTGACCGAATATTGAATACCTACCCGTGAGTTTCAGCCGCCCCTTATGACGATCATGTCATTCTAACCATCCCAACTGCAAGTCGTGACATGTTTTCTATTGCCATCCCCTGAGTCATAAGGCAATAAATAGTATAGGATTCAAGAGGATGATTATGAGTAGTGGGTTGTTGATTCAAGTGACGGTTTGTTCATCGGTTTTTGGAGAATTGTCACATATCTTTGTAACTAGGTTCGTTTAAAAAATTTGGATGTGAAAAAGTAACTTTGAATGAGAGGCTGGATGTCTTAAGGATCGTTTCGAATTTGGCAAATCAGACCGAGGGAAAGCATGTTTGAGAGTATTCGTGGATTTGACGAGAGATTATGTTAGTGTAATGGGGAGTAATATTGGGGTTGGTATGTCTTATAACCTGTATTTTCATGTGGATCGGGTAATTTTTGTAAGTGTCATGGGCCGAAGAGTAGTACTAGTCAGCACCTCACGGATATTGAATATAATCTGAATGATGGTGTTTATATGGATCGCAGTATTTTGTGCTCATGGACCAAATTTGAAAAGATATATGGTAGAAGGTTGTATTTATATCATTTAGGTCTCATTGTTCTTGTTCTTGGTTATATGCATTTAACATTTTAAATGGAGTACCGGATGTTGATATATAACACAGTCTCATTTTGAATAAAATGCTAATGGGCTCAAGGTAAAGTGTCAGTGGGAATTTTATAATATTGACTTTAAGTGATGCTTCAAAGATGAGTTGAATGGTAAATAGTAAGAACTTGGAATTGAATGCTGTGTTGGACTCTAAGTGTTTTGCTATGGGCTTCACTTGATGATCGGATTTATTTCATTAACCGGCCTCGGATATTATGTATATATCCATGTTGAATCTTACACATGACTGGAAACATGGGCTTCTCATGAATTGGATTCTTTGAGAATTGTTTTATGATAAGATTTGAGACGCGGCGCGTATAAATTCATAATGAGATTGGGTTATGAAGTCTTGATGAAGTTTGCCGATGTTGAGATTTTTTAAGTGATTTCTTTGGTTTATACACCTTCACGGAAAATTCTATGTCTCGGCTTGAAATGTTTATTGGAAAATGTTGACTACGGGGTTGTTTAGACGGTATTTCGTATTTGAATTTGAAGTGAGGTTTTTCAGGGGTGTTTACTTATTTTCGTCTTCTTTCTTTCTACCCTTCAGCGAAGATGACTTGTTTGGGCGGTTATAGAGTGTGATGAAGACTTGGAGATTTAGTTACGTTTGTGATTCTTTCTTGCTTAACCCACAACGTAGCAATCACTTCGGTGTCTCACTGCAATGAGAATGTCAAGAGGTTTTGTACATTGGGTCAACACCGTTTCTTTTCACAGGATTAGTACAAGTTTAAGTAACAAATTGGGAAATTTTACTTCATGATCAAGTTTGATATATCGGGTTTACTTCTCCATGTGTCAGCAAATAACATAGCATATCGTGAATGATGTGTTTACCAAAGTGTTTACTGGATGGTTGTTGATGTTGATGATGTTGGATAATGAACGTGATGAACCAATCTGCATGTTCCCCTAAAACAGATATTCACCGAAACCAAAATTGTCATAACACATTCAAGCTAACATTGTTTACGGTTTAGTCTTGATTTTGTAAAACCTTCCGAAAGAATCTATTTCTCGGTTTAAATCATAGACTTGTAAAATTCGTGACAATGGAAATATCCCGGTAATAGTAAAGTGAATTTCGGATCTATCTTACGGTTTACTCTTGGTTTTGTAAAATAAAGAAACTATTTTTCGAAACCATAGAGTTGTAAAATCCCGTCGATGGAAACCAGAGAAATGGAAAGTGTGAAACCATTTGGGATCTTTTTCCGTATTGCGAATGGAGGGTGCTATGGTTTCTACTTGAAGAAGCGGGATAAAGGGGTACTTCATGAATTGGATGTGTGTTTGAATATTCGCCATGGCGCTTGGTTATTACATGGTTTTACGGGGTTATGTGCTACTAACCATCGGTAGGGATGAAAACCATTATCAAAGTTCTTTAAATGTCAAAGAAGGCTAGATTTTAGCTTGTAATCTTAACGAAGATGTGCACAACAGCGTTAATTCGTATTATTCATTTGAGGTTGAAGTGGAAATATCACGGGCGAGTGTACTTAGTATCTGAAGGTATCGGGGATGGTTGGATGATGATTCTTCAAGATCCTTGTTCGAGCTTACTATCAAAAAGCGAAGAATTGAAAATCTAGTTGTTGTTGGGTGTCTTTTACTTTTTATTTTACCACTTGGGGGAATTAGGCTCATACCACCACAAAATAACTATCACTTTAAGGAGTTACGTTGTAGTGCTTTGTGTCACATTCAATTGTGGATTTTCAAGAGGTGATGTACGTCTATACTTGATGGTTGGTTGGTTGAAGAGTATAGAGTACATAGAGTATAGAGATGCTAATGGAAA
The DNA here is from genome assembly GCA_910596185.1 of Chrysanthemum makinoi. Lineage (NCBI taxonomy): Eukaryota > Viridiplantae > Streptophyta > Magnoliopsida > Asterales > Asteraceae > Chrysanthemum > Chrysanthemum makinoi. The sequence continues at coordinate 164,883,376 of OU343219.1, forward strand.
TCGGCACCGCTCTTTTGTTACATATGTGCAAGTTTAAGTCACGAGTTCGGGTTAGTTTACTTCAGGTTCAAATTCATCATATTGGTTTCTCCATCAGATTGTCATGACAAAGAGCCTACTGAATGATAATGGTGGAGTACATGTTTTGCCAAGAGATTGAAAAGAGAGAGATTTATGACGTCTGTTCCTCACCGCCAAAGGGCCTCGTGACTTCAACATTATGACGTATGAACACATCGTTCATGCCTCGTTCTCTAAAAGAAAGAAAAGTGTACGCCTTCAGGCGCTTTATCTTCGAAGAAGAGAAATCTTCTTATTATGACCATTCTCATCAACATGCTTCATGCTTTTCCATGCGCGAGTCATCAAGTGAATCGAGCTCTTGTTGATTGTTTTCTTATTCCACTTGCTCAACTATAATGAAGATGGCGACATCATGTGCTAATTTGCGGGGGAGAAGTGTGAATAGACTACATTTGTTGAAGATATTCACTTATTTAATCAAGAATGGCAACTCCGTATGCAATTCTTGAGGGGGAGAAGAAGTGTGAATTTTTTCCATTGTTGATTGATATTTGAGAATTTAAATGGTCATACGGCTCTAAACTCATGTAAGAACCGAGCTTCTTCTTATCGGGTCATCTTCACATGGAGTTTTTCTCTTCTAAGAGCCGTTGGTTGACATCTTCACTCGGATTGATGAGTTTATCGACAAAGTGCTTCCGGTTAATGCTTCACGTATACATCAATATGATGATTCCGAACAAACTCTATGTTCTTGTTTGATGTGATTGGTAGTTTGGTGGTACCATCTTGTGTGTTCACGCGGCCGATTGTTGATTTCCTTGATGAACATCTTTCGTTCTTGTTTGATTGGGAGGATTTTAGTTAAGGGGATTTGCAAGATGTAAGTTAATTGGGATGCTTTTGGTGGGATGCTTTTTGGTGTGAGTTGAAGATGTTAACTATCTATTCCCAAACTGCACAATCTTGAAGAAGGTCGAGTCTACGATGCATTCTACATTTTCTCGCTACATGTTAGAAGACTAAAGACGAGTTGCATTTAACAATCTAAAGACTTCTTCTTATCATGGGCATTTATCAAGCAGTTGTCGGTTTAGGGAGAGCACTAATTGGGAGAGAGTTATAAGTCAGATTCAATCCCCAATTAGACTTGCTCACATTCTTTAGCAGTGACTCCTCGAGACGTTGATATTGACTATTGTAATGTGTTGGACATTTAACACAAGTTGATTACTTCGGAGTTAATCATTTATCACTTATTTGATATTGAAGTTGACTTTCACAAAGGCGTGTTCTTATTTGATAACTTGCTCATGCTTAAGAATTTGAGTTGAAGACTTGGTTTATCTAGTTACCAGCGGTCGGGGTGGATGGTTGAAGACCTGGTTAACTATCACTATTAGGAGTTACTTTGTTTTACTTCGCTGTCACACGATATGCTAACGGTGTGGATAATCTCAAGAGGTGTTAATGTCTCATACTTTTTTTGGGTTGTGAGTACTTAGAGATTTGCTTGAAGCATAAATTTTCGACACCGTTCTTCCATCATTAGGTGCAAGCTTAAGATACAAATGTGGGGAAGTTGACTTTAGTTTCAAGTATGGTATCTCGGGTTTTCTTCTTGATGGTCACTTCAAATTGTCTACATATGGGTTGATAAAAATAGTCGAGAGAGCCTCGCTGACAGTTGATTCTCACAAGAGTTCAAGTGTTCTTCTCAACAAATTTCTAGTATACGGGCTTATTATGTGTTGTTGACTCAATCATCAAAACGAAAGCGGGGAAGGAGACACACATCTAAACACAAGCGAGTAAACTTGATGAACTTAATTCTTCTAAGTGATTGAAGATATCTGGGAAGACAAATGTTATTACCGCAGATAAACTCAAGGTTTGACTCATGGCGAGTAAACTTGATGAACTTAATACTTCTAAGTGATTGAAGATATCCCGGGAAGACATTTGTCATGACCGTAAGAGAATCTCAAGGTTTTACTCATCAAGGCTTTTAGTGGTATTATTCCAACTATGGTGGGGAAGTGACGTAATAGAAAGTTTCGAAGATAAAGAGGTACACAAGTGTGTGATGAGATTGTGTACATTGGGGATGCTCAAATTGTCTCACTTGAGGGCTTAATCGTGATTCAAGATATAATCACTGGCTTTGGTGGACATCATGAGATTGTCATCCCAGAGAATGTCGGTGATTCGGCCGCTTCTTCAATGCTATCGGTTGTTCTCTCTTGGTATCTCTGCATTGGTATTTTGGGTTCATGAGCTTCATACACTTTCTTTAAGGGAGAAAAGTATACATCGGGGTTATTCTTTGGCTATTGGACTTAATCTGCTACTTCGATGGTATAAGTTTCCTTGTCTTGGGTATATGTATTGGGTTCGTGAGCTCTAGTCTAAGAGACTGACTGCATCAATTCAACTACGTGTGGGAAGTGGTCTCTTGACACCTTTTGGAATGGATTGCCTGACGTCGAGTAGAAAAGAAATTTGAGAAGATTATTTTATGTGTGGGATGATACGTTGTTGTTCTTCTTGTTGATGATATAACCTCGAATGGAGAATCCTCGTGATCATTCTTAAATGGAGCAGGGATTTATGATAATGGTGTGCTTCCCTTGCACTTCGCTAAGAGAAGCTTGAAATAAAGCTTTGAATCTTCCATCAGCTAAAGGATTTTCGGTTTGGGGAAGGCAGCCAAAGTCTCACTTTCAGATGGTTCAATTTCTTTCTTCAATGCAAGAGCCTTGGAAGCTTTGGTGGTGGAAGTTTAAGAGATGATGACTTCTATCTTCTACGACGTGTTGTTCGATATCCTTATCTCGGTACTCGTATCATCATCTTTTTAAACTATATCATCTACTCTATCCTTGTAAATATTTATCAAAAACAAAATACAAAAATATAAAACCAACAAAAAAAATAGAAAAATATAAAACCAACAAAACCCATAAAAATCAGAAAATTTCAAAAATACCAAAAATATGTTTTCTCAAGACATGTCTTTCGGTATCGATAACATCTACGGTCTTAGAAATGTCATTCAATAATGGCACGGGACCATAGATGAAGTTCGAGCGGAGGTGTAAATATTCTTTTCAAAACATGTCTAAAAACATGGCTTACGCAGTTATTTCCTGCAGAATCTAACCGGCTTCAAATGATGGCTTGCGGTTACTTCAGATCGCATCGCGCTTAAACCATGGCTTGCTATTATTTCAGATAGCAACCCGCTCTTCAAGAAAGGAAAGTGTTGCGCTAAACCTATTTTCAAAAATATCGTGCACTTATCCTAAAAACTAATTTGAGGAAAGTATGTCGAAGGACTGTTGTTCCTACACAAATGTTTTTCCGTCTATAATTCTTCAGAAAAATATTTGGTGTTTTCAAAATGGTGGAAAATGAGTTGCTTAAAACAATCGATTCAGAGTCTTTATAAAATTTGGAAACTCAATCAATGACTTCAACACTTTTAAAATCTTTTATAAAATGAGTCATTGGTTGAGGGAGAATGTTTTCAAATCATATCATCTAGGACGATTTTCTTAATTATCCTCGTGCTTAATTGAAAATGATGTTAACCTATGTTGAAGGACTAGGTGCCTAGGATATGATTGCTAGGATTAGATGATTAGAGTTTGATGAAACACATTATTCCCATGCTTTATATGAACCGATTGATATGTTGAATTGACTTTTATTAGTCGATTGTTGTTTGGGTGATGTCGACCACCATATATCTATATGTGTGTTCACTAACGTATGCAGGTATATTGGTATAAAAGAATGTTCCCCATCCGGATCCCACAATTGAAGATGATTGGATGCCGAAAGGAAAGGGTAACTATATCTTGGGTTGACAAATGAAGAAATGGAGCTTAATTGGACTTCTATGGAGTTGGCATAAATGCAACGTAAGAGGTCTCATCTTGACGCAGATGGTTTTCTTCTAAGTGATTGAAGAAGCGAGCTTAATTTGACCTCATTGGCATTCAAAATGCACGTTAAGAAGTCTCACTGCATCAATGACGGTTTTTCTTCCAAACCCTACAAGAACAACAACAGAAGCTTCTCAACCACCTAACATATCATGCGAGGATACCATTTTTAAACAATTTTGATTAATTTGATTAAATTGTTTTGAAAATGGAAAAATATTGTTTTGAAAATAAATTGAACTAAATTTTGAAAATCACCGGACTTCATTTTATCAAAATTTAAGTCACTCAATTATTTACTTGTCATGGATTGAAGAGTGATTTAAAATAAAATATTTTCAAATGATATTTCTTCACAAAAGTTCGTTTTGTACTATAAAAGTGGTGATCTAAAGATTTAATGTTATGTCATGGTATGATTTTTCTTTTGAATCAAGGTCTTTCAAAATGAAAATTTTTACGTTCTTGTTTGATTGTGAAATTGTTTTATTTTACTTAAAGATCTCTTAAAACTATCATACCTGACACTAACAATCTTTAATGTCTTAAATTGATCCTTATCAGTCATTTTTCAAAATTAATTTTGCCACGTCTTTCTCTAAAATTTTCTAAAATGATTTAAATCAATTGGGATCACAAATCTCAAAAGATTTGAAATTTTGATTGGGGTAGAGATCGTGAATTTAAATCTCTTTATCTCTGTTTTAATGGAATTGGTTTTAGTCCTTCAAAGGCACTCCTGCCTCCATGTGCCAAGCGATTTCAAATACACAATGCACATGTTGAGGAGGAGGATTTATCCAAAAACAAGATGAGTATTTAAACAAGGCCACATATTCTCCCATGTTTTCTAAACCTAATTAAATCACTTGGGATCCAAAATCTCAAAGGGTTTGATATTTTTGATCGGGGAGAATTTGTGATTTAATAATGAAATTTGATAAAAGGTGATCGTTTTGATTTAATGTGCAGGTTGCTCTCTCATATGTGCTAAACGCTTTGAATCTCGAAGCACATATTGAGGGACAAACAAACTATCTGAAAGCTTTTAAAGTGATTTATAAAGTACCTTGATTGAGTTTTAAATGGTTTCTTAATGGCTTTTGTGATTGTGGATGTGCTTCAAATAAACTCTTGCCTCTATGTGATAAAAATGATTTCAAAAATCCTATGCACATATTGAGGGGGGAGAATTTACCAAAGAAAATCAAATGGCTTATTCTATGGAAATTGTGATCAAGAAATTATTTCAAAGAACTCTTGCCTCCATGTGCTAAACAAATTCTAAATCATATGCACATGTTGAGGGGGAGATTTTCTAAATGATCAAAACTATTAAGGTACAAAATGCTTTAATCTCGTATCACAAGTACCTTGATTGTTTTTCCAAATGATTTTTCAATTGGTTTTAAGGAAGAATGAACTGTACCAAAAGACCGAACAATTTACTTTATGCATGGTGTTATAAGGATGGTTAGGTTAGGTATTTGTTCCCACGATCCACCGAACGTGGGAGGATCTACCCAGGACAATCCACTAGATAGTGTAGAAGTCCTTAGGTAATATGAAAAAAGGAGAAAAATGAGAATATGGGAAGAGTCGGCGGTGATCGAGACAGAGCTATCTTTGGAATAAACCCAACAAGGTTCTATTAATGAAGTCTCGGTAAGCACTGAAGGGGTTGAAGAATGAAAAAGAATTGAATGTGAAAAGGGTGAAAAGAAATAGCCCTCAAACAATTCAACCTTAGAGGCGTAAACCGGTTCAATACATATGCTCTTGGTGTTTACTAAGGTAACACTGGTATTGAAGACAAGACATCATGGACCCAAAGTGATGCAGCGCACTACAACTTCCCAAACTACTCAAGTTCCTCTTAAAAGGGCTTGTTTCATTCTCACGGGGAACCTACATAATCTATCGACTTTCTCTTAGAGATTGTTGATATTGAAGAAGGAGAACCTCTCCTAGTCTCAGATAGGAACCAAATGTGCACGATTGAGTCTAGAGCCAAGAGATCATCCACAATATCTCATTAGGACACTAAATTAATGAAGACTTGTCGTTTCACACAATGTGGAAAGTAAGAATATATTAAGAGTCCTACGCATTATCCTTGTGGTATTGCGAGAACATCTGAAAGTGATATGTAAAAGTATTCACAATGAAGATGGAAATCCTTCTAGAGCCAACATCAAACAAGCTCTTGGTGGGTGACATGTGAGATCTTTTCATAAGATCAAGCTTGTGACAACTGGATAGAAACGATGGGAGATTCAATCTTGAATCAACCTTGGTCGAGAATGGAATTGACGAATGCTTTTGGAAAAACCGTTCGATGTGCAAACCTTCTTTTCTCTAGCACGTCGAATGTGTATTCATTTCAAATTCAAAAAGTATCTCTGATTGAAAAATACTTTTAGAAAAACCGTTCGATGTTCGAATCTCTTCTTTTGCTAGCACGTCGAATGTGTACTCATTCTCTAATACAAAATGTATTTTGATTGAAAATTGATCTTTCTCATAAAACCTTCTTCGTATTGCAAAACTCTTTCTTCAAGCAATACGCGATTGTTTTCAAATCATTTTTCATCAAAAAGTGAATCTCAATTCCGCTTTGGTTCACTCACTCCGTGTTGTCTTCTTTGAGACGTTCGGTTTGAACGGCAAATTTAGAACATTGCGAAACCCTGTCAAGGAGATTCTTAGGAATTATACGATCCATGGCGATACTTGTCTTGATCAACGGGGAACCGTGGGCGTGTACCTCAATTCAACGAAAGTGATCAAAGACACTTTCGTGTGTTTTATTACTAGCAACGCTTTGCAGGTACATTTGGGCGGTTGCAGTGATCAAGAGTCAATCCAAAGCCGCATGCTCACACGGCATCCACTTAATTTGAAGAAATCATGGTGCATATCTACATAACACGATCTAATATTTCATATTATGCTTACGCTCGGCTGGCCGCTGCAAATATCATGAACGCATGCCGCTACTCGATGGAAAGATGTCATGATTCAAAAGTGAAAGAGGTCGGTCCAAAAGTCACAACTTCACATGATGGCAACACAATAAAGGGTGATCCAGAGATGACGCTTCTTGTAGTGATGATCTCAAAGAAAGCTCAGATCATCAAAGATGTGGATCGTTCAAAGACCTCCACCGAAAGTACAAAACTATGCGACTTTAAAGAATCTTTGCTAAAGCACAAAGATGCAGATGTTGAAGAATTCAAGTCTACGAGCTCAAGAACAAAGTCAAAGAATAGAATGCTAAGATTCGAAATGTAAAACATGGGGTGACCTCCCTTAGGGGGAGATTGTTAGGAATTGGAAATTCCATAGTGAAGTGTCGGTCACCCCAAATATAATTTAGCATAAGTTAGCTCGTAGACATATCGTTATTTATCAGTTTATTAGTTAGTTATTAGTTTAGTTTAGCGTAGTGTAACACCGTGGAGGAAGGACGGGTCTTTACCCACTGTATACCTGATCCACAGGCCGATAGGAGGTCGTATTTCTTGTAACTATAAATACCCCTTCCATCCAAGGAAGGGGTGGTGCTTCATTTAATCTAACCTTTCCTTTGTGTAAACCTCTAGCAAGAACACCCTCTCTCTCTACTTTCTCTCTCTAAAATGGTAAACATGTATTTTGATCATCCAAGACCACCCGAATCATCAACACAATAATATTTCGATCCTACAAAGATTAATCGCAATACTAGATCATTTAACAATTAAGATAAGAGACAACCAATCAATATTCAATAATCAAGTTTCATATTCCCTAAGCAAACACACAAGTAAATTAGCCGGACATGGAGAACATGCAAGCATACACACAATTAATTGAAGACATGATTGAATTAATGAAGTAAAACACTTATCTTGATGTAAGATAGGGTATGGAACCCTAAGATACTATACAAGACAGCCTTGGTTCGGTTTATGTTTTTACTCCACAAAACTACACACTGAAAACTGAAAAATTCGGTTTCTATATATAATATTACAATCGCGGCGGCGTCACCTTTTTAGTCTGTGGCGCGTCGGGTTAGGGGTTTCGTCTTGGCCATCGCGTTAGTCTTGCGGCGGCGTCACCTTATGCTTGTACATGGCGACCATCCCTTCAGTCTCTGGCGTCGTCTGGGTTAAATCTAGGTCGTGCGAGTTGCGACTCCCTACTCTTTAAACACACGAAGCCGTCACTATGTTATTAAGCAATTTGGCTCTTGAGCCGTCACAAAATAGAGCGGCAAAAGTTACAGGTTTAAGCATGGCGCATCGTCGACTTCACTTCAGCGATCACGAGTGTCTCGATTCTTGAATTTGGCCATTTTTCTTCATATATTAGCCTTTTAGGTCCGAATAAGTGTCATTCCAAAGCAATTTGCCTTCAAGAGACCTAAAAGTAAAGGAGCGAAATTAGGTAGTAACAGATACAAAAGTGATCAATTAAAGGCTTAAATGACCCCTCAAAATGGTACCTTTTAAATCCTTATCACATCCCTACTCTCCCAAGTAGCAATACTCGCACGTGCTAATGCTAACTCATGAGCTGTCAGGCTTTGCTCATCTGCGACATCCGAGCTCAATCAAACAACTCGGCATCTCTGCCCAGCTACGTAATGTGCTCATGGTTTTACTTTCATTGTCTAGTCTCCAACCCTCACGATAAAAACATCAATGGAAACCCTACCTAAAACTAAACCCTCTATCTCCTCCTTCATCGCCTCAACTCGAATCACAGGAATCTCCTCTAACGCCTAAAGCTCTATCAATGCAGCTCTCTGATGATCTAGTCGTGACTCTAGTGTGATAATAATAGGCTGTCTAGCAGCAGCAGCCCTAGAACTCTCACCGACCTCAAACCTAGCAGGTGGTGCATGTTAATACAAATAAGCCGTAAAAACGTTTATTTATATTTTACGATCTTCTAATGTTTTGTCGATAACAAAAGTAAAATCATTTTAACAAAACAAATAGAGTACGTAAATAGTTTGAGTTAATAGTTTTCTAACACAATTAAGTTGTCACATAAAACACTAAAACAAGTATAAGTGATTTTATGATTTAGATACATATGTACAACAACTAGTGTTTACATATTGGGTTAAACATATACTTAAACTAAGTATACTAAAATGGGTAAAAACTAAGTGTATGCTAAAATGGGTAAATACAAATATATACTAAATGGGTAAATACTAGCAAATGGTTTTGACCCAAAACCCATGGTTTTATATATACCACTTAACCAAGTTCATTATATCTAGAAAGAAAACCATGGATCAACCCATAACCCATGACCCATGACCCATAACCAAAAATACCCATGGGCAAAGAGGAGCGGACCACGGATCCCTAGCTTTGTGCTAGCCGGATCCCTTGTGGTAGGGATCCGTGGGATCCGGGGAGCAGTAGGATTTTTCCTCTATAAATAGTGAGCCATTTCTTCATTGTTTCTCACCCCCTTTCAATATACTTTCTCCCCTGAGTTAAATCTCACTAACCTTAGATCCAAGAGATCTATGTTTGTAGTTTTGTTTTTGTGTGATCTTTTAGGTTCCTCTTAAAGGCAAGATCACCACCTTTGAAGTCGAGCAAGCTCAAGTCCATGAGTTGCCATGCTTCCTCATCATCAAGGCTACTGAAGTCTTCTTGTTGATGATTCCTTTCTTTCTTCAAAGAAGTGTTGTGTTGAAGACATTAGTGAAGATGTCTTAAGAGTCAAGACGAAGATATTAGTGAAGGGTATCTATCGTCTATAGGATAAAGCACTTGTGGTAGGTGCTTGGAAGTCAAGACGAAGTAGCATTAGTGAAAGGTGCTTAGAAGTCAAGACAAAGAAGCATTAGTGAAAGGTGCTTAGAAGTGAAGACACAAGACATTAGTGAAAGGTGTCTTGTAGATCTAGTCAAAGGCATTAGTGAAAGGTGCCTTAGATGTACATTCGATATGGTGTGTTTCGATGTACAAGATAGACTAGTTTAGATCCAAGGATATTGATATCCTTGATGATGTTGTAAAGGAGTAGATCTCCTTTGGGATTAGTCGTTGGTGTAGTGTGGTAGTAGTTCCTCCATTGCAATGGAACTAGGTGCTTAGCCTAGTACCTAATAAAGGGTAGGCGACGTTGTGAAGGTGTAGTTCACCTAAGGTGTGAAAGAACTAGGTACTTAGCCTAGTACCTTATAAAGGGTAGGCAACGTTGTGTAGGTGTGGTTCACCTTGGAGTGAAAGAACTCGGTGGTTAGCCTAGTACCGGAAAAAGAGTAGGCGACGTTGTGAAGGCTTCTCCGCCATAAGGAGATTGGTGTAGTGATTACAAACTCTCGAGTAGGTGACTCGGGGAGTGGAGTAGGGCAAGGAAGGTGACCTTGTAGCCGAACCACTATAAATACTTGCGTTGTGGTTTTGTGCTTCTTACTCTTATCTTTTCATTACTTACCTTTACATGCTTGTTTATCAACATCCAACACACACATTCAAATAGATTGACATAAGTCTATCTAAATAGATTAAAGTAAAACTATTCAACCCCCCCTTCTAGTTTTCCACAATTGGTATCAGAGCTTCGTTACCAAGTTTGTTGAAGTATATTGTACTTTAAAAACTTGATACGATCCACGGTTAATTGAAAACTACAAAGAAGGTCTTTCATAAAAACAAACACCATGTCTTTTAAAACTATATGTTTGGATGTTGATTTGATAACAACATTTTTATTTATTTTTAATTGCACTAATCTTCTTTGTCATGTTGATTAGTCAAAGCTCATACCCACCAAGCTTTAGGAGTCGCTTGGTAACAAGAATACCTTCCTTAAAGAAGGTATCTTAAAAGGCGGGGAATCGGCTAAGTGACATTTGTTGTGTCATTTGTAAAGACATTCCTAAGTACGCTAGAGGTATGATTTTCTTTTTAATTTGCTTGATAATTAAGTATACCTATTTAGGTATTTATATGATTATCTTTTGTGCTTATACATGTTTTACATGAAGCTTCATTAGGAAGCCTTTTTTCTCACATACGTGTTTTATTTCTCGTCTAAAATCGTGGTATATAAAACTTATGTTCTGTTTCTTTTAAATCCAATAATAAAACATAACACGAATTTCAAAAATTCCTCCTTCCCTATAAAAACTCCCACCGTCGACCTATCTATCAAATCCTCATGTTTTTCAAATCATCCAATTTCAAAAAATTTCCTCTCACTTAAAAACTTCATCTTCCTCCTCATTCCATCTCAACCGAAACCAAGAAGATCCGTCATCAACATGGTTTACATCGCACTCGTGCTCATCATCATAACACTCATCGCACTTGTGTTCCCTATGATGAAGTTCACATACGGAGACATTTACTTTTTGTTGTTAATCTATATTGGGGTCATATACCCAATCCTTTGTATCATCCTTAGTATTGAAATGCAATATTATTAATGATCTAGATTATCTAGGTTGCTTTTATTATAGTATGTTTATCATTTCTTTTGATTTATATGTTTCATTTCTTTCGTGATACATTAGAAGTCATGTATGCATGCTAAAAGAAAATGTAGGATAAAACATATTTTCGTGGTATAAAAACTATAAAATATGTTTTACATACTACAGATCCACGGATTCCGGAAGTTATACTAGCCGGATCCCTTTTGAAAAGGAACCGTGGGATCCGTCCTATTGGAAAACAGTTTTCTTTTTATGCAAATCAAAACCTCTTTTTCTAAGAGTAATACTCTACTTGTATGTCAAAACCATAAGTGAGTTAAGTGTATTTCTGTTAAAAACCATTGTTAATAAAAATCTAGTAAAACATTAGATTAACATACGTTGACCACAAACATTTCCTTTTATTAACTTGTCATTTCTATAGGTTCAACTATGACGCATGAATATGAGTTTGATTTTTCACTCACTAGCGTCTACACTCCGAACATATCTCTCGAACCCAACACGCCTGGCAATCATGTCCGTGGGTTCAATAATCTCGAAAACCTTCACTTCCACGAAGGCGTATTGTAGACACCTCTCTACAATTCGAAGAAGGTATCAATACCTCCTTCGAGCCATAGGACTAGAATGTCTTCTTGAAATCAACGAGAAGATATGTCCAAGGTTCATAATGGAATTCTTCCATCAAGTCGAACTCGTTCGTAACGAGGATCGCTCTCTATCTCTTTGGTTTTATATCAAAAACCAAAAGTTCACTCTAACCCTTGGGCATTTTGCTCACATCCTCCGGATTCCAAATCATGGACAATGTGCCTTCACCGAAGATTGGTCTCTTGATTCTCTCTTCAACTTTCGTGAAGAAAATAGTCCATATTGTTCACACATACCCTCTCCGGAAGATTTAAATCGCATAATATGCAAACCTCGACCATATTACTCCGATCCAAACATTATCTTTACAAGGGATATCCGAGAAGAGTACAAGCCTCTTGCACTCATCCTACGTGAAAATGTTTGGAGTCTTAGGGGAATCGAGAAATCCTTCCCGCTTGTTGTGCTCACATGTTGTACTGTTTGCTAACACAACAACCATACAATCTCGCCTACTTCTTCAGAAGGCGAATTGCAAATCTTCAAGGCTCCAAGAATAAACTCATCCCTTATGGAATGTTCTTGACACGCCTCTATCATAATGTTATGCACTTCCATCCTCAATTTCAAAGTCCGTTGTGCGTACTTGTGAACAAGATGATGGAACCGCTAAACATATCTCTCATGAAGACTTTCTTCATTCTTGATTCCACCAACACTCATCAATCACATAATGATCCTCCTAGCGAAAACACTCAAGGAAACCAATAGTATTCCAAAATAGGATCAAATCTCTTGTACTCGTGCTTTATCAATGTAATCTAATTTCCTTCATGAAATAAAACATTTTACATTTGATATCTTAGTTTTAGAACTCCTTTAAACTAATCTTGGAATATAATGCATTGTCAAGATCATTGCATACAGTAAAGGTTCTGCTGGCGAGATGGGTGGATCCCAAAGTTACACTAGACGGATCCCCACTCTTAGGGAACCGTGGGATCCGTCGAACAGAAAATGCAATTACAAGCATTGTATTTCAAAGACATTCTTAGAACACCTCACACTAAGCTAAACATAGTGTCTTAAGGCAAATTAAGTCCTTATCAAGATAGGTTAATCTTTCCCATTCATACATAACTCACCGAGGTTACACTCTAAAACGCTTGTAGATCTACCGTTTTGTTTTAATCCATTACTCTTCCGCTCTTAAACTCACACCTTATTTTCTACTTGATCCCTCACATCTAGTCTTAGAAATCTTTCAATTATGGCAAAATTGATCATAAATCATCCTCACCTCCAAATTGATCAAATTTGATCAAAATCTAGTTTTCTCATCTCAAAGCTTCTAGGATATTTTCCAAAACACTATCCTAAGACACAACCCGATCTCTAGGATCATCTAGCTTCAATTGACATTCTAAATCTTTAGTGTCATCCTTGTTCATCCATTGGTACTCTTGAAAGTTCCAAATCCTTCCACAAAAGACAATCATTAGCTACATCATTCATTACCTTCAAGTACTCAAGCATCCCTTCATTTAAAACACTTAGGAGGACTGAAACACTCAAGATGATATAGGTCTTAGATCTTAGAAACATCATTTCCAATCTTTCATAGCTGCTGAGAGGCGGATCCCTAGGATTAGCCTAGGCGGATCCCTCTCGAGGAGAGGAACCGTGGGATCCGTGATGACAGTATAGGTCAAATCTTGCTAAACAATCATTTCAACTCATCTTCCTAACTCAAACACTCCATCTCATCTTAAATGAGTTCCTAGATCAGTGAAACCTCTGAAGTTGACTCTTGTGCATGTCAATCATCACATTCCAATTAATCCTAGTGGCTTGAAGCTTAAATGCACTTGCCAAATCTCTTAGTTTATAAACCACCTTATTAGGACCTCCATAGTCATCACTTTCATCCTAACTTTCAGCTCTTGCAAACTCTTGAAATCATCTCATCATGAGGAAAACCCCAAGTAGTAACTTATCCACCAAAGAACCACCCATGAAAAGAGCTCGTGTTATACACGAAATTTCCTCAACCGAATCATCTCCCATCAAACCAACAAATGATAGAACTCTTCATCATCCAATCAAACCAATTCCTAAAAGATAGTACCCACAAAACTACCTTTGCCAAACACCACCATACCTCCTAGGCCAAACAATATCATCTCCACCAAACCATCACCATTGGTTCCTAGAGCTATTTCATTTACACCCCCACTATCATCACCACACCTCTACAATTTAGAGGACTTGCCTCCTAGGCCGTCTCATCTGCTTCCGCCGACAACATTTCCCTCGTTAGGAGGAATAATGGTTCAAAATCAAGGTGTTGAGTCAACACTTGCTCCGGCTTCCTTCTCGGCGTTTTCATCATATAATCCCATTTGGATTATGACAAATCATCAAAATCAACCACCCGACCATATGGAAGTTGACACTTCTCTACCACCACCATCATTCTTGGTTGAGTCATTCTTAAATGCACCTCCACCAATCCCTCCATCGTTTGAAGCTCCACAAGCCGCTTCACTTGATCCTTTGAATCAAGCCATTTCATTTCATCCACCACCACTACCTAGCCATGACAAAGATTGCTATCATTGTCAACATGTTGAAAGTTTGATACATGAAGTACGAGAAGACCAACGTTTCATGTTCTATCATCTCCTCGAACGTTTCGACGAGATTAAACCTAAACAAAACTTGAGCTAGAAGATTATAGTGGTGTCTTAGCTTCAAGCGTTAGGTGATCTAGAAATTCCTAGTCATGTATTGTCTATTGTCTTGTTTTTGAGTCATGTATATCATAACTCTTGTTTATTAAATGGAATTACATGCTACTTGCTATATTTCTGAGTATGTGAGTATACTATATAATCCATATCTCTTTTTAGTATTAACATTTCTTGTTATACCAATCTTTGCTGACTTTATTCATAGGCCAGACGGATCCCTTAGATTTGCCTAGACGGATCCCTACTAGGAGGGAACCGTGGGATCCGTGAAACAGAAGCTTTCTTTCTACTAACTTGAATCACATTTGCAGGAAATTGTGAATTATACTTGCTTTCTAACCTTTGTTTTGTAGTTATTCAATCTAAATATGAAGACTTTGACATCCTAAAGCTAGGGGGAGCTTTATGTCAAAGCAATACATTGCAAAGTACTTGCAATACTAGGGTTATACTTCGTGACATCCCTTTGCAATAATCAAGGGGGAGCACATTCGTCTCGTAGACAATATCTTTTGCAAACTTATTTGCAAACAAACTAGATTAGTATCATTTATTTGACGCCCTTACATAGGGATGGACTCGTCAAGGGGGAGTTAAGACGAGTACCATTCCCGTCACTTGCTCTCTTTACATTTTTACATTTTTTTAAAAAAATTGTGTTAGTTTATTTTAACACTTTTTGTTTCGACAAAAGGGGAGAAAGAAAGTAAAACTACAAATTCAAATTTTACAATTTTAGCTTTTTCCTTAAAATAATTTTATGTTTTGTCATCAACAAAAAGGGAGAGATTGTTAATACAAATAAGCTATAAAAACGTTTATTTATATTTTACGATCTTCTAATGTTTTGTCGATAACAAAAGTAAAATCATTTTAACGAAACAAATAAAATACGTAAATAGTTTGAGCCAATAGTTTTCTAACACAATTAAGTTTTCACATAAAACACTAAAACAAGTATAAGTGATTTTATGATTTAGATACATATGTACAACAACTAGTGTTTACATATTGGGTTAAACATATACTTAAACTAAGTATACTAAAATGGGTAAAAACTAAGTGTATGCTAAAATGGGTAAATACAAATATATACTAAATGGGTAAATACTAGCAAATGGTTTTGACCCATAACCCATGGTTTTATATATACCACTTAACCAAGTTCATTATATCTAGAAAGAAAACCATGGATCAACCCATAACCCATGACCCATGACCCATAACTAAAATACCCATGGGCAAGAGGAGGACCACGGATCCCTAGCTTTGTGCTAGTCGGATCCCTTGTGGTAGGGATCCGTGGGATCCAGGGAACAGTAGGATTTTTCCTCTATAAATAGTGAGCCATTTCTTCATTGTTTCTCACCCCTTTCAATATACTTTCTCCCTGAGTTAAATCTCACTAACCTTAGATCCAAGAGATCTATGTTTGTAGTTTTGTTTTTGTGTGATCTTTTAGGTTCCTCTTAAAGGCAAGATCACCACCTTTGAAGTCGAGCAAGCTCAAGTCCATGAGTTGCCATGCTTCCTCATCATCAAGGCTAATGAAGTCTTCTTGTTGATGATTCCTTTCTTTCTTCAAAGAAGTGTAGTGTTGAAGACATTAGTGAAAGATGTCTTAAGAGTCAAGACGAAGATATTAGTGAAGGGTATCTATCATCTATAGGATAAAGCACTTGTGGTAGGTTCTTGGAAGTCAAGACTAAAGCATTAGTGAAAGGTGCTTAGAAGTCAAGACAAAGAAGCATTAGTGAAAGGTGCTTAGAAGTCAAGACAAAGAAGCATTAGTGAAAGGTGCTTAGAAGTGAAGACACAAGACATTAGTGAAAGGTGTCTTGTAGATCTAGTCAAAGGCATTAGTGAAAGGTGCCTTAGATGTACATTCGATATGGTGTGTTTCGATGTACAAGATAGACTAGTTTTAGATCCAAGGATATTGATATCCTTGATGATGTTGTAAAGGAGTAGATCTCCTTTGGGATTAGTCGTTGGTGTAGTGTGGTAGTAGTTCCTCCATTGCAATGGAACTAGGTGCTTAGCCTAGTACCTAATAAAGGGTAGGCGACGTTGTGAAGGTGTAGTTCACCTAAGGTGTGAAAGAACTAGGTACTTAGCCTAGAACCTTATAAAGGGTAGCGGTTGTGAAGGTGTAGTTCACCTAAGGTGTGAAAGAACTAGGTACTTAGCCTAGTACCTTATAAAGGGTAGGCGGCGTTGTGAAGGTGTAGTTCACCTAAGGTGTGAAAGAACTAGGTACTTAGCCTAGTACCTTATAAAGGGTAGGCGACGTTGTGTAGGTGTGGTTCACCTTAGTGTGAAAGAACCTGGTGGTTAGCCTAGTACCGAAAAAGTAGCGACGTTGTGAAGGCTTCTCCGCCATAAGGAGATTGGTGTAGTGATTACAAACTCTCGAGTAGGTGACTCGGGGAGTGGAGTAGGGCAAGGAAGGTGACCTTGTAACCGAACCACTATAAATACTTGCGTTGTGGTTTTGTGCTTCTTACTCTTATCTTTTCATTACTTACCTTTACATGCTTGTTTATCAACATCCAACACACACATCCAAATAGATTGACATAAGTCTATCTAAATAGATTAAAAGGAAGTTTTAATTGGTAAAACTATTCAACCCCCCCCCCCCTTCTAGTTTTCCACAGTGCAGTCTCAGTAGTAGGTGGTATTGGTGTGTCAAGTCGTGCACGCTTCTTGAGCGGCAAGTCAGATATGGGTGTAGGACCTCTGAGATGTGATGGTGCTAGTGGTGCTCGGATGATGATGAAGATGAAGATGAAGATGATGATAATGGCGATCCTAGTGGTGAATTAGAGGTCGATGATGACGATGGAAGTGGTGATGGTGTATGAAATATAACCCTCTTTTGTATTTTCGGCGTACCTCGAGAGGTAAAAGCGGAGTATACTGAATCGGGCGATGAGTAGGACTAGCTGATGGTGGATGATGGTGTAGGTGCAACCAGCCTCCTCAAAAGGGTTGGTCTCAGTATCGGATAATATGAGTGGTGAGTCTGGTGTAGAGCCAACTGATGTTAAGGCTATAGTAGGGAGTGGCTAGACATCATCCATGTCGAAGTCTATAATAGGAGATGACAAGACATCCTCCATCTCAGAGTCTGATAAGACATCCTCCATGTCAGAGTCTGAAGAAATGGTGATGAGATGGGTATCTGAAGACATCTATGTGACAATCGATGTGAAATGAAAGTAAAAAACCCGCATAATGTGCGTATAAATCCGCATGTAAAGTGAATATGCACTTATAACGAAATGATGAGATGCTATGATATGTAGTTATAGTCTAGGGTCAATGATGCAACCTAGTTATCTATAACCTTTGCTCACGATGTCAATGCACACACCCCAAAATACCTGTTTTGTAGAGGAATGGAATTCCTGGGGGATGACTGCCATAGCATCACAGTTACAGTTATATTGAACGGCCTAAAGTGTCGTTTGAAAAGCACATCGTTTGATATAATAAAACATTCAGAGTTTACAAAAGATAGGTCCCAAAAGGTAGTCAACATTTGCGGAAATAAGTTTGTTACAAACCAAACGATGTTTTAAAGTGCCTTAATATACAAGTGAGACGCGTCGTCACCGCGACTCTATGATAAGTCCTTATGTATGCTATGAAGTATATGCCTTAGATACCTAAAAATACATTACTAAAACGGTCAACAATAATGTTGGTGAGAAATCATAGGTTTATGAAAATGTTTTATTCGACTACCACAAGTATAAGTCATGTATGACAAATATGTCACATAAAAATGATACAATTGATATAAGCACATGACACGAAGCTAGCTGCCCATCATGATGTTCCCCTAACAGTGTTTGCCAAACAACTCTCATTCTGATATTAAATGAAATGCATCTGTTTGACCAGTTGGAACCACCAAACCGGATGGAGGAGTCACCCTCAATAGATCTATTCACTCACCTAAACACTCCGTAATTAACGGTTCATGATAATGAAATGGGGACATTCAATTGGCAATGAGGTAACTTAAGCAATGTAAATAAATTTGATATACTTGGGCTCGTAATAAAATGATGTGCAATGTATTCTCCCCCGTAGGTTTGAAGTGAAATATAAACTTGAAAAACGGGGCTATGAAAACTCACTTGATACAATGATTATGATGGCAAAAGTGGATACACTGAAATGAGGCGCAATCTCTAACTGCGACCTATTATGAATGATATGACCTAATATAAATCATGATTTAATGTTGTGCATGCAAACTCATATGATATCCATACCACTTGTGCATTTGAAAATAAAGTTTATCGTCGAAAAATAAGTTTATAACGTCTTGTCAAATTATAAAATACTTTTCGCTTAAATATGTTGAAACAACATCCCATGATAATCGTTTAGAAATAGAACAAAATTTATAGTTTTTAACGAAAAATAATATACTTTGATAACTCATAAAAATGACTAAGTAACCTTAGAAGCTTAGTCCCAAAATGATGAATATTAAATGTTAGTGTTGAAGAATATAGTTGTGATCGTAAAGTAATTCAAATACATTATATCTTGAGCGTTATCGTCCGTTTTCTACGATTTATATATCATCGGTTTTAGGTGTTAATGTATACTAATATATTTTGATAAATCGAGCTCATTTAGATTATGTTTAAAACTCGATTTTGCCCCTTGAAAAATCCTTGACAGCTTACATTATTTTAGAAAATTATTTTTCAGCTAAACTTGAAATTAACGTATCTTTTTCGTTATAAACCCGTTTTAACCCGCTCAAGCGACCACGGTTTCGTTTTAAAGTCTATTTTCTGAAAATATAAACCAAAATAATCCATGACCTGCTGAAATTTCCAGATTTTATAAAAATGGACAGACCTCAATTATTTGTTGTCGAAAATGATTTTTCTAGTTCAAAGCTTGTACTAAACCATTCCAATCAACACCAAAACTATTCTAAACCTACCATACACCTTCTTAGGGTGTCATGGGTTCCTAAACTTCATCAACAATGATAGGTTTCATGGGAATAATTATAGGATAGTTAATACTCATTATAAGCAGAAAAACAAGTAAAAAGTGGTATGAATACATATAATACTTGCATATTTTTGTACTAGATTAATAAAATAGATCAAGTATGATTATGAAAGAGTAGTAAAAATTATGAGAAGCTTACTAGTAGTATGATGAGGTTTAAGTAACAAGGTACTTAATAACTTCTTGGTTTTTATTTCAAAACCTAATATAGAAGTATACTAGAGTTGTGTAATCACTTGATCTTGAAAAATCTTTGGTTTTTTCCTCTAGTTCTTGCTTGGCTGATCATTAACAAAAAAGGAGAGGGTTTCTAGCTTTTTTTCACCTTTTAGTATGTGTAAGTTATGTATTCTTGATTTGTATATTATTAGTATATTACAAATATCTAGCCACAAATGAGTATGTGTACATATCTAGTCAAGATTTTTAGTGAAATGGATGACTAAGGGGGGGTGGTCGGCAAGGGCATAATGGGAAAATAGGTGGTGTATTTTTGATGACTAATGGTATTTAAAGTTAAGTATAAAGTATATTTTGTACATGTAATTAATTGTTTAGTGTAGCGTTAGGTAGAAATTGATTTTAACGGAACAAAATAAAATTTATCGAAGTCATAAAAATTATAAAAATACATTTTTCGTAAGTATCGGGTGAATAAATAATTATCGAATATAATTTACGAAAACCGTCGGAAATATATATATAACAATTTATATACCAAAATAAATTCAAAACATCGGGTAAACTTATAATATGATTTTTATAGATTTAAAATGAGTATAAAAATATATCAGGTTAATTGTTGGAAGTGTCGGATAAATTATTCAAAATAAATGATCGTGCGATAGCGTTTACTTAATAAATAAATATACGTTAATGAAATATGCAAACTCTTGCATGAACTAATATGAAAATAATGTTACTGATGATATGTAGACTACCTCTAGTCTATATGTAATGTTCTCAATGATGTTCCATAAATACGCAGCTTAACCCTTACGGTTACTAGGAATTTGATACTCGTAAACCTAGTTTATGAAAAATGATGAATAGTGAATCATGAATAGTGATTTTTCTCCGAGAATAAATAGTGTTTCGTGAATAGTAAAATTTTAAAATAACCTCTCAAAGTCGCAAACTGACTTCAAAAACGATGAATAGTAAAATGATGAATAGTAACCGGCGAATAGTAAATTCCCAAGATGAATAGTAAATTTGAGAAATGACCTGAAATTACGATTTGTCACAAAAGGAGGGAATTGACTTCTTTGATACTTATGCTCCTGTTGCTAGAATTTCCACTATTAGATTGTTGTTAGCTCTTGCAGCTATACATGATCTAGTTATTCACCAAATGGATGTGAAAACTGCATTCTTAAATGGTGATTTGGATGAGGAAATTTACATGAAACAACCTGAAGGGTTTATGATGCATGGACATGAAAACAAGGTATGTAAATTGAATAAATCATTGTATGGTCTGAAACAAGCACCAAAACAATGGCATCAAAAGTTTGCTGATGTGGTCTTATCTAATGGTTTTTCTTTAAACCAAGTGACAGTGTGTGTATAGCAAATTTGATGCTTCTGGTAAAGGAGTGATAATTTGGTTATATGTGGATGACATGTTGATCTTTGGTACTGACCAAGATCAAGTTGATAAGACAAAGGAATTCTTGTCATCTAATTTTGATATGAAAGATCTGAGGGAGGCTGAGGTGATTCTTGGTATTAGAATCAAACGAGAAAACAATGGTATCTCTATTTCTCAATCACATTATATTGAGAAGATACTGACAAAGTTTAACTTTGCTAATTGTTCTCCTGTTTATACTCCTGTAGATCCTACTGTGAAGTTTCGACCTAATAAAGGAACTCCAGTGTCTCAGTTAGAATACTCTAGAGCTATTGGATGTCTTATGTATGCCATGATTAGCACTAGACCAGATATAGCTTTTGATGTAGGAAAGCTTAGTAGGTACACTAGCAATCCTAGTGCTCTACATTGGTAAGCTCTGTGAAAGTATTTCAAGTATTTGAAAGAAACCATGGATTATGGTTTGACTTATAGTGGTTATCCTTCTATTATAGAAGGTTATTCTGATGCCAGTTGGATTAATAATATGGAGGATCACTCGTCTACGATTGGTTGGGTATTCCTTCTTGGAGGAGGTGCTATTTCTTGGGCTTCAAAGAAACAGACTTGTATTAAAAACTCAACTATGGAGTTCGAATTTGTTGCTTTAGCTGCAGCTGGTAATGAAGTTGAGTGGCTGAGGAATTTGATTTATGAAATTCCTTTGTGGCCTAAACCAATATCTACCATTTCTATCAGATGTGATAGTGTTGATACCTTGGCTAAGGCTTATAGTCAAGTGTACAATGGCAAGTCTGGACACTTAGGTGTTAGACATAGCATGATTCGTGAGCTTATCATGAATGGTGTGATATTTGTGGAGTTTGTAAAAACTCAATTGAATTTAGCCGACCATTTAACCAAAGGGTTAGCAAGAGATCTCGTACGTAAGGCGGCTATTGGGATGGGTTTAAAGTCCATCTAATTAAATCATTGTATCAAGATGCCCAATTCCCATCTAACGTAATATTAAATGTTGAATTCAATGAGGAAAGCTTGATATTTTTGGATTGGAACACATAATTACATCATCCCACGGAATGTGTTCAGAACTGCAAGATAAAGGAGGTTGAAATTATATTTCTTAACGGTTTTTTGACAAATTGCATGTGCAACTGCAAGAGTAAAGAACCACCTATATAAGCATGAAGTTTAGCTGCTTCAAAAAGCTTGGGACTTGGCTTTGATATGCTTATTGAAGGATAGGACACAAGCTAGTAAAACATAGTGTCAAGTAGAAAATGTGAATGTGTAAACTGTTGTGTATATTATCTTCATGTATTCACTATGAATAGAAAGAGTTCAATCCTTTAGTGACACTCTTATATTCAAATATTTGAAATGCTAATGTACTAATGTGAAATTAAATCGTCTCGACATTTCATTTATGCATCAGTTTGTTGTTTGTTATGAGTTTGTTTTAAGTTAATCAAGATTACACTTAAATGGGAGAGGATTGTTGGTGATTTTGCATCACCAATGTGATTTAAGTGTAATGGATTGACTTAGTTGACTAATGTGTAATTGTGATAAATGTTCAACAAGTCGGGGTTGTGTGGAGTACACACTTGTATGACGTTATTATGATTATCATTGTAGAATATAACAGGGTCGGGCGCCCTAGTCAAGAGGTCCGGCGCCCGCTAAGGTCGAGAAAATAAAATTTTCGGTATTTTGCCCCTTAAATTTAACTGGTTTGGTGGTTAATATAACTATTTTGGCAGTTGTAATCGAGAGTTAGTTATGGTTAGTCATATATTGATTATTCATTCTGGTGCGTTTTCATAACAGAAAAAAACATATTCTCGTTTCTAAATCTGAGTTTTATCCGATTTAAGATTTCGATAAACCATCGAAATACTTCAATCTGAAAGTGTTTACATACTCTCAGATTAGTGTGATCCAATTTTTCTATTAAAAAACTTTACTTTAACTAAATTTTTTGAGCAACCAAATGATCACGGGAAAGATTTTAGGTAAACCAATCCAATATTTTAAGGTCGGCATGTCAGTTTTTTTTTTCCAAACCTGTCTTTTAGACAAAATATATATGGTTGTATTCTTCTAAATTATACATGATTTGCAATAATCAATCTTAATATCTTGTCGCTAGTAACAAATCTAGCTTGCTTTTGTTTAATATTAACGTCTTGACTGAAGATCAAGGCTTAACATGCATCTAGTACCATTAATGAACAGTACAAGTATAATTTAATGATTTACAGAATCAAACATTTTGGGTGTGTGTGTATTATGTATCCTATAATATATCAACTAGAGAACTTACTCATGTCGAATACATTTTAAATTATATAAGTACTTATGTTGTTATAGAGTCGTACAAATTAGCGAGGATACCGCCCATGCATGTTTTTACCCAAATTGGTTTGCGTTGTACCTTTCCCTCAATAAAAATAAGCAATAATTTGAAAACCATCTGACATTTTTTTCAAATAAAATGTACGAAGAGAAGAGCTGGTCTTGAATGAATAAATCTATGCCAGAAACATATTAACATGATTACAGTTTTTAACTATAACCAAACAAAAACGAGTCTATATTCTGTGAAAGACGCTGTAAACACGTAAGTAGAAACTCTGTTTATAGGATTGTGCTAAGTCGATCTCATCTACATCTTGATGACAGTTGTTTTAGGCCCATCTCGAGGTTTCGAAACCAAAGAGATTAGATTTTTGTACGACTGCCCTAAGGCGCTCTAATCTAACATCTTGATGACAATTTTTTTAGCCCCATCTCGAGTTTTTTGAACTAAAGAAACTAGAGTGGATATGTGTTGGTTTAATGGACAAAATATTAATAGATGTGTGTTAGGATCGAACTCGAGATCACGGGATTGCACATTTTACGTATGAGAATTAAAGATTAATAATTATTTATAAAATGTTATATATAATTATTAAATAACACAAAATGCATAACGACCGTTAAGTAATTAATAATAATTGACTAACGGTTAAAAGATAAAGACTATAATGTAATTTGGAAGTCAAGAAGGATCCGGAATAACCCTTATGGGCTATGACCGGTCGTGGGTTTTTAAGGGAAAACCCAAACCCACTCAAACTTGAGCTCCAAGTTTTATACACTATATTAACAAGGCTAGGGATCATTATTTGTTACACTTGTACACATAGTTTATCCCTAAACTTGTTTTCTTCTTTTCTTTCTTGTATGGCCGATCGACTAACACCCTTAATTGGGTCGATTGGTTCGCTTTTCCAAACCAAAACGTTTTGTGTTAATTAAACTAGCATTTACTTTAATTAAGTTAATGAATGCGTGTGTACATGAACGTGGTACAATCACACTATTGATTGTATCTTGGATTGAATTACAAAAGGTAAGGGGTAATTCACATAATCCTATAAACCCTAATTAGGGTTCATCCAATGGCTAGTTTTGTGGATTTGATTCTTGTTTCGCTAGAATCAAGAAAGGTACGCATATTCTTGTTTATGTTAATTAATTATTCGTTAATATTTCCTTTACGCCTCCGCATGTGTACTTGATGTTTATTGTTTATATTTATGATTAGTCATGTAATATAATTCCAACTGTGGCATCACGAGCTTGGTTTAATGAGTAATTAATTACTAAACACGTAAAAAACGGATATTGTATTGTGTTTTATATGATTAATTCTAGGGTTTGGTTATTATTATGTAAACCATAATTTTATGGTTAGGGCTTTTGCCCTAATTGGTTTTTTAAAAATTTTTTATGTCGACCTAAAAAAATTTTAGTCGATTTATATAAAAATATTTTTAGGGTTTACAAAATTGTTTTGTTAATCGATATCTAAACCTAGAATTGTATATATGTTACGTGAATTAATTCTTGAATAATTGTTATGTGACATGGAATTTTAATAGAGTATTTTACGAAAATGAACTATACTTGTTACCTGTTTACGAAATAGGTTCTCCATACAGGGTATTTTGAAAATGAACTTTCAGCGAGGGCCCCGCGTACCGGCTGCTGGCATGGCTCGGAGGCTTGGCGCGTGGCCCCCTGGCGTGGCCCTGTTGCTGGGCGTGGCTTTGGGCGTGGCCTTGGGCGTGGGAGGTGCTGCCATGGGCGTAGAGGTGCTGCAATGGGCGTGGGAAGTGCTGCAATGGTGGGCTTGGCGAGACTGCCAGGAGCGGATCTAGGTAATGGCTACGTGTGGCACGTGCCACACATGATTCAATCAGACGAAATGTATTCTTTTTGTAGAAATTGCTGGTTATTTGATAGTGTTACATGTAGTTTGGAGAAGTGCAATGAAAATGAGCAAGAATAGGAGGGAAACATGTTTACAGTTTTGATTTTTAAGAAGAAGAAAGAAGATGTAGAGGTGGCCAAGTGGGAAAGATGATGAATAGTGATATACATGTACATTGTTGTTGTGTCACAGTGATATATGATATAGTACTTGTTTTGTCTTATAGTACTAATTGTTATGTCCTTTCTTAATGTTAGTTTATTTCTAAAAAAATAAAACACTGCTTGGTAATTGTAGGAGTATATTTTTTGAGATAATAGATTCGTACATCATTTTTGTAAAAGGTGATAGTGACATTTTGTAAAAAATAAAACACTGCTTGTTGGGTGTCATGGCATGAAGAAGGGTGTTGTTCATGGCATGAAGAAGAAGAAGAACCTATGTTCAAGGTGGAGATATTACATCAACAAGTCTGGAAAGAGAGAATGGAAAACATGAAACCAGGAGTGTGAGAGAGAGAATGGAAAACAAGAGTGTGAGAGAGAGAATGGAAAAGGTGATAGTGACATTTTTTGGTCACTTTGGTAACATATATACCAAAAGAGTTCAGTTTCGTAATATGACTTGGGATATGGATTGTTTTAGTAATTTGCTTATTTTAATATGCGATTTTGTGACTATTTGTATAATTGTTATGATATATCCATGATGATACATGCATGTTTGTCATGGATAGTTGCTTGAATATTGTTTAATTGTTAAGATATATATCACATGTTTATTTATGATAAATCTTGAATTGGGGAAGACTCCAATTATATATATTAATGAATCAATTATGTGCAATTTGGTATATTATTAATTATGGGTTTACGCAATCGATTCGTCGATGTATGTGGCTCACCTTCAATTGAGAGAGTGAAAGCCCTAATTAATATATACATTAATTAACCTAGACATTGATTATTAATAGGGTTTTATCGAATAAGTTGCATGTGGCTACTTGTTTACACGTATAAATTGTTTATTATGTGCGCATTGTTTTTTTAGTTGTTTATTTTTTATTGGTTTACTTGTTTGTTTATTATGTGTGACAGTTTTAAGCAAAGGGTAATTTTGAATAGAAAAAAATAATATGGACTAAACAATGGTGAAATTTGATTTGTTTTTGAAGAGTTAAGTTTTCAATAGTTTAATTGATTGGTGATTTTGGTACAAATGGTCTGAACTGCTCACCCACTAGAACAAACTATAAAGGGGTTAATAAAGAAGTGCGCACAATCACACTGAAAGGATGTCTAAGGTTATGCTTTTGCGCTTACCTGGTCCTCTGCCCTCTGTGAGTTCGATTGGAGCTACTAAGTAAGCCATAAATGTATAAACTCATCTTAAGGGCGAATTAGTTTTAATTCCATGCGTCACTTCGGTGGTAATTACCCGAAACACTAAGTGTTTACACTTATGCAAAAGTACGGTATAATGGGCGATAATTGACGCTAAATTCCTTGATTGGTGAACCCAATACCTCAATCAAAACTTTGATAATTTGATCTTTATGAATTGGTAATAAAAAGTTTTTTATTAAAATTATGCTACAAGATGAATGCATGACATCTTTGTACATATTTGATTTGACCACATAAAATCAAAACTAGTACCCTTATAAATTAAGTTATATGCCATCTAATTAAAAGGAACACTTGAAGTTGCAATTTACGTCATGACAGTACTTGGCGAGATTGTGATGGAGAGGTAAATCTCTATGTAAAGTCAGACCTTACATGGACATATTTGCAGTTCTTTAAGTTAGACACTTAAGTTGATTAGGAAGTGAGACCTGACTCAAGGCATAAGATGGGATGAAACATGTTTATATTTGCAATAGCGTTGGAAAATAGAAATCCCATAATGATCTAGGAATTGGAAATTGTTTGCCAATTATTGTTCGACAGATTACCTTATTATGTGCTTTCCTTACTAGCAGATCAACTGATGTAATGGAACTACGATAATTTGGATCCTAGTTTTCGAGAAAATTCTATGGTTATATGAATATTACCTTGGGTATTTTATTTTCTTGAAAAGTTTAATTATAGAAAATACTAAAATTGAATTTTGAAAATTCTTTAAATGTATTAATGCAACATTAAACCGTAAACGAAGGTTATTCATGTATTGGTAAATTGATCTACACTTGCAAGGATTTTTTTGGTAGAGTCAACTTTACTAAAAGAATAAACCTAGTCCTCTTTTCATAAGAAAGAGTGAGATTCAATCATATTCCTTATCATGAATGAAGAAAGGTATGATAGGACAATTAGAATTGTCTAAATTCTAAATACATAACTCGTAAGAAAATTTTAATAGTTAAGAAAATTGCATATTTTCTAAGTTATTAAATTAGAAGCTAGACTAATTACTGTATAAATTGGTAAAAGAAAAACTAGTATATTTTATCTAGTTGTTCTGTTTTGACCATTTAAAAGTACTACTTACAATTGTTGGAATGGTAGAACTATTAAGAAAGAAATTGCATGCCCAATTTTTCAAGTTAATAGCAATGATGGATAAATTCATCATCTACATAGTAGAATACATTCTTTTAAGTACATAAGTAATTGTTATGTATGGACTTTCTCAAAGGTATAGGGAAGTAAATAGAACACTATTTTCTTTCATTGATTAATGCAACACTTACAATGTTGTCAAATCCAGTGGGAGTATTGTGTTCTTATTACTGAATGAGGAATTAATGTAATGATCTCTAATTCAGTGGGAGTTACTAGTTTTGTCATCTTGGTAGTAATCCATATTATCTCTAAAATGTCTTAAGATAATTACTTTCCACTTGTAGACACTTATGTTTTCAAGGATAGTCATGTACGTTTCCTTATTAGACAATGACGTGGTTCTACATCTACTAGTTATGCTAATATCAATGACACAATCATATTAGTCACATAAACAAACATGTGTCGTGTTGTTTATCTGCTACATGATGTTGTTCCATGCACAAGTGGGAGAAATCTATATTGTGTGCAAGGTACAACATATAAGTAATGATTTAACGGATTCTCTTGACTGCAAGGTAAGAGACTAACGTTCTAATATAACTTGAACATATCTAATTCAAGAAACACTTGGTGTTGCAATTTACGTCATGTGAGAACTTGGCGAGATTGCAACAAAAAAGTAAATCTCCATGTGAAGTCAGACCTTGCATGGACATATTTGCAGTTTCTAAATTTGACAAGTATTTAGAACATGTGTCAAAATGATATATAAGACTACTTCAAATTAAATATTTATGTATTATTAAAATGACATAAATAAATGAAGTAATCTAATACTACTTCAATTTGTTTATTGGGTTTATAGACATATAGGTTACCCAACTTTCCAACTTTATTCGCCTAAGTTACCAAACTTTTGTTTTGTGCAAACAGGGTATTGGACTACACGGAGTTGACATTCAGGTTACTGAATTTGTAAAATGATACATTTAGGTTACTTAAATTACCTAAAAAAATGCATTTGGGTTACTTAACTTACTTTAAAAAAAATGCATTTTGGTTACTTTGATTACACTGAAAAATGGAGGTTGAATGCTTAACTAAAGTTCAGTAACCTAAGTGAACAAAATGAAAGTTTGGTAACTTAGACGAACAAAGTGGGAAACTTGGGTAACCTGTCTGATATAAAACCCTTGTTTATTTATGTATTTTGGAATGATATAAATGAAAAATAATGTAATCCTACATTATTATGAAGTAAATAAATTAACTTGAAATTACTATTGAAACCAAGAGTTGTGTTCATAATTACTTTAGTTAAACATGTTTATGATTCATTGTAAAGACATAAACATAAAGTCTTTTAAGACTTTTAATAAAGTAAGACGTTAACTTGTTAGGTTTTTTAATTAAGACACATACAAGAAGTCATTGAGTTGATCAATGATTTATAACGTATAATAGGATTATAACAGTTTATGTTTTCTTGATGAGACATGGATATGAAATGACTTGGTCAAAAAGTACTTGTGTTATAAAGCATGCAATTGGCTTAAAAAGTTTATTATACCATTAAGTTGACTTAGTTGGTAAATAGGTAAGTCAAAAGGAATATGTTTATCTTATATATTGTTAGATTACCTTACAATATTAATTCTAATAAATACCACAAGTTGATGGTATGTTCAGTTAAGAGAATCAAACTCTATTTGATTTGTTTGATTCAAGATAACCATAACTTCTTTCTTAAAAAGTAACAATGTTAGAAAATTGAGTATAAATTGAATATACACAATATGACTCCAACCTAGAAGATTAATAAAACACCATTTCATTATGGAATGTGATGAATCACATTAAGTTTTAAAATTGAAGATTCTGAATTTGTTAAACTACTTATGAATAGGTTATTAACAAACAAAATTCAGGAATTATCAATGTGTATTTGTAATGTCCCAAAAAGATAACAATGTAGTTTTTCTCTAATTGCTAAGTATATATAGATAGTCTATATATTTCAAAAGGCAAGTGGGAGTTTTTTTTTATCTTGAAAGATAAAATTACAAGATACATAATCCTCTTAAACACACTAGTAAATATCATGATGAGGTTAGACATGTAAATGATAGACCTCATGATGATGGAATTTTCATTCATAGATCTGCAAGGATATCTCAGATATTTGACTTATATGCTGAGAAATATGAGTTACAGGATTATTGTAAACCTGATAATCATTATGATGGATTACCAAATATTGAATTAGGTAAATTACTAATACTATGAATGTTAGAGATGCTGTCCATAAAGATAATCAATTTTGGAAATTTGGTTTATCTTAATAGTTAGACTAGAGAATGGAAATGAGTTCTTCAAAGAGATGAAAAACCCTAGTGGTTTGAATTTCTATGTAAAAATCATATGGAAAAAATTTGTACACATATTTAATGCATGTTTTATGACAAGATTATTAATCATATTTAAGCAATTAATTGTGATTGAATATTCTTTCCTAGACACATTAAACATATAAAGATGATAATTGTCATACTTGTTTTCATTAATATGAAATATGACAACGGAATATCAAAACTCTTTCTTGAGAAATTACTTGAGCGAGGACGGTAAGTAATCGAAAGGTTTTTTGAATTCATATCATCTTTGAAAGTGTACGAAGTGCAATAATTCATGAATGGATAAATGCATGCATCTATGAAATTATTCTTATGTTAAATTATTAAATCCTAGTTTTGATTTATAATTGAAATAAGATAAATTTTAAGTATTCCTGAAAGCTAGTGGGAGTATTATGTTAAAGTTTTAAATCTTATATGTTGTATAACATATAAGAAGTAACATTCCTTGTAAGCTAAATGTTAAGTCTTAGATTGGAATGAAACTTCACTTGTAAGATTTAAGAATTAAAACATACAACATTGGAATATATGTTTATTATTAATAAACATGTGCAGTAAAATAAATGATTCTAATTAAACATGATATATCATTTGGGAAATGGATAAATATCTTTTGACAAGATAGAACACGAATGAAATCTAAGTTTGACCTGTAGATTCATCATGTACATCATGTTGTGTATTAAAATTGTTATATCATTCTTGAATAAGAAGTGATTTGACAACATTCATATCTAACTAAAAGTTAATTAGATAACTTGTGTAATAAATATTCTAATAGAATTACATCATCAGCCTGGAATTGCTCCTAGATTCTATGGATGAACAATATGTCAATTGTTGTGCAAATTGTCATCAGCTTAAAACTTGAAAGTTTGGAAGACATCAAATATTACACAATAGATATTAAAGTTTACGGAGTTTTAATGAGCATATTGTTGTTTGTATACAATGATGCTGGTATAAGTGAGATGACACTCAATACTAGTCATGGTAAGGTTTCATCCTTGTTAATGGTCATGTAAACTAGTTGTGCTACTAAGAGCACAGTTGCATTATACATTAAAAGAATAAGAATACTTTAAACTTTAAAATGTTTGAAAGTTTACATTGTCATAAATTGGTGATAGAGGATGTCACACACTTTATGAATTATTATGTGGATTGGTGAATGCACACATACAAGGATTTCATTAATTGAATTCTTGAAATAAGTATTCTCAAAATTACGATAGATCAAATTGGTTGATTTATGTCTTGTCAACAAGTATGATTGTCATTACTTAAGGCATAATTCATCAACTGGAATTTTCATGCATTGATCTATTTGGTATTTGGATAAGGGATGTTAAACAATTGTTATAATAAATCAAATACTTGGTATGATTGATTTTATAATTTATTGTATCCTATATTTGCATGTTTAATCCGTGAATAAATTTATTTATTCTAAATCGTCCGTTGTCAATTAATGATATGGGAGTATCATTAAACTAAGACAAATCTGAGAGATTTGGTAGAATATACTTGAAAGCATATTGATGAGAATGCATACTAATTTCAGATGATATTCAATGAATTGAATATAGGACTTATCCCAACTACATAATTTACTTTATGGATATTGTTGTTAAGTAAATTATGAATAGTTATCCTCAGACTTGAGATACCAGATAAGTGTCATGAATGTAGTGCACTTCTTTGGAACAACTTAACGCTATACGAATGGCTGGTAGTCATAAGGGTTGTTTTCTGAAGTGTTGCAAAGTTCATGGGTTATTCTCGTAGTCAAGATAGAATTTGTTCCTTCAATTTTATTTTGGAGTTTAATCTTTATTTGGCCCCTCGTAGGGGTTGACAAGATGTTTGCGTGGCCACGCCCAAAGTTCTCCCCTGAATATGTTCAGAATATTTGGTAATCTTGCTTAATCACTTATAACGAGAAACAGAATGGTTGAATAAAGAATGACTTAATTCTATATCTTTATTTAACATGGTATTAGAAACAAAAGGATAATAATAATGAGAAATCATTAAAAGGTTTTCCAGGAGCCTTACTCGAGTTGTACTAGAGGCATCGAAGTGTTGCTAGACGCTAACCGATGTGATCACTCTATTAAGATATGTCCAAGTGTGAGATGTTGGTTTAATGGACAAAATATTAATAGATGTGTGTTAGGATCGAACTCGAGATCACGGGATTGCACACTTTACGTATGAGAATTAAAGATTAATAATTATTTATAAAATGTTATATATAATTATTAAATAACACAAAATGCATAACGACCGTTAAGTAATTAATGATAATTGACTAACGGTTAAAAGATAAAGACTATAATGTAATTTGGAAGTCAAGAAGGATCCGGAATAACCCTTATGGGCTATGGCCGGTCGTGGGTTTTTAAGGGGAAACCCAAACCCACTCAAACTTGAGCTCCAAGTTTTATACACTATATAAACAAGGCTAGGGATCATTATTTGTTCACTTGTACACATAGTTTATCCCTAAACTTGTTTTCTTCTTTTCTTTCTTGTATGGCCTATCGACTAACACCCTTAATTGGGTCGATTGGTTTGATTTTCCAAACCAAAACGTTTTGTGTTAATTAAACTAGCATTTACTTTAATTCGTTAATAGTACGTGTGTACAAGAACGTGGTACAATCACACTATTGATTGTATCTTTGATTGAATTGCAAAAATGTAAGGGGTAATTCACATAATCCTATAAACCCTAATTAGGGTTCATCCAATTGCTAGTTTTGTGGATTTGATTCTTGTTCGGCTAGAATCAAGAAAGGTACGCATATTCTTGTTTATGTTAATTAATTATTCGTTAATCTTTCATTTACGCTTCCGCATGTGTACTTGATGTTTATTGTTTATATTTATGATTAGTCATGTAATATAATTCCAACAATATGCTATGAGACAGAGTTTACTAGTCTCAACGGACAAAAGTAGGTATACAAAAAGTATGTGAGTTGTTCAACAATCTAGAGGTTGTGGGTTCAAATCTCATTGGAGACACTTGTGAGACAAATTATGAGATAAGTAGTATAAGGTGTGGAAAAAACTCTAATCATCCGCCATCCCTTTGGCGAGGGAGCGTATGACACAAGAGGCAGTGCCCCATAACATGTTATAGGAACAAAAGTGACTATAATGGTACCCTATAACTCCATACCGAGCTCTCTAAACCGAAAAGCTATGTTTAACAAATCCTCTTTTATTTATAGATCGGAAATGGAGGTTCTGCTATAAGCTTTCCGTTAGTTGGGTCAAAACTGTCTTTAAAATCTAGAAACAAAAAGATAAATGAACTACCAGAATGAAGACATAAACGGACTAGACAAAGAACCTAAAGCATAAGAAACATTGCACTACATATTTCAATAGAGAAGTGGATTCTTTTTAACTAACATGATCAGGAACCAAATTTTCAATCTCGGATAAATAATCGCAACCATATGCAAAATTTACAGTTTTAAAGTACCAAAATATTGTACTCCGTACTACTTTGTAGATAAGGTCTAAGCATAACCAGCCATGCCAACAGTTGAGCTAGAACGGTTGGTTTTATGAGTAGGCTGAGTCGTAGCCCTGGTAAAGTACACATAGAAATACACATTCAGAACCATGGTTGCAACAACAAAATGCCCCTGCAACAAAAACACCTTTCCTTAATGTGTCACATGAAAAGCTTTCAGTCATGCCCTTGTATTTGGTATGGTACGCGTTCTTCTTTGCCCCCGCTATCAGACAAGCTTCAGCAACCAGAAAACAGATCCTGCAAGATGCAAAGAAAACAGTAGGGAATTATTATAATCTGTACTTCGTGTTGACATATCATAATCGGATTTTTTGAGCCTCATATTTTGCCATTTCATATATACAAAGCATCAATTTTTTTTGAAAAATGATGTATTTCCTTATACTGGTTGATATTAGACGCACAAAAAAATTGGTTCTGTACTGTTGTCAGTGGCGGACGCAGAGGTAAATCCAAGGTGGTTCATCGGCTTATCTAACGCGGCGAAATCAACTAGTTAACAAGTCCATTGGTCAACGGGTCTTGGCGTGTCGGGTCGTTTCAAATGTCATAGTTAAAACTATATATATATGTATTTTTGTTAAATGGCCAAAATTCAATATTATTTTTTGGGATATAAAAACATCAATTCATGTAGATAAATAAATAAATACTTTTGTAACTACGAATTATATTCAAACTCAAAAATTGTTCAATTCATGTAGATAAATAAATACTTTTGTTCTTTAGGACTTTAGGAGCAGTTATAAACTTATAACTAAACACAAACAAAATAGCAAATGCTTAACTTACACTAATCCGAAAATACACAGAAAATGAAAAGCTTTATTAATAGTAATTTTTTACTTTTGACTTTAATTTATCATTAAAATGTTTAGATAACGGATAACAAATATAGGTTAATTAGTCATTTAACATTGACAGCTGTCTACCACATCTCCCTGTCCCTCATACATATTCACTTTTCTTTCATCCAATAATAAAAGGGCATCTATCTTTTTCACATTTTCTTGAAAAGCTTCCTACAAACGTTAAGTACTTCATCTTCTCCGGCATCTCATGGAGGGAATTTTTACTGTCTTCTTTCTTTGCTTTTCAATTTCTTTCTAAGGTGGTTCCTCATTTATTTCTAAGGTAGGTCCCAAATAATTTTATACATCGCTTCTATACAAATTTGGTGTCTAAGGTGGTTCTCGCGCACCACCTACCAATGCCTAAGGTCCGCCCCTGACTGTTGTTCTTTCTGAGATTACATTCCAATTATATGTCCAGAACTAGAAGTGGCAATTTTGTACTTTATTTCTAATTAGCATAACTATAACTATACAAAAAACTAGAAAGAAAATCAATACTATAGTTTTTCTAGTTTTGTTGATCATATTCAACTTGTATTGTTTATAAATCTTTTTGAGAAAAAGCGTTTGCAGACCAACCCACTAAAAAGTCACTTGTGCTGACCCAAACCATTCAGAATTCCAAACTAGAAATTTTCATTCTGATTTAAGGCCTAGGATGATTGGTTCCAAAACTCAATCACAATTATCACATTTAATAGTTTATGTTCCACTCAATTATTGACTATTTTCCTATATCATTTAACCTATATCAAATAAAAGAATCTATAACTAAAACTAATATAGCCCAAAGCCCCTGATTACTCGTTAACTGGAAGGAGTTAAAGGCAAAAGCTTATAAGTCAACTTTCCGTCAATACGCACCAGGGCCTCGTAACATAAATGAAAGCAAGTCTCTATACCTCCTCCCAATATAAATGGTTACACGAGCTTGGTTCAACACTCAATTCTAAACAAATTCTATAGAAAAATCGCAAACAGCAATCAGACAGCTATTTTGGCAACATGTGACCATTGAGTAATGCACCTTAGAAAGTAACAGGCTTGATATCATAAAAATAAAAATATGATTAACTTTGTACAGGTCAGCTGCCGAGATTCATGGATAGTGTTGACTACAGAAGATTTTAAAAGTTCTCAAAAACTAAAATTCTTACCATGATGACGCAAAATAGATGATGGCCCAAGCTCGATTTCCACCAGGTGCCAAAGGCCTTCCAAAACACATGCACTTAGTCACACCCATAAGCAATGATTCACCCGAGAGAAGAAACAAAAAGGCCCCAATGCCGTACCCGGTTGCAACATCGGAGTCGTAAACACAGTAAGTAGCATTGGTCTTGTCATCTGTGCGAATAGTTCCCTGTTAACCAAATATAGTTTTATTAGATGAAGCAAATACACGTGCACAATCCAAATGATTACAACCCACAGCTACATGGACCCCTGGATCTCTAATCAATTATTACACACATATCTTATTTATCTGGATCTTATCAGATCCTTCCATTTGTTTTGTGCTTTTAATGCCTACAAAAGTCCAACTGTCCAAAAACCAAGAAAAGAAGTAAATACAGTAAATTGATATGCATTAGCTTGTGTTAAGGTCTAATATGCCAACCCTTAGATATATTTGTATGACAACACTTGACAAAATAGCACTATTCGTTTGTCAGATAAGTGCACCAAATACAACAAAAACTGAAATACCACTGGCTTATTAATTCAGTTATGAACCTGGTCAAGTATATATTTATTTAAGGTTGTTCTATAGGGTAAATAAGATGACATAAGCAATCTATTACCGATGTCGATACAAGTCTTAATTACTTACAAATCACACATCATATTTCCTGCTATAAATTACTACCGAGGTTAAAACTTAGAAGAGATTAGTTCTTTTCATCCAGGTTTTGTCAAGACTTGTACCTCATGTGAGTGACAGATGTTAGATTTCGGGCCACCGGCCAAATCTGGGTGACTGGGTCCACCCTGGTGAGTGCCCAAAACCATACCCATATATTCGGTTATATCACAGCATTGAGAAACTACTTATTAATGCATTATATTGCACATCTTTATAGGGTGGAAAACTACAGATTATAGTAAAGAATACATGAATATGCTGTATAAGATGAGAGATTACATTCACACTAATGAATAGATACCACCAGCTTAATAGAAAATAGGCTGGCATAGTGATACAGATCATAAATCTCACGTGATCCTTCATCAGGAGGAAATGATTGTGCAATACCAACATAGCTTGTTTCTTCATGATAAAAAAAAATACGCTTCTGCCCTTCTGCCTAAAGGCTCACCTATTAAAGCTTAAGCAAATCACGTCCCTTCAATTTTATGATTCTGATTTCGAACAATTATCCATCATTACCTCTTAAACTCTTCTTAGTTGGCCTTGGAGAGAAACTAAACATGGATTATTTATCTTCTAACCTTCTTTGTCAAATGCTACTGCTATGGGTCGTCTCGTTGGTGGAATGGTTCTCAAACCAACTTATAGTTGCCCCTTTGGCCCATTTTGATGACCCATTGCACCTATCCCACCTCCTATTCCTTGTATGCAACCAACTCCTATGTCATCCAATCATCGGGTGCTCAAAGTAAAACATTCTTACATGTTGGTCATCCAATTCAACTGTTACGAGTATGTTGGCAGGTTCAGGGGATGATACCTAAGCCTTATAGCTTCACCGTTGGAAGTCATTTTCTCATTGCTTAAGGTCTCAGATTTCTTATCCTTACTAGCATTACTATAGTAGAATTCTTAAAAACTAGGCTTAATTTCTTAAGCTTCTTGTTACCTGCAGGAGTTCCACTACTGTTAAAACCTTGTTTAGTACTCCGTGAGTTAATTTCTTGTTGTTTTCATGCATTAACCTTAGAAATAACTTTCTTTACTAATATTACGGATGGTAATAGTTTAGTATGAGAGAACCTCTGAAAGACTTAACCATGAGTTCCTTGAATATTCACGTTACAGACAAAAGTGTTTCACAAGTCGGCACTAATAAATCTCACAGTTCTCATGTTAGCCATCGTGAATGTGAATAGTTATGCCAGCAAGGGAATATTAAACTAAGCTAACGTCCGTCAGATATAAGAGAGTAAGAGACTGTTGAGACCTGAGATTATTCCCAAAAATTAAGGTATGGTCAGATAGTATGTTGCAACACATGCTATATGAAATAACACTAGAATGAACTATATATAAGCGAAGTGGTTTTTCCTTTCAGTTCCATTTCGTTCAATCTCGATCAGTCATCCATTTCTCATTTTATACCTAGCTATATTGCTTTGAAATAAGCAAACACATCATCAATTACTGCATAAATTGGTACGAAATGATCCTAAGTCCTAACTTGGCTTAACTCTAAGACGAAGTCCTTTTAGGGCATTAATTATACTAAGACACTACAAACTTAAAATTAAGCATCACAAGTAATAAAGCTAAATGTACAACCAATTTAAACACAATCTCTTAATTAAATGTCATTACTTGTATATAATAAAGGAGCAATTCCATATATACCCAAAACAAACATCATAATTTCATATTTCCCCAACACATGATTTAATAGCATTGTACTCATGCATTGAAAACTTGTCATTTGGGTAAATATGGAATTATGTAGTTTCATTTGGGTATATATATGGAATCTTCCGTATAATAAATACTTTCTAAGCATTGCAACTTGTATAGCTAGGTTTACAAATACTTAATGCACAAATACATAAATTCAACAAATATAATTAATGCTCTTCTTAAAACACCCATTCACTCAAAATTACAATTATATCATCACATGGTACAATCTAAGAAAGCTACTAAAAGATCAAGCACTTAAAATAAAATCAGATAAACATAAATCAAGCATACAGCTCCTAGTCATCACTTTCGCCTTTTGATGTCGTTAACATTTATTTGAGGGTACTCGCCGCTGCAACGCGCGGTTACCATGCTAGTTTTATAAGAGCATTTACATCTCTAATAAAAATGCATAATCACTTTCATTTAAAGTAAACTTATTTACTCTGAGCTTCCAAAGTTCCAATAAATTAACGTTACACAACTAGTATAATTATAATAGTCACTCACTACACCTAAATAACAGAATTAAAACATCATCAATCTTATAATATGAAAGTACAACTTGATACAAAATCACATAAAAACCTAGATCTCAAATAAAAATAAATGAGAGTGAGAGAAAGTAAGTAGTACAGTGCTACGACGTCGTTCAGCAGCAATGGAGAAACCAAAAGCAACTAAACATAAAACGATAACAAGTAGATGAACTAAGCTTGAACCTCTTCCTTCACTCATACTGTTAGTTAAACTGTGTTCAATGTGTGTGAACTGAACTGTGAAAAGTGAATCTGAAATGTGCTTTTTCTTTGAGATACTGCTTTGAGATACATAAGAGATACCATGTTCACTTCATCGTCGCGTACCACCTCAGCCACAGATCTCATTTTCCCACAACTAACCACAAACCCCCTCCCTCACTCATAACAAACCTCAACCTCTTCATTTGATCTCATTTTCCAACAACTAATCCTCACAACAAACCCTCCCTCACTCATAACAAACCTCAACCTCTTACTCTCACCACTAACACTTTATTTTTTTATTCAATTTTCACTTCCAAATAAAACTAAATAAATTAAATTTCATTTCAAATTAAAAATATCCAAATTAAAAATACAATACACAACTTAATAAAAACGTATCAAACATAAAAAAATATACTCTAAAAAAAAAAAAACATACGCAAGAAATACTATGAAATTATAATGAAATTATAACTAAACTAATTATCCGGATTATGTTGTTGAAATTGTGCCCATTCTAACTTGTTGCCCATGGTCTTGTTGCCAAACACGCTGGTCGCATTTGCATGGAACCGCTGCTTGGGCCAGCGCCAGGCGTATCAACTTTGCAACGCTGCATCCATGTCTGGCCAATCCATTTGGTGTTCCGCCAGAAATTTGGTGTTATATACGTTTAAGAATATCCGATATCGCAAAAATTTTCATCTTTCAAAATCACGATGCATCGACATTTTCATCTTTCAAAATCATGTTATGCTAAGTGATGCACGCTAAGATGATTCATTCTCGTAACTTCGGCCAATAGTAAGAATTGCCGCCATACGGCTAAGCAATGATATGCCAACGCCCCGGAGGACACCAAAGAGCGTCTCCCTCGAGGACACCAAAAGCTCTTTTCACTTTCTTTTCGAGCACTTTCTTTTTCACTTAATGCGCATTTTTGGATTATGAAGGTAACCGTGCAATCAGAAATTGACTAATATAAAGATTTCCACTCCTAGTATTCCGCCGATTCCACCTAGATAATACCCTTGCTTAAATTTACACCCATAAACTTCAAACTCAACCTCGTGGGCGTCATCAAGCAAGTCATCAAGTAAGCGAATAAAGAATTATTTAAAACCGTTAGATCGTCAAGTAGCCTTTACCCCAAAAAGCATGCCAACTAATAAATCCACAAATTTGGCAAAAAGCATTATAGTGGGATATTTTTATCACCTCTATGAAATTGGCCTTGCCATTCTTATAGACGGGGTTTCCATCTCCCAACATTCCTGCAAATACAATCGATGCTCCCCAACATTCCCTAAGCCCATGAACAGCTTTTATGTGCCTTAATGTCATCCTAAATTTTTCTTAAAACTCCTTAATAAAAATTATGCACAAATCTAGGCAATCACAAGACAAAGTTGTTTACACTATTTGTAAATACTCATCTAATGCATCACCGCCGTAGTAAGCAATCATGTAGGGCATTACATGTGCATTTCATACAGCACACTAAAACTCATTACACCCCCTGTCGCCCCTGAGTTTCAATATATGTTTCAATACCTTGCACTATTTGTGTAGACGACGGCTCATACGAAATGAATGTCCTAATATTTTGGGTTGTGTCACAACAAAGTAACAAGACGTGCTTCAAAGAATTCACGCTCATCACGGGACAATAAGGACCGTGCGCTTGTGTTGTCGGGCTCAACTCTTGAATAAACATTTCTAACTCGTTAACTCTTCAAGTTGTTGTGATCATTTTGTTTTCAAAGAAGTTTGAATGGATATGTTTTGATAATAGAAAAAGGAAAAAGAGTGGTGGTGTTTTTAAAAAAAAAAAAAACGGTTTTTAGAAAAAAAAAAAACGGGAAATGAAATATTTAATCAAATCAGTTGTTTATTCGCTTCATTGCTTTTCACTAAGACGCTTTGGGCGAGAGCCATGAAACGCTCTTATCTCCCCACAGATACATAAATGTAAAGGTATTATTGCGTTTTTTGAAATTAATTACGAGTAATTGCTTACTGCTTTATTCTCTCGTGTTTTATTTTTTTAATGAGTATTATCTTGACTAGGATCTTGAGTCTTGACCCCCTTGATTTCGATATTATCGTTAAACCTCTTTTCGAAAAAAGTTAAAGGAAAAAAAAAAAAAAAAAAAAATGAAAGGAAAAAAAAAACTCTTAACTTGACTCAAGTTGATAGGACAACTTGACTTAAATTAGACAATCCTCAACCATTAGATTAAAATCAAATATTAAGATTAAAAGTGAAACTACATCATCTTTATTTTTGATTTTAATCCACCGGATCTTTTAACTTGAAACAAGTTACTTAAGAGGATAATTTTCCAAAGTAAAAACATAAAAGCATTCACAATGATGAAATTTTATAAAGGATTATAAGCTTGCATAATCATTAATTTATAACATTTTTAATGTTATAAAATCATGTTCATTATTCATAATA
The DNA here is from genome assembly GCA_910596185.1 of Chrysanthemum makinoi. Taxonomy (NCBI): domain Eukaryota; kingdom Viridiplantae; phylum Streptophyta; class Magnoliopsida; order Asterales; family Asteraceae; genus Chrysanthemum; species Chrysanthemum makinoi. The sequence continues at coordinate 164,925,226 of OU343219.1, forward strand.
ACACATGTACTAAATTATGAAATAGTTCTAGAAAATGAACTTAATAAAAGGGAATTGATATTATCATTATTTTAGTTTCATCATTATTTACGATTACGTACAGATTGCATAATAATACTAATGCATAAATGGTGGTGAATGAATCAAAAAATGTGATGTGAAAGATCACCTCCCTTAATAAAAACTACTTGATCAATATGATTAGAATAAAAGATAAAACTTTATATAGATTTTAGATTTTTTGATGAAACTACTTAGAACGTGCTCTACCATAGTATCATGTATTAAGTAGATTCAAATTCTATATTCAAATTCAAATTATTTGACCATAGTATCATCACTATCATGTACTCTGTATTAAGTAGATCAATCAATTTAGTAAGTGTACAAATCACATCCCTTTCACAATTAGGAACACATGAATTAAATTAACTTGTAGTATCAACGAAATAGAGGGAAATATAGTGATTTCCGTTCAAAAAGTTAAGAGAAAACTATCTAATATTTCTTAAAGTATTTGCGAACCAGTGTTTTAACTACATGTTAAATTCATTTATTTCGGTCAAATAAAAGTCATTTGAAGAACCAATGATGCTTTAATCCATTGGTAAGAGCTTTGGGTTTGGGTCAATAGACCTGGGTTCAAACCTCTTCCATGGCACTAAAGATCATTTGGTATCATCCCCCACCGTAAATGCTCAAATTGACTGGTCAGCGAGAGGCCTATTGGAGAAAATGGTCAGGGTTCAAAGCCCACCTCCTGATAAGACAAAATACCACTAGGCAGTGCTCATTGCCTGGGGCCGGGTCCTTGGGGGAGGGTCCGGTTGGCATCTTTAGGATGCATGGACTAGGGTGATCCCACCGTTCTTCACCTTTATTGAAGAAAAGTCATTTGAAGGAGCAAAAGTAAAATAATCACATATAAAGTTTGTCTTGCAGTAGCACAAAGAGTTAGGATCAAATAAGAATAAAAACTAAAATAAGAAGGATAAGAATAAATCACAATTACACATTTCAGATGTACCTATTAAAATAGATGCATCTCTTTTTGAAAATCTCTTTCTTATTTGAAATGTGTGGCTAAAAATTCTTCTTATTTTTCTCATTTTAGTTTTTCTTCTTACCAGATCCCTTCCCGTAGCACAAGTAGTTACACGTTATTCCTAACGCATTTGAATATTTAAGAAAAAGAAAATCCATGTAACTCTTTACATAAATATACCTTTTTGTTATATATGGTTATTGTGTGTTTATAACCTTTTTTAAGTAAATTATGGTAAATTTATACGAATTGTGTTTTTACAATTCCGGCTAATATTATCCTATATACTAAAGATCAGGAATGCACTCCTCTTATTAAATGTGGTACACCATTTGTCTATTCCTTATTGGTTGGTCTCTGTTATGCGTTAATTACAACACATCTGGAAAATTCGGTGACATGTCTTCTTCACGAAATTGATCATCCAATCTTTGGGTCACCGACATGTTTTTTCAACCATAAACCCACTGAAAAAACTCACAACACATCTGGAAAATTCTTGAATCATCATCATCATCATATTAACAAACCCCAAATAACCTCTTTCAAAGGCAATCTATGGGTGAAGAAAAAAGGCATGAAATGATGCACTATTTATTTATTGGGTTACTAAAACTCCATAACCCTCTCCTCCATTCTCCATGTCTCATCACTTAATAAACACACACCCGATCAGAAAGGAGATGTCACCCACCTCTTTATCTCTCGCTCTAAAATAAACTCACAAAACAAAAAATTCATTACATCTCTCTTTAGGTCTTGATCTGCCTAAGAAGTAGAAGGCACTGTTGCCGTTCGTTGATGTAGACGACTTTTGTAATCCCATGTATTGTTATACAGTTTTAACCGAGTTTTGATTATGGGTTTGATAATTTTTAATTTTTGATAGATAAAATTTTGCAGGCGCTTCAATTTTGGAGTAAGTTCATCAACATAAACGATTACATAAGGGGTTGTGATTACACAAGCGGTCCATCTTACAGGTAAGGGAAATTTTTGTGACTGAAATGATTTGCTAAAAACAAGCAAACATTAGTTTAGGGGTGTTTCTCATTGCTTTGTGAGTAGGATTTGGCCAATTTTTCATGGCAATGAATTAGTTACCAAGTTTAATAAATTGATGGTTGATTTTGGTTGAATGTTTAGTAGAAAAGGTTTTATTTTCAATGATTTTGTTGGTTTTTTATGTTAGTTTTACTGAGATTCAAAGAATGTTAATTTGGAGGTATTTAGCTCTATGGGCCAAAAGGAGGCGTCATTCATTCCCCTTTGAAAGAAGTACATGAGCATGTTGGAAGAGACATATTGGTTGCGTAAAATGTAATGATGTCGCAGTGCTTCACAGTGCTACGCAATCATTGGCGATGTTATATTAGCTGTGAAGTTTTCAAAATTTTTGCTCGGTGAGTTTGCTTTCTGACCCATTGACATAATAAGTTTGTTGCATGCGGTGATTGCTGAGGGGGTGTTTCGGATTGCTTATAAAAATTATTCATTTCCTTAATCTATTTTGAAACTACAAAGAAAAAAAATATGTTTGTTCCATATAGGTGGAAAAAAAGTATAATGAATATTTTAGGCCGGGAAAAATCACCACAATAGGCATATCAGTGGTTTCTCAACAAAGTATATAGACTTTAATTTCTTAAAAAAAAAACCAATTAAGGGGTGTTTGGGGTTGTTTATTCTATATAGTTATTGCATTTTAATATATCACAACAGTTGTGACGGACCTTAGGATCGCTTGTAAAAATTGCTTACCTGATTTTTGCTTATTTTATATAAAAAAAAATAAGCAGACAATCAATCTTTATAATCAATCCCAAACACCCTATATGTAAGTCAATTATGATCAATTCAACATGAGTATCCATTTAAGAGTTTTTTCCTATTATAAATATTCAAGAACAATAGCAAATGTATTTGTTGGTAGTGCCTACTGTACTGGAATTCTATTGGCTCGCGTGTTTTGACAATACATGAAATGGAACAAGAGTATCTAGAAATTTTTGACGTATGCAAATCATTTATCACTTTCTTGAATCTCAAAATTATGTGGATTTATGTTAATTGAGATTATCTTTACAGGAAACCGATGAAGACTACTCTGTTGAGCCTCCAAATAGCACAAGGCCGTTCCGTGCTCTTCTTAATGTTGATCTTCTCAAAACCACCAATTCCGATCGTGTTTTCACCCTATTAAGGTACATGGTTGTTTATATATTGTCGTTCAAATAGGTTGATTTTCATCTCTTTTTGCTTATTTTGTGGTGTATGAGCTTTTTTCACAAGTTTCCATTTGAATCTAAGTTACTTTGTTACCTATTTGACACAATATTAACCAACTGTATCATGTTTCATTCTTTAAAGCATCAGGAAGAGCTATGTGTGCCAAACTGCCGATCTTAATGTTCTACACTTCTGACTCATTTACTTCCAAGGTTTGTGTGGCAGCTGCAACGGAGTAAGTTACAACTCATCCAGTCATATTACATACATTATTCTACTCGATTAAAGAATGTCACATAAAATATTGAACACCATTATTGTTTTTCAGAATCTATATGTGAGCATTCGCCGACGGAGTAAGTTACAACTCATCCAACCGGAAGGTATTGCTCATTTATATCATACTGTCATATTTCATAAATTATTTTACTCGATTAAAGAATGTCAGATAAAATATTGAACACCATTATTGTTTTTCAGAATCTATATGTGAGCATTCGCCGAAATGGTACGCTTAGCTACTCCGAAAAAATTAATGTTGTATACAGTATGTAATGCCACTACAAAAGTCAGCATAAGGTGTTTTTGGATTAGGCTACAATAGAAATTAAGAATAAGGTATGTTTGGACCAGATTATCACAAAAGTGTGTTTTTACGAAAGTAACATGATGTATTTGGAGTTGACTGAAATGTATATATATTAGGTACCACAGAATTAAGATGTGTTTGGATCAAGTCATTAAACAAGTGAGGAGTGTTTGGATCAGGCAACTGCAGAAATAAAGTATGTCCAAATTTGGCTATAGCAGCAGTAAGTTGTGTTTGGTATACGCTTCTTCAGATAGTATGTGGTTGAATACTTATCACAGAACAACTAAACTGGCCATCCAACTCGACCAAAAAGATTGTTTACTCGATTTTACAGAAATTGAAGCTGCTCAGTTTGTCAATATCCCCAACCCAGATTAGTGTTTTATGAAAAAAAAATACTTCTTCGTATAACAACAGACTCCAGTAATTAATATTATATTTTTTCTGATCATATCTCAGACACACCAATTTGGCACCCAAGAAGTCAGTGAATCCAGACCCTCTAAATAGAAGAAGTCAGTGTATACTAATGTATTTATTAAGGAATAAATTATGTATACTAATGTATTTATTAAGGAATAAACGAGGGAATGCTTTTTCCCGACAAATCCCATTAACCGCTTATACATGCACAAGTTTTTCGGTAATTCATTTGTTCCAAATTTACATTTACAAAAGCATTCCCGCTGCATCGCGCGGGTTACAACACTCGTTTTTTTTATAAAAAAGTTAAAGATCATTAATGGTTTCTTTAGTATCAATAATTTTGTTAAGAGTTGTATCGTCTATTTATTTTCCAGTTATTTTTGTGTTATCTCCTTTTTCTTCTTATCCACTTTACGCGGATTCTTGGAGCATGAACTCTCTCGTCTACTCATTTTCCTCACGTTATGATATAGTTTAGCCAATAACTCGAATCTAAAGCGGGAGGAGGGAAGGGGTGTTATTCACGTGATCACGTCCATCGCTAGCAAATATAGTTTAGCCATCGGGTGCTCCCACAACTCTAAGAGCACCAGGTGCAGTGTCGAGCCATAGGCTCGTATTATAGCAAAAAGTGTTACCACGTTAGCTTTTCATCCTATAACTCAGACAACTTCCTTAATCACTCCAAGTTATAGGATCCCTTGGGCTTCACAGTTTTTTACTTTTTAAATAAAGCAACACATTAAAGGAATAACATTACATCATTTAAATAAAATAACGCACCAAATTTATACATTTTTTAGACTAATTATGTAAGAACAAATCAAACGACTAACAACGCAAACCTAACAAAGACTAACACTGTGCAGTAAGTTAAATAACACGGACTAAAATATAAAAAAATACTAAATCCCATAGTATTTAAAGTGAAAAAGAAAAGAATATATCATCTTCTTCATCAGTTTTGGTCGGCTCTACCGGCAAAAACACAATCACATGCATATACATAAACAGAAACACATGCAAAAGCACAAAACCAAAATAATAATAATAATAATATGTCGATTTGACGGGGTCGTCTCCCATCACGCAAACTGGTATGATTGATTTCGTGCCAGGTCGTGTGGTGATTGATGCCGCCAAACGTAAGCGCATCAAGTATGAATCCAAATGTGCGAATATTGTATATGGGTTCATCCCTTTCTCATTTTCCTCTTTGGGGGAACTTGAGGCAGATGCGGTGACCTTACTTAAGCGGATCCGGAAGTTCTCTATTACTCAAGATATTGGGGCGCATGCTGCTACTCATATCTTCAGTAAGATTAGTTTTGCTATTGCTAAAGATGTGGGGGCTCAGATAGTTTCGCGGCTCCCACTAATTTCTTGTAATCTTATGGTTTTGTTTCTAATAAAAGTGATGTTTTTAAAAAAAAATTAAAATAATAATAATAATAATAATAATAATAATAATAATAATAATAATAATAATAATAATAATAATAATAATAATAATAAATATGCAGATAACGACCGCGAAGGCCACGTTAGGGACCCCTTAACGTCGACCCCGGTACAGGAGCTCGTTTTATCGGGCTATAAAGCATTTGTACTCGGTGCTCTAACTTTCACTTTAATATGATGTATGATGGTCATTGTTAGAGCACCCAGTACGGGTGCGTTGTAGCTCGAAAACGCGAGTTGTGGCGTGAGCTCTGATACCGCTGCTTTATAGGGTGTCACGCCATCCCCACCAAAGAATGTTATTGTCATTTTTTTCCTCATAAGTTTTGTGTTTGTGTTTATGTTCTTATGTTTGTGTGTTTTACAGGTGGAGCCAACCAGATGAAGTGATGAAAAAGATGATATTTTCTTTTATTCAATTTCAAACCAATATGATTTAGTATTTTAATGTTTAGTCGTTGTTAATTAATTTCTTGCATTGTTGGTCCTTTTTAAGTTGTTGTTAATTATTTGATTTTTTTTTACATAATTAGTTCTAAAAGTGTATATTTTAGTGTGCTAAATTTTCTCAATTATGCATTGTTTTTATTTGAATGTGTTGTTTAACTAAAAATAAAATAAAAATTGTTAAAAAACTGTGAGTTGTTTTTTAGCTGAGTTATAGAGTGAAAATATGACGTGACAACACATTTTCTATAGCTTGGCACTGCACCGTGCTCTTAGAGCACCCGGTACGGGTGCATTATAGGCCAATAACGCGAGCTATGGTGCGAGCTCCCGTACCAGGTTCAGTGTTATTGTGGTTTGCGACGTGGCCAACACGCTTGTTATTGACATATTTCATTTTTTATTTTTATTTTTGGGTTTGTACTTGTTTTTGCTTGTGCTTTTGTATGTTTTTGTGTTGTGTTTATGTTTGGATTAAGATCCTCTCATCTTTGTTATGAATTTATGCATGTGATTGTGTTTGTGTTTGTGTTTGTGTTTTTGCACTCGGAGCCAACCAAGATAAATGAATAAGATGTCTCTTTTTTTCACTTTAAACCTATAGGATTTAGTATTTTAATTTTTAGTCATTGTTAGATAACTTTTTGCACCAATAGTCCTTGTTATGTTTGCGTTGTTAGTATTTTGAATTTTTTCTCTTACATAATTAGTCCCAAAAATGTATAACTTTGGTGGGTTATTTTATTTAAATTATGTAATGTTTTTATTTAAGGTGTTGTTTTATTTAAAACATAAAAACTATTAAAAAGATATGAGGCATGAGGGATCCTACAACTTGTAGTGATGAGGGAGACTCTTTGTAGTTTGAGTTATAGTTTCTAAGTTATATGATGAAAAACTAATGTTACAACACCTTTTGCTATATCATTAGCAAAACTCTCAAGATTGGTATACCTTTTAGGGAAAATGTTACTAAATGGTAATCAAGTTTCATCCTTGTTCCACTAAAGTCACTCATACTTTATTTCAACTGCAAAAAACACTCAAGTTGCAAAACTGTTTCACTAAAGTCACTCAAAAAAAATTTCAACTACAAAAACCACTCAAATTTTAAAAATTGTCAAACTTTAGTGACTTTTATAAGAAATTGGTAAAAATCTATCTTTTAGATTTGTCTTTAATGTTTAGACATGCATCAATCACTTATACCTTGAACAATAATCAACCCCCCCCCCTTTTTGAATTTAACTTCTCCTAACTAATTTTATATACTACAAAAAAATAACAAATTTTAAAAGTTTTAATCTTTTATTACATAAATGTTCAAAATTTTCACAATTTTAGAACAACATTTAAACTTGAATGATTTATGTAGTGAAAATAAAATTTGGGTGATTTTATAGAGATAATAATTAAACTTGAGTGGTTTTTGTAGCCAAAATAAACTTTGAGTGACTTTAGTGAAACAATATTGAAACCTGTTGGGATATGAAAGTGCTGAAGAATGACAAAGTACTTATTGAAGACAAAGTGCTGGAAGAAGTCAAAGTACTGCTAAGTAAAAAGTCAAAGTACTGCTATCAAAGTCAAAGTACTGCAAAGTTAAAGAACTGCTATATTCGTTTATGGAAAACTTTGTTATTCTAAAATATTCTTTGTTTAGATTACTTGTCGTACAAGGATACAAATTGTAAACCGATTAGGGTTATCCTTAAGCCTATAAAAGGACCCCTAGATTGGCATTAAACGTACGTGCATTATTAGAGCTTTAGAGAATTCGATATTAGAATTTTAGAGTTATTAGAGAATCTGTATAACTAGCAGGTTCTAAAGTTTTAATAAAATCGTTGAAAGTTAAAGTTATATTCTTCTTAGCTTTGTTAAGTAAATTCCGCATACTTAATAGAGTTTGCTCAGTGTTTCATTGTTAATAACTTAGGATTTATCCGAGGTTATTAAACCCTTAACAAGCTATATAAGTTAGTTTGGTTAGAGTACATCGATCCAACAAGTGGTATCAGAGCTTGTGTGGAAACTCTGACTAAGAAGAAACCTTAAAACCTAGTTAACTACAAAACCTAAAGATGTCGACTGAAGCTGTTCCACCCCCATCCATCACCTCACTAAGAATACCAATCATCAAGAAGGGAGAATACGACCTATGGAGCATGAAGATGAGGCAGTACATTGCTATTACAGACCGTGCACTATGGAATGTAATTGTCAATGGCAATGAAGTGGTTCCAGAACCTATAGAGATTCCTGGACAACCTAAACCACCTAAGGCAGTCTTACCAGCAGCAACAATAAGGAATTAAGAAAAGGCTCTCAACATACTGTTGTCTGCTATTCCAGATGGTCATCTACTCAAGTTCCATGATGCTAAGGATGCAAAGCAACTTTGGGCTGCTCTCAAGACAAGGTTTGGAGGTAATGATGCTTCCAAGAAGATGCACAGAAATCTATTGAAGCAGCAATTTGAAACATTCACTGTTGGAGAAAGAGAAAGCCTTGATGCTGCCTATGACAGGTTCCAAAATCTCCTTAGCATGCTAGAGTTATACAAGGCAGAGGTATTTGTTGAAGATGCCAATCTGAAGTTCTTAAGGAGTTTGCCATCTACATGGCATGTGATTGCTACAATGATCTAAGGACAACCTGGTTTGGACACTATGGACTTTGATGATCTCTACAACCATCTGAAGGTGTATGAGCATGAGATGAATGGCCAAACTAGTTCAAAATCTCACAGTATTGCCTTTTTGTCATCTGAAAAGAGAGGCAGTACTTCCACTAAAAGTACTGCTTCTCCTACTCAAAGTACTGTTGCCTACACTACCCCCACCTTTGCTCAGCAAGCCACACCAACTAACACTATCCACTCAGATGAAGTCGTATGCTCATTCTTTGCACAACAAGCTACTCTACATGTTACTTATGAAGAAGATTTGTCACAAATTGAAGAAGATGCTCTTGAAGAAATTGATATCAGGTGGCAAGTTGCTATGATCACTGCAAGGATCAAGAAGTTCATGAAGAAGACAGGAAGAGGCCTTGACTTCAAACCAAAACATGGAATCACCTTTGACAAGTCCAAAATTGAATGCTTCAATTGTCAAAAGACTGGACACTTTGCAAGGGAATGCAGGTTTGCTAAATATCAAGCAAACAGGATGACTGAAAAACCAAAGCTTGAGCTAAAAGAAATTCCTATTACATAAACAAAAGCTTTGGTTGCTCAAGAGAATCTATCAGAGGTTGACTGGAGTGCTGAGTTTGATGATGAACCAGTAACCTACTGTATGGTGGCTGTGGAGGAATCAGTGGAAGAGTTTGACTGGAGCACATATTTTGATGAGGAACCTGGACATGCTGCTTTGGAATCCAATGATGGTCTAGGAAGCTTTGATTGGAACATAGAGAGTGAAGATGAACCTGTTCTGCTTGCTATGGTAGCTACTTCACCAAGTTCACCCCCTATCTCTGAGGTATGTTCTAAGTGTCATAACTTTTATCAAAAAGTGCTAAATGATTATGTGACTGAAAGAGATAATTATCAAAGGGCTAGGTCTGAGGTAGCTGGTTATCAAATCACTTTAGAGTCTATGGAAGCCAAAAATAATAACACATGAAAATAATGAAATGGCTTGGGCAGAAAAGTATGAACAACAGGATTATCAGTTAATAAGTGAATGGAAATTAAATTGTAAAATCTCTAAAATTGAGAAGCTTACTAAGGAAAGAGATGAACTGTTAGCAAAGTTTGGTGCCTGGAAAGAATCTGGTCTTTCTCATGTTACTTATGTTGAAAAACCGAGAAGAGCTTACATTAGAACTGGCCTAGGTTTTGGTATGGACTTTAATAACATAGAAGAAAACCCACCTAGTGATAAGGATGACCTTGATTTTGAGGATATAACCACTAGTGATGATGAACTCATTAATTATGTAGACACATCTAGACACATCTAGTAGTGAGGAATCAGTCAGTGAAACACCTCCTGAGTTTAAGAAAGGCAATGGTTATCATGCAGTCCCTCATCCCACTGGAAGTTTTCAACCCGTTAGGCCTGATGTTTCTCGTTTTGGATTAGACAATCTAGAGTTTAGGAAAAAGCTTACTGGTCAATCTAGGTCTGAAACCTCAAAAGAAACTGCTGAGACACCTAAGGTAGATGATGTTAAAAGCCAAGCAGTACTTTCACCTCAAAGTACTGCTACACCTCAAAGTAATGCTACACCTTCAGCAGTACCTTTAAGAAAACCTTTTCAAAATACTGCTAAACCTTTTTGGGATAATTTTGGACAAAACAGTTTTCATCATTCACCAAAAAGACAAGATAGGTTTGTTCATACACATAGAAGAAGCAATTTTGGGAGTATGGGTCAAAAATTGTGTTTTGTTTGCTATAGTCCTGATCATCTGATTAAGCACTGTGACTTTCACTCAGAATACCTAAGTAAATTCTCAAAGAACAGATCTACCAACCATAGACCTAGAGAGAATAAACCAGTCTGGAACCATTCACATAGGGTTAACCATAGTAATTTCTCTCAAGACTATAGGTACCCTCACCACAGAAGACCTTTTTCAAAACCTCCAGTACCTTCAAACACTTTTCAAGGTAATTAACAAAATACAAAATACTTTCTCAAAGTACCTTCAGCCACCAAACACTTTTGGAATGTAAAGCCTAGGAGATCAAATTACTATCAATCTAGAAGGCGTACAACTCAAAGAAAGTAGCTAGATCAAGGGACTCTACACCAGAAGTTAAAACCAAATGGGTTAAGAAAGAAAGTACTGATGGTGAACAAACAGTACTTTCAACAAGTACTTGGTGAAACAGGTTTTGATAAAGATGATTTTGTTGAAAAAGAAAAGGAATTTTTTTTGAAAAGAAAGTTTTGCTGAAAATCCACCACAAGTTTTAAAACAAAAGATAATGCTTGATTCTGTCTACAAAAAATGTGAAGATTACATACTCAAGGAATTTGAGTATGTTACTCCACAAGGGGAACACAAGTCAGTAATGGCTTGGGTTCCTAAAAGACACTAACACTTTTATCTTTGTGCGGGCAACCCAGAAGAGGAGCTTAAAGATCATCTTATTGTGGATAGTGGTTGCTCTGGAAGCATCACAGGAGATAAGGAGATTCATGATTTTAGATCTTATTGTGGAGGAAGAGTTGCATTTAGGAATGATCCTAATGGAGGAAGAATCATTGGAAAAGGAACCATCAAAGCGAGGTATAGATTTTGAGAATGTTAGATATGTGAAGGAGCTCAAGTTCAACCTTTTGTCAGTCTCTCAAATCTGTGACAAAAGCACCCTGGTTATTCATGACACGAATGTCTCATTATTTCACCTGAATTCAAGCTTGCTGATGATAACTTGGTGATACTGAAAGTACTAAGAACAAATGATGTGTATAGTTTGGATATGAAGAGTCTTCACTCTTCTGAAAGAGCTACATGTTTAGTAGCAAAGGCATCACTTGAAGAAGCACATCTGTGGCATAGAAGATTAGGCCATGTGAATTTCATTGGTATGATTAATCACTAAGCTATATTTAAGGGGAGGACTGGTTGGTTAGTTACAGTCCTATGCATTGCTTGAGGGGAGGCAATATCATGTTTATTTGAAGTGTTTGCTATTGTAAAGAGGAGAATGGAAAAGTATTGCTTTTTGGTTATATGAAAGTACTGCTTTGGAAAGTACTGCACACGTGGAAAAAACTGCTTGTCTTATTAAAGTACTGTTCCAACGGTAATATTGAGTGGTAAAAACATACTAACGGTAACTTTGTTATTATGGGCCGTGATTTTTCAAATCTCACCTATAAATAACTACCTTCCGATTTTCCCTCTCATCTTTATTAATATCAATCTTTTCCATATCTCTCTTTCACACATCTACTATTCATCAAATTACTTTCTTTGTAAACAAATCATCAATGGCAAATCGTAATACAGTTTCGAAACACAACATGGTGGCGAATTTAGATAAAACTGAAGCTAATGTTATCTTCCATGACATCATTGATTTTCTCACTGGATCTCCGATTAGTTATGCGCTTTTGGTGGAACCATATATAATTGAGCCATGGATTCAACAGTTTTGGGCATCTGCTAGGGCTCACATGGAGAATGATGAATCGTATATTCAAGCTAAAGTTGCTGGGAAGATAGTAAAGGTCTCTGAAACTTCAATTCGTGAAGATCTATTGTTTGATGATGAACAATTGATTTGGGATACATTCAGAGACATTGGGTATGAAGGGTCATTAACTGAACAAACTTTCAAGAAACCCTTATTCAATCAACAATGGAAGTACTTGGTTCATGTATTGCTTCATTGTATTAGTGCTAAAAGTACATCATGGGAGCAATTTGGTTCAAACATAGCATCTGCTATAGTGGGATTGGCTACAAATCGAATTTTAAATTTTTCAAGGCTGATTCTAGATGGAATGTTATCTCATATTTCTCATGGTTCGCGCTGGTTGATGTATCCAAGATTTATTCAAGTGTTCTTGAATAAACAACTTGCTGATTTACCAAAGCCTTCAAGTCTATTACCTGTTGTGGTACAACCTGCCAAGATTTTCACTTTCATGGCTAGGAAGAGTGATTTATTCACTGGAAGGAACACTCCATTGACTACTTCAATGATGGAGATTGTTCAGGCTATTAGAGATGAGGCTGCAGCTAGTGATGAAATAGAAGGTAACGCTCATCTGAAGGTACGCTCTCATGATAACTGCATCTCAAGGTACGCATCATAAGGTAATGCTCACAAGGTGTGATATTAGCAGGATACTGCAGCTTCAGTTTCACCACCACCATCTCCACAAGCTTCTGCTCATGATTCTCAACAAGAAAAACACCCACCATCCTCTCCCAATGATTATACTTCAACAGATGGGCTTCAAACATCTGGAGGAGATGAGGGAGATGTGGCACCTAAGGGTACATTTCTAAATAATTATGCTTTATCAAGAGAGCTGACCAGATTGAAGAAATCTTTTGAAGAACAGGCCACTCAGATTAAGCAGTTGAAGCTTAAGTTTAGAAGATTAAAGAGGTTTGTATGGCCATTAGTTCAACATCATAGATTATGGGTCAAGTCTCAAAGTAAGCTAGGAAGGACTGTTAGGCAATTTAAGAAGACCACCAAAGACAAAGAGGTTAAACAGCAATCTTCATTCCAATTGGGGAGGAAATTGGAAGATAAGAATTTGAATGAAGAAGCTGAATCTCAAGGTATTGATGTTCAACCTCATGGTACTGAAGTGCAAGTCAATATTGAAAGTACTGAGGAAGAAAGAACTGTAGTTCAAAGTACTGATGGTAAAAGTACTGATGATTAAGGTACTGGTCTTCAAGGGACATATCGACAAGAATTAATTACACCAAGGGTGTTAGATTTTGATGAAGAAGTTGGTCCTTTAACAATTCCACAAGAAGAAGAACCTGATACACCTATGGTTGAACATACTGCAAGTGATGAAATAGCAGCTGAGATATTGCAAAATTTATCAAGACCAAGAGGTGTAAGTATTCCAGGAGTTGCTGAAGAACAACCTCAAGTCTCTCAATCTCAACCTGTGTTAGATCCTAAAGATAAAGGGAAAGGTAAAATGATTGAAACAGAGAAGAAAAAGAAACTCACTTTAGCACAACTAAGGGCTGCTCAAGTTGCTATGAATGAGGAAGCAGCTAAAAAGGTACAAGAAGAATTGAATGCTGAAGTTGCTATTGAAGAAGCTAAGGATAAAGAAGCAGCTAAGGAATTACAAGCAAAGTTGGATGCTGAAGCTGCTATACCAATAAAGAAACCTATTCCTGTTTCTGCTCTACCAAGAAAACCAAATCGTGCTAAGGAAAGAAATGCAATGATGGCTTATTTAAAAGGTCAAGGATATATTGGATTGCAGAAGTTGAATTATGTTAGATATAGTATTTCACAAACACATTAAACCATAACCATATGGGGCGTTAACTATGTTTAGAGAGAGAAAGTTCTAGTGAGAGAAAGGAAGAGAGTTGGGAACTATGTGAAACAAAGAAAAATGGTATTGAAGCTTCAACCCTCTACCTTGGGAGGTAGAGGGTATTTATAGTTTCTTACAAACAAACGCCACCTACGGGCTGTGGATCAGGCATACAGTGGGTAAAGACCCGTCCATCCTCCACGGTGTTACTTAACTAAATAATACTTAACATAAAATAACTACGACTACGAGCTTTCTAACGATTACATATACTTGAGGTGACCGACTCTTTAATACCTGGAATTTCTAATTCCTAACATCTTCCCCTAGGGAGGTCACCTCAAACACACATTAAAATTACATTGAATACAAACAGATATTACATTGAGATTGTTCTTGGATTCTTGTCCATGTTCTTTGTTCTGTAGCTCGTAGTCTTGATTCTTCATTATTGCATGTTTGGATAATCTCGAGGAGGTCTTTAACTGATCCACGTGATACCGAAGTTTTGAGCCAGCTTTGAGATCATCAGCCACATTAAATCTCCGACTCAACCTTTGTGGTGTTGGTAATTAGTGATGTTGTGACTTTGGACCGACCCGCTCACATTTTGGATCATGATTTATTCTTCGTGAGTGGCGGAAGCTTGTTGATTCATGATATTGGCAGCAGAGAGCGAAGCATGGAGTGAAAATATCCGAGTCATTGATGCACCAATCATGATTTCTTTAGATATGAATGTGTTGTGAGCATGCGGCTATGGATTGACCGCCCATTCATCACTGCAAACGTCATGGTGTACCGCATAAGACAGTTAGCAATAAAGCGCACGAAAGTATCTTTGATCACTTTAGATGAATTGAGGTACACGCCCACTTCCCTTCGCTGATCACAAGTACTGCGTGATCAGTATAATTCCGAAGAATTTCTTGAAGGTTTCAGTATGCTTCTAGCCGTTTCAAACCGAGCGCCTCAAAGAAGACAACACGGAGTGAGTGAACCAAATGAATAGAGATTCATGATTGATGAAAAGAGATTTGAAAACAATCGTGTATCGCTCAATAGAAATTGTTTTTGCAATACAACGAAGTTTTATTAAAAAATCATTTATCAATCATAAACACCTTTTGATATGAAATAATTGTACAAATGATGCTTAGAGAAAAGAGTTTTTAAACACAACAACCGGTTTTTCAAAGGCATCCGACAATCCATTTTCTTGGACCTGGATTGATTCAATTTTGAATCGCTCCACTAATGAGGTCCATATGACACAATCAAGTCTTGGCAATACCACAAGGATAGTGCGTAGGACTCATAAGATATAATCTCACATTCCACATTGTGTGAAATAGTGAGTCTTCAAGAAATAAGTGTCCTAAAGAGATTAATTGATGATCTCGTGGCTCTAGACTCAATTTGTGCATATTTTGATCCTATATCGGAGACTAGGGAGAGGGTCTCCTTCTTCAATATCAACAATCTCTAAGAGAAAGTCGATAGATTATGTAGGTTCCCCGTGAGAATGAAACAAGCCCTTTTAAGAGGAACTTGAGTGGCTTGGGAAGTTAGTGTAGTGCGTCCTTGGGTCCATGGCGTCTTGTCTTCAATACCAGTGTTACCTTAGTAAACACCAGTAGCATATGTATTGAACCCGGTTACTGCTCTAAGGTTGAATAAATGGAGGGCTATTTCTTTTCACCCTTTTCTCATTCAATTCTTTTTCATTCTTCAACCCCTTCAGTGCTTAACGAGACTTCATAACTAGAACCTTGTTGGGTTTATTCTAGTACTAGCTCGCCTCACCGCACTCTTCCCATATTCTCATTTTTCTCCCTTTTTTCATCATACCTAAGGACTTCTACACTATCTAGTGGATTGTCCCTGGGTAGATCCCTCCGGTTCTGCGGATCATGGGACCTCAACCTAACCTTATCATCCTTATATCACCATACATAAAGTAAAGTTGGTCGGTCTTTTTGGTATCGTTCATCCGCCATAGGAACCAATTGAAAACCATTTGAAAATCAATCAAGATACTTGTGATATAGAATCAAAGCATTTTGTATCTTAATTGTTTTGATAATTTTAGAAATGCTCCCCCTCAACATATGCATAATATTTTAGAAATTGTTTTAGCACATGGAGGCAAGAGATCTTTAAAATCGTTAGATTGAGAATGAAAGGTCCAATCTTTTGATTAACATTTTCTAAAATGATCATCATCACTTCCCAATCAATTTGAGTAGATAAAGCATTTTGAGGAAGGATGAGGTTTTCAAAATTTTACTCCCCCTCAATATGTGCCTCGAAGTTTGAAAGAGTTTTGCACCTATTAGCAGGAACCTGCACTTAGTGACAATTCAATCACGTTTCAATAATTTCAGGTTTAAAGTGAATGCTCCCCCTCAAGATGTGCACGGGAAATTTGAAATCGTTTGTCATATGCGGGGAGGATAGCTTGTACATCCTTATAAAACCTTTTATCGAATTATCAGAAAAACCAATTTAAATTACAAATTCTTCCCCGATCACAATTATCAAATCATTTGAGAATCGTGATCTCAGTAGATTTAAATTGTTTTTGAAAGCTTTTTAAGGAGAATTGTGACTTGATTTTGTAAACGTTTTAACTGATAAGGATCGAATTTTGAGACTTTAGACTCCAAAGATTTAAACATGCTTGAATATCTTTTGAAAGCAAACCATTTTTTTGAAAAATACACTTTTAAATAAAATCATTCTCCCTCAATCAATGACATAAGTTGTTGAATGAGAGATAGATAGTTTTAACAACCGTTTAGTACAGATGATTTTCAAGAATTGAGCTGAGTAATTTTTCAAAGCAATTGCCATTGGATAGTGAGAATTTTGTATGAATCGAGAAGAGATTTGAAAAACAAGATAAAGCATGCCTGTTTTCTTTTTAACACAGTTACTCTACCTAAATGACAATAAACCACCATTTTTCTTCATTTTTTTTTATGAAAAACTATGTACTCGATGAACATCTAAAGACCCGTGACATTCTTTGAATATCAACACAAAGTCCGTAGATGATATCGAATCGAGAAAATCAAGACAAAATGACAATATTTTTGAGGATTTTTTGAATTTTTCACATTTTTAAGGATTTTGAAAGTTTTATAATTTTCTATTTGATTTTTGAGGGTTTTGTAATTTTGTATTTTGCTTTTTGAATAAATATATACAAGATATAGATGAAGCAAGACCTTTACTCCTCGTCTTCCTCCCGAAGACGTTTGAGTGTTTCTGGTTGAAGGCTTTCCAAGCCAAGTCGTGGAAGAATAAACTCAAAACGCTCTTTGAAGAGCTTTGTGAAGATGTCTGCTAACTGGTATTCAGTCCTCACAAAATAGAGTTCCACCACACCTTTTCCACTTGTTCCCTGATGAAATGATGTCGAATGTCGATATGCTTTTGCTTTTGAGTGTTGAACGTTGTTGCATGAGAGAGCAATAGCACTTTTATTATCACAAGACAGAGGATTTTGTTGAATACAAAGCCATAGTTAGATAATTGGGATCTCATCCATAGGATTTGAGCACAACAAGATGACATTGCTATGTATTCAGCCTCTGTAGAGGAAATAGAAGTACCTATTTGCTTTCAAAGACCGACTCACAACCTTATCACCCAAAATCGAAAGCACCTCCAGACGTACTTCGACGAGTATCTTGACACCTCGCATGATCTGATCCATATGTCGTTAGTGACATACCGGTGTCCGGGTACCAAAGTCCCATGTTGATGGTTCCGAGGTACCGAAGACCCGCTTTAACCGCCCGGTGCTTTTGGTAGGCTTAGCTCGGTATCTAGCACACATGCATACAAATGTAACGAATATCAGGTCATCGTCGTGAGGTACATCGTGGATCCGATCATGCTACGATTTCGTTTGGTCTACCATGATCCCCGAGTGGTCCTCATCCGTTTAGTACGCCAATCATGGGAGTGTCAACAGGGTCACTAGAATCAAATCCAAATTTCTTTAAGATCTCATTTGCATATTTAGATTGATTTATGAAAATGCCTCCCGGACTTTGTGAAATTTGTAATCCCAAGAAAAATGACATTTGTCCCATCATTGACATTTGAAATTTTGAACCCATTTCATTTGAAAACGACACACTCATCAGTCGGGTCGAGGCAAAGATGATATCATCAACATAAATTTGAACGTGAATAAAGTGTTGCCTGACTTCCGGTGAACAATGTTGGATCAATCGCCTTTGCTAAGCCGGTGAGACGAAGAAACTTTGATAGCGTATCATACCATGCCCTTGGAGCTTGCTTTAAACCATAAAGAGCCTTCTTTAAACGATAAACGTGAGTAGGATGCTCTTGATTCACAAAGCCTTCAGTTGGGTGACGTGACGACTTCTTTAAGATCTCCGTCGAAACGCGTCTTTACATCCATCTGATAGACTACCATGTTCTTACTTGCAGCATTAGCCAAGAATATTCCGATTGCCTCGATTCGAGCAACTGGAGCAAAAGATTCTTCAAAGTCAATACCCTCCTCTCGACGGTATCCTTTAGCAACCAATCGAGCCTTGTTCTTTAACACATCACCATGCTCATCAAGTTTCACTTTGAAGATCCATTTTAGAGCAAAGATCATAGCACAATCTGAGCGGTACTAATTCCCATACATCAAGTCGATCAAACTCATGAATTTCTTCTTGCATGGCATTGAACCAACTGTCTTCATTCATGGCGGATTTAACATCTTTTGGTTCGATCTTAGAGAGTACGGAGTTGAATAAGCACCATAAGGCATCTAAGGTGTTGTTTCCGTGGATACGGACGAGAGGGATTTCCAATGATGTTGTCTAATGGATGATCGTGAGTCCATTTTCTGAGGTATTCATATGGTTGTTGTTGAGGGACCGGAAGTAGAGTCGATGTCTCCTAAGAAGATGGTTCGATGATGATTCAGAGCAAATATATTTTCAAATGGAGCATCTTCGGGAGTAGCAAAGGGATTGACTTCATCCCGTGAATCAGAAGCATTTCCATGATGTACACTTGATGATTGAAGATTTGTTGATGAAATGATTGGTCGGCAAAGCAGCGCTTCTTGGCTTAATGACATAGAAGTTGAAGGGTTAATTTCATTGATGGGATAGAAGCGACCGTTGATTGAATTGTCATATCATTGTTACTTGGCTCAAATTGTTCATCAAACATTGGATCAAACAGTTTCTTTAAATCATCTTCAGATGGAGGTACATATGGAGTTGCTGATGAGAGTTTGGTACAAGAGATGAACCAATGGGATCTTTGAAGTGCGGGTCCGAATGGATTGTCCAGAGCCATTTGACCGGTCACTCATCAAACGCGGACGTGAATTGTTTCCATGATATTTCGGGTTCTCTTGTTGTAGATTCGGTAACCTTTACTATTAGGTGCATAGCCTACAAAACTCCAATGTCCGCTTTAGCTCTCAGTTTTCCTAAATCTTGACCATCATTAGTTGGATAACATAAGGCACTGAACACACAAAGGAATGAAAGATCGGTTTTCTCATTGTGGACAAGTTCATATGGAGTTTTCCATGAGCAAGTGAATCGTGGATCGATTTTGGGTGTAGCATGCAGTGGCGATGGCTTCACCCTAGAGAAACATTGGAACTTTTGAGTAAATCGATAGTCCTCGCGGCTTCCACAAGAGTTCGATTGTCTTTCAACTACACCGCTCGTTGAGGAGTTCGAGAACACTTCTTTGATGACTGATTCCAATATT
Organism: Chrysanthemum makinoi; assembly: GCA_910596185.1. Classification (NCBI taxonomy): domain Eukaryota; kingdom Viridiplantae; phylum Streptophyta; class Magnoliopsida; order Asterales; family Asteraceae; genus Chrysanthemum; species Chrysanthemum makinoi. The sequence goes on from OU343219.1 coordinate 164,945,193, forward strand.
TTCATAAAACTCACTAAGTTATTTGTTAACAAACTCCGCCCATTGTCGTTCGGATGATTCTGACCGTTTTGTTAAGATCGAACCTGCAATGTTTGATGAGTTTGATGATGATATCTGGAGTTTCATCCTTTGTCCTTAAGAACTTTACCCAAGTGAATCTAGAGAAATCATCAACCACAACTAACACATATTTCTTCCCAAAGATATTCTGCACTCTCATGGGTCCACATAAGTCCATGTAAATTGTATGGAGAACTTCCTGACTGAGTTTGTAGGTTTGGGTTTATGGGCATACTTTTTGCTTTTTCCCAACGGCATGTGAACAAAGATGATCCTTTTCATACTTAAGTCTAGGTAGACCTATAACTAAGTCCTTTCTCGAGAGATCATTGATGGTGCCGAAGTTCAAGTGATTGAGACGACGATGCCATAACCATGACTTTGTTTTAGAAGCCTTTGACAACAAGCAAATTAGAGAAGACTTCATCATATCTTTGATAGAGATGGTGTATAGATTTGAACCACGTGAACCCTTTAAAAGTTCCTTACCATCAAGTTCTCTAACGAAGCAGGTATGTTTTCTGAAGGCTACTTCTAGATCCGAATCGCAGAATTGACCAACAGAGAACAGGTTATGACCAAGACCTTCCACATAATATACCCCGGAGATAACACTTTTACCAACAACATAATCTCCATAACCCATAATTGCACCGAAATGATCATTCCCGAATCTAATTGTCCCGATGAATTTGCTCACGAAGTTCATGAGCCGCGACCGTCCCCGTCATATGCTTGGAACAGCCTGAGTCCAAGTACCACATAACGATTTGAACGATCTGCAGTTGAACACACACAAGAATGGATAACTGGATAATTGGGATCCCCATGAAAGAATGGGTTCCACAGTTATTAATTGGAACACCCACATCAGAAATAGAAACATCCATATCGTAAGTAGCAATGGAATCATTGGGAATAGATGCAGCAATGTGGTGTCAGATTTGACCTATTCAAAGTATGTTCACTTCTTAAGGGAATAGTTCTACCAATAGGCATCCATTTTCTAGTGGGCATAGTCTTAGCAGTTTGAAGACAAAACTGATTATTCTTATGGCCAAAAGGTATCCAATAATAACCTATCTTTATAAATGTTCTTTCCGTGGGTTTCCAATCGTTTTCTAACAATCTTTCGTCTTTGCCTTTTAGCCTTCTTTGCACGATTATTAGCATTAACAATTTTAACTGGCATTTGACAGCATTAGACAAAGCATTCACACCACATTCATGATTAGCAAAGAATTCAAGCGCACATCATTACAAGGTTTGCAAATAGTATCGAATTCGAATTAATTACAAGACCTATGGCTAATACTAGAATCAACACGATTCGCTTTATTCACTCAAACTTAAAGTTCCTAGATTGGTCTTCTACACTCTTCCAATGCACATTCTTAGCTTGCAAGGTCCTATCATTCCTTGTATTGTTTTGAGACTTTGACCTCGCCGCTTTAATGTGATACTCTAGTAGGGAATGGGAACATTAGTTGGTTGATCTAATTTTTGCATTCTTGATGTGCAAGGATCTGAACTACTAGAAGGCACATTAGTGTTTACTTTCTTAAGACTGTGATTTGAGCTATTTGCAGTCACACTAAAATTCACTTTCTTAGCACTAACATATCCGAATCAACTACTTGAAGGCACATTAGTGTTTACTTTCTTAACATTGGGCATAGAACGGATTTCATGCTTGGCACTAGGCATAGAACAAGGCATCACAGCTTTGCCTTTAGCACCTAAGGATTTTGGACATGTTGCAATTACACATTCAAGCACTCTTGAGATCGCTTTTTGGAGGCAAGCAAACCTAATTTCTCTATCAAGAGGTTTATTAATGAAATCCTCTTCAACAATCTCACGGAGACATTCTAGACTATCCTTAAGGTGAGCACAATAGTCATGAAACGCATGTTCATTATTCCTAAGATGAGGAGGAATATATTTAACCGTCACAGTGTATTTGCAGCCTAAGGGTGACTTTGAAACAACATTCTTATTAAACACAAGTGGCAGCTTCCCATTTTCCTGACTTCTCAGATTCTCAATTTCCTTTTGTAAAGACGTTATTTTTCGTTGTTTTGGTCACGAGTGACTTTCATTGAATCATATAACTCTTTAAAGTGTCGCTTAACTTTTTCATTTTCTTCTAGAAACTCTCTCTTTCCTTTGTAAGGCATTAACTAAGTTTTGAAGATGAAAAGTTTGAGAGTACCGAGAATCTAAAGGAGGAGGCATTTGGGATCCAATCACATTGTTCTTTTCACCCTTCAATTGAGAGATTTGGGCTTTCAACTTTTTGATCGTGTACAATGAGCTCGAATCTGTTCATCACGTTTGCTAATTTCAAAATCTGCATCAAATTCAGAGCATCCAAGGATGTCTTGATATTTGAGGTTTTAACATTTTCTTTTAGATGTTGATATTTTAGTTGTAAATCAAAATGTTCAACTTCTAGTTTAGAAAGATGCTTTACCAAATTATCATGATCATCCTGATCAATTTTCTCATTAAGTTTCGAATTAATCTTTTCAAGCTCAATGACACGATCATGGGAGACTTTCAGAGCAAAAGATAATTCATGAAATTGAGAAGCATTAATGGAGCAATTCAGAGAGTGTAAAACACATCTTGAGCAATACATTCATAAATAAGATTCTCATTCAAGGTATGCAAGTTCTTTCTCTCAATCTCATAATATTTTAAAGCTCGCTCATAGTCACTAACCTCAACTATCATTGCATCACATTCATTTTCCATTCCTTTAATATCTGAACTTATCCCCTTTTTAAGACCCTCAAAATGATCTTTTAGTAGTTTGAAGAAAGGCATGACCTCAGTTAGATAGCATTCTTTAGTTTGCTCAAAACCCTTTCCCTTCGTTATCCCAAGTGTGTGATCCTTTTCTTACAAGTTTTCTCAAAATCGACAAATAGTTGAAGAATAACATATTGGCTGATTAAGGTCTTGCTCTTAGTGGCAATAGTTCTAGGAACTAAATGCATCGATGTATTTGGAGGATACACACGCAAAGCAGCATTTTTCCTAAGGGAAGGTTTGTTTCAACAAGATTTTCAGCTTTTAGCTTATCTAAATCCTTTTTCCGAAAACTTGTTCGGTGTTAATAACGTTTGAGGCTTAAATTTGTTTAAGGAGATCCTCCTTCTTGTAATCATGGGGTTTGATCGTGATGTTATTCTTTTTGCATTCATGATCTTCTAGCTTCTTATTCATTTTCACCCTAGATGCATCATCTAATTTTCTATCTTCCTCAGTGCATTCAACGCAACTAGGTTTCTGTCTAGGTTTAAGAATCTCATTGCCATCATAAATTACATTTGAGCATTTCTTAGCTAACTTATGTATTCGGATTGGGTTTATCTATAATGGGAACACTATGCTTATCGCTTAAAACTCTATGCTTAGTGACCATGTGAGCAGTCTGAATGGTATTCCCTTGTACGCACAACTTATTTTCAAGCTTGTTCTTCAAAGTTTTAGATTAGAAAAATCATTCAAAAGTTTTGATTCCTTGGCATGAAATTCTTGCTTAAGCACTTTAACATTTTCTTGAAGTTCTTGTTTTTGCTTAGCAGGTTTTGAAAGCTTTTCTTGTAAGGAATTTAACTCTTGTTTTAACACTTCTTCTCTAAAATTACTTTTTCTAATAATTGTACGCATATGGTTATCCAACTCCCGCCACGAGTAGTTAGCTCAAACTTAGCACGTTGTTCATAAATGGCAACTCGTTCTTTTTAGTCATTAAGTTCAGAGACAACAATCATCAGGCACATGCAGGTATTCATCACATACATAATCATCATTGACCGCAGGAGATACATCACTTGATACAATCACACTTTCACTTTGTTTCACATATTGATCATATGGGACAACATTGATATTACCCATATTTTCAATATCCGACTCAATGATTTCAGTTGATTGTATTTCATTATGTATCTTTTGCACATCAACTTCATCATATAATTTTAATACCTCTGAGATGATTTTGTCTTTGGATGGTCCAGCTTGTGGTGAAGAAGAGACCTTAGGAGAGACCATTGGAGAAATGCTAGCCATGAAAATTGTTTGTGCATTAGGTCCATCATCAACATTAGAGTCGTATGCATCACAATACTTTGAAAGGCATTATGATGATTGCATCTCCTGAATATCGCTCATCCACATCTCATCATAGGTCTTGGCATTGCCCTCGGAAACAACAATTCCTCTTCATCCAAAGCAGACCATTGTCCTCGAGCTTGCACTAGCAACATCTTATCCCTCAAGTATTCTCATTCTGGACGCTTTGGAGATGCGGCTTAGCGTGTCCCTCACCACCAGCTTGTAACACTTGATTGTCTTGACTTGTCCCTGATTTCCATTCCTTCCTGTTCTGATTTCCTCCATAGCCTCCACCAACTCCACCCCTTCTCTTCATACCGCTCTTTCTTGAACTGGTTGCACCATAACCTTCCCATCTCGACTAGAGCATGATTGTGGGATTGGATGCGCTAATCTCATTGTTGGTGTGAATACTGTTGGTATGTGGACTGAGAGTCAAGTTTTGTTTAACCATGAGAGCCGTTGAGTAATGAAGTGTCCCACGCATGCATCGATCGCCTTGTTTGAATTTGATCGGGAATGAGTTTGTGAGTTCCATCACCCATGGGTATAACTTGTGAAGCTTTAGTGGTATTCCCAATGTTTGAGTAAGGCGTTGAATCATTTGATGAGCTTGTCTCTCCCGGATTTGTTTTGAATTGTTCAAGAATCCTCTTTTCAAACATGGCATGTCTCTCATTCTAAAGAAGGAAGGCATACAGTTGCTCATAATTCGTATTCTTCAATCCTTTAGTGAGCTTCACGTAGTGACAAACCCATTCGGGATTCATGTTGTTTACAAACTTTGAGTTCATGAATGTTAGGCATGGTCATTCGATGTTCCTCATGTCATTAACAAGCTTGTGGAATCTCACGTAATACTCATAGACACTCTCATCCGGTTTCATCTTGAAGTGCTCAAATTCATCATAGAGTTGTGATTCTCTTTCTTCCATGGTTAATTCAGAACCAGAAAGAAGCATCTTGACATTATCCCATACGCCTTTGCTTCGTTGTGATTGATAAGCTTGTAGATGTCTTTTGGAAGACCTTGTAATATGATGTTAGAAGCCCCGATATCCGCATCGAATCTCTTCTTCTCCTTATCATTGAGCTCATCATACGCCTTTGGTCTCCGTCTTATAGATCATTGTTCCATCTTCAGCTGTATCAATTATGTCTCTAGTAGTCTCAAATAGATACGGTCCTTCATCAATCGATTTGAGAATGTTGACTCCATTTTCCTTTCCAAGACAAGATAATCTGATTCTTTGAGCCCAAGAGTCGTATCGCCTCTGTCAAGCATAGTGGACGAGTATTCGACCTCGCTTGAACGCCCTCACTACGGAAGAAACAATAGTAGGAACGATGGTATTGGACATGTTTCAAGCTCTCGGGGATTTTACTATTCTTTGATTAAACCGGAAATTGATTCTTTCCACGGAGTTTTTACTAAACCAAAAGAAATCGGCCGTGGAATGTATCACCAAGAAGTAACAAGCCTAAATGAACAAGTAGCTAACCACACAACTACGTAATTATCATCAAGCAAGCAATCAACTTCGCTAAATAGCCAAGTCGCGTAGCATCAACCTCGCCACCTGTCAACACGCAATGAATCAAGTCGCTAAATAGCCAACTCGCTTTAGTATCATCGCAACACATTAATCAACTCGCTGAACACCAAGTCGCTTAATTTAACTCGCTAGCCTTACAACTCGCTTAATAGCTAAGTCGCTTTAGATCTCAAGTCGCTTAAAGAAACAACTCGCTTAGAACCCAAGTCGCATATAAATCAACTCGCTAAAATGACCAAGTCGCATGTACCAACTCGCATCCAATAACAAAGCAACTCGCTTTGAAGAACAAATTTACCGAGACTCAACTCGCTTCGTACAAACTTTAAAAATAACCACTTTATCAATAAAAAAACAACCAAACCACAATGATTTAAGCCTTCCAATTTAAAACATAAACACATATGATGATCCTAAACACAAAAGTACAAGCAAAATTCAAACTTTAACACTAGAATTTGTCCAAATGAATCAAACTCTCCTAAACCTTTAATACCCCAAAACCTTATGAAATCCACCAAAACAAAAAGCATGAAAGATGAGTGATCAAACCATGGCTCTTGATACCAATTGTTAGATATAGGATTTCACAAACACATTAAACCATAACCATATGGGGCGTTAACTATGTTTAGAGAGAGAAAGTTCTAGAGAGAGAAAAGGAAGAGAGTTGGGAACTATGTGAAACAAAGAAAATGGTATTGAAGCTCCAACCCTCTACCTTGGGAGGTAGAGGGTATTTATAGTTTTTTACAAACAAACGCCACCTACGGCCTGGATCAAGCATACGTTGGGTAAAGACGTCCGTCCTCCACTTGTTACTTAACTAAATACTACTTAACATAAAATAACTACGACTACGAGCTTTCTAACGATTACATATACTTGAGGTGACCGACTCTTTAATACCTGGAATTTCTAATTCCTAACAAATTATGTTGAGATGAAACAGTTATATGAAGCTGTTAGAGAGGCTTATCAGAAGCATGTTGATAGTATCAAAGATTTTAAAGATGATGATGCTCAGAAAGAAGATGATAGAAAAGGAAGCTTAAAAAGAAAAAGAACAACTGAAGTTGAAGATAAACAACCATCAAAGAAGATTGAGTTAAGGTCTGATACAGATGATGAACTAAGAAATTACTAGAGAATTGTAGAATTTGAGTATTCTAAAGAAGATGAAGAAAAGAAGAAGAAAAAGTCACCAATAACTACTTTTGAAGTTGTAGAATCAAAGGATGGAAATTATCTGATGTTTTATAGAGAAGATGAAAGCTTCAGAGTGTTTAATATGCTATGTGATTTATTGCACATAATAGATAGAGAGGATTTATTTCATTTATATCATTTGGTGCAAGAATATTTTGAACACATTCCATCAGAAGGTGTTGGTTTAATCTTGCTTGGAGATCTCAGAACTGTTTGGGAAACCTGAAGAATCAAGCAATCGATGAGATTTGTAAAATCAAGAAGATTGGGAGATTATCAACTGGAGATTCTTTGAAGAATCTGGAGTACATGTTCTAGAGTTAGAAGATGGAACTATGATTCACATGTTAGCAGACAAAAGATATCCGCTACATCGATCTTATGAGAAGAATGCTAGAGCATGGTATGGAAGTTGAAGAAGATAATGAAACTGCTCTTATGGTTATCAAATTGTTTATCAGATGGACAACTATGGTCGATGATGATGAATAAGCGGTATGAATCTTTATTGAATAAATTATTTTTGAAATATCAGTACTTTATTCAAAGTATCATGCTAATCAAAACAAGATACTTTCATCAAAGTAATCTTGCTTTGCACTTTAAACCAAGTTAATGATTTTGAAAGAAAACTTTTGTTAAGTGATAAATATTTTGAAACAAAGGTTAAAAGAAATAAATGGTTTTGAGATGGTAACAACAATAGGTTATCAATCCACCATGGTTACAAAAGGATTGGATAATCCATGAGCAAACTACCGTAAAGATATCTCAAATCCGTTTTATAGTTGACAACTTGCTAATAAGTTGTATGGTAATTAACTCACCATATCAGTAAATGTGAAGAGTTGGCTAGCCCACAAGAAAATGGCTTGTGGTAAAGGCTGTGGAAAACCATTATATGGTAATTAGTTCACCATGGATGAAAGAACTAACTAGTCCAAAAAGGGTACAGCTTTTGGTAAAGACAAATCAAATTTGTTGATAGCTGATGATTTGCTAAAAATCATATGGTTATCAATGTACCATGGTCTTACACACCAAAACATTTGGCTACTCCAAAGTTAATGGCTTTGGTAAAGAGACATCAAAATCCATTAAATTTTCAATGATTCACCTCTCACAGGAGTTTACACACCTGGAAGTGATGAGAATAGACTGAAACTTAAAAGAATTAATGTCCAAAATTGTCATATGTTACTTGTGAGTTCGAAAAGATGGAGATTGCTGAATGATGCTGTAAAGAATAATTTCTAAAGAATACTTTGATAATGATGATATAAGCACAGAGAATACAAAGATACAATCTAAAGACAAAGACACAATCTTTCCTTGAAGATAGAGATGTTAAAGATAAATTTACAAAGGAACTTGAAGTCAAGCAAGTAGAATTCAAGTTAGGGGAGGATTGTTGGGATATGAAAGTGCTGAAGAATGACAAAGTACTGATTGAAGACAAAGTGCTGGAAGAAGTCAAAGTACTGCTAAGTAAAAAGTCAAAGTACTGCTATCAAAGTCAAAGTACTGCAAAGTTAAAGAACTGCTATATTCGTTTATGAAAAGCTTTGTTATTCTAGAATATTCTTTGTTTAGATTACTTGTCGTACAAGGATACAAATTGTAAACCGATTAGGGTTATCCTTAAGCCTATAAAAAGACCCCTAGATTGGCATTAAACGTACGTGCAGTATTAGAGTTTTAGAGAATTCGATATTAGAGTTTTAGAGTTATTAGAGAATCTGTATAACTAGCAGGTTCTAAAGTTTTAATAAAATCGTTGAAAGTTAAAGTTATATTCTTCTTAGCTTTGTTAAGTAAATTCCGCATACTTAATAGAGTTTACTCAGTGTTTCATTGTTAATAACTTAGGATTTATCCGAGGTTATTAAACCGTTAACAAGCTATATAAGTTAGTTTGGTTAGAGTACATCGATCCAACAAAACTTTGAGTTACTTTTTATGTACCACGTTTTATAAATACGTTTCATAGTCAATTCTAAAAACTTGAGTATCAATCCTTATACCTTTTACCTTCTCATGAAAAAAAATCCATAATAGAAATAAAAAATCAATTACCACAAAAAACACTTCCCACACTCAATTACAAAAATAAACGCCTTTAAACACATTTAACAAACTCGACACTTTGAGAATTTGAGATTTGCTCACCCTTCCCTTTTTTTTGAACGGCGAGATATTATTAAGAGGAAAACTCCATCAAGAAACTAGAGAAATTACAAAGGAAGTCTAACCCAATCTAACTAATTACAAGATCTATCACCTCTAAACTTTAGCTAAGAAAAAGAGACTAATTGGATGTTGTCAAAAATATCGCTTTGCCTCATGAACTGAGAGCTAAAAGCAATACTATTCCTAAATCGCCATATGAACCAAAGAGTAGTGGCAATAATAACATACAGATGAGATTTTCTTGAAGAAGAAGATCTCCAATTATCAATCCACTTGATCCATCCCCTGTTGGAACTAAAAACCGGTAATGAAACATCAGTCCAAATGCAGATTTTATGCCAGATATTTGCAGCCGTTGTGCAAGAAAAGAATAGATGATCCAAAGACTCCCCGCTTAAACTGCAAACTGGACAAATAATCAAAGGAATTTCCAACCCATGTAGCGAGAGATTTAACCGATGGGGAATTCGATCCAAGAGAAAACGCCAAATAAAAATATTTACTTTCCTAGGCAAATACTTATCCATCTTGTATCAAAAGACATTGATGGAAGCAGAAAATTGTCAATATGTTTTCTAGTTGATCACACAGAAAATTTCCCATCATTGGATATACACCACTGATGTGCATCCATACCTTAGCCTACTTCGACATTTGCTATCTCGGAAAACAGCATGTTCAAAGCTTTAAATGGCGACCAACCAAGTTTTGTCTGCTCCAATTCCACTACTAATTGCCATTTGAAATCCAATCTCTAATAAAACAATTTGTATTATTGTCAATACAAAATAATCTGTTATAGTGCAAGTATAGAAGACCATCTCCTATCCATGTATCTTTCCAAAAACGAATCTTAGATCCACAACCTACTTTGAATCTTAATGTTTGGAGAGGAATAATTCCCCTTGAATGAAGATGGTTTATGGACCCAACAATCTTTGCCCATAAACTTAGCGTGTTACAACCATGAAGATCAAAACCTGGATATGGACCATGAATAGCCTTGATCAGTAGCATTCAGGTTTTGCATCAAATGCCAACGCCATTTTTGAATAAGCGCATGGTTAAACTCTTTCAAACTCCCGATACCTAAACTACCTTTATCTAACGGAGCTAACACATTATTCCATTTAATCCAAGCTAATTTCTTTATGCATTAAGTCCCGCCCTAAAAAAATCTAGCCCAAATCCGTTCAAGAAGACAAAGTAGCCCTCCTCTTTTGCTCACCGTTTTCAAAAGAAGACAAAGGCTTTTTCGCTACAAGATAAAGAACCTGGAGAGCAAATGCTTGCTCGCCTCATGTTTGCTCGCCGTTTTCACCTACAAGACAAAGAACATGGTGAGCAAATGCTTGCTCGCCCCCATGTATGCTCGCCATTTTCAAATGAATGTTGGTATGTGTTTCATCATTTTAGGGTGGGGCTAGCAAAGCCCGTTTGTTCACTTTGTTGATTTTTGTAAAACATGTTTAGATGGTTCATTTTGGTAAAGTTGAAAGTAAAGTATTTACTTAAAAAAAAAATCTCAGAAATAAATATAATAAGTTTTGATATTTTATGCGTCAATAAGGAAAATCAATCAGATTTCAACATAAATTGTGTTTTGTATTATTTTAGAAGAAATATTCCGTAAAACATACTCTTTTCAAAGGTCAATTTATTTATGAAATTTGATGTGGCAAAACAACGTGTTCAATCGCACCCTATTAGGTTGGGAGTCCTTAGTTCTCAAAAACGAAAACCTAAATACACGATATAATAACTTTAACCAAAATTTCTAAACTTTAGAATGTTTTAATCATACTTATAAACTTTTTCTTTTTTGTTAACAACCCTTCAAGAGTTCGAGTTGTGCTTAAGCAAACGTTCTTCGTTAAAATACAACTTGTGATTTAAATATTTAATAATAATCTAAAAAAATAAAAATAATGCCGAAAAAAATGATACGCAATTAACACTTTAACATTATCAGATAAACTATTTTCTTACAACATATTATAGATTATACTAGTAAAACATACTTTCTAGCCACATACCCTAAAGTTGTGATGCAAAATCATATAAACTTTACTAAAAAAATCATTGTCCATTTCTAGTATCAAAATTAATGTATTAGTAACAACTAGTATGGTACAAATCATAATCACACATGGGTAAGGGCATTCGATGTCAGATTACATTCAATATCATTTTCCATTTTTAACGATACATCAAAAATTGTTTGGTGTATGTAGGCCATAAAGTATAAACAGGCGATTTGTAGAGCCACTTGAGATGCGGTGCCGGTATTAACGCAATCAATCCAATATCAAGTTGCTTTTATGGGCCTGAAAGTGCCAATATCTTAGCTGTAAAGGGTCAATTTAAAGAACCATTGTTTTGACTTCCACACGCCTCTTATTTAAAATTTTGAGACGAGTTTGTAGACTTTCGTTATTGACCATTGTGCGTTAGCACAACTTTTGATTGTATCACATGTGATTATATTTTTTAGGTTGTTTTTATACATACTTATGGCTCATTTTTTAACCTTTCTATCTTTTACTTTATTTAAGATCAATGTGAGACAGATTTTTGTTAGTTTTTATTAGGTATTTTTTGTTTTTTATTATATTATGTTTCATATTTTTTTGTTAAACTTTTTATTTTATGTTTTGTATTTTTTGTTTCATAATTTTATAATAGAAACAAAATTAAAAAATTAAAAAAAAAAATGTATTAAAATTATTTAAAATGTTTGGATATTTGTTTGCGCTTAAATGCAAACAATCGGTGGTATCTGTATAGAAAATAGTGATTAAATATTTACCTTTTTAAGAATTTAACAAACAACATTAAATTATTTATGAGGGTATTTGTGCGTTATGACAGATACTCTGTGATTAAAATTTGCAATGAGTATTATATTATAATATGACAATATAAATGCGGTAGTCGGTAATTTTATAAAGATAAAAGGTCATAGTGGTTAACAACTTGTAGTCGTAAGTAGTAACAGTTTGTGACTTTGTGTGATAAAAAAAGCGTAAATTCATATTGCTTATTAAAATTTAATATCAAACCCAGTACTTTCAAAAAAAATTAATTTTAAATTCAAATTTTATGGCTGTAATAAAATTCTCAATTATAAATTTCATTAATTTATAAATTTAACATACATTTCATCTAGGCTAAATTTTAAAAAATTTATTTCTACTATTGCCGTTACACTAAAACTAAGTATATGTAAAGGTCATAAATATCAAGTTGAAACACACGTTATTGATATATGAAAATATATTTACAAAATTTGAACTTCAATATTTTTATGGAACAATCTATATAATATTGTTTTGAAATTAGAAGAGAATTGATATCTACACCACATCTTTTGATGCATGCATTACAATTTGTGCATTATAGTTTGTACCGTACGATACTGTAATACACAAATTGTGATGCATACATAAAAAAATATGATGTGAGTAAAACCTCATAAATTAGAATTGACTTTTAATTAGACTTCAATGTGGGATGAATAATGATTTAATAAGTACCTAACAGTTACAAATGGTTAAGACATATATCTCATTTATTGTATGTTGATGATGTGGTTATCATTACTGAGTGGAGCCCAACAGATCTCGGTAATATATCTTCTCTTTTTCATGAGTTTTTCTTTCAATCAGGTTTGAAGATAAACATGCAAAATTCAAGCCTTTATGGTGTAGGAGTTGATCAAGTGGAAGTCCATCAGGTTGCTCAATTTTATGGTTGTAAGTCGAGTAAACTACCTTTTATATATCTTGGCTTACCAGTTGGGGCGCAAATAAATCGAATTAAACAATGGGAACCAGTTATTGATAAATTCAAAGGTAAGCTGTCAAAATGGAAAGCAAATTGTCTATCTATTGGAGGTCGACTTACGTTAGTTAAAGTCGTTCTTGGTAGCCTAAGCATTTACTACATGTCATTATTCCCAGCCCCATTAGGTGTTATACAAAGACTTGAACATATTCGAAGTAATTGTTTTTGGGGTGGAGATGGTGTGATTAACAGGTTACATTGGGCTAAATGGAATTATGTTTTGATGTCTATGGAAAACGGTGGGTTAGACATTGGAAGCCTTTTGGCTTTTAATCAATCGTTGGTACAAAAGTGGCGATGGCATTTAGTAAATGAACCAATGGCTATGTGGGTTAAGATCATTAAATGTGTACATGGTGATCAAGCAGGTATGAGTCAAGATAGTATTTGCAAGACGAATGGTACGTGGGCAAAAATTGTAGCGTTAATTCGAGATATGAATGCAAAGCAGATTATTACTTGGAATGATTTGGAGAAGAAGATTGGTAACGGTAATGATACCTTTTTTTTGGTTGGATGTTTGGGTGGGAAATCAAAGTCTTCGAGATAAGTTCAATAGGCTGTACAAGCTTGACATGGTTCCAGATTGCTGGTTAGTTCCAGATTGAGAGGTGGTAGAGAGCAAAAAGAGTTCCGTGATTTAATGGCATTAATTAGTGGTCAACAATTGCAGGATTATCCGGACTCATTTGCGTGGAATCTGGATGCAGAGGGATTGTTCTCGGGTTGTACTACAAGGAAATTTATTGATGACAATAATATGATTGATGCGTTAACTGCAACATGATGGAGTAAATTTGTGCCTAGACGAGCTAATATCCTCATTTGGAGACTTCGTTTGGATAGACTTCCTCTTCGGTTTAGCTTATCTAGACGAGGATGCGAGATAGATACTTTGAATTGCCCTATTTGCAATGACGGTGTTGAAACAAGCATACATTGTTTTCGAGGTTGTGACGTAGCTAATCAAGTTTGGAGAAAAATATCAAGATGGTGTGACGTAACGATTTCAGTTAGGGATAGCATACAAGAGTGGTATGACGGTTTGGTTGATTCCTCAAGATCAAGTGAGAAGAAGATAAAGTTCGAGGTGATTGTTATAGCTTTTATTTGGATCTTTTGGCGTTTCCGGAACTCGATGGTGTTCAACAACAATCCCGATTAGAAGAAGTGACATTTTTGATTTGATTGTCTTAACGTTGTTTAATTGGTTAAAGGCCCGAGCTTCTAAGATGCATATGTCTTGGAATGATTGGGTTTTTAATCTTTTGTAATTGTACTCTTTTGCAAGGATAAGTTTCTTGCTTTTTCCTTGCTTTTTAATAAATTTCGCCGTTCAAAAAAAAAAAGTCTAGGTTCGCAACATTTTTCCATCCGTTTTCCGGCTTAACGTGATCGAACGACACCAAAAAACTTGTATTATAGTACAAAGAGAGATGTATTTTGATATTGTGCTAAAATTTGATGTTATGGAAGACACAATAAGAGGACAGCTCGAAATACCTAATGCTCTAAACGTTTGTATTAAACATTGTCCGCCAAACATACCACTTACGTTGATTTCCATCAATATTTTACTTTCTCTAATTTTTGTTAACAGAAATGATTAGTAGGCAAATAGTTTTGTTAAGTAGAGGAATTTTCAAATGCTTACTCTTATTTTGGTGCTTACCAAAGGACAAATTCCCACCATCCATCTAGTATGATCTAATAAATTTTGGGGAATAAACTTAAGATTTAATACTAAACATAAGTCGTTCAATGCTTTCATTTTTCTTTTGTCTTTTTATATTTCTTATTTATTAATTTTTTTTTTTTTTCTTTTTCTTTTTTTTTTTGGAATTCACGTTCATTTTAAATTCATGCCTTTTTTTTATAAATTTTAAGTTCACGTTTTTCTTTTTCTTTTCTTTTTTTTTTTCCGCTTTACGTTTTCATTTGTATCCATACGTTTTGTTCGTTTTATACGTTTTCGTCCGTGTTCATATGTTTACTGCCCTTACGTTTTCGCCCCATTTCTCGATTTGACGTTTCCTTTTTCATCCATCGACGCTTTCGAGGTTTTCATACTTTTTGTACGCGTTTACATAAGTTTTGCCTGCTTTTTAGACGCTTTTTGGTCCGTTTTCACGCGCCCCGCTTTAGCGTTTCATCCATTTTTGACATTTTATTTTCAGATGTTTTCGACGCGTCCGCGCTTTTGCTTTATCAATCGCTCTCTCTTTCTTCACGCTTTAGCCCTTAAGTCCGTCTACCGTTTTCTTACGTTTTCGCCCTGTTTTTTACGTTTTTTTGTTTTCATACGTTTTTTTCATCTTCGTTTTCGTTCGCCCGCCACGCTGTCCATTTTCGTTTTTCCATTTTTTTTGCATCGTGTTTTTACGCTTTCATAGTTTATGTCAGTTTACTGCCGTTTCACGCTGGCCATTTTCATCCATTTTCATACGTTTTTTGTCCGCTTTTTAGGTTTTCGTATTTTCCCCGTTTTCGACGCACGCCCGTTTTTACGTTTTCATGTATTTTTCGGTCTCGCTTTTATCACGTTTTATCCGTTTTCGGGCCATCCGTTTTTCTCGTTTTTCATCCATTTTTAGACGTTTTTCTGTTTTCAAAGCGTTTTCATCCGTTTTTATAAGTTTCGTCCGTTTTCATCCGTTTTACACGTTTTTGTTTTGCTTTACGTTTTGTCCATTTTCGCACGTTTTTGTCCGTTTTCATACGTTCTTCTTTTGATTTTATACGTTTTTGTCCGCTTTTGACGTTTTCATTTTGATATTTGTAAGTGACACTTATTTATCTCGTGATATAACATCGTAAGGAAGATGAAAAGTATTACATTCTTCATCATGTATGTGTGTTATCATTGTGATACTCAACTAAGAATATGATGGTTGTGTTTTTGAAAATATTTAGGAAGATTTTTGTGTTTTATGATATTATGAAATATTAGAAAAGTTGTTCAACTGAAAACAAGAGATGTTATGATACTTTTGTTAGACTTGGGGTGGATTTTTCTATTTAATGGATACATTGTGCATGTTTTATTGTGTTTTATAGCTTGATTTGTAAATATCTATGATTGAATCAACAAACTAAATAAGCTATGGTTGAAGATAGCACACATCTTTATAAACAAACGACCGGGAAGCTCAAACCCTTGTGATATCACAGGTGATATCACCTCACTTATGATATCACACGTGATATCGTGTGTGATAACACCGTGATATCATGTGTGATATTACCGGTGATAGCATGTGTGATATCATAGTTTTTATCACTTGTGATATCACCTCGTGATATCACAAGCAAGGTTGTAAAACACTAGGCGCTAGTGGAGGTGGTAAGTTTAGCGATTAATCGGTTAAGCAGGCTGGATTAATCGGATGGAATTTTGATGCATAAAATTGTAATTCTAGATATTATATTATATTATATGTATAAGATAAGCATAGTGCATCAAAACTCAAAGATTTCAAGTGTTCAAACATAAACATAAAACATAATTCTTTAAAGTTTAAAGTCAAACATAGATATTACTTGGTCTCATTGACCATTTTGCGTTTATCTTTGATCGATTAAGGCTCATTTTGACCGGTTTTAAGCGATTTTGTTATTTTTAAGCAATTTTGTTCGATTAATCCGATTAGACCGATTTTGTCCGATAAATCGGTTTGTTGACCAATTTTAGCTTATATTCTGGCCAAACCGACAAATAGGCCGATTATGATAAATCAAGGCTCTTCATGAAAGCGATTATGCGAGTGATTAATCGGCCTGGCCTCGATTTTACAACAGAGATCACAAGTGAGGTGATATCACTTTGATATCATGTGATATCACCAGTGATATCATGTGTGATATCACAGTGTTTGAGCTTACCGCTTTGTTTATAAAGATGTGTGCTTTCTTCAACCATAACTTCTTTAATTTGCCGATTCAACCATAGATATTTTTAAATTCATAATAAAACTTATCGAAACATGCACAATGTATCCATTAAATAGAAAAATATACCACAAGTCTAACAAAAGTTTCATAACATCTTTTGTTTTCCGTTAAACACCTTTTCTAATATTTCATATTATCATAAAACACAAAAATCTTCCTAAATATTTTCAAAAACACAAATAAAAAAAACGAATCATCACAAGTAATATAATAAGATGTTTATTATCATTTCTTTCATATATACTTGGTAAAATACTAAATTCTTATCACATTTGGTATGAATTTAATATTTCACATTCTTAGTTGAGTATCACAGCTGATAACACATATATGATGAAGAGTGTAATACTCTTCATCTTTCTTACAATGTTATATCACAAAGCAGATAAATAAGTTCACTTAAAAAAATATCAAATGAATAAAAAGAAGCAAACTATGAAAATAGAGATTTGACATATTCTCAAAATCAAACAAGTGTTGCATTAAATTAGCATTTTGTTGAACAAAATAAGAATTCACCTAAAGAGAGTTTAACCCTTTTATTTCTACTAAGAGTATAATATCACAAGTGATAGATAACATTGGTTGTATTAAAAAAATATGCGCTTGTCAATTGCGATGAAAGACACAAAAACTATCTTGTAACGAAAAATTATAAAAATATTAGAAAACACATAGGTGATAATATATAAAAATATACAGAGCAATGAAATATCTCAGTGATATTAAAGGTTAAAAAACATACTTGTTTGTTTATGAAATATCACAAGTGATATTAGATATTAACTTTTTTATAATAAATATCACAATTGATATTAGACATATAATATAATAAAGTTTAATAATAAGCATGAAAACATATGAAAATAGACGAAAACGTATAAAAACGCTAAAAAAACGGATGAAAAGGAAACAAAACGTATAAAAGAAATGAAAAGCGTATGAAAAACAAAAGCTGCCTCAAAACGCACGAAAAACGTATAAAAACGGATAAAAAGGACTAAAATGTATGAAAACGGAAAACGTCTAAAAAATGATTAAAAGCGTTCTAAAAATGGACGAAACGTAAAAACCTGGACGGCGATATAAACCTATATGAAAAAACTCGATGAAAACGTAAGTTAAAGAATCCGGACGGAAAAACGTAAGAAAACTTATTAAAAATGTATGAAATGGACAAAACGTAAGAAAACGGGGAAAACGAATGAAAACATAGGAAAACGATCGATTTAAAATGTAAGAAACAAAGTAAAACGTAAAAAATGGACTAAAACGTATTAAACGGACAAAAACGGACGAAAACGTATGAAATCGGACAAAAACGTATGAAAATGGACGGCATCATGGAAAGCGGCGTAAGAAAACGAAGAAAAGGTAAGAAAAAACGAAAACGTAGAAGAAAACGCAACTAAAACGCAAGAAAACAGATAAAAACGTATGAAAGCCACGAAAATGTAAGAAAACAATTTAAAACGAAGCTTAAAAACGATGAAAACGTAAAACGTGCATATAAAACGTAGAAAAAGGACGAAAACGTAACAAGACAACAAAAACGATGAAAACTCAGCGAGCGTAAACGTAAGAAAACTGGACGCAAAACGTAAGAAAACGGATTTAAAAACGTATAAAAACTAATTGAGACGAAAGCGTAAGAAAGCGGACAGAAACGTAAGAAAACGTATGAAATCGCATTTAAAACGATAAAAAGCGGAAAGAGCGGACAAAAACGTATTTAAAACCTACGAAAGCCACGAAAAAAAAAAAAAAAGAAGAAGAAAAAAACGTGAAATTAAAAAAAAATACAAATAATGAGAAAATAAATAAAAATATAAAAGAAAAGAAAAAGACAAAAAAAAAAAAAAAAAAAACATTGACTTAGGTTTAGACATATTAAATCTTAGGTTAATCTCCACCATTAGATCAAACTAAGTGGAAGGTGCAGATTTATCCCTTAGTATGCAAGAATTTTTGAGTATGCAAAATAAAGTGCCTCTTGTTAAGTAATGTGTCAATTTAAATGCCATTTATAGTTAGACAATAACTACTTTATTAACTTTGTTCAAAAGTTATTGGAAAAAGCTTTAAACCAAACATGTTTCTTTGTCCCAGGAGTACATCATATTCTCTGTAGAAATTTCAATCAAGTTGCATAATTGTGAATTAGTTATCAACTAATCATCTTTTAACAATTGCAATCTTCGCTAGTGTCACTATTAGTACACCTTCCGTGGCATGTTTACCAAGTGTACTGATTTTGTATTCGAATTATGAAGAGTCGCAAGATAATTTTCTATAATATCCTATATTTAGAGTCAATCAATACTATTCGGATGCTTTTGAGGTTAAGAAATGATACGGTTTTTGAAAACAAAAAAGTTAAAAAAGATAGAATTGTTGAGTCCATTAAAGAGTTTTCTTTTTCTATGAGTGTAATCATAGTAAAAAATATGTTAGTAATTTGGTCGATTCGCTTAAAAATCAAATCCATCTTTTTTTGTAATATTCATTCTATTTATATCATTCAGGTGCTTAAAAAAAATGCTAATTACCAATACATACCATATACACTATCACTTTACTAAAACAAACTCAAAATTTTCTCTTTCCCTAAAATGTCCATTTTGGTGAGCAACAACAATATTTTGGGCACCAAATCATAAACCTATCACTATCAACCCCAATTGCGGTGCGGAGGAAAGAAATACTTTTAATTTTGGTGCGCAAGGAAATGGTTTTGGGCACCAAAAAATACGTGGCACATTCCTGTTGGTCAATAAATTAATTCCGGTGCTTTATTTAATATTTGGTGCGTGGGCACCAAAAATGCATATACGGTCCAAATACATCATTTTTTAAAAATACCCTAATAAATACGAACATTTATCCAAATCACACTAAAAAAAATCAATACATGGTCGTAAACAATCTCACCATAATTTCTTTGTCAAAAGATGGTTAATGTGTGCAGTGTGCACCATACAAGTGGATTGTGTTTGTGGCTTAAAGATTTTAGTTGCATACTAGCATCTCATATTCTATGTTCCTATTTGGCAAATTTTATTTATTTGTTATAAGAACGTTGCTAACACGAGGGATTTTTTTTAGAACCAATTACTTTCGCATCTATACCACCTATCTTACAATATATCTCACAAATGTTTTCAGTGGGCTTGAACCCACACTTTCTAACTTGTTGAAGAACTCACATACCACTAGATCAAAGGCCATGAGTTAACACAAGGGAATTAAACTTACAAAACTTACAAATGGACAAAAAATATAAAAAGATTGGATTAGAAAGAGAACTCGCTTACAAACACATAAAAGAAGAGAGAAAACGTGAGGATAAAAGAAAACAAAATCACTAATATCTTTTAGAATTTCTGCCCTTTGGAAGCATATAAAGGTTGGGGTGAGATCAATAAAGATCACATAAAAACTAAAGATCAAATAGATAAATCTCAACCATTCATTTTTTATCAAATTAATTAAAATTCATTTTCACCCTTATATTTAAAAATTAAATATCTCTACAAAACCGTTAATAATTAGATAAACTAATTATACCATCAAGGACAAGAATAAAATTATTTTTCTATAGAGATCCAATATTGTATACTTTCGATTTAACTTATTTTTTATCGCTTTTTACGGGTTTCGATATATTACACTATAAATGAAAATTTATAAAAAATACTATTTTGTGTTAACACAACCCCAAAACTACAAACCCTAAACCCTAAAAACCCTAACCCTTAAACCCTAAAAAACCCTAACCCCTACCCTAAAAACCCTAACCCCTAAATCTTAAAAACACTAACCCCTAAACCTTAAACCCCTAAAACCCTAACCGCTAAACAAAAATACCTAAACCCAACCGCTTAAACCCTAAGAAACCTAAACCCCTAACTCCTAAAAAGCTTAACCCAAAAAAGTCAAACCCCTAAACCCTAAACCCTAAATACCTAAACTCTAACCGTAAACCCTAAACCCACAAAAGTCTAAAAAAAATTTCGTCGAAAGTATATGATGGGATATCAAATTAAAGATAATTTTATGCTTTGTGATGGTATGATTAGTTTTTCTAACGATCAATGGTTTGTAGATATTTAGTTTTTTAAAATGAAGGTAAGTTTATTTTATTGTTGATGAAAAAATTAATGGTAGAATTGGTTTATTTGATCTTTAGTTTTTTTTTTATCTTTATTGAACCAAACTCTATAAAGGTTATATCGAACGGAAGAAAGAAAGAAAAATATAACATGATGTTGATGCGAGCAAACAAGACATTAACAAATACGTTTCAACACCTAAAACAAATGACGTCAAGTCTCGTTCTCAACTAGTTTAATTTCCGATATTTTTACTATTTAGAAAGAGGAGGGATGATGTGATATTGAGATGGCGATCGTGGTAATCAGTTCGCCACAATTAGGTCCAGTCTTGCCCAACAAAAAACTTTGAACTTTCTATACGAGGAAAAATTGTTCGTAGATTTAACGTCAACCTGTAAATCTGCCTAACCATCATACTCCATCACACGGTAAATCCGAACATTTTTTTAACAAACATTTTGCAATGGTATCAACTTGTTCAACTCCGAACACACTAGTTATCCCCATTCACCCATGTTAGAGTTCAAAGTTCAAACTCACCTAATTTATGTGCATGCCAGTTAACCACGGAGAAAAACTAAGGCATAAAATGAGGCTTAAATTGCACGAGGAAATATTGAAATGGCCTACTCATTACAGATAAGAATGGAGTGTATGGTTGTTAAATGTTCACTTTATAGGTGAGGTAGGCCAAAAGCCTATCACAATCAAGCCAACTCAACACTTGCAGAAAAAAAAAAAACTCTTTTTTGGCATGGCAAATGCAACTTCCTCAGCACATCCTCAAGAATAACATGTGAAACAAATACATGTAAAACAACAGTTACAAGATCCAAAAGATTTCAAAAATAACTTGGATATATTCATGTAAAAAGATTACACATAGCTGTATTTACAATGTTAATAAAAGAAAACCGACACAACTCGATATACGACCTTAAAATTTTATACAGGTTTCTCTTCATAAAGTCGCAATCCTCTGCTCCGCTTCTTACAAAATGACTCCCAGAAAACATTAATCAAATGAAAACTTCAAGTTTTGGCGAGTACCCTGTTGATACTTTCTATACTTACAAATCATCACCAGAAGGGTAACACGCCTTAAATCTAAACGACGAAAAAGACCATAAGCACAGACTCACTCACTCATCTCTCGATTATTTTCGGTCACTTAACTCCCTAGTTATACTTACATAGATATGAAGCTTAAAGACGACCATCCTCTATTTACACTAAAAGTAACGAACTCGACGCTTCAAGTATCTCTTCAAAATTCCTCCTTAGAAGGCTAGAATTAAATAGATCATCTGATAAGTAAACCGACTCCTGATATTATCCCTAAACACGATTTTTATATATACTCAACGACGATTTGATATAGTATTTTTTTTTCGATTAAGGGTTTGATTGATTTACGATTGATTTAAGCCAAGGTAGGGATGCTGCAATTGCGCCTATTGTCCCTATCAAGGCAATCAAACCCCTCGACCCTAACAGCCGGTTTGTTACCAAAATTGGCACGAAGGCATCCACCTTTACGCGCAGAGGACGAATTAGCAGACGACACACCAGACGACATAGGGTTAGGGATCATCGAACGAGGCGAAACGGGATACGCTTTTTCGTCCCCGAAACGCGCGTCTTGTATTAACGGGTTAGATACTCTACTCGGCGGTGACCCACTGAAAAAAGGGGGCGACGAGCCTAACTGTGTTGCAGCAGAAGTATGATCCGACACACCCTTTGATGCAAATATTATGTCCAAAAGCTCAGGGCCTGCTTTCGACTCGAATCCTTCGGATTGATAACTGCGTAAAAAACACGTAAAAAGTTAGATCACAAATTTTATAAAAAACATATTTTTTAAAGGTTTTTACACCCGGTAAATTTTATTTCAAAAAAAAAACATTTAAGTACAAAGAATCCGTTAAAAAAAACAGATTTTTAACAAAAAGTAATTGGAATAAGGGTAATTACCACATCTGCCATCTAAGGGGCCTAACAGGCTCATTAGCAGTGGTGCTAAAGAGACTCAAACGCCTTGGTTTAGGGCAAACCATGGGTTCGCCGTTATCGAAAGTTACGGAGAGCGAAACCGAGCTTCTCATCTCGTCACGGGACGATGCAAAAGCGTTGCTTTGATGAATTCCACAGTGATTCATTCTTTTTTTCCTTCTTCTCTGTTTGATATTGAAACCTGTTACAATAATTATATTTGTTAGAATCAAATTATATATACAACACAAACCCTAGATCTGATATATGGAAATAAATAAATAAACTTAAATAAACCAGATCTGAAATTAGGAATTAAATCCTTTAGGAATAAATTAAAAAACGTTAAAAACTAAGCAGATCTGACGTATTTTTTATAAAAATTGGTGTAATTTATGAATTACATAAAAACAAACTTGAGCATAGGACAGATTTTAACAGATCTACAAAATCAGACCCTGATTGTGATGTTTCAATCAAAAACAAACTTTTTTATTAAATTAAACACACAAATTTATAAACACAAATGAAAACATATAGATCTATAATTCACATGTTTTAATTAAACAAATAAAAACTTGAGATTTGTGGTAACCAAGCTAAAAATTCAATCCTTGACTCAGATCAGTAAGGTGAAAATTATTTTTTTATAAAATCTGTGAAATTTGAAAAAAGGATTAGAAATAATTGTTTGTATACCTGATAGATCTGAAGTGACGAAAAATAAACGTTATAATAAACACCGCCTAACGGCCGGATTATAAACGGAAAGAAAAAAGATGGGAAATATAACAAGAATTAAAGACGAAGAGGAAAAGGAACAAGGTGAGATATGTGTGTCATATATAGAGGAGAGAGAATATATTTTAAATTATTATTTTAATAATAAATTTATTATTAATTGAATTTAAGAATGAAAGCGATGTGAGATGATGGTGGAGGGAGACAAGAACTGCAAAAGAAATATATATTTAAATAAGTAAAAATGGGAGTCACGTTGGCGGTGCCTGTGGCCAGCAATCTCATCGGTATTCTCACCCTTTTTTTATTTTTGGTTATTGTGAGTTATTCTATTTTTGATTGATTGTGCAAGTGTGCAACTTGTGTGCCTATGTGACATGTTTTAACGTGTGATATTTTCTTTTGACATTGTTTTTGGTGACGAAATTGTAAACGACTTCCGAAAGATGGCCTAAAAATAGGAAGTAAATATCGTGAAGGGTTATGCTTATACTGTCTTGATTTTTTGTTTTTTTAATTCAAAGTTATGAATTTTATGGATCATTACTGTTTTTAACTTAGAAATATTAATTTTTAATATTGTTATAAAATTAAAAATCCAATTTGTTTCCTTACTTATATTGTGTTTGGTGAAACTAATAGTAGCAGAAGAATAGTAGCAGTTGGTGCCAGCTAAGTAGTAGTTTAATTTATAAGTAAGATTTGATAGTAATCGTAGCCATAATTTTCTTGTGTAAAATGGCATAATGCTAAATGCTTATTCAAAGAGCATTTAGCGTTTATCGTTTTTTTGCTTATAAATGCTAAATGCTAATCATTCCAAACAAGCTTTTTTCAAAAACGATAAATGCTAATTGCTCCATTTATGATCGCTACCAAACACACCCTTACTACTGGTACTATTTTTTGAAAAAACAAAAGTTTATTATAAAGTCATGAGTAAACTCCAAAATATATCCTTGTGGTTTACCTTGTTACGCACCATACATATTTCTCAAGAAAAGTTTCAACAGATAAATCACTCCGTTAGTAAAAGTTAACCTATATACATCCCTCGGTTAAAATAAAGACAAACGGTGCAAATTATTTCTCCGTTATCTCCTAACGAGATATAAAATATTTACACCATTAGTCCTCTGGGTTAACGGTATTTGCACCGTTAGACATTTTTTATGTTTTCGTCCGATTTTTACGCTTTTTTTACGTTTGCTTTGTTTTTACGCTGCTTTCTTTTTTTACGCCGCTTTTTTTCGTTCGTGTTTTTACGTTTTCACCTATTTTTTTACGTTTTCGTCCGTTATTTTACATTTTCGTCTATTATTTTTACGTTTTTGTCCCTTTTTTTTTACGTTTTCTATGTTTTTTACGTTTTCGTTTGTTTTTTTCACTTTTTTATCTGCTATCATACACTTTTATTTGTTTTCGTCGATTATTCCGCGTTTTCATCCATTTTTCTAATGTTCTTATCTGTTTTTATCCATTTTATACATATTATAAGTATTAAAACGGATAAAAATGAATGAAAATGGATAAAAATATTTGTTTATCGATTTTAAATCACGATTTTGACCCTTTTTCATACATAAATTGTGATCTTCTCCTTCCGATGAGATGGCCCTCTTTTTTGTTTTGATTTAAAATCGATAAAGAAACATTTTTATTCATTTTTATACGTTTTTATCCATTTTCATACATTTTATCCATTTTTATACATATTATATATATGAAATGGATAAAAACATAAGAAAAATGGATGAAAACGCGGAATAATCGACGAAAACAAATGAAAGTGTATGAAAACAGATAAAAAAGTGAAAAAAAACATACGAAAAAGTAAAAAAAATAGATGAAAACATAAAAAAAACGGACGAAAAACGTAAAAAGATAGACAAAAATGTAAAAAAACGGACGAAAACGTAAAAAAAACGAAGAAAACGTAAACAACAGACGAAAACGTAAAACAACGGATGAAAACGTAAAAAATGGACGAAAACGTAAAAAAACAAACGAAAAAGAAAAAAAATGGACAAAAACGTAAAAAAACGGAGGAAAATATTAAAAAGGACTAACGGCAAATACCGTTAACCCAAAGGACTAACGGTGTAAATATTTTATACCTCGTTAGGAGATGACGGAGAAATAATTTGCACCGTTAGTTCTTATTTTAACTGAGGGATGTATATAGGTTAACTTTTACTAACGGAGTGATGTATCTGTTGAAACTTTTGCGAGAGGGATGTATGTTGCGAAACATGATAAACCACAAGGATGTATTTTAGAGTTTACTCTAAAGTCATACATGTAAAGTTAGTATTATGTCAGTACAATTATTAATAGTTAATAATAACAATAAAAATTAGGGCATTACTTATAAATTATTATTTTTATTATATTATAGATTACTCTCACGTAATCTCAGCGCTTCATATTTAAACGAGGTGGAAACCCCCCGCCGCGTTGCGGCGGACTTTTCGGAACCAATCGCATGCTCATCTTTGAAAGTTAACACCACCAAAAGGCTATTCTATTGAACAAAACATAGATGTTACTGTTTCTTTTCAGCACCTGTAGCAGCCCTGCAAAATAAGCAAATTAAAGGCGCCTTAGAATGAATTTAATTGTAAATTCTAAACTTCTTTTGTTTTCACAGCAGTTGGTGCAATATTTTCAGCAAGCAATTATGTGTATACCTCAGATGTGCATAGATCAGCACTTACCTCTTGTTTATTCATAGTTAGGGCAGTAACTTTTGACCCATTAACTTCAAAATGGGACCATTTGGGATTTGTTTTTATCTCAAAAGCATGTTAAATACCAAGGGATGATGGTCAAGTACAACATGCCTTGAGTTACCCCATTATTAAGAAAGGCCTGTGGCCCCGGAAAGTGATCGTAACATCTTTTTTTTGAATACACAATACAGTGAGGCAAATCACCAACAATAATGTTCTAAAATAAAGTAGTGTGGACAAAAGAAACTGTTTAATAAAATTATAGATACTAATGAAAATTAGCAAACTTTGATTTTCATCTATATCTACACATTATTAACATGCCACTAACTTTATTTAATTGCTTCTAAAACCAAGTAACAAACGACAAAACCTAAATATCTCATATTTGTTAACTATCATTGTACAAAACCCCATTACAAAAAGAGAAATAAACGGTGAGCACAGATTCGCTTGGAATGCTTTTTGAGACATGAGAGCAAGAAAATGTTAACTGAATGCTACCCTTAAAAGTTTAACTTCAAAGTATTATCTAAAAAAAAAACTACCGTGTTTAAATAATATAATTTTCGTACTCAATGTTAACTCAAAGATGGCAAACTAACTAATACAGGTACTTACATTATCTGACATAAAAATAAACATTTAATTAAGTGCATTTCCAAAAAAATTAAAAAGTTACCTTTTTGCATATTTTATCAGTATTTCTATTTTGACCCAAATACATGTGCAAGTCCACCACTTGTAAATCGTCCTCTTTATTAACAAACCTAATTTATGTCGTCCTACAAGAGGAAAATGATTACGTCACCACCATATAATCAGCCTCTAAGATCAAAGGTATTAGTTATTACCCTATACTTACCCGTCGAGTTTTTTGGTGCCAAGATCTTTCTATAGGTCAGTAGCGCTGCGATGGCCAACATTAGCAAAACCATCATGAATGCGCCAATTCACCTATCCATTAAAGACAGAAAGTTCGTATCTTCATAGTAAAGAAACCGAACTTTTACTCACATAATTACAACGGTTTTATATATGAAAAAAAACACAATGTTAGTCAAAAGTTACCTTCAACCTTGAAATGAGAAAATCAACATGAGAGGATTCCTTTCAATGTAATTTCAATGTACCTGTCCAAGCACCATAATTCAAGTTGCATTCTGATTACCCTCGTCAAACCTTCGAGTCTTCAATATATCATGATCACACACGCATTACAGCCACTACCTCAGCCCCAAAGGCACTCAGTTCAGTACCGTTTTCAGCATCCAGACGCACCAACTTCAGTCCCTTATTTCAGCAGACAAATCCATCTTTTTAAGCCCCCGTTTTAACACCTACAGAGATCGATTTCAGCCCCTAAACCTACCCATTTCAAACTCCAAACGCACACCCTTTTTACACTTTAGCAAATGTTACTTAAAATTTGTATTTGAAATTATGTTAAAGACATGCACGTTTCCGCCATTCTTATGCATAGATAGACTTGGATTGTAGCGCATTCCCTTTGCGTCCAAACCACAAACCAAATGCGTCCCATAACCTATTAGCTATAGCTGAATCAAAAGATGATATCTTGTCGGTGTAGCTGCCGTAGCACCAACTTGTTGATACTCGAAACCGCCTTCTTGCATCGTACCACCTTGAATGTTTCCCTGGTCACCAGTCACCACCACATTTATGAAACCCTTTCTTGGTCTCGTTTTCAATAGAAAATCAGAGGCTGATTGCATCTTTAAGGCTGTGACTGCTGATCTTGCAACAACCTCCCCATGCTTCCATTATCCGCACTTTCAAACCTTCATCTGATGCGTATCAAAGCTAAACATTAGGACCTGTAATATGTTTGCAGATATACATAAATGTGCGTGTATCATATCATTCCTAGCTTTTTTGCATATTCACATACACTTTTCATAGCATAAGTCGTGGTCCCACTTTCTAATTCACCTTCAAAGTAATGAAAACCGAAAATTGAAAGTTTTGCCGTGGGACCGATTTTACTACAGTAACAGTGTTTTGAACATCAGCCTCTATAAACAATCCTATAACACTCTAAAAACAACTTACCTACCCTTTCAAAACATAATAACCATATACGGACAAACAATCCCAACCATCTGATATCATTTTACTATCCCAACTTTTAGCAACAAAACTAACACGTGAACTTATTAACACCTCACTGTGTTAAAGCAATTTATTCTTCCGATTTACTGCCTCATGGCTCGGTATGAAAGCTACGTTTCGCAAACACTATTTTCCTAGCAACAATATAAGAAAATCAGAATACTCGAACGTATTAGAAAACCTAACTCAATGAAACACTTATTTATATTAAAAAACCCAATATTTAACCAACATTTAACAAAATTATCACAATCCAAACACACCTTTTACCTGAAATAAAAGATGCCATCAGCCTCATCCGCTATGTATTTAGAATTTAGAACTCAGAACTTCCTGGAAAAAAAATGTGGCAAAATAAGAACGAAGTAAATGAAAATGGCATCTATGAAGATAGATGTAAGAATCTATGCTAATATATCAAGTGATCGAGTTTCAAGTTAATATGCTCTACTTAACTTTGGGTAACTTAAGTTAGGCCATGATTTATCTCTGACAGGTTATTACACACATATAAGTATTTACGTGAGGAACTAATCATTCTGATATAGTGGGGCATATGTATAATCTGTTTCGAACCAAAATCAAAAATGACCCATTTCCACCCGACCCCTGACCTTGCAGACTTGGCCTTCAAAATGACCTTCTTTAATCTGTTACCTGACCTGCCGTGCCACACCCTGCCATTTTTCAAAGCGATACTTTTCTTCCCACCTCACATGCGCCATTTGGATAAACTTTTGCCGATTATCTACATTAAAAAAGGCGGTATTAGTATGGCAACTAATAAGAAAAATTTGAAACAAAGAAATTTTAGTAATATCAAGACACTTGGTTCACCTATAATTCGTTTGCTTCTGTTAGCAATTTCTGGAAAATCTAACCCCAACATTGTTCATATACCCCCCCTGGACTATCCAAACATTACAATATAAATCACTACAAACTGAAGAAGAATCACATATTTTACTATAAAAATATTTCAGAATAAAACCCCACCATTCTCATACGCAAAATCAAGAGGCGACTGAAGTGCTGCTTATGATGTTCACTATACGACATGTACATGGTTTGGAGAGTTTACCTGATCCACGTCTCTTTTTGGCCATCACCATCATTTGACAACTGAAAATTTACAGGCTAAAATGTCATTGTTATAGCTTTATTATACATGTGTAATACTCAAGTAGGCATTCACGGGACAAATTGTGATAAAAAATACCGTATAAACTTAATATGCCCCTAAAAACATCCCACTTTTGTCATAAAATCGGCTTCAAAATCTTTTTTAGGAGCGAGAAACTGACTTATTTTGCATCGGCAATTTTCCATTTATTTAAGCATGTAAGAAAAGTAATCACTTCCTATCCCTTACAATGTTTACAGTAACTATATAGTTATCATGGCTCATGTTTATTGTTATAAGCTATATTGCTATCCTAAAGCTTTAACTATCAACTTCATCAAACTAAAGACACAATAATTTCTTGTTTACAAATTACAAAACAGGAAGCCAAAAATATTAAAGATATCATATAAAAATACAATAAAAAATATATACCCGCACTTTCGGTTGAAACTGCTTCAAATATTCAATTGCCTCATCCAACATTGAAGCCTTATCAGTCTACCATAATATTGAAAAAGAAGAGAAATTCAATTATCAAAACTCAAAGAGAGCAGCTATTTTTTTGCTAGAAAATTGATATAAATGTTCAAATTTAGACCTTTATACCTTATAAGAGTTCGGAACCGACGCTGCAATGCTTTCAAGCTTCTCATTAATCCCACCTATGATCCCACGTCTCTTTTTTACCATCGCCATCATTCGACACCTGATCGTAAAAGGCAACCAATACCCTTTAACACAATCCAAGAACCAAAAGGCCAAGATTATTACCCAAATTTGACTCTTTTAAAGCCGCACTTTCGGTTGAAACTGCTTCAAATATTCAATTGCCTGATCCAACATTGAAGCCTTATCAGTCTATCATAATATTGAAAAAGAAGAGAAATTCAATTATCAAAACTCAAAGAGAGCAGCTATTTTTTTGCTAGAAAATTGATATAAATGTTCAAATTTAGACCTTTATACCTTATTAGAGTTCGGAACCGACGCCTGCAATGCTTTCAGCTTCTCATTAATCCCACCTATGATCCCACGTCTCTTTTTTACCATCGCCATCATTCGACACCTGATCGTAAAAGGCAACCAATACCCTTTAACACAATCCAAGAACCAAAAGGCCAAAATTATTACCCAAATTTGACTCTTTTAAAGTCAAACACACCCTTTTAAAAACCCAACACAATTACTCACTTTGTCGATGCTTTTATACAATTAACGACTATGTCACGCGTATTCAGCAAACAACAAAACAAAACTCTGTGGTTTTAAATCCGAGTCTCAACTTTAACTCACATATCGACTAACTTTGCAGAACACATTTTATCAACTATTGACCGACTGTATAAAACCATATATCCTTTTATTCACAATTTTCATTATCATATAACAACAAACATCTTCACATATGAAACAATCCTAGCTTCTTACCACCATGACGTAAACAAACATATGTTACGCTTGTTGAAAAAACTTAAGCATTCCAACTATTCCTAAAGAACTCATCTTTTACCAAGCATTTACAATAAACATCAAATAAACTCATTCAAAAAAATACTAAATAATTATTTCAAGTAACCCCTAATATATCAACAAAATCATCGAAACCCTCCAACTCAGGTCAAAATATAGCAGTTGCAAATTAATTTGACACATCTTCATTATAAAAAAAAACCCATAAAAGAACCCATTGCATAACCGTACCTGTGATTTTGCAACAACACCACTCTTACCTTCGAACTTCGATGACGCTTTTTATGTTCTACCTACATAACATTATTATATAAAGGACTAAGATAACTAAACAGTCGTAAGAAGTAAGTTACCTTCTCGTCTCTAGTTCTCTCTGTAACTTCTATCCCAAACCCAAATTCCATCTCAAAATCAACACTAAACAGTTCAAAACAATATGTACTTAGTTAGTTAACATATGGTTATACCTGTAAAAGCCAACCAACCTCCGAAAGAAAAGAAAAAAATCACATAGCAACACGACCCTCCGCTACACGACGATATAACAAACACAGGCGAGTAATCTACTCACCTTTAATACCAAAACACCTAAAATTATTTCCGCTGAAATCAGGTTGGAAGTAAGGCGGTGAGGATGGGTACAGAAGATTGGAGAACTGTGTAGATGTAACGGAGTATTATACACAAATGAAGGCCCAACAAAAAAAGGCCAACCATAAACAGCCCAAGCAATTTTTTAACCCGGGGGAAGCGACGCATTTGCATTGCACGTGCCAAGGTAAGGCTTTTTCTATTCCACCGACCTAGCGGATTAGTATATATATAGAATGATCGAAGAAAATACAAGATAATAAATGAAATTTTGAATTTTAAATCAGGTGTCACGGAAGTATAAAACAGTACATATATTGCGCGACAATTAAACATCGTCATTATTGTTCGATATATTTTTTGGATCTTGCATATTGAATGCTTTTAGCCTGATATTTCGCCCAAGCATTATAAGGCAAGTTAAAAAAAAAATGACGTTTGTATAGCGGAAATAACAAAGTTGGTTTATTAGCTTTATCATCGATTTTCAAATTTGGATGATGCCAGCATTCACTCGTTATATCTATTACCCGTCTCTTGAAGAGTCTTAGACAATTTAACGGTTACAAAATATTGTTTGTGCAACTAGTTCATATTCATCTTCAACACGTGCCACTCAAACTGATTAATGCATAAGACGAGAGGACTTTTTTCCTAAAGTCATGCTTATTGGGCGATAAACAATACCAAATAAAAGTAAGCATTTCCGTTTCTATTTGATTTTCATGAGAAACATTTTGCAGCAAATCGATGTCGTTTCTTAGTAAATATGCCACGTGTTGACCATCTTAGGGTGACCTTTTTGGGTTTCATAGTCGAAACTCGAGACTAGAACAACCTCCATTGAGCTCGGGTCATCATACACGACTATATAACAAACTAACTGCTCACAAAATGAGCCAAATATATTTTTTCCAATCAACATATTTCTTCTACCATTAAGTGTGTTGTTCTCGTTTACTTAGTTATCAACTACGAATTTTATACAATTATATGTTGAACATAATAATTCTTTTTCATCGTTTAGCTATTTATTGATGTATATCAAAGAATTATACCCCAAGTGTTTGTGGAATAAACACTTGGGATTAAATGACAATGTAAGTGTGGTGATCTCCTCACTAAACTTAAACACTAAACTAAATTTAAGTGTTTAAGTAAGAACTATGCTAACTAATAGAGATACACTCTAGGACTTAGTTCAATTTGGAGAAGGAGAAAGAGATCTTGAAAGTGTTACAAACTTTTAATACAAAAGATACTTTTTCCTTCATTACAACAATCTATTTATAGGCAAAAATAATATGGATACCCGTGCGGTAAAAAATACACGTCAACACTTGATAAGCTAAAGTACATTTTGTACTTTAGCTTCTATTCCTATTATGTTACCAGATATACTTTGGTGGAATAGTATTGACAACTATTTATACTTTTTACCAGCTATAGTATTAATTTACTTTTGATAAATGCTTTTGAACTTATCTTCCCAAAGAGTTTCCCGCCTAACTTTCAGAGACTTGGTTGCTCACCAGAGTCATTTAAGTCTTTAGATTGTCTTTAGTGTATGAGGAGATCTTTCAGGGAGTCGGTGTGTTATTTTCATCACACACACTGAATCCATTATCCTGATCTTGGTTCTTGTCTTCACGTTCTGAGATCCACCTCAAGCAGTGATGAGTCTTCATCTTCAGACTCTCAAGAACCTCTTGATGACGAATCTATGATGTATTGTAATACATCAGGGACTTGTATTTACTTAGGGTGTTTTTTTATTCAAATCTATATTAAGAGACTTAGGGTGTTTTTTTAATTGGAATACATTTATTCCATTCTTTTACTCCTAACATGCCCCATTTAAACTCGGGAATTGTTTCAAAATTTGTTTCACTGCCTTTGACTAAGGTGAGTGTTGGAAGCTTAGTTCCACGATGATTGCGGAGGTCAGTGATCTTTTCTTATTTTCTCCTGAAGGTAATCTTCCTCTGATACCCGTTAAGAGTCCTTTCCTTGGTTTTAGCATTAGCTTTCTTAAAAGCCAACTACTCTTTCCTCTAAGCTTCTTTGAACTCCTTGGTTGATTGTTATCTCAATATCATACTTTTGAGCATCATAAAAAATCACCTTCCTCAGAGATTTTTCATTTTCCACCTCTTGTTTTGCCTTCTCATGTCTGTTAATGATCACAATAAGTTCTTAGTGAATGCCAAAGATTGTCCGACCATCAAGTACAATGGAGATTTTCTCAGGAATTTTTGTGATGAGGCTGAATGTTGAAGATGATTGTTGTCTCAACTTTGAAGGTGTTTGTTCAATCCCAAAGAAAATTCCTTTTCCTTTGTCCTTTTTGACTATTGGTCCTGAGGATGATCATGTTCTGCTGAGATTGGAGGTTCTTGTTCAGGAGCATGTTGGATTTTAGGGATTTGAGCTTGAGATGTGGGAACTACAACTTCAATCATTACAACATCTTGTGCTTCTGATGAATGCTTTATTTGAATATACTAAATTAGTATTACAAGATAAAAGTGTTTAATTGCGTAATCATGTTCAAACTCTGATAAAAATGGTTTATAAACCACTAAGGTAGTTCCAGTGTTGGTGTACTCAGGACTATTAACGATAAATGGTGATTTTTTATTGGGTTGAGCAGATCCTGAAGCTTTCTCCACCTCAGTCCTTGAAGCCTTCTCCACTTAAATAGTTGGGACATCAATTGATGGAGGAGCTGTTGGAGTGGCCATAGGAACTGAGGACTTCATCAAACTAAACATAGCCTGAAGTGTATACTAGACCTCAGACATTCTAGCCATTAGAGAAGACATATTAGTATGAACCCGCTCAACAGCTGAGAGACGTGTCCCAACAGACCATGCCAAGGACCTATAATCCTAAGAGAGTGGTTCAAAAATACCTATCACAACTTTGACATCCTTCTTGAGTTCTTATTCTGACTTGTTGAGGGCTGAAAGATTAAGATCGTGAATATCCTGAGATAGCTTTTAAGTGAATGTATGAATAGACTCTGCCGTTTGAACCATTTTGTTGAAGCTTGACTTGATGATAGGAACATCCTTCAGAGTCATTGATAAGGATTTAAAATGTACCTTTTTGAGGGGTCGTTTAAGCCCTTATTTGATCACTTTTGTATCCGTTATTACTTAATATCATTCCTTTTCACTTTTTAGGTCTCTTGAAGGTAAATTCCTGGAATGACACTTATTCGGACGAAAAGGCGCGAATACATGAAGAAAATGGCCAAAGTCAAGAATCGAGACACTCAGGCTGCTAAAACTGAAGGTAACGGCGTCGTAGTTATAGGCGCGCCGTCATGCCTATTCTGTGACGGCTCAATAGCCAAATTGCTTAAATACAAGTGACGGTGTCAAGTTTTAAAAGAGTAGGTCGTCACACCCCAGACGACCTAGATTTTATCCGCATCGACGTCAGAGACTGAAGGACGGCCACAAGCATAAGGTGGCGACGCCGTCGCAAGACTAACGTGGCCAAGGCGAAACCCTAATAACGGCGACCCGGCCGTTGTCACAACCTAAAAGTGGCGCCGTCGCATTTGTAATCCTATATATAGAATCCGAAATTTTCATTATTCAGTGTGTAGTCTTTTGGAGTAAAAACCTAAACCGAACCAAGGCTGTCTTGTCACGTATTTTGGGTTCCAAACCCTATCTTACATCAAGATAAGTGTTTTACTTCATTAATTCAATTATGTCTTCAATTATTTGTGTGTATGCTTGCATGTTCTCCATGTCCGGCTAATTTACTTGTGTGTTTGCTTAGGGAATATGAAACTTAGTTATTGAATATTGATTGGTTGTCTCTTATCTTAATTGTTAATGATCTAGTATTGCGATAGATCATTCGTTGTGTAATTAATGCTTGATTAATCTTTGTGAACCTTAGCTTATAATACCTAGAGTCATTGTAGGTTAAACCATCCGAAGGGTACCTTAGAGTTGAGTTTATAAATCCTAGAGATTTTGTAGGTGATAACCTTAGGTAGTTTCAAAGAGTTAGGGATAAACGCATACCCTACGACCTTAGACACACAATGCGATTAAGAATAAGGACGTGACAATTCAACCATCAATAGGAGATAATTAAGGAGTAATACAACCTAAGTAAACACATTCTTAAACTATCATACGAGCACACATTAATTAGACATAGACTACCCACTATTTAGATTAGATAAGTAGAGTAATCGGTAGAAGTACCAAAACCCCCAAATCCAAACCCCGAGATTCATACCTTTCCATTTCCTAAAAAAATATAAAAAGCACAAAAATAATCTTCTTCAACCCCAACCTTAGCGTAGTAGCTTTTCACTAGCATTCCTATTCCCCTAGAGAACGATATCAATTCCCATGGCTTACCCTAATACTACACTACAACGATTAGGTTCACTGCCTAGGGTGTTGAAAAACTTGCTCGACGAAAATTAAGTTCCTTTGACCCTGACGACGCGTGTAGCGTTATCAAGTTTTGGCGCCGCTCTTGGGGAATAGAATAGCTAGTTAGAGTCCACTTCCTTAGGTTTCCTTGCTTGATTCCTATCAAGTAAGCTTTTCCCCATTTTAGCTTTCGTAGTCTATCCCTTCTTCGTGACCTTTGTTAGTAAACCCATCACTTTTCATCATGGAAAGTGATAACCCATTCATCAACCTACCACAAATGACCCGCCAAGAGCGGTACTCTTGGTGAATACTCAAGACCAAGCCACCTAGGCTATAGAAACACCATTGAGCTTCCGACCAAGCCCAAACTACGGCCCTGCGATCCGACACCATCCGGTTTGTGCAAAGGATGTGCATTCCATGGACTTCGTTCCGAAGATCCTAATCAGCATCTTAGGATTTCCTTAAAATTGTCGATTCCATCAACCTCGATGCTACTACTCGGAGACCCGCGTGCCTGCGTCTCTTCAATTCTCTCTACGGGACCAAGCTAGTAATTGGCTTGAGCGACTTCCCGCCATCTCAAGTTGGGATGATCTCACCTCGTTTCCTTGCTCTCAATTTTTCCCACGGGAGAACCACTAAGCTGATCGAGACATCTTGACGTTTCAACAACTTCAAGGTGAGTCTCTCTATAAAGCTTGGACTCGATTCAAGGACTTACTCCATAAAGTCCCTCATCATGCATGATCTTTGGCTTCAAATCCAAATCTTCTATGACCATACCGATTTCATCACAAGGCGATCCATTGATCAAGCCGTCGGTGGAAGACTTAGCAACTTTAACGCAGAGGAATCCTGGGATATTATAGAAGTGTTTGCCGATCAAAGCTACGAAGAATGGAATGAATCCCCTGAAACCCCCGTTAAAGTGGTTAATGCCATATCAACTTCTCTTGAAACTTCCAACATCACCGAGGAACAAATGAGTGCTCTTGAAAGAAAGATTGATTATCTGATAGAAAGGCGTAAGAGAGCTCCCGTACAAATCCCTCGGGAAGCGATCCATTCGCCAATTCCACCACGCACCCAACACCTTTCTGAATCCCAAAGTCGTGAGCAAAATCTTAATTCGAGCGGCGCTTCGTTCTACTTCCTAATACCACTTTCACCAAGCTTTAAGGAACAAATGAGGGAGTACATGGCAGCTCATACGGAGAGATTAGCAAAATTTGAAGAGGAGGTTTATAGGCAAAGAGAGGAAATGCAAATGAAGATGGCGGAAATGATGAACTTGGTAAAAGAATATACCAAGAAAAAAGTTCCCGAAAAGGTACTTGTAAGAAGCAATGAGTATCCGCCCACTTCGTTTGTTACGCTTTTCCATTATGCCGAAGATGGAGAGGTTGAGGAAAGAAAATTGAGAAAAGTAAGAGGAGGAAGTTGAACCTAATAATGAGCCGAGACCATTGAATACTACCTTAAACCTGAAATTAACAAAAAACCATTGATAACCAAGTAAATAACTTTAGGTCAACGAGGTTCTTAGGGAAGCCTTGAAGGAAAAATATGAGAAGAAAAGAGTATGACCACGATGCCCATGGGACCTCTGTATGGTGGTTCTAAAAAAACCGGTGACTAAAAAACGAGACACCACATGGAATTTCGTGATACCATGTAGCATAGGTGACATTGATAATATAAATGCCTTAGCTGATCAGGGTTCTGGTGTAAACATAATGCCATTATCAATATATAATAAGTTGACTAAGGAAAAACCAGCCAAGACCGATCTTAGACTTTCCTTAGCAAATCACACCTATGTCTACCCCATAGGAATCGCAATGGATGTTTTAATAGAGGTGGCTAATATCGTCTATCCGGTAGACTTCGTGATCATTGACATTGAGGAAGATAGAAACATGCCACTCATTCTTGGGACACCTTTCACGCCCACCGCAAAGCAACCATCAAATGCGGGGAGGGCATCATGATACTAAAAGCGGAAAGGGTATGCTAGGATACCCATTGTTTCAAGGTATCCTCTTAAGATTATGGAAAAGATTACGGATGAGAATCCACAAGTGCCTAACAATGTGGTCGAAGAAAATGAGCGATTGGGAAAAAGGGCTTAGAGATTTCATGGTTCAAGGTTACATGCAACATTGTAGGAAGCGATAAAAAGTTGAAATAATCCCACTTCAATGCCACAACACAAAGAACCTAGGAATTTCAAAAAGGGGAGAAAGTACTCTTATACAGATCACGAATAAGAGCATTGCGAGGTAGAAACAAACCAAGATGGTTTGGGCCTTATACGGTGAAAGAAACCAATCTAAAGGATAAAATCGTTACCATAATAGACCACTTAGGCAAGGAATCTACGGTGAGCATACAACGACTACACCCTTTTGATGAAGAACGAGCAAAGGAAGAAGGTGACGGTAGTGAAGTTACGTAGGGGCACGACTTCGAGTCTAGCTACAAGACTCATAAATAAAGAAAAGCACTTCGTGGGAGGCAACCCATGCTTAATTGTTTGCTTGTTTGTGTCATATATCTTTTATTGATTGTTTATTCTCATGTTTAAATTTGTAAAAATGCTTTATTTTGTCTTTAACCTTGTCTTAATTACATATAAAGGTATTTTACATAAGGAATAAGTGTAGGGAGGATTACACACGTTTTCAAAAGAAACGTAAACATGAGAATTTCAATTAATTAAAAGATATATATGTGTGTTTGTTCGAGTCAAATGCTTGTATTGAGTCATAATGGATGTTTTTGTAGGAAATTTTTCCAGATTCTAAAGATGTAAATTTTCCAGAATTTTTTCCAGAAAATGCAGAACAGTTTTGTCGGGATAACCTGGCGGCGTCAGAATCGCAACCGGCGGCGTCGAGGAAAGAAAAAAACGATTACTTTTTCTCGTTTTTCTGCTACTTATAAAATTTTGGAATTTTCGGAAAATTACGTAAACATCCATTCCACAAGCATTATATCCTAGTTTAGTAGAGTCTTATATATATTAATACCGCCGATTTTACGAAGGTTTCGTTTGTTTTCTTCAAGTGTGCAGGTTTAATTTACCAAGAAGAAGATACATAAGATGAGAAGGAGCTTTTGATGCAAACGTTCTTTTTGAAGAAAAATGTAACCACCACTTTACACGGATCCTACCGGGCTAATCAGGGGAGTACTAGTTTCTCATAACTTTGATACTTTCGGGGAACATTGGGGACAATGTTCAGTTTAAGTGTAGGGAGGGAGAATAAACGGGAACTTTGAAACTATGCTTATCCTTGATTATTTGCTTTGTCCAATTGCATTTGTGTAATAAACCATAAGAAAATGTCGGTTAGGGTAGTTTTGGCACCAAATTTTTAATTTTTCATGACATATAGGAGTGGGCCATTAGTCTTAACAAAAGCGTCTCATGAATAGGAAGTTGCATGACTAGCACAAAAACCCTTTACCACTTGAATTCCACCAAAAATGTGAGAATCACCCTTAGATTAAGTAGGAATTAAAGCATTCATCTTTAATGCTTAGTGTGTGAACCGGTAGTATTATAGATTCTAGAACTTGTTTTGTGATGCATCCCGAGATCGCTAGTAAGACTACACTTGTGTAGTTAGGAATAACTAAATGATAAGAGGCATTAGGATAACCCTTGTTTTATACCTGTAATATAATTACTTCTTCCACCTCGGTTGAGTAATTCCCCACACCCTTGCGTTGTACTCACTTTTAGTACACGATACCCCTAGTTAACCCCTTTGAGCCTATCCTTTTACCGGTTCTCTTGATTTTTTGGTTTTCGGAATATCAATGAAGAGCATTGTTTACAATCCACCCCCAAATGTACACCCAAATCGCCTTAGCCTACCTTATGCACTCACTTTTAGTGCATTATTGTTATCATACTAAACCCTTAGTTCAATTATCTAGTTGCTTGCATAAGTTGCTAATCCTTTGTACACAGTTTTTGGACGATTGGGACTCATGGGAAAAGTTAAAGTTTATGAAATGACGGGAAGGGAACGTTAAATTCAAATTCCTTTGTTTGCGTAATAATGTACTCCAAGTGTTTTGATCTTTTCAATTCGGGTCAAATTAGTGTTAGAGTAATAAAAACTCAAGTTTAGGGATGTGCCTATAAATCCCTATTATTTTGATGTTACCGTAGAGGATGGTAGAGTAAAAGTGTATATAAAAAAAACGAAAAAAAAAAGAAAAAGAGAAAAAGAAAAAAAAAATAGAGTGTTGAAAAAAAAAAAAAAAAAAAAAAAAAAAAAAGCAAGCATACGGGCTACCATCCTACATCTATCTTTAATTTTATGTATGTTTATTTCAGTTATCTAGAGTCTAGAGTGTCGAGTCTTGGCTTAGCAACGCCATTCTTCGCATGCTTGTAACATAAAGATTTTTGACTTGCCTCCACTAAATAGCCTATCACCACACCCTTTTTTCCCTCTAGTAAGCTTAACATTACAACCCTTTAAAGACCTCTTTGATAGTCTTTCCTAGGTGCTTACGCCAAAGCGATGGAGGTTTGATCTAGTCTCAAGCTTATGGTAATCTATGTACTAGGACCGGTTATGAGTGTTTATTTTCCATTTCCACTTGTTATATTTCATATACACCCGAGAGATGTGAGTATCCAAACACCCCATGTGAGGTGCTAGTATGTAATTTCCGTGCTTGTTATGACTTTTCGGGGCTTATATGTGTTGTGGATGGTCTTAAACCAATGCTTCATGACCCCTAACTTATAAATTAATTGGCTAAAAGCACATTTGCTTAAGGACAAGCAAATACCAAGTGTAGGGATATTTTATAAGGTTTTAAAATGTACCTTTTTTAAGGGTCGTTTAAGCCCTTATTTGATCACTTTTGTATCCGTTATTACTTAATATCGTTCCTTTTCACTTTTAGGTCTCTTGAAGGCAAATTGCTGGAATGACACTTATTCGGATTAAAAGGCGCGAATACATGAAGAAAATGGCCAAAGTCAAGAATCGAGACACTCAGGCTGCTAAAACTGAAGGTAACGGCGTCAGAGTTATAAGGCGACGCCGTCATGCCTATTCTGTGACGACTCAGTAGCCAAATTGCTTAAATACAAGTGACGGTGTCAAGTTTTAAAAGAGTAGGTCGTCACACCCCAGACGGCCTAGATTTGATCCAGACGACATCAGAGGAGAAGGGGCGGCGTCACAGAAGCATAAGGTGGCGCCGTCGCAAGACTAACGTGGCCAGCGAAACCCTAATACGGCGACCGGCGTCACAACCTAAAAGGTGGCCTTGGCGTGGCATTTTAATCCTATATATAGAATCCGATTTTTCATTATTCAGTGTGTAGTCTTTTGAGTAAAACCTAAACCGAACCAAACATCTTGTACAGTATTTTTAGGGTTCCAACCCTATCTTACATCAAGATAAGTGTTTTACTTCATTAATTCAATTATGTCTTCAATTATTTGTGTGTATGCTTGCATGTTCTCCATGTCCGGCTAATTTACTTGTGTGTTTGCTTAGGGAATATGAAACTTAGTTATTGAATATTGATTGGTTGTCTCTTATCTTAATTGTTAATGATCTAGTATTGCGATAGATCATTCGTTGTGTAATTAATGCTTGATTAATCTTTGTGAACCTTAGCTTATAATACCTAGAGTCATTGTAGGCTAAACCATCAAAAGAGTACCTTAGAGTTGAGTTTATAAATCCTAGAGAGTTTTGTAGCGATAACCTTAGGTAGTTTCAAAGAGTTAGGGATAAGCGCATACCCTACGACCTTAGAGCACACTTGATTAAGAATACGGCGTAACAATTCAACCATCAATAGGAGATAATTAAGGAGTAATACAACCTAAGTAAACACATTCTTAAACTATCATACGAGCACACATTAATTAGACATAGACTACCCACTAGTTAGATTAGATAAGTAGAGTAATCGGTAGAAGTTCCCCCCCAAATCAAAGCCCGAGATTACTACCTTTCCATTTCCTAAAAAAATATAAAAAGCACAAAAATAATCTTCTTCAACCCCAACCTTAGCGTAGTAGCTTTTCACTAGCATTCCTATTCCCCTAGAGAACGATATCAATTCCCGTGGCTTACCCTAATACTACACTACAACGATTAGGTTCACTGCCTAGGGTGTTGAAAAACTTGCTCGACGAAAAGGAAGTTCCTTTGACCCCGAACGACGCGTGTAGCATTATCAGTCATCACCTAAAATGATGGGTTCTTATTCCTCTGCAAACCCAGTAAATTCTTCATCATCATCATCTGACATGAGATTCTAAAAATCACCAAGGGAAAACCAGTAGTAAATTGCTCCTCAGGCCCTGAATGCTAAATAGTGGAACCGCCTTAGGAGTCTTTTGAAGGTGAGTGTTGTTGGGTTCCCTTCCGAGAGGGATCATTCTCTCCCTCTGAGGCTATAGAACCCTGTATGTCTCCCTCCGATAAAGGATGTGATATGCCAGTATCATATTCGGGATGTGAATATTGTTGGGTTCCCATCCTGTCTGATTTGGACTGATCTGTTGAGGTTGTGAAACGTGAGGGTTTGCTTGAGGGTACTGAAGGTGATTTGTCAGTATCCTCCATTGGTTGTTTTTTTGTGTTTAGTGGGAGATTTGTCTGAATTAGGGTAGTCATTTTAGTCAGGGTCTGTGTGGGGAGAGTCATCTTTTGAAGGTTTTTCTTTGTAACCATAGCCTTTCCGAGTTCAAGTTGTTTCAAAGAAGAACTGGAAGACAATCACTTAGGTTTAGCCATTTTCCCGTTCTTATTTGTTTTCTTGGTCACCAGTTCATCAGATTCATGTGGTGACTCAGGGGCCTTATTAAGTTCACTAAGAATGTATGGTGTTAACACAACTGAAGTTTTAGGGTTGGGATGATGATAATTCTTCTCACTCAAAACATAGGGAGCTAGGCCCTCTATGTCTGATTGAGCATATCCATCCCTAAGTAAATGCTCTATCATTAGAGATACAAACCTAGAATA
The DNA here is from genome assembly GCA_910596185.1 of Chrysanthemum makinoi. Taxonomy (NCBI): domain Eukaryota; kingdom Viridiplantae; phylum Streptophyta; class Magnoliopsida; order Asterales; family Asteraceae; genus Chrysanthemum; species Chrysanthemum makinoi. The sequence goes on from OU343219.1 coordinate 164,988,477, forward strand.
GGCCATGTTATTTTTTTTTATCTATATCTAAGAGCTTACTTACAAGATCATCAAAGATGATCTTTCCCATATTGACCTTTAACCGTGTGAGGAGACTGAAGGCTATCACGTGCTGACTTTGGTTCATCTGATCAACACTAGATTTGTTTCCACCAAAAACTTTTGTGATAAAATCAAATAAGATTATCCAATTTGGATCAAAGTATTTTGTGAAAAGTGGTTTATTTGTTACAATCTCAGATGGTAGCAACTTGAGTTTTGCAGAAAAAGGATTAAGTTTTGCAAGTTCGTACTCAGCTATTTATGTGGTAGGATTTGCAACGTATTCTGTTGAATAGTTGAGTCCGATATGATTTAAAAAATCATCGCAGCAAAAGGATAGAGGTTTAGATCCATCCTTAATATGAACTTTATCCTTAAAGCGTTTTCATTAACAGTTTTGATGCAGGTTTTACTGACCAGGTTTTAATATTTATAAAGTCTCGTTATACCTAGGTCTACCCTAATGCATTAGCAGTACCCGATTCGGCGATGTAGTGTAGTAGTAATCGGTAAAGCCGAGGTCGTCCCAAGAGCTATGTGTGTTGGATTATTACTAAGTCTAGGTGTCACAGTTTAATAATGGTTTCAATAGGGAATTAATTATTTAAACTACTAAAGCAGATAAAAGCAAATAAAAGGTAAAAGGTAAATCAATAGAGGAGAGTGGTGCTAACCTAGTTAATCCTCCTAGCTAGTTATGTCTACGTCTACTTACTTCCAATTACTTAAGGTGGGGTCAAAGTCGAGAGGACAACATTTGGTCAATTCGCCCTAACCTATCTGCAAAGATGCCACCACAGGGAGAAGTCGGTGTCCCTCGTAAGTCGTTGTTCCTGGTCCCCTAAGCCTAGTCATTAAGTACCGCTACATGCTAGATTTATAATAGTGAGTGCCCGGGCGTTAGCAACTTAAACACTCACCCCATAATTCTTAAGTTCATCCAAACGATAGGTGATCAGTTGGTAAAATCGCACAAGTAGAAAGGGTCGTCAGTTGGTCATATCTTACCCTTCCCGTCTTAGTTCGCTCACCTAGGGTCAGTTGGTCATATCTCCTAGGCATTCAAAACTACCGAACCAAGGGTGGCTACCAATGAACTATGCATGCATACACTTAGAAATAATTGTACGGAAGTAAAGATAAACGCAAACAAAACAATTAAGGAATCATAATTAGGCGGCACCAAAAGTTGCTTAGCGCTCATATTATCATGCAAATCAATTCAATATTCAAAGGTACGAAATACATGAATTGAAAGTAAAGAAATATAAAACGCTAATGCTTATCGTAATGGAGTGACTTCTCCCTTGGAAACAGACTCAGTATGCTTCCCTAGACACGCCTTGAGCTTTTTCCCGCGTTCTCGAGTGTTGTGTGTGGAATGGGATGATTAGAAATCTGGAATTAGTGGGGTATTTATAGGCGGATTTGGGTTCTGGCGTAACTAATATAGGAGTTACGCCGTAACCTTCTATTCTCGTATTTTGCACTAGATCGCTCAAGTTCTGCGGTAACCTTATTAGTGGTTCTGGCCGTAGTCTTCAATAAACTTGGTTACACGTAGTTGATGGAGTAGTTACGAGCGTAGTTATCGTAGGCGTGAAACCTCATTTGACCTAATATAGTTCATTAAGTAGCCTTTGGGGAGAGTTACGCGTAGCCTTCGATGAGTTGGTTTTGAGTCACGCTTTAGTTACGAGTAGTAATGTGAGAGATGAGTTACAGGTAACTTCTTCAAAGTAGCATATTGTGATAAATCTTTTGATATTTCTCCAGTTCCGCGTCTCTTTAGCTCCAATGCTCGTAATTTATCTGAAAGTGGAAAAAAATGGAAAACAAGCGTAAATCCATATAAATGATATAAATTACAAGCATTATCGGGGGAAATTGACACTAAATATTCAGGACTATTTGATGTTATCAAATATCCTCCCACTTGAACTCTACTTGCCCTCAAGTAGACCTTATTAGAAAGATTCCTAAAAAGATATCTCCAATAACCTGGAAAATATAAATTTATAAATCCCTTATGCTAGAATAAAACAAAGCCGAACACCTCACGAAAGGGGAACAAAACACTCAAATCTCTCAACTATTCTATGTGTCAATTTCGGGGTGATCACTTAATCGCACAGTCATAGCATGTATTATATCATAAGCTTGGCGGTTACACAAATCTCCACCACTAGAGTTAAGGGCTAAAAAATTCTCGAAGGCAATATGGGTAGACACGACAAAGGTTAAAGGGTGACTCGTCATTACTAACATATCACGGCGAAGTGGACAAAATCAATGATACATGACCAAATCCATGACCAAGACACCAAAGATTGCTCGATGCATCACCTAGACACGCTTCATGACTAAAGGGTAGGATAAGAAATGGGATATATAAATGGTGTAAAATAAAAAACAAGCAGGTAGTCTAAATCTATAACCAAGTCATCACCACTTACCGTCCGCCCAAAGTTCAAGCTTTGAAGTCAAGAAACAGGATCATGAAATATTAGGTAGATGTGTCATTAGAGGACGTCATGATGGGCACACTACCTTTTCTCCAATTGTTGGCATAATTACCAACTCCAATCTTCAAATGTGACCGAGGTGGCCTCCTCGATACTAAATCTATAAAGCTCATAACATAGTGCTTATAACATCGCACTTTACAATAAGTAAATCATAACAACTCATTTTTTTTGTTTTTTCAACATAACAATAATAACTAAACATAATATCCCCCCACTTGAGATGAACAATGGGAATTCGGGGGGTCTTCAATGATCTTCAGGAATATGTTGTCGATGAAAGTGTGATTTCCGAACCTTTCCACTTGAACCTTGAACTTAGACAAATGATGACTTTCCAATAACAAATAAAGACTACAGGGTAGGCTAAGGTGTATAGGTGTATCGAAACAATATATCGGGTTAACAAAATGAAAGAAATGGCTCAGAAAGGTGTATTTAGGGGTATCTTGCACTAAAGGTGCGTGCAACAAAAAAGGGTTTCACATGGGGGTCGAGAAGTCGAGGTGACTAATCGATAGACACACAATGGTAGGCTATTTGGGTGATAATCCTATAATATTGTCTTCTAAAACTGAAAAGTCCAAATATATCGAGCTAACTCAACATACCTTGTCTATGGTCTTGAAATGATGCAAAGGCCAAGTTCTAAAGTTTACAAGCTACCGGCACACTCAATTTTGGGGGATTTGGGGTAAAATATTGGAAACGGATAAGGCTAATCTCACCATATAATATCAAGGGTTGTATGTGCTCGGCTAAGGTCTAATCTAGTTAGGTTAAGAAAAACATGTCAAAATTTTAAAAATGGCATAATTTTTCAAAATAAACTAGAAAAATGAGGGCAAAATAATGTTCAAGAGATAATTCTACTCCCGTCCCCCCACTTGAATTGTACAAAGTCCTTTTTGTACTAAGCATTAAATAAAGGTGAAGAGAAAAGTAGAATTAGGCGAGAACTTCCACTGAAATTTGCTCCAAAAGAAAGAAGACCCACGAAAAAGAGACGTGCCTTCGTATAAGCATCCATGAGCAAACTTCATTCCACGAAATCACACTACCGACAAGCATAATTCTAAAAGAAAAATGAAAAAGAAAAAACAAACCTAACTCACTTTCGTAGGAATCACGGTTGCATTTAGCATATGCAACAAGCCTATTAAACCACTTGGTGTCCCAAGTGGGCAGTGAAGAATCGCGTGAGGGTTTACAGGAACACACCCACAAAGTTCATTTAAAATACTAATACAAGGTTCTTTGTGTTTTAAAGCATAGGAAGGTTACGTCGTAACTCTTTTGTGAGTTACGCCGTAACTAAAAACTCGCATAAGCACAAGCGAGTGGTTGCACGGCGTAACCACGAGAGATGGTCTTATGCGTAATTAGTAATCGTCAAAATTATGCGCAAAAAGTTGGTTCTGGCGTAATCACATACATGAGATTCTGTAAGTAACTCTGGTCGAATCGACAAGCTAGCAGCAACAATTACTTCCTCGTTTCATGCAAAATTGTTAGAAAACACAAAACCCTACAAATGGAAATAAAATAAAAGAAAGGGATAATGGGTTGTCTCGAAAGAGCACTTTTCTTTATTTATGAGTCTTTAAGTTAGACTCAGAGCCGCGGGGCTACCAATGCTTATTGGTCATTTCGTGGATATGGCAATCTCCACGTTGGATCCAACATACCAAATTCTCATCCCGTTTGTAGTCATCCCCTAATTCTAAACAGCTCGAATAGAAACTCTTGATTTTTACGGTAAGGGTGGTCAATACCTTTTTCTTTGTCTTCCTCACTGATATCGAGCAATGACTGGGCTTGGCTCAACTGCCTTTTGGTCCAATTCTTAAAGTTCTTGATCGTTCTCGGCATTTTGAAAATAGTCTTATCGTCGTTTATCTTCAACCATACTAACCCTTCTTTTTCATTTTTATCTAACCCCAACATTTCCTGAAAAGGCTTTCCTAAAATTACTCCGTAAGTCCATCTTCCACAAATTAAACTTACGTAAATCTAAAACCATAAAGTCCACCAAAAATGAATGAGTTCCAACGAAGACATGGATGTTAGTCGCAAACCCAAGAAAGTTATTTCCCTTATATTCTAATTCTTTCTTAAAAACTCGGTTGTAGCATTCTTTCGACATGATGTTGACTGGGGAAGTAGTGTCAATAAATGGGTGAAATTCGATGAACCTGATTTTGCATGAGATCTTTAGATAATAAGGGTTTCTATGATGTATGCGGGTGTTCCTACCTCATGAAATCTAGGTTGATTGGTTTGCGAAAAAGTCTTCACAGAGTTGTCTTGCCAATGGTTCATTTTGACATCACTTGAGAGGTCCTCAACACTGGTTCCTAAATGATCCTCTTCCTCGAAGTTGACGAAAACATCAAAATCTCTCCCTGAATCAACCTCGCCAGGATCCGGGGGATCGCTCAGAAATTTTTCCAAAGTGTCACCGAAATCTCCAACAGGGTCAACAACACAAACCTTCTGAGGAATAGAAAAAAGCTCATTCGGCCTGAAGATAGCTATCTCACCATTAGCTTCAAGAGTCATTTTCCCAGCAAAGACGTCCACCTTTGTATGGGCAGTAGCAAGCATAGGTCTGCCTAAAATGACAGGTATTCTATTGTCTTCCGGAATGTCGAGAATTACAAAATCAACCGGGAAAAGGAATTTCTTAATCTTCACCAACACATTTTCAACGATGCCCAACTGCGATTGCATAGATCGATCGGCCATTTCAATTTTCATCTTGGCCGGTTTTAAGTCACCAATCCCCATACGCAAAAACATTGAAGCGAGGCATTATCGATACTTGCTCCAAGATCAACTAGGGCATTACACATATTGAGACTCCCGATCAAGCAAGGGAGAGTGAAACATCCTGGATCTTTTTCCTTTTGTGGTAACTCGTTTCTCAAAACTCGAACATCTTTCGTTGAGGTGAATTGTCTCATCATTGCTTAATTTCTGCGGAATATCATCATGATTAGTTTTAATAGAATTATTGATAGGGGAGTTCTAGGTAAAGCTTGGTCGAGTGAATGTCTTTCCATGTGATTAGTCGCTTAACTTTTTCCGAAAGGTGGTGGGTTCTTCAAGGATAGTTTCTGTGTGGACAACTTCCTCCTCTCGGCTGCTAGGTAATTGTCAGAGATGGCTTCTGAACACGAGCTAAAACTCTTCTCCAATCTCTTGATCCTATCATCGTGAATTTTGAGAGAAGAGACTGTATTATCCACGAATGTTTTCATCAATTTTTCAATCCTATCATCTCGTTCTCTTGATTCCTTGATGTGGTCAAGAATATTTTTCTCGAGATTGCTCCCGGTTTTGGTCCCAAACACACTCTTAACCCTCTCAATCCTGCATGCTTCAGCTTATCTTTCTAACCTTTGTTTTTCAAAAATTTCTCCATAATTGTATTCTTGTTTTGTTATCGTCTTCATTACTTTTTGATCGAAATTTTCTCTCGGTCTGTACCCTGTATCCATATGCCACTTGTAGAAATGTTCAGAAATCCGTTGAATACATTCCAGGGCTTGGTCAGGAGTCATGCTAGGAATAGGCCACGGGAAATCTAGAAGTTCTCGGTGTCGGCGCATTAATCCACGATAGAAGACGTGCGATCGATGTTTGTTTAAATCATGGGTGGGGCATCGATAGAGTAGCTCATTAAATCTTTCCCATGCTTGGTAAAGCGTTTCTTCTCCAACTTGAACGAATTGATAGATTTTCCCAAGAAGCTTGGCCATTTTTGAAGGAGGACAAAATTGCTGGACGAACTCTTTTCTTAGTTTATCCCATGCTCCTTTACATTCGTTAGGGAGTTTGTTATACCATCTTTTCGCGGTCCCAGTAAGAGTCATAGGAAAAATCCTTGCAGTGACCGAATAGCTCGAGTACCTCGGCGTTGAAAAGAGAGGATAAGTGGAGAACTTCTTCTACGTGATCTGACGTCCTCATCTTCATCTCTAGAAAACTTAAGTTCGTATAACTCTCGAATAATATGATCTGGAATAGAGTATTTTTCAGTATTAGAATCCTGTGTGAAGCTTCGTTGGCAGTTCTCATTTGGTCGCTCCAAATATTGCTCCATAGTTAGGTCATCGATATTATTTTCATTGATGACCTCACGGTTCTGCGTCGGTACAGTGCGATTTGTAAAATGAGAAAATGTTGTGAATAGGAACCGAAGAGTAAACTTTCCTAGTCCGAAATTGCTTCTCCGGATCTTGAATGGGGTGGCGGAAAAGGCCTCATTTGCAGTCTTGTATCGACATTTAAGAAAAGAATTAAAAATAGACTTATACGAAAATCCTAAAATAGCTCCCCGTGACGCCAAAAACTTGATGCGAGGTTTTCTCTGACCATGTTTTAATATTTATAAAGTCTCGTTATACCTATGGTCTACCCTAATGCACTACGGGCGAGTACCGGTCAGCGTCAGTGTAGTAATCGGTAAAGCCGAGGTCGTCCCAAGAGCTATGTGTTTTGGATTATTACTAAGTCTAGGTGTCACAGTTTAATAATGGTTTCTATAGGGAATTAATTAATTAAACTACTAAAGCAGATAAAAGCAAATAAAAGGTAAAGGGTAAATCAATAGAGGAGAGTGGTGCTAACCTAGTTAATCCTCCTAGCTAGTTATATCTATCTCTACTTACTTCCAATTACTTAGAGTGGGGTCAAAGTCGAGAGGACAACATTTGGTCAATTCGCCCTAACCTATCAACAAAGATGCCACCACAGGAGAAGTCAGGTGTCCATTCATAAGTCCTGTTGTTCCTGGTCCCCTAAGCCAAGTCACTAAGTACCGCTACATGCTAGATTTATAATAGTGAGTGCCCGGGTGTTAGCAACTTAAACACTCACCCCCTAATTCTTAAGTTCATCCAAACGATAGGTGATCAGTTGGTCAAATCACACAAGTAGAAAGGGTCGTCAGTTGGTCATATCTTACCCTTCCCGTCTCAGTCCGCTCACCTAGGGTCAGTTGGTCATATCTCATAGGAAATTGGCCTTTACCGCCTTTCAAAACTACCGAACCAAGGGTGGCTACCAATAAACTATGCATGCATACACTTAGAAATAATTATACGGAAGTAATGTAAACGCAAACAAAACAATTAAGGAATCATAATTAGGCCAGCACCAAGAGGTGCTTAGCCGCTCATATTAATCATACAAACCAATTCAATATTCAAAGGTACAAAATACATGAATTGAAAGTAAATAAAATATGAAATGCTAATGCTTATCGTAGGGGAGTGATTTCTCCCTTGGAGACAGCTCTGTATGCTCCTCTAGACCTGCCTTGATATTTTTCCCACGTTCTCTGGTTGTTGTGTGTGGAATGGGATGATTAGAAATGCTGGAATTTGTGGGGTATTTATATGCCACATCTGGGTTACGGCGTAACTATAACAAGAGTTACGCCGTAACCTTCAATTCCTTCGTATTTTGCACTAGATCTGCTAGTTACGGCGTAACCTTATTAGTGGTTACGCCGTAGTCTTCAATAAACTTGGTTACACCGTAGTTGATGGAGTTGTTACGGCGTAGTTATCAGCGGCGTGAAACCTCATTTGACCTAATATAGTTACGTCGTAGCCTTTGGGGAGAGTTACGTCGTAACCTTTTGATGAGTTGGTTTTCTGAGTCACGCTTTAGTTACGGCGTAATGTGAGAGACGAGTTACGCCGTAACTTCTTCAAAGTAGCATACTGCGATAAATCTTTTGATATTTCTCTAGTTCCACGTCTCTTTAGCTCCAATGCTCGTAATTTATCTGAAAGTGAACAACAATGGAAAACAAGCGTAAATCCATATAAATGATATAAATTACAAGCATTGTCGGGGGAAATTGACACTAAATATTCAGGACTATTTGATGTTATCAAGTTTCAACCTCAGTAGTATACTAGAATTCTTTCAAATAGTTTATGTATAAAACTGATGATGTTTTTACAAAAGCTTCTGCCAAAAAGCAGTGCTTGAGAACTTTTAAAATTTGTTGATAATGTTAGTGGGAATGAGGTAATTTTTTTGTGAGACCCGTGACTGTTGAATAACTGTAACAGCCGAGTTGCTTGTTGAGAATATATTCTACTATTTAAAAGATATTCAGTTTTCGACCTAAGACATTTATTAATTAAATACTTAGAGCATTTAGTTACCTTATTAGATGTGCTCTTTTCAAGATGTGATGTTTATTTGTTTATCACTTGATACCTTATTTTGGTGGTATGCTTATCATGATCTGAGATGTAACACCCCCGAAAATCTTAATAACAGCGGAAGACTAATTCGGGTGTTACTTGAATGGAGATCATAGTCAATAATTATAGAAAACGACTCGAAATAGACGTTTTATTAAAATAGTTATCATTCATCGAAAACTCATAGTTTTTACAAAACGTTGTAAATAGATCAAGTGTTTTTCCCAAAAGAAAGATCATGAGTTTGAAAGAAATGACAACTTTTATGTTTTACACCACCAGATAAGCCTTTCCATGCCCCAATTCCGCGCCTTGGTCATAATCTTCATTGATTACCTGAGATAACATGCTTAAAAAGGTCAACAAAAATGTTGAGTGAAATCCATAGGTTTAAAATAGTTGAACACAAGTATAAGAGCATGATAATTGTAAAGTAACAATATCATAAGAAAAATCACATATTATTATGCGCTAAGCTCATGAAACCAAGACTCAACAGCATACACCGAATTACCGATTATGCGTAAGTATGCCCCAAAGGAGGTAATAGCCAATTACCTAAAGAAATTCATATATGGTGCGCCCCGGTTATTTCTTTATAACCGAAACGGGGTCGTTAATTCCCATAGTACTATTCACGATATATGCGTTCACTCGCGGTGACTAATGGTTCATGATCAGGGGACTTATGGCTAAATACTTAGGCAGTACCAATAATCAAGAGGCGAAGATTTGTAAAAAACCTTATGTTCTAGTTTAGAGCATGTATCTCCCTTGCGGGGTTTGCAAAATAAAGTAAAATCGAGGCTATGAACTCACCTTGATGATATGAACAAGCACAAACAGATCAAGCACAATGTAGTGGAGGTTCCAAACCGAAACCTAAAAATGATGAGATGGCTAGTCTCAGTAAAATGAGCATTTTGGTTCGCGACCAAAATAATAGAGCATTGAATATTCTTATTCAATAGATCATTGGATTGTCCAATCCAATAGTGTGCGTGTGTGCTTAACGTTTTAAGTCAATTTACGTGCTACATTGCCTTAATTAATGACCCTCACTTACACATAAGTGAAATGTTTTTCCCCCGTTGTGATCTTAATGGATTTGTTGAGTATTTTAACTTTTTAGATCCCCCGTCTGTTTTATCGGATTTTATATATATATAATTATTTTCTAATAATATATATATATATATATATATATATATATATATATATATATATATATATATATATATATATATATATATATATATATATATTCATATATGAAATATGTTCATCGATATCCGAAAATAATACATTCATATGATCAAAATACTCGTTTTTTATGAAGTTACGATAAGATTATAAGTTTTTCTAAACTTTTCCTGAGTTTACACTTTTTACCCTCAAGTTACGAAAAGTACGAGTTTAGTCCCTCAAGTTTGAGAAATTTACACTTTCTACCCGAAACATATTTTATATCAAAACTTTCAGAAATGACAGTTTTAATCCCTTGGTAAAAGTGATTTTACAAAAACAGCCCCCCCTAAGTTTCATTTATACGCTTAAACCTCTACTTTTCCAACTTGACACTTTTTACCCAAAACTTAGTTATAACTAGATTCGGTTAATTACATAACTGGTCCTTGTGGTTTTCATGCGTGCACATGCACGTATATTTTACCCCTTATACTTTCAAAAATAGCATTAATAGTCCCTAGACTTTTCGCATAAAATACTTTTCATATAAATACTCCCCTTTATCATTTGAAAATGTTACCATTTCTACCCAAGGACTCACATTTTTGCAAAACAAGTCCGAATATAGTTTTATTTATACGAAATCTTAGCAAAATAATCACAACTTATTTCCAACTAATATTTAGTGCTTATGGGCTTATTATGGACTCATTGGCCCGAGTTGGGCTTTTATTGGACTTAGTTTGGGCTTAACGAGCTCACGTATTGGGCTTCAGGCCCATTTGGTTTGCGTGAGTTTTACAAAGTGTACGAGTGTTTGTGTCATGTTCTAAGTGTTTTAGGCTAGTGTTATCATGTGTTTAGGTACCTTTTTGAGCTATAACATGCATAATCTTATGAGTTGGTTTACGAAATGGTGCGTACAACATGTGATACGTGTGATATCTTAAGCGTAAACAAGAAAAACGAAATGGAAATGGGTTGGTAATGACTTACTTCACTCAAAAGAGTGGCGACGAATTGTGTAAGAAGTGGATGAGAAGTGGTACTCAACGAGAATCCCCGTGTTCTCCTTATAATGTTACCCGTGTTCTTATATTAACCCAAGTCTTCCTAGTTCCTTTGCAATGCAACGTTTTCTCCTTCTTATTCATTTTCCACAATGGACGATTTAACTTAGGTGTGTGAGAGTTTGAGTAGTTTAGTGATGAGTGTGTTTTTGATATTTTTTTCCAAGTCTTGGAAGGTTTATAAAGCAAACATGGGCATGGTCATCCCGTTATTTAATCTCCTAGATTACCTATATCTAATCTTATTAGACATGTGTTCTAACTTAGTATTGGCATGGGTTGAACTCGGCTGAATTTTAGGGCATGGAGGTGATGTCAAATCAAAGAAAGCATGGCAAGGGACATGTTATCCAATGGGTTTCTAAGTCAAGAGTTGGTCATGGGTATTAGGGATTAAAATATATAGTTAGGGTGGCTAAATGGTGTGATTTTGTCCCCTCTATTCCTCACTATCACACACATGTATTTTGTAACCAAAAGAGATGTATGTAACTTGGTTCTTGGATCTCGTTTCTTGCCTAGTTCGACTGCCAAGGAATAAAACATCACAACATTATGATTTATCTAAGCTTAGATTCACATTTGGGCTTTAGGTGAGTTTCGGTGAGGCCCAAGAAATAATTTTAAGGAAAGTTGGGCTTGGATGTGTGACGAGGCCCAAGGAAAAGGTTGCTAGGTGTTGGGCTCGTGTTTCAAACCGGCGTAGGCCCAAATAATATACCGGGTGGGTTGGGCTTAAGTTATCGTGAGGCCCAAAGGAAATGTGGGTTTGATTCGGGTGGTATACGAGGCCCAATAAATTTATAAGTCCAATATAAGTTTAATACATTTATCTTAAAATTTATTTCGCATTTTTTTTACAAATTTTACGTATTCGTTACGTATTTTAAGGTTATCAGGGTCGTGGGGAATTTCGTTCTGATCACAACGGTATATTTATGAACGCTCAAGCTGCGTTGATCATGCATATGCTAAATGATATGCAAATGTGTTGTTTAGAAAATTTCATGATAAAATAAATCGTGCTTAATTTTTGATTAAAGCTTTAACTACATTGAAATTTTCCGGGAGCTTACATGAGAGGACTCTTTAGACCATGATGATTGATTCATCAGAGGATGATCAATCAATGTTAAGTATGCCAAGTTCAACCTTTAACCTTGTGAAGGTTGGTTCATCAAGGGGTTTAGTAAAGATATCAGCCAACTAGTATTCAGTAGGAATGAAATGTAATTCAATGTCTCTTTTCAGAATGTGATCCATCATGAAGTGATATCTTATGTCAATGTGCTTGGTTATAGAGTGAAGTACAGGGTTGTTTGAGATTGCTATAGCACTTGTGTTATCACAGAAGATGTAAACCATCTTATAATCTATGTCATAGTTAGAGAGTTGACTTTTTATCCATAGAATATTTGCACAACATCCTGCAACAACTACATATTCAGCTTCAGCTGATGACATGGCCACTAATTGTTGCTTTTTAACATTCCAACAAACCAATATACCACCAAGGATTTGACAAGCACCTGATGTGCTTTTTCCTAGCCAGGTTACAGCCAACATAATCTAAGTCTGAATATCCTTTTAGATCAAATTCTGGTCATATTGGATAAAATAGACCAGGATAAGGAGTTCCTTTCAGATACCTAAAGATTCTTTTCACTACAGTCAAGTGTGATTTTTTGGGATTGGATTGATATCTTGCACATAGGCATGTTGCAAACTGGACATAAGGTCGACTGGCTCCTCTAAACTTAGTCTGATTCAATGACTTTCGTCAGGTCGGGACCTAAGTTGTTTGGAGGAACCATGGGTGTTTTGACATGTACAATAAGAGATATCATACTTTTTAAGTAAGTCTCTGATGTACTTCTCTTGACAAATAGAATTCCTTTGTTAGATTGTTTGATCTGAAAGCCAATAAAGTAGGTAAGTTCACCCATCATGCTCATCTCATATTTCTTTGTCATCATTTTTTCAAACTGTTTACAAATTTTGTGATTTTTTGATTAAAAAATTATGTCATCAACATATACTTGAATAAGTATAACATCACATGTTGTCTTATAGATGAACAAGGTGTTGTCAATTTTACCTTTTGAAAAATTTGTTCTAAATAATAAAGACAGAGATTTTCTAACCAAGCTCTAGGTGTTTGTTTCAGTCCATAAAGAGCTTTATCAAGTTTGCATACATAGTATGGAAACTCACTACTTTCAAAGCACGGGTGTTGTCTTACATAAACTTTTTCTTTAAGTTTACCATTAAGGAATGCACTTTTAATATCCATTTGATAGACTTTGAAGTTCATGTAAGTACCAAAGGCTAAGAAGATCCTGATTGCTTCTTGTCTTTCTACAAGAGCAAAGGTTTTATCTTAGTCAATTCCTGCTTGTTGATTATAACCCTGAGCCACTAGTCTATCTTTGTTTGTCTGATGACAGTTCCATTTTCATCCATTTTATTTTTGTAGACCCATTTGACTCCAATAATGTATTTTCCTTCAGGACATGGAACAAGAGTCCAGACTTTGTTTCTATCAAATTAATTTAGCTCATCTTACATGGCATTAACCCAACTTGGGTGTGTCAGTGCTTCTGAAACCTTCTTAGGTTCAACTTCATAGAGAAAATCAACAAAAATACATTGATTTGTTTATGTTGCCTTAAGTTGTTTAGCATGTTTTCTTGTTAACATTCCAGTTAATATGGGACCTACTATGTTCATAAGTTCAATGTGTTTGTCTCTTGACCATCTATCATGAGGAACAGGAAGTGGGCTTGAACTTGATGGAATATGTAGGTTAAGAGAAATGTTGGGTTGTGATGTTAAGAGTGACTGAGAGGGCTCAGGTTTAAAGGTTCTGAATGACCATCAGTCACTGGAACAATAACCTGTTGAGTTTTGCAGCAAACTTGCCTAAGTGAGTCTTGTGATTGTGAATGAACATAAGACAACCCAAAAGATGAAAGTAGCTGATGTTTGGAATTCTTCCATGATATATCTCATAGTTTGTTTTATCATGTCTTTTGACAATGATTGATCTATTTTTGGTATAGCATGCAGTTTTGACAGCCTCATCCCAAAAATGTTTGGATAGGGTAGACCTATTGAGCATTGTCCTTGCAACTTCAATCAGAGTTCTATTTCTTTTTTCAGCAACACCATTTTGTTCTGGTGTATAAAAGGAAATAAAGTTTTGAGAAATTCCTTTCTCATTACAAAACTCTTAAAGGGTTTGATTTCTGAATTCAGTCCCATTGTTAGTTCTTTTATGTTCGTCTTTAGTGTCATTCAGATTTTCAACTTGTCTAATAAAGAACATAATGACTTCAGGAGCTTCACTCTTTTCATTAAGTATACCAAGATGTATCTCGAATATTCATCAACAATGACAAGTGTATACCTTTCATGATTATGGATTGAGGATTGACTGGTCCAAACAGATCAATATGAGCAAATGAATGCATTTAGAGGCTGAAGATGTTGTTTTGGTTCTAAAAGATGCCCTATGATGTTTTTATAACATCAAATAGTCTTGTATTTTAGTGTCAATTTCCCCCTAAAATGCTCATCATTTGTATTGTTTTACTTGAAAATATACTCTTATTATCATTTTCAGGTCATTAATGAGCATAGAAATGAAGAGACATGGATTTTGAAGGTTATTAAAGTAATTATACAAGAGTATGCTGTCTAGACATAAGTTATGGCGTAATTCCATACTCTACTTACGCCGTAACTAGAATTTACACTAGAAGACCAAAGTCAACGCAGTTCAAGGTTACATCGTAACTTCACAACTTAGTTATGCGGTATATAATTCCAGACTTAAAAGAACTTTGATGGTCAAGATACTAACGTCGTAACCCATTTGCAAGTTCTGGCGTAAAAATGATGAATTTCACTACGAGACTTTTACGATCGTAACCCATTCTTTGGTTACGCCGTAAATATTTAACTATGTGTAGGTCCAAAGTAATGGATCTAAGTAGCCTTTATAAGACAATAATTAACTTGAATAAATCCAAATCAACTAGTCTAGCCTTATTTCTAACCACTACTCTTCTTTCATCTCTCTTGTTCCTATAGACCCATTTTGTGCCAATAACCTTCACTCCATGAGGTAGATCTACAAGAATCCACACCTTTTGCAGCTTAAACTGCAATAACTCCTCTTGCATAGCTTCAACCCAACTTTCATCAGTAAGAGCATCAGTGATCTTTGTGGGTTCTTTTTGAGAAAGGAAACATGTAAACAGACAATGTTGTTGATCTTTGTGATTATTCCTTTGTTGCTTCTGTATATAACTGAAAAGTGCATGAGCTCCAAATTGTTGTTGCACTTTGCTTATAGTCTGGACAGCTGACTTAGGATCACCAAGGATTTGACTTTGTGGGTGAATATTGTGAATCCTAAGAGTAGGAACTGGACTGACATCTATCTTTGTAGGTAGATTGTTGTAGGCAGTGACCCCACCTTCTTCATCATAAAAAGCTTCATCAAAGATCCCTTCATTAGGCTTATAAAAAATGTTTAGTTCTGGCATTGCTGATTCATCAAAATCATCACCAGGCTTGCCAGAATTAACAGATTCACTACCAGTATTAACTGAAAAAGTAATGGTAGCCTTGTTTGCAGGTACTGGTGGATCAAGCTTGCCAGAATTAACAGCTGCACTACCAGTATTAACTGTGGAAGTACTGGTAGCCTTGAATGTAGGTACTGGCCCTAGATTCTTTTGAGCAATTGCATCCAATTCCCTTTTAAAGGCCAGAATCACATCTGAATCACCAGTGGGAGAAGCCTTTTTCTTTTGTATCTGAACTTTTGTAGTAGTATCTTTCTTCTTTGAAGTAATAGAAGGTTTCTCTGCTCTAACTTTAGCTGCATATTGATTGACTGCTGTAGGCACAACAATAAGCTATGCTGCCTCATCTTCTTCCTCAGGAGCTTGTGCATTTATACCTGCAGTGTTAGTTACTTCTGATGAACCTGCATGTGGGTTAGCTTGATTTTTCAAAGATACAGGAATATAGTTTATAGAGTCAGTGAGATAGTCTATATCAAACATCCACCTATACCCTACTCTTTTCACATTATTTTTTTCTTCAAGAAAATTGACATAGAGATTCACTTCTACCCTCCTTGTCACTAAATTGTATACCCTATAGACATATTACTATTTAGTGAATATCCTACTAAGAAACCCTCATCAGATTTTCCATCAAACTTGCCAAGCACACAAAGAGTATCTAAGATGGTAACATGGCACCAAAAAGGTCTTATGTAGCTAATAATAGGTTTATGGCCAAATAAAAGCTCATAAGGAGTTTTGTACTGAGGTTTGGTCACCCTTACCATATTGAATATGTAACAAGCACAACTAACAGCTTCAGCCCAAAAGCTGGTTGGTAAGAGTGAGTATGTGTTGGGAAATTCACAATTGCTGTTAATACTTATAGCTTTGGAAGTTAGTACTGATATTGATATTATAAGAGTTTTAACTAGTTAGTACTGATAGTATGAAAGTTAGTACTGATAGTGTTAAGTTTGTACTGTTCTATGTAAGGAATGTCGTGTATGGTCTGTAACAACATATCTTCTATACCAATAGAAGATATGATACGTTTAATACATAGTTATCTTTGTAAGGGATCTCCTTAGTATATAAAAAGGAGATCCTAGCTAGGTCAGAACTTTCTTACATATACCCTAGCCATTTTAAGAAAAGCTTCAAGGTTGTAAACCCTAGTACTAGGAGAGTACTCGTATTATTCATCAATAATATTAAAGCATTGGTGTTATACTTGTGTTTACTTTAATCTTCTAAGTGCATTCAAGTAGATTTCGCATACTTGTGTGTATTCAAAACAATGTTTCTCATTGTTGTTTTGGAACCATCTAAGGCAGCTACACGTTTACAAGCTACGTGTTCTAGATCCAAGGTTTGGGACTCCACAAGTGGTATCAGAGCTTGTGTCATGAAGCTTTGTTTTTAGAAGATCATGTGTGAAAAACCTGTACAAATGGATTTTGACTTAAGCAAATCTAGTGCTGTTACCAAAGTTTTTAAGTTGCAGCCAAATGAATATGAACTCTGGAGAATGCGCATAGAGCAGTACTTCTTGGTACTTGAATTTACGCTGTGGAACATTGTGCTCAATTGAGACTCCTACAATTCCATTGTTTCTGAATAAGTTGGTGGCAAAATTGTTGTTAAAGACAAAGGTGAACCTGTCACTCTTGATGAAATGGCTCAAAGAGGCAAGGATCTCAAGGTTAGAAGTCTCCTACGTATGGCATTACCATGTGATCATCAACTCACTTCAACAAACACAAGGATGCTCAAAGTTTGTTCAAAGCCATTGAGACCAGATTTGGTGGGAACTTTGCCACCAAGAAAACTCTTCTGAAGCAAGAGTTTGAAAACTTCATTGCTGGTGCAATTGAGTCCATTGAATCAGTTTACAATAGGCTTCAAAAACTTATCAGTCATCTGGCAGTATTGGGTGTGGATATCTCTCTGGAAGATGTCAATCTTAGGTTTGTTAGAAGTCTTCCATCACCAAAATGGGACACTCATGTCATTGTATGGAAGATTAAGGCAGAATTTGAAACTATGGGGTTGGACAATCTTTTCAATAGCTTTAAGGTAATTGAACAAGACATGAAGCGAGCTGCAACTGCATCTTCCAGTTCTGGGTCACAAAACATAGCCTTTGTGTCTCACCCAGTCACTAGTAATGATAAGGACAGTTTTGGTGTTAGTACTCCTAGTACTAATGTTAATACTGATTTTTTGGTCACCACTGCAGCAGGCATCAATGAAAGTACAATTTATGATTTCATCTCTGAGCAGCACAAGGGATCTCAGATCACTCATGATGACCTGAGACAGATCCATGAAGATGACAAGGAAGAGATGGATATCAAATGGAACATTACCTTGATAAGTATGAGGGCAAGAAAGTTCATGAAGAGAACTGGGAGGCAGATTAAGATCAATGATGGAGATACTGCTGGGTTTGACAAGGGAAAGGTAGAATGCTACAACTGTGGCAAGCTTGGGCATTTTTCCAGGGAATGCACAAGCCCCAGGAAAAAAGGAAAGAGTGGTGAAGCTGATGATTCTTCTTATAAAGCGATGGTGGCTATTGATGGTGCTGGATATGATTGGAGCTTCATGGCTGATGAAGAAGAAAGTCCAATCAATATGGCTTTGGTATCTGAGGTACTCACTGAAACAAATTGCTCAGATACATGTGTCCCATTAAGTAAATATGAGTCTCTTAAAACTGAGTTTGATAAATTGGCTGAAAAGCTTTCTAAAACCAGTTATAACTTAGCAAATCATAAAAGAGGCTTAGCAGTGTTAGAAAAACAAATTGTGCATTATAAAAAAAATGAGTCAATGTTTTCTGAAACAACTACTGTACTTAATAGGGAAATTTCTCTTAAAGACACCACCATAAGTGTGTTAAAAGAAGAACTAGAGAAAGTCACAAAAGCTAAAGACAACATAGAACTTCGGTGTTGATACTCTTAAAGACACACAACATTATAACTTTAAGAAACTTGATAAATTCCTTGAAAGTGCTCTAATTGGCAAAGCCAAATCAGGTATGGGTTATAGAGCACACCACCACCATTCAGAGGTATTCCTTCACCTCTCACGGTATAGACCTTGAACACACTGGCTTAGAGGAGTTTAAGACACCCACATTTTTCCGTGACCGTAAACCCATTGAGATCAAGGCTGAAAAGTCTGATGAGACCTTTGAAAGTGCCAGTGACACTTCTTTACCTGAGGTGTATGTGTTTGAAAACAAAAAGGAAGGTGTAGAGTCTAGTGAACCAAAGCAAGAATAGGCCACTAAACCTGTAAAACCAAATGACAAACCTGTTAGGAAGACAATAAAATATGCTGAGATGTATAGAAACAGGTCATCTAGTCCTAGAGGTAATCAAAGGAACTGGAATCAGCTTAAGACTGAGCAATTAGGGGATGAATTTGTCATGTGTAATAAATCTTGCTTTGTGTGTGGAAGCTTTTCTCATCTGTAGGCTCAATGCAGACACCCTATGAGACCTCAACCCATCATGACTCCAAGAGGAGTTCTTCTTAAAACTGGCATAAAATCTTGGAATACTACAAGGCCAGTTAATACTGCTAGACCACAACCCAGAGTATTTGGTGAAAGACCCAAAAGAAACTTTCAAAATTACCATCTACTTCACCAAGGCCCTTCTATGATAGAGCAACACAAACCTCTAAGTCCTATGATGAACAAATCAAGTTTTACAAGAAAAAGGTTAATACTTATGAGCCAAAACTTAATACTGATAGGCCAAAAGTTAATACTTATAAGCCTAAAACTAAGACTGTTGGTTCAAAAGTGAGTGCTGCTGGGGGAATCAAGGGCAATGCTGTTAAGCCCTCAGCTTTTTGGGTTAGAAAGACCACTCAACCCAACAGTGCATCAGTTACTCTCAAAAAATATGATTACATTGATGCGCGAGGCAGATCCAAGTCAGTAATGGCTTGGGTCCCCAAAAGGAACTAATTTCCTTTATCTTGTGTGCAGGGACATTCTAACAATAATGATGATCTTGGCTATTCAGACGATTGGGTGTTCCAGGCACATGAAATCTATCCTATCTTTCAGACTTCACTGATTTGAATGGAGGATATGTTTCTTTTGGAGGAGGTGTAGGTGGTAGAATAACTGGTAAAGGCACAATCAAGACTGGTAATTTGGACTTTGAAGATATGTACTATGTGAAAGAACTCAAATACAATCTGTTTAGTGTGTCACAAATGTGTGACAAGAAGAATTTTGTTCTGTTCACAGACACTGATTGCTTGGTTTTATCTCCAAATTTTAAGTTGCCTAGTGAGGATGAGGTACTACTTAAGTTCCCTAGGAAAAGCAATCTGTATAGTGTGAGTATGAAAAACATGGTGTCCAAAGAAAACCTTACATGTTTAGTTGCTACAGCTTCTTTGGATGAATCTATGTTATGGCATAGAAGGCTAGGTCATGTGAACTTTAAGGTGATAAATCTTTTAGCTAAAAATAACCTTGTAATAGGTTTACCTTTAAAAAGATTTGAAAATAAACAGACCTGTATTGCATGCCTCAAAGGGAAGTATCATAGAGCCTCTTGTAAGCCCAAGGTTTTTAACTCTATAACCCAACCACTTCATATCTTTGCACATGGACTTATTTGGCCCTACCTCTGGCTTAGCAACTGAATTTTAATATTGTTTGGTTGTGGTGATGATTTTATGATTTACTTGGGTTTTCTTCATGAATACTAAGGATGAGACCAGTGAAATCCTTAAGTCATACATAACTACAGATGAGAACCTTGCGATAAGAGAGTTAAAATCATTAGGTGTGATAATGAGACAGGGTTTAAAAACCAAGTGATGAATAATTTCTCATCAACTTAAGGGTATTAAAAGAGAATATAGTGTAGCTAGGACTCCTCGACAAAATGGGGTTCTTTGAAAGGAGAAATAGGACATTGATAGATTGATGGGGTATATGTGTTAGCAGATTCAAGTTGCCCACAACATTCGGGTGAAGGCGTTAATCTGCTTGTTATGTTGAGCAGTCTTGGTAGTAAAGCCTCATGGCAAGACTCGTTATGAGTTGTTCTTAGGTAGAAAGCCTACCCTAGACTTTCTTAAACCTTTTGGGTGTCATGTCTCTATTCTCAATACCACTGACCACTTAGGTAAGTTTGATGGAAAGTTTGACAGTGGATATCTGGTTGGCTACTCCCTGAATAGTAAAGCCTTTAGGGTTTATAATTCTAGAACCAAAAGAATAGAGGAGAATCTGCACATAGAGTTTCTTGAGGATAAACCTAGTGTAGAGGGGCAAAGACCAAAATGGCTTTTTGATATTGATATGCTAACTGAATCTATGAACTATGTGCCTATTTATGTGGATTCTAACATTGTTGCAGGAGAAAAGCAAGGTCCTGATGCAGATTCTGATGATGATGATGATTGTGTCCTATTGCCCATTTGAAAGGACAGTTCAATTGGAAGCACTTCTTCAGGGGAGGCAAACAAAGAAAGTGATCAGTCTCCAAAGACCATTGATTCTAATGCTGAAGGAGGTGTAACCAATGCAGGTGATACAGTTGTAGAAACTAAAGTGATAAGTATTAATGTGGTTAACTTGATAAGGCACATGTTAGTATCTTGATGGGCGAATTTATCTTGATGGTCCCCACACCATTCCATCAGTTAATACATATGTTTCCGATCCTAATGATGAAGCAGATGAGATTGATTTTCCTAATATAGCTTCATCCTATGCTGTTCCTGTTACTTCACACAAAAGAATTAATCAGGATCATCCCTTGGAGAATGTTATTGGGGATGTTCATGTTGAAAGAACAATAAGATCTCAAGTTCAGCATAGTGAGACTGGCTTCTTTAGTGCCATATATGAAGAAAGGATTCATGGTGACACACAAAAATGTCTCTTTGTTTGTTTTGTTTCGCAAGCAGAACCAAAGAAAGTCTACAAAGCACTTGAAGATGAATCATGGGTAGAAGCAATGCAAGAAGAGCTTCTCCAGTTCAAACTTCAGAATGTATAGGTTTTGGTGGATCTTCTTGAAGGCAAGAGAGCTATTGGCACTAAATGGGTTTTCAGAAACAAGAAGGATGAAAGAGGTGTGGTAATAAGGAACAAGGCTAGACTAGTGGCTCAAGGGTATACACAACATGAAGTAATTGATTATGAAGAGGTCTTTGCTCCAGTGGCAAGGATTGAAGCTATCAGAATATTCCTGGCCTATGCACCATACAAAGACTTCACAGTATACCAGATGGATGTGAAGAGTGCTTTCCTCTATGGAAAGATTGAGGAGGAGGTACATGTATGTCAACCTCGAGGCTTTGAAGATCCCAACTTTCCTGACAAAGTATACAGGGTTCAATAGGCACTCTATGGTCTACATCAGGCTCCAAGAGCTTGGTATGAAATTTTGGCCAAGTATCTCTTGGGCAATGGCTTTAGAAGAGGAAAGATTGATCAGACACTATTCATAAAAAATGTGAAGAGTGATATCCTGTTGGTTCAGATCTATGTTGATGACATTATTTTTGGCTCAACCAAGCGGGATCTGTGAGAGAGTTTGAAAAGTTGATGCATGATAGGTTTCGATGAGTTCTATGGGAGAACTCACTTCTTTCTTGGGCTCTGGTCAAGAAAAGAGCAGATGGCATATTTATCGGTCGGGATAAGTATGTCAAGGAGATTTTGGTGAAATTTGGCTATGAAAATACAAAGATTGCAAGCACTCCTATGGAGCATAATAAGCCACTACTTCCATATGCTGATGGTGAAGAGGTTGATCAGCATCTCTACAGGTCAATGATTGGCTCATTGATGTATTTTACTACCTCCAGACCAGATATTATGTTTGCAGTGTGTGCATGTGCAAGATTCCAAGTCTCTCCAAAGATCTCTCACATGCATGCTGTTAAAAGAATCTTTAGATATCTGAAAGGCCATGCTCATCTAGGTCTTTGGTATCCTAAATATTCTCCCTTTGATCTGGTAGCTTACTTTGACAGTGACTATGCTGGGGCAAGTCTTGATAGGAAGTCAACCACAGGAGGATGTCAGTTTCTTGGTGATAGGTTGATTTCATGGCAGTGCAAGAAACAAAGAATTGTGGCAAACTCTACAACTAGTGAGTATGTAGGCTGCTGCAAGTTGTTGTGGTCAAGTTCTCGGATTGAGAATCGGATGCTTGATTATGGGTACAATTTTATGGGCACTGTCATTTACATAGATAACAACAGTACTATATGCATTATAAAAAATCCAGTTTCTAATTCTAAAACTAAACATATTGAGATAAGACATCACTTTATAAAAGACTGTAATGAAAAGAAACTCATCCAGGTTGATAGGATTGATAATGAGTTTAATTTAGCAGATCTCTTAACAAAAGCTTTTGAATTTGGAAGGTTTCAGTACTTGGTCACAAGTATTGGGATGCTTCATCCATAATATGTCCTATCTTTCTCTATTTTATAAAGTTTTGTAAACTGGTGATTAGTACTGATTGTTATCACAGTTATCCTGCTAGTGTAAAGTTAATACGGATTGTCAAGAATATATCTTGGATTGTGTTTTCTTGGTTTTGAACTAACTTTTCAGGAATAGCACAAGCAGTATGGATGTGGTTTGGAGATTAACTATTACAGCAAACGTGGTTCACTCCCCTATGATCATTCTGATGCAACCGCATGATGAAACTTGCTGTAACTCTGGATTTTGTGATGCCAAAGCATTATGTGGCATCTTGTGGTATAATGAACATGAATTGATGGTTTAGTTAGTGATTCATTACGCACTAACCTACTCTTTGCCATTCTATACGTTTCTGAGATAGTGTGACTAGCCAAGGGCATCGGCTTAGAGAACGTGAGCAACGAGTGAATCCAACACTTGTGTTAGAGGTAACACCGCCAAGAGAAAACCACGTCAGGAAGGCCCTTTTAATGGGACTATCCATCACAGGTAGTGCTTAGCCCTGAAACCATTGGTTTTCACCAAACCAGAGGCCATGTAAGGCCGACCTTGATTATGTGTCTGTCACCACACATAATCCCTTCAAAATGGGATTTCAGTATTATAATTTCCAAACTATGAGATAATACTGATGGGTAAAGTTAATACTGATGGTTATAAGTTAGTATTGATAAGCCTAGTTAGTACTGATGAACTAGCCGTTAGTACTTATACCAAAAGTCTGTTATGCAATGATTACTTTTGCAAATTGAGTTGTTACCGCCGGTTTCTTTATATAAGGGTTTCCTAATTGGCTAATCTTTACTTATTACCAAAAATATCTTCAAGGCGGTTCAATCAAAATTCTCAAATCTCTCTATATATTGCATAACTTTTCAATTTCTTTCACCATCATTCACTAAAGACTTTTGCAAACTAATCCCACCTAAATAACCCTAACTCTTATTGCTAATGACTCCTCTTGATTTTGTTGACAAGCACAGCATGGTGGCATGCTTGGACTTACCAGAAGGCAATGAAGAGTTCACAAAGATAGTAGCCTTTCTTAATCGAAGCAGAATAAGGTTTGCTTTACTTTTTAACCCTACTATCTTATGTACCCCTGTCAGAAAGTTCTAGCAAACTGCAATTGTCTCAACAACTGATGAAGGGGTCCAACAGTTAACTGGTACAGTTGATGGCATTCAAATTGTTATTACTGAAGCCTCTTTAAGAGAACATCTTCATCTTAGAGATGCTCAAGGTATTAGCACTTTGCCAGCCACTGAAATCATTGAACAACTTTCATTGATGGGGTATAGACATGACAACACTTTTAACTTCCATAAAAATCAATTTTCCCCACAATGGAAGTTTCTGATTCATACCCTCCTACATTCTCTGAGTTACAAAAGGACTGGCTGGGATGCATTTCCCACAAATATAGCCACAGCCTTGATCTGCCTTGCAACAGGCAGGGTATTCAATTTTTTAAATTATATTTTTGAGGGTATGCTTAAAAATGTTGTTAGTAAAACCAAGTTTATGATGTATCCCATGTTCATTCAATTATTTTTGGATCTTCAAAAACAAAACTTGCAGCCTCACAAAAATGTTTATACATCAAAACTCCTCACAGCCAAAGTTTTTTCTAATATGTTAAGGGTTGTGGTGGGATACAGTGGGGTTGTAGTGCCTTTGTTTTCTAACATGTTACTTGCAGAGGGTAAAGGACCATCAAGCCCAGATGGCTCCCAACACACACCCACAGATGGTGATCAATCTTCCACTCAACCACAATCATCAACCAGTAGGCATACCAGAAAGGAGAACAGGACAACTCACACACATTCTCCTCCTCACACTGAACCAGATGAGCCTATCTCAGGTGATGCAGGAGATAGAATGGTTAGGGCTGCCACTACTCCACCAAGCTTAGAAGCTGGTGAGGCCAGTGGTAACATACCTAAGACCCAACCTATGCCAACACCTAGTGAGCAACCCTCACAGGGTGGACCCAGACAAAGGCTTCAAAGGAGGGCTGCATCTAATCAGGCTAGGTCTGGGAGTGCAGCTCAATTGCCCAATGACCCACCTCTCACAGCAGTAACCGGAAGTGGTGAGGGACTGACACTAAGGATATGATGAATGCTATACAGGTTTCTTTGTCAAAAGGTTAACAGGATGGAAGTTGCTTTGGAGGAAACCAAGAAAGCTGCCTCTAAAGTCCATACAAGGATGCTCCTAAAGATGAAACAGTTAGAGCATCATGTTAAACTTCTCTCAAAGAATACTACAACAACTTCTCCAGCCACTGCATCTCACAAAAGAAAGACCAAGTTCAGGGTGTCTAGTACTTTTCCAAAAGATTCTGCCAAACAGGGGAGGAGTTCATACATTCAAGGAAGACAGGAATTTGGTCAATGGCAAGGTGGTGCAGCATTTGAAAGCTCTTTTTATGAAGAAGAGGAAGTTCAGGTCAATGTGGAGGCTAATAAAGATGCTGATGAAGTACTTAGTACTCCTACAAGCACTATCAGTACTATCTGAGTTAGTACTGTTAGTGTTGTAGTTAGTACTATTAGTACTATGGTTAGTAATCCTGAAGTTCCACAATCCGTACTAAGTCCCATAATTCAAGTGGCTGCTGAACTACAACAGATGACAACTACAGAGGTTACCACCATCACTACCACACCACATGAAGACAGTGATGAAGAAGAAAGAGAGAAACATGCTGTTTTGGGATTGCAAAGTCTGAAGAAAACTGTCCTTATCTCTCCTACTTACAAGAAGCCTCCAGTTCTCTACTTAAGAAAGAAGTCCAAACCAGTAGCATCCAAACCTAAAGAAAAGGGAGTTGTGATCAAAGAAGGAGGTGTCCCAGACTCACCAACCTCCTCAGCTCAAAATATTGACCCCAAAGATAAAGGAAATGGTATTTTGGAAGAAGAACCAAAGAAGAAGAAGATTTCTAAAGCAAAAATTGATAGGTTAAATAAAGAGGCTGCAAAGGCACTTGCAGCACAATGGGATGAGGAAGATTTGCAGGAAAAAGCTGCAACTAAGGAAAAACAAAGGATGGCTAAGATTGATGAGAATTTGCAGACATGGGATGATATGAGAGCCAAACTAGAAGCCACTAATGAGGTACAACAGAAGCTGCAGCAAGATCAAGGGACAAGTATTAATGAAGCAGCTATGTTATTCAGTGAAATTATGGCTAGAAGACAAAGTTAGTTCAGACAGCAAAGAGAAATTGAAAAACATTCAAAGCCACCTACCAAGAGTCAACAGAAGATGTATCTGGTAAAGTTCATTAAGAATTCAGGTGAAGAAAGGAGAATACTGAAGCAACTGATCAAGCATCTTGGGAGACTCTCCAAAACTTGCTGTCTGATAAAAAGAAGATTCCTCAACTTTAACCCTATGCAACCAGATGATACTCTTGAATGGTCACAACCCATAGGAAGCTATAAAAGACCATCTGAAGAAGGTGCTTCCTCAACTTCTCCAAAAAGACTGAAATCCTCAGATGAAGATGAAGGTGGACTCACTGAAGAGGAGCTCAATAGGATGATCTTTGATTGAAGCTCTGAAAATCATTGTACTTTCGAGCCCATCAACATTAGATATCCAATCATCAATTGGGATATCTATACTTAAGAAGGGAAAAGAAATTGGAGGATTCACAGAGCTGGTGGAAGAACAAGTGCATATCTATACTTGGTGGATTTATTTGCAGTCATTGACAGGGAAGACTTGCTTAAGCTATGGGAACTAGTCAAAGACAGGTTCAAGACCAAAGATCCAGATAATGACAAGGATGTGGAGCTACTCTATGAACTTCAGAACATCTTTGAACCTGATCCAACAGGAGATCAGTGGAAGTTTCAGCCTAGTGATGAAGAGCTCAGTTGGACTTTGCTAGATTCGTGTGGACTGCATCTTGTAACTACTTGCAATGGAACATATATCTACATGATGGTTGAAAGAACTTATCCACTTGCACTTGGGACTCTTCTACAGATGTTGGATGCAGGGTTAAGAATGGGCAATGCTATTGAAATGGCCAAGGAGTTGCTGCTAAAGATTTTGATCAAGCTGGAAGACCTAGCAGAAGGAAGTGATGTTTGGAAGAATCCTCTAAGGCTGAAGAAACTTGTGATTGAAACCAATCACAAGTTTAGGGGAGGATTGTTGGGAAATTCACAATTGCAGTTAATGCTTATAACTTTGGAAGTTAGTACTGATAGTGATATTATAAGAGTATTAACTAGTTAGTGCTTGATAGTATGAAAGTTAGCTTGATAGTGTTAAGTTTGTACTGTTCTATGTAAGGAATTTCGTGTATGGTCTGTAACAACATATCTTCTATACCAATGGAAGATGTGATACGTTTAATACATAGTTATCTTTGTAAGGGGTCTCCTTAGTGTATAAAAAGGAGATCCTAGATAGGTCAGAACTTTCTTACATATACCCTAGCCGTCTTAAGAAAAGCTTCAAGGTTGTAAACCCTAGTACTAGGAGAGTACTCGTATTATTCATCAATAATATTGAAGAATTGGTGTTATACTTGTGTTTACTTTAATCTTCTAAGTGCATTCAAGTATATTCCGCATACTTGTGTGTATTCACAACAAAGTTTCTCATTGTTGTTTTGGAACCATCCAAGGCAACTACACGTTTACAAGCTAAGTGTTCTAGATCCAAGGTTTGGGACTCCACAGTCTGCTAGCATAGTCCTAGCTGCCTCAATTAGGGTCCTGTTCATTCTTTCTGCAACTCCATTCTGCTGTGGAGTCCTAGCATTACTATACTCCTGCTTTATTCCCTTGTTCCCACAAAATTCAAGCATATTTATATTCTTAAATTCAGTGCCATTATCTGATCTAATAATTTTAACCCTATGGTTTAGCTGGTTTTCTATCTGCCTAATAAAAGTCTGAAGGATGCTTGTAGTCTCATCCTTGGTAGATAAAAAGAAAACCTAACAAAATCTGGTACAATCATAAGTAATGACAAGGAAATAGCTAGCATGATTAATGCTTTTCACAGAAGTTGGCCGAAAAAGATCAATATGCAAGGTGTGTAAAGGTGATGTAATTGATCTTTCTAATTTAGCCTTGCATGATGCCCTGTGCTGTTTACCTTTATGACATGCAACACATGAATGGTCATTTTTGAAAACCTTGGAAGGGAGACCTCTTACAAGGTTTCCCTTTACAAGTTTGTTTAGGTTTTTAAAGTTTATATGACCCAACCTTCTGTGCCACAATCTAGATTCATCTATAGTGGCCTTTGTAATCAAACAGGCAAACCCTTTTGCAGGTTCAGGTGTCTTCATATAAAAACTATACATATTGTGCTGCCTAGGGACCCTTAGGAGTATTTGATTTTCATCAGGCATCTTAAAGTCAGAAGTTAACACAAAACATTCAGTCTCAGTAAAAAGAACCTTATGCTGCTTATCACATATTTGTGATATTGAGAAAAGGTTAACGTGGCCTAGTTCTTTTACAAAAGACACACTATCAAATTCTAAATTACCAACTTTGATTCTACCTTTACCAGTAATGTAGCCTTTGCTACCTCCAAAAGTAACAGAACCTCCTTTGAATTCTTCAAAATCATCCAAGTGATCCTTGTTACCAGTCATGTGCCTAGAACACCTTTTGTCAAATATGCATGTCTCCTGTCTTCATGAATGGATGTTCCTGCACATAAAAAAGAGATTAGTTTCTCTATGGGACCCAGACCTGTACAAGCTTGGGTCTGCCTTGTGGACCTGTAGCATTCACAATACTAATAGAAAAGGGTCCACAATTACAATTAGAGTTTGGCCTATGACTCCAGTTATAACCTGCTGAGGCCTTAATAGCAGATCCCCTATTTCCCTTTACAGCAAAAGATTTTGACAGTTTTGCTGTATTTTTAATAATGGGTCTTCTCACGGGTGAATGTGATTTAGCAAAATTTCTTCTGTGATTGAATATATTCACATAGGATGAGGTACTGGTAGATACTGGTTGTTTGTGCCTAACATAATTAACATTTACATGACCAGTATTAACTTTAGGTATACCAAAATTAACATTTTGCCTAACAAATTTAACTTGCATACCAGTACCCATGTTTGGTTTAACAGAATTAATACTTGAACTACCAGTATTGATCAGTACTGGTCTAAGGACAAACTGATTTGCATGATTAACTCTGTTTACATTGTTCCATACTGGTCTAACCATTCAATTACCAGTATTAACAAACCTTTGCTTCTTAAGTTCATCCTCTCTAGCCATTATTTTCTCATGAAAATCACAGTCTCTAATTAAATGACTAGGGCTACCACAAATAAAACATGTTTTCTTAGTGAAAGAGTAACCTTCTCCTAGTTCTCTTTTCATCAATTCATTCCAATTAATTCTATCTACTATGGGTGCCTCAGGATTAATTTATTCCCTAGGATTTTTTACGTGTGAGACATAACTAGGTTCAACTGGTTTTGGTTTGGGTGCAGACACCATTGGTTTACTCATTGTAATAGGTTTAGACATCTTTACAGGTTCTTATTTAAGATCAACAGAATGCTCAGAGATATTTCCAATGGATCCTTCACTGTCATTGGATTGACATGTAGAATATTCACTAAATTTGTCTTCTGAGACATTAGCTTCAGGATATTGGGGTCCCTTTTTACCATAAACAAATAAAGAGTCATCTAAGTCCTGTTCTGGTTTAGGGGTATAGTCTCCATTTAAGGGTGGTGGTACTCCTTTATAGTTGTCGGTTTTTGAAAATCTATTTTATATTGGTTTACCAACAAAATCTTCCTCTGAATTGACAAAAACAGTACGTTTCATCTCTTCCTCATACCCTAAGACCTCACTATCTGATTTTATTTCAAATCCTAAACCAATTTTGCTATTTGAACTCATACTAGAATCAACTAATTTCCAAAGTCTTTTAGCATTATTTTGCCATGAGTCTACTTTGATTTGCAACTGTTCCTTATCTTTTACAGCCTTAATACCAATTCTCCTATACTTTCTAAGTTTTTCATTCTTTTCATATATTTCATTAGCTTGTAATGTAAGCTTTTCATTTAAAGATACTTGCTGTTTTTGAAGAGTGGTTATTTGTGCTTCTAACGTTTTAACAACATTACTATAAGCAAGTATTATTGCTTCCTGATCACCTATCTGACTCATTTGCTCATCACAAAGTGTTTTAAGTTTAGTATATGAGTCAATGCAAGTCTTAGAACACAAAGATACCTTAGTATTGGAGCTGATAGCCATAAGTGCATGATTGACCTCTGTATCTTCTTCAGTGTGCTCTCCCCAGTTGACCACACCATCATTCATAGTCAGTAACCCCATTTGACTCTTTTCCTGCTTGTCAGCTTCTTGCCCTGGATAGAATGAGTCCCTCTTCTTTCCATCACTAGCCACCTTTGTTTTGCATTCCCTAGCAAAATGACCAGTGTTATGGCACCTAAAACATTCAAGCTTCTTCTTGTCAAAGCCTACAAGTGCCTTCCCATCAAACCGAACTCTTCTCCTAGTATTCTTATAGAACTTCTTCATTCTGATAGCAATCATTGCTATCTGCCAGTTGATGTCCATCTCTTCAATGTCCACATCATTGATTTGATCTAGGTCCTCATTGAGGAGGTCCATGTCTTCAGATTGTCTTGCAAAGAGAGAATAGATGACTTCATCAGCAAAACCAGCGTGATCCACCTCTCTATCTTTCACACCAGATGAGGAAGTATTGTAGCTACTAGAATTATAGCTACCAGGCTTAACCTTGTTAGTGCTGCTCTTGCTTTGGGAGACAAAAGCAACATTATGAGTACTTGAGGATGTTTTAGAACTACCTTTGATTTCTTGTTCAAAGACCCTAAGGGGGTGTTTGGTTGGGGTATATTGGGGGCATTTGCATTTTAATTCCCTTCAAAATCGTGTTTGGTATCTCTGTAACATATTGGATTTCACAAACACACTAGATCATAACCACAAGTAGGCGTATAATATGGTTTTAGAGAGATAAAGTTAGAGGTTGGGAACTTTAGTGAGAGAAAGAAAAAAATCTTATTATGAGCTCCAACTCTCTACCTTGGGAGGTAGAGAGTATTTATAGTCATTACATAAATAGCCACCTCCCCAGAGGTGTGGATCGAGGCATCTGATGGGTAAAGACGCGTCCAAATCCTCCGCGATTGTTACAAAACTAAATACTACTTAACACTAAATAATCTACGACTCTGAGCTTTCTAACGATTACATATACTTGAGGTGACCGACTCTTTAATAACTGGATTTACTAAATCCCAACAATCTCCCCTAAGAGAGTCTTACCTCAGATCCACCTCAAAATTACATTGAATACAAACAGATATTACATTACTTGAAATGTCGTAGTCTTAGCATTTTAAATGGTTTTGATGCATTCTTGATGTATTTTACTTTCGACATGCTTTCGAGAGCACGTAGTCATTGATTCTTCATAATTGCATGATTGACGTTTAAACCAAGTTGTTAGAGTGTCTTTTCTTGATCCCGCAGTCTTTGCTGATAAGTCGAAGTTTTGAGAGTTTCTGAGCAGAGAGTTTGAGGATCATGACTTATCATAAATCTCGATTTTGAAATATTCATCCTTTGAGTCATCCATAACCGAACGAGATTGATATTATGTGATGTTGTTGACATGGTTGATCTATTGAATAGATCTCACATACCCACCCACCAGGGGAGCTTGTTTGATGTTGGCTCCAAAAGGCTTTCATCTTCATTGTGAATATGTTTGCATATCACTCAGATGTTCTGGCAATACCACAAGGATAATGCGTCGGACTCATAAGATATAATCTCTCTTTCCACATTGTGTGAAACAGAGAGTCTTCATTGAAAGTGTCCTAATGAGATTTATAGATGATCTCGTGGCTCTAGACTCAATTGTGCATATTTGGTTCCTATATCGGAGACTAGGGAGAGGGTCTCCTTCTTCAATATCAACAATCTCTAAGAGAAAGTTGATAGATAATGTCGGTTCCCAGTGAGAATGAAACAAGTCCTTTTAAGAGGAACTTGAGTAGCTTGGGAAGTTGTAGTCTGATCGTCCTTTGGGTCCATGACGTCTTGTCTTCAATACCGATGTTGCCTTGGTAACTACCAGTAGCATATGAATTGAACCGTATACGCCCAAGGTTGAATAGATGGAGGGCTATTTATTTTCACCCTTTTCTCATTCAATTCTTTTTCATTCTTCAACCCCTTCAGTGCTTACCGAGACTTCATAACTAGAACCATGTTGGATCGATGTACTCTAACCAAACTAACTTAAATAGCTTTTTAAGGGTTTAATAACCTCAGATAAATCCTAAGTTATTAACAATGAAACACTGAGTAATCTTTATCAAGTATGCGGAATTTACTTAACTAAGCTAAGAAGAATATAACTTTATTAATAACTCTAAAACACTAAATATCGAACTCTCTAAAACTCTAATATTGATCATACTTTTGGATTCTAAAAACATATATCTAATACCAATCTAGGGGTCCTTTTATAGGCTCAAGGATAACCTAAGCGGTTTACAATTCTTATCCTTGTGCGTCAAGTAAACAATACTTAGAAAGTTCTAGATAAACATTACTTTCTATCTTTAATCAATTACAACCGAATTTAATCTTTGCAGTACTTTGATGAATAAGCAGTACTTTGACTTTTACTTAGCGATTACTTTGACTTCTGCGGTACTTTGTCTTTCTGATTACTTTGTTAATCTTGAACTTTAACTCTTGAGTACTTTAACTACGTATCCAACAATCCTCCCCTAACTTGAATTCTACTTTGATTTCAAGTTCCTTTGTAGATTTAGCTTTAACATCTTTGTCTTCAAATAGAAATTGTGACTTTATCTTCAAATTTTATCTTTGTAGATTCTCTGCTTATATCATTATCAAAGTAGTCTTTATCTGTATAATTCTTTCCAGCATCAATCAACAATCTTATTTCTTTTCGCAACATTCGACCAAGCTCCATCTTTTGACCCAACATAAGACAATTTGTACATTTAATTGATTAAGTTTAGGTCTATTCTTATTACTTCGGGTGTGTAAACTCACCAGTGAGAGGTGAATCATTGAAAATTTTAATGGATTTAATGTCTCTTTACCAAAGCCATTAACTCTAGAGTAGCCAAATGTTTTGATGTGTAAGATCATGGTACCGCCCGATAACCATATGATTTTCAGCAAATCATCAGCTATCAACAGATTTGAGTTGTCTTTACCAAAAGTTGTACCCTTTTGGACTAGTTAGTTCTTTCATCATGGTGAAATAATTACCATATAATGGTTTTTCACAACCTTTACCATAAGCCATTTTTCTTGTGGGCTAGCCAACTCTTCACATTCTTGATATGGTGAGTTGATTACCATAAAACTTATTAGCAAGTTGTCAACTATAAAGCAATTTGAAATATCTTTACCAGAGCCGTTTGCTCATGGATTAGCCAATCCTTTTGTAACCATGGTGGATTGATAACCTATTGGTGTTTCCATCTCAAAAACCATTTATTTCTTTTATCCTTTGTTTCAAAACATTTATTACTTAACAAAAGTTTTCAAAATGATGTTGGTTTAAAAGCAAGCGATACACTGATGAAAGAATCTTGTTTGATCGTGATACTTTGAATAAAATGCGATATATAAAAAATTTAATCAATTAAGATTCATACCGGTTATTCATCATCATCGGCAATTGTAGTCCATCGATAAACGGTTTGATGACGGGCGTGCTATTTCATTATCTTCTTCTACTTCCATTCCATGCTCCAACATCCTCCTCATAAGATCGGTTGTAAGAGATATCTTCTATCGACTAACATGTGAATCATTGTTCCATCTTCTAGCTCTAGAACATGTACTCCAGATTCTTCAAAGAATCTCCAACAAGTAATTTCCCAATCTTCTTGGTTTTCGGATCTGGCGATTACTTGTTTTTTAGGTTCCCTGAGTTATGAGATCTCAAGTAAGACTAAACCAAATCCTTAGATTGATTGTGTTCAAAATATTCTTTCACCACATGATATAAATGGAATAAATCTACTCTATCAATTATATGCAATAAATCCTATAGCATATTGAACACCTTGAAACTTTCATCTTCTTTGTGAAACATCGAGATAATTCCCATCATTGACTCTACAACTTCAAAAGTAGTTATTGGAGATTTGTTCATCTTCAATTCAACATCATCTTTAGAATACTCAAAATCTATTACTCTTAAGTAATTCCTTAGCTCATCATTAGTATGGACCTTAACTCAACTTTCTTTGATGACTTTTGATCTTTAACTCCAGTTATTCTTTTTCTTTCTTCTTCTTTGTAAGCATCATCATCTTTAAAATCTTTAATATTATCAACTTGTCTCTTATATTCTTCTCGAACAGCTTCATATAACTCTTTCATATTAACATAATTGACTTGTTCAATCCAACATATCCTCTTCCTTCGGATAAGCCATCATTGCATTCATTTCCTTAGCAAGATTTGGTCTTCTTGGTAGAGAAGAAATAGGAAGTGGTGATGGTATAGCGACTTCAACATTCAATTCTTCTTGTAATTTCCTAGCTGCTTCTTCATTCATAGCTTCTTCTTCATTAGTAACCTCGGCATTGAGTTCGAGCTTGTACCTTTCTAGGCTGCTTCCTCATTCATATAATTTGAGCAACCCTTATCTATGCTAAAGTAGGTTTCTTTTTCTTCTTTGTTTCTACCAATATACCTTTTCCTTTATCTTTTGGATCAATAACAGGTTGAGAATCTCTTGGTTGTTCTTAACTCTTGGAATCTAACACCCTTGGTCTTGATAAATCATGCAAAATCTCAGCAATAGTTTCATCATCACTTACAGTATGTATAGGTTTTGGTGTATCGACTTCCCTACGGTATGACAATTGAAGGACCGACTTCTTCTTCAAAATCTATCATCCTTGGTGAAATTAACCCTTATGCGTAAGTTCCGGGGAAAAGCGATACTTTGATCGGTGGTACCTTGATCATTAGTACTTTGAACTTGAACATCAATAACTTCTCGGTACTTTGAACTTTTATTTCTTCCTGATTACTTTTAATAACTTTGTTCTTGATATCTTGAGTTTGAATATTTGTACCTTGAGGTTGACTGATTCTTCATTCAAATTCTCATCTTCCAAATTCCTCCCCAATTGGAATGAAGATTGCTTTTGAACTTTTTGGCGTTTGGTCTTCTTAAGCTGCCGTTGCTCATTCTTTTATTTGACCCATAGACGATGATGTTGAACCAATGGCCAGACAAAATTCTTGAGTCTTCTAAACTTGAGCTTCAACTTCTTAATCTGTTTAGCTTGAGCCTCAGTTGTTTTCTTCAATTTGACCAACTCCCGTGTCTGAACATAATTATCCAATATCAAACCTTCAGCAGGTATAGTAGGTGGATCATCTCCTCTAATTGGTGAATGTTCTTACGTTTGAGAAATTGGATAGTTATTTATAGGTGAGATTTAAAAATCCATAGCCATTAATAACAAAGTTAGTTAGTTGTAGTTACCTCTCAATATTACCGTTGAACGATACTTTAATAAGACAACGATTACTTTCCAAGCGGTACTTTAATAAGTCAGGTGTCGCGATGCTGCTTTACAAGCGGTACTGCGTACTTTAATAAGTCCGCGTGTGCGATTACTCTCCAAGCGTACTTTCCATGATACTTTCATAAAAGCAAAAGCGATACTTTTCCATTCTCTTCCTTACAATAGCATATACAGCAAATAAACATGAATATCCTTCCCTCAAGCAATGCATAGGACTATACTTACACTAAATAGTCCTCCCCTTAAATGTAGCTCGATAATTAATCATGCCAATACTCACCACCAAGTGAGTAAATCTTGAAACATCAAATCCTTTGGTGAGTAAATCAGCTACATTATCATCCGTATGTACCTTGACAACATTAATGAGCCTATGCTCATAACAATCTCTGATGAAGTGGTGCCTAATCTGAATGTGTTTGGTCTTGGAATGATAAACTGGATTCTTCATAATGCAAATGGTACTCTCAATATCAATATTGACAACTTTGTAGACTTTGTTTGGATGTTTAGGATCTTCAAAACCAGGAGGTTGTTTGACATATACTTCCTCTGTAATTTTGCCATATAAAAAGGCACTCTTGACATCCATTTGATAAACACGAAATCATATAAGATGCAAAAGCAAGGAAAATTGAATTGCTTCAATCCTTGCTACTGAGGACAAACTTCATCATAATCAACTCTCCTGTTCTTGGCCTTGCGGCTAACCTTCTTTGTTTTTGATAACATTCCCTCTTTCATCTCTTTTGACTCTGAACACCCATCTTGTACCAATGACCTTCTTACCATCATGAAGATCACATAATACCCAAACTTCTTGAAGTCTGAATTTTGAGTTCTTCTTGCATAGCTTCCTTGACTCTCTTTAGTCAATGCTTGAGCAATATTCTTGGGTTCTTCTTGAGAGATAAAACAAGTAGCAGGAAGGTTTGATGGTCCTTATGATTCAACTTGTTTTGTTTATAGACAAAGCTAAGTAAAGCATTATGAGGTTTAGTAAAACTCTTAGCTTTGTGTCTTGTAATCACTCCAGAAGTAGAAGGACCAATGATTTGATCAATAGGATGATTCTTATGAATTCTTAAGTTTTGGGCTGTGGAACTCATAAGTATCATCAAATTAGTGAAATCAACATCTTCATTGGAATGCGAGAAAATACCTTCATCTTCAAACTCATCATCGATTATCTTCTAAGCCAAACATAGTAGGATCATCCAAATCATCCAAAGTCTTTGGTAGCAGTGCGTGATACTTTGTTCAAATCTTGTCAAAGAATCTTGTAAGAGTACTCTGACTTTGTTACGTTTCTTTGCTTCTTCAGCTCTTCTTTGGTCATCGATTATAAGAATGTGCTAAGACATCTTGAAGGAGCATCTAATTAAGTTCATCTTGAATAGATTGATCCTCGTGACAATGAGGATTTTGGCTCATGGTACTTTTTTGTCTCGGCGGTTTAGGTTCTTCATCATGAACAACATCGGTCTAATATGGACTCCATGAACAACATCTTGTACCTCTTCTTCATTGTGTACGGTTGATTCTCTTATCTATAGGAACATAATTCATTGAAGGTCAAAACTTCAAGATCCAACATCAATCGGGACCTTTACCCCGAATTTCTTGATCTTCTAAAACTTCAACATGAAGAAAATCTTGAACCTTCTTAGTGACTCTATTGTACACTCTAAATCCCTTGCTATTGGTGCAGTAGCCCAATAAATAACCTTCTTCTGACTTGCCATCAAATTTACAGATTATCAATTGTATAAGAATAGTGAGAGGGCATCCAAAGGCTTCATAAATCGAATGTTGGGTTTGTTACCCTCTGCAACTCATAAGGTGTCTTCATATGTGGTTTGGTGGTGATACTCATTAAGGACATAGCGATACTACGGCTTGAAGTGAATAGGTAAATGTGAATCTGCAAGCATTGTTACGGCTGCTTCAATCAAAGTCCTATTCTTTCTCTGCAACACCATTAACTTGTGGTATTAAAGCAATCTTGAACTCCCTCTTGATTCCTTTATTGCACAAAATTCATCCATAAGCTTGTTCTTGAATTTAGTTCCATTGTCACATCTAATACCTCTAACTTTGAGTCTTAATTGGTTTTCAAGGGCTATTATAAGATCATGAATAGCATCAAATGTGTCATCTTTAAAACCAAGAAAAATACCAACTAATCTACTAGCAATCATCTGTCACTACTAAGCGGTACTTCTTCTTGTTCAAACTTGTGATCACAGGACCAAATAGATCCATATGTAATAGCTCAATGGTTCTCTAATCCTTTCCTTAAGCTTCTTGCAAAGCTTTGTGTTGTTACCACTTCTTACATGCCAAGCGGGAGTGATCATTCTTGTAAGTCTTTGAAGGTAAATCTCTAACTAAATTTCCTTTGACCAATTTGTTGATATTTTTAAAATTCACATGGCCCGGTATTCTATGCCAGCGATGTGCTTCTTGAGGGATGCCTTTGATACTAAACATGTAGCTCTTTCGGAAGAGTGAAGACTCTTCATATCCAAACTATACACATCATTGGTTCTTGGTACTTTGAGTATCACCAAGTTATCATCATCAAGTTTGAAATCAGGTGAGAAGTATGAGACATTCATAATGGGTGAACAACCCAAGGATGCTTTTGTCCAGATTTGACCCGACAAAAGGTTGAACTTGAGCTCCTTATCTAACATTCTCAAAATCTATGCTTCTTGTCTTGATAGTTCCTTTTCCACTAATTCTTCCTCCACTAGCATCATTCCCAAATGCAACTCTTCCTCCACAATATGGCCTAAAATGTAACAGAATCTCCTTGTCTCTGTCATGCTTCGAGCAACCACTATCCACAATAAGATGATCTTTAAGCTCTTTGGGGTTGCCACAAAAAGATAAAAAGTTAGTGTCTTTGGAACCCAAGCTATTACTTGACTTGTGTTCCCACTTGTGGAGTAACATACTCAAATTCCTTGAGTATGTAATCTTCCACGAGTTTTATGAAACGAGAATCAAGCATTATCTTTTGTTTCAAAACTTGTGGTGGATTTTCGCAAACTTTCTTTTCAACAAAAACCTCCTTTTCTTTTTCAACAAAATCATCTTTATCAAAATTCTTGTTTTAGCGGTACTTGTTGAAAGTCTATTTGTTCATCATCGTACTTTCTTTCTTAACCCATTGAGTTTTAACTTACGGTGAAGAGTCTCTAGATCTAAATACTCTCTTGGAGTTGTAACGCCTTCTAGATTGATAGTAGTTAGGTCTCCTAGGGTTCCTATTCAAAGAGGTGTTTGGTGGCTGAAGCGTTACTTTGAAAATCTTGGTCTTGTATGATACCTTGGAAAGTATTTGAGAATGCTGGAGGTTTTGAGGGTCTTCCTGGTGAGGGTACCTATAGTGCAGTGAGAGAAGTTTCTATGGTTAACCCTATGTGTGATTCCAAGGGTCTAGTCTCATTTGGTTTTGGTTGTGGGTTA
Source organism: Chrysanthemum makinoi (assembly GCA_910596185.1). NCBI lineage: Eukaryota > Viridiplantae > Streptophyta > Magnoliopsida > Asterales > Asteraceae > Chrysanthemum > Chrysanthemum makinoi. The sequence goes on from OU343219.1 coordinate 165,027,712, forward strand.
TGTTCTTAGGGAACTTGCTTAAGTACTCACGAATGTGATTCAGTCCTTAATCAAATGAGTAGGACTAAAACAAACAAAACAAAGTTTTGTTGCAATGATTCCAAAGTTTCTTCTTCTATGTGTATGACTAAACCTATCTGTCTCTAGGTGAATGATGAAAAGCTTTTGACCAAAATTATCCCAAAAGGTTTAGCGGTATGTTGAAAAGGTTTTCTTAAAGATGCTGAAGGTGTAGTACTTTGAGGTGTAGCGATACTTTGGGGTAAAAGTCTTGGCTTTGAACATCATCTACCTTAGGTGTTTCAACATTTTTCTTTTAAGATTTGAGACCTAGATTGACCTTTAAGTTTCTTCCTAAACTCGCTATCTACTCCAAAAGCGAGAAACATCAAGCCTAAGGGTTGATGACTACGATGGGATGAGGAACGCGATGGCATTATCTTTCTTAAACTTCGGGAGGTGATTCACTAACTGATTCCTCATTACTAGATGTGTCTACATAATTAATGAGTTCATCATCACTAGTGGTTATATCCTCAAAGTCACATTCATCCTGATCACTAGGTGGGTTTTCTATGCTATTAAAATCCATACGAAACCTAGGCATTTTAATGTAAGCTCTTCTCTTTTTTCAACATAGTGACATGAGAAAGACTTTGTCCCAGAGCATTAAACTTTTCTAGTAATTCATCTCTCTCCTTAGTTAATTTCTCAATTTTAGAGATCTTACAATTTAACTTCCATTCACTAATTTCAAGATAATCTGTTGTTCATACTTTTACCTTAAACCATTTCATTATTTTCATATGTTATAATTTTGGCTTCCATTGATTCTAAAGTTATTTGATAACTGCCTTTCATACCTAGCCTTTATCTGATTATCTCTTTCGGCTACATAACTATTTAGTACTTTTTGATAAAAGTCATGACAATTGGAACATACCTCGAGATAGGGGGTGAACTTGGTGAAGTAGCCATCATAGCAAGTTATCGGGGATCATCTTCACTCTCCATGCTCAGTCAAAACTTCCAAAACCATCTTTAGACTCCATAGCGGCATGTCGGGTTCCTTATCAAAACGTGTTCCATCAAATTCTTCCTTGACTCCTCCCAGTACCATCACATTGGATTCTTGGTTTATCATCAAACTTCGGCCTCCGGTCAACCTCGATAAACTCTCTTGAGTAACAAAGCTTTTGTTTTGATGTAGGATTTTCTTTAAGCTCTATCTTTGGTTTCTCTGTCATCCTGTTTGCTTGATATTTAGCAAATCGCATTCCACTTTAAAAGTGTCAGATCTTTTGACAGTTAAACATTCAATTTTGGATTTGTCAAAAGTAATACCTGTTTGGTTTGAAGTCAATGCTTTTTCTTGTTTTCTTCATATACTTCTTGATCCTTGCAGTGATCATAGCAACTTACCACCTGATATCAATTTCTTCAAGAGCATCCTCTTCAATCTGTGAGAGATCTTCTTCATAAGTTACAAGTAAAGAAGCTTGTTGTGCAAAGAAAGAGCATACAACTTCATGCAGTGGAGGAATGAGTTGGTGTGGGTTCTTGAGCAAAGGTGGGGGTAGAATAGGAAATAGTACTTTGAGCCACAATACTTTGAGTAGGAGAGGTAGTACTTTTGGTGGAGATCGCGCCACTTAGGATGACAAAGGCAATCTTGTGAGATTTAAGGCTGGTTTGACCATTCATCTCATGCTCATACATTGGATGATTGTAGAGATCATCAAAGTCCATAACATCAGATCGGGTTGTCCTCACATTCGTATGTAATCACATGCCATGTGATGGCAAACTCCTTAAGAACTTAAGATTAGCATCTTCAAGAGGACCTCGCTTTGTATAGCTCGACATCTTGAGAAGATTTTGGAATCATCTTAAGCGGCATCAAGGCTTTCTCTTTCTCAACGTGTAAAGGTTTCAAATTCTTTGCTTCATGATTCTGTGCATCTTGGAAGCATCATTACCTCAGAATCTAGTTTTGAGAGCGACCCATAGGTTGCTTGGCATCTTTAGCATCATGAAATTTGAGTAGGTGTCCATGCGGAATGGCGGACAACGGTATGTTGAGAGCCTTCTCTTGATTCCTTAGTGTTGCTGGCGGTAAAATTTGGTTTGGTGGTTTAGGTTGTCGAGGAATCTATAGGTTGGAACTACTTCATTGCCATTGACAATCATATTCCAATGGTGATGCGTGATTGCAATATCTTGCCTCATCTTCATGCTCCATAGATCATATTCAGCCTTTCTTAATGATTGGAATCATGGTGAAGTGATGGATGGGGGTGGAACAACCGGTCGACATCTTTAGGGTTTTGTTGTTTAACTAGGTTTAAACGGTTTCTTAACTGAATTGAGTTTCCACACTCTCGATACCACTTGTTGGATCGATGTACTCTAACCAAACTAACTTAAATAGCTTGTTAAGGGTTTAACAACCTCGGATAAATCCTAAGTTATTAACAATGAAACCTTTGAAGTAATCTTAATCAAGTATCGCGGAATTTACTTAACAAAGCTAAGAAAGAATATAATCTTTATTAATAACTCTAAAACACTAATATAAACTCTCTAAAACTCTAATATTGATCATACTTTTGGATTCTAAAAACATATATCTAATGCCAATCTAGGGGTCCTTTTATAGGCTCAAGGATAACCTAAACGGTTTTGTTCTTATCATACCATGTACGAAGTAAACAATACTTAGAAAGTTCTAGATAAACATTACTTTATATCTTTAATTTAATTACAACCGACTTTGACTTTGATGAGCGTACTTTGACTTTTACTTAGTATGACTTCTTGCAGTACTTTTCTTTCTCTGTTTTGTTAATCTTACGTACTTTAACCTGAGCTACTTTTATTATCCCAACAAACCTTGTTGGGTTTATTCCATACTAGCTCGGTCTTGATGCACTCTTCCCATAACCTTTTCTCCTTTTCATCAAACCTAAGGTTCTATCTAGTGGATCCCTGGTAGATCCCTCCGGTTCGGCGGATCATGGAACGAATACCTAACCTTATCATCCTTATATCACCATACATAAAGTAAATTTGGTCGGTTTATTTGGTATAGTTCATCTGCCATTGGAACCAATCGAAAACCATTTGAAAATCAATCGATACTTTCGTGATATATTATCAAATCATTTTGTACACGAATTGTTTTGATAATTTTAGAACAAGAGCTCCCCCTCAACATGTGCATCAAGCATCATTTTGTAATAGATATAATTTTCATCTTTGAGGGGTTGGCTTACATCTATGAGTAGTTATATAAAAATGTGGTTTTCAAAATAGTTGCTCCCCCTCAATATGTGCATAGATATTTGAAAAATGTTTTGCGCATTATTAAAAGCGCACATTGAAATAAATTGATCACGTTTCAAATCTTTGTGGTTTAAGATAGATGCTCCCCTCAACATGTGCATGGAAAATTTGAAATCGTTTGGCACATGTGGGAAGGAGAGCTTGTACATCCTTATAAAACCATTTACCAAATTATCGGTTTAAATCAATTTAAATCACAAATTCTCCCCCATCACATTATCAAATCATTTGAGATTTGTGATCTTCGTTTAAATTGATTTTGAAAGCTTTTTAAGAATTGTGACTTGATTATGAAGCGTTTTGATAAGGATCGGATTTTGAGACTTTAAACTCTATTGATTAAACATGCATGATTATCTTTTGAAAACAATTGTATGACAAATAACCTTTTTGATTTAATTAAAATCCTCTCAATCAATGATATAAGTTGTTGATTGAGATAGATATTTTGACAAGTCGGATGATTTTCAAAAATAGAGTCCGAGTTATTTTTTAAAGCAATTAGTTTTCATTAGATAGTAAGTAATTGTTTATAGAATCAGAGCATGAGTTTTGAAAAACAAGATAAATCATGGCTCTGTTCTTTGGATTATTGCACTGAAATGACAATAAACCATAGTTTCACTTTCTCTAAAAATATTTTTGATTTTTTGATTTTTTAGAGAACATTGAACAATATCTAAAGTCCCATGTCATTCTTTGAATGACACAAACCGTAGATATTTTGAATTGAGAAAAATGACAAAATGACATTTTTTTTTGAAATTTTTCAAGATTTTTATGGATTTTTGAAGGTTTTATAATTTTCTATTTGCTTTTTGAAGGTTTTGAAATTTTGTATTTTGCTTTTCGAATAAATATTTACAAGATATGGATGAAGAAAGACCTTTTACTCCTCTTCTTCCTCTTGAAGATGTTTGAGTGTTTCGGTTATAGCTCTTAAGACCAGTCGTGAAAGGATAAACTCAAAAGCGTTCTCTAGGAAGAGCTTTGGTGAAGATGCGCTAACGAAATTTAGTCCTCAGAGTTCCACCACACCGTTTTCTACTTGCTCCCGATGAAATGATGTGAATGTTGATGTGCTTTGCTCTTGAGTGTTGTGCGTTGTTGCATGAGAGAGCAATAGCACTTACAGTCTGAGAGGGATTTTGTTGAATTCAAAGCCATAGTGAGATCTCATCCATAGGATTTGAGCACAACAAGATGACATGGCTATGTATTCAGCCTCTGTAGAGGAAATAGAAGTACTCATTTGCTTCTTTATTTCAGACAGCAATCCGTTCTTCAAGGAAGGAAAGTGTTGCGCTAAACAAATTTTCAAAATTTTCGTGCACTTATCCTAAAACAAAATGAGGAAAGTATGTCGAAGGACTGCTGTTCCTACTCAAATATTTTTCCTTCTAAAAATTCTTCTGAAATTTTTTTGTTTTTACAAAAATGGTGGATAAAGAGTTGCTTGAAAAACAATCAGTATCAGAATTTTCATAAATTTGAAAACTCAATCAATGACTTCAGCGCTTTAAAAAATTTCAGAAAATAAGTCATTGATTGAGGAGGAGAATTTTTTCAAATTTACATCATCTAACGGACTTTCTTAATTATCATATATGCTTAATTAAAAATGATGTTAACCTACGTTGAATGACTAGGTGCCCAGGATATGATTGTTAGGTTTAGATGATTAGAGTTTGATGAACACATTATTCCCATGCCTTATATGATCTGATTAATATGTTGAATTGACTTTTATTAGTCGATTGCTATTTGGGTGATGTCGACCACCATATATTTGTAAGTGTGTTCACTAACGTATGCATGTATATTGGTATATAAGAATGTTCCCGATCCGGATCCCACAATTGAAGATGATTGGATGCCGAAAGGAAAGGGTAACTATATCTTGGGTTGACAAATGAAGAAATTGAGCTTAATTGGACTTCTATGGAGAGTTGGCATGGAAAAATGCAACGTAAGAGGTCTCACTGCATCAACAGATGGTTTTCTTCATCAGCAAATGAAGAAACAAAGCTTAATTGACCTCGGTTGGCATTAAAATGCAACGTAAATCTCATGCATCAGCAGACGGTTTTCTTCCAACCCTCAGCAACAACAACAAAAGCTTCTCAACCACCGAATGTATCTTTGTGCAGGGATAATAGTGATGATACCATTTTTCAAAATATTTGATAAAATTGTTTTGAAAATGGAAAAACATTGTTTTGAAAATAAATTGGACTATATTTTGAAAATCACCGGACTTCATTTTTATCAAACCTAAGTCACTCAATCAACTACTACTGTCATCGATTGAGGGGGAGAGTGATTTAAAATAACATATTTTCAAACGATATTTCTTCATAAAAGTCCGGTTTGTACAACAATAAGTGGTGATCTAAAGATTTAATGTTATGTCATGGTATGATTTTTCTTTCGAATCAAGGTCTTTCAAAAGGAAATCTTTTCTGTTCTTGTTTGATTGTGAAATTGTTTTATTTTACTTAAAGATCTCTTAAAACTATCATACCTGACACTAACAATCTTTAATGTCTAAATCTGTTCCTATTTGTCATTTTTCAAAATCAAATCTTGCCACGTCTTTCCCTAAAATTTTCTAAATTATTTAAATCAATTAGGATCACAAATCTCAAGAGGTTTGAAATCTTTGATCGGGGGAGAGATAGTGATTTAAATCTCTTATATGTTTAAATGGAATTGGTTTTAGTCCTTTAAAGGCACTCCTGCCTCCATGTGCCAAACAATTTCAATACATAATGCACATGTTGAGGGGGAGCATTTAACCAAAAACAAGATGAGTTTTTAAATCAGACACATTTCCTCTCATGTTTTCTAAACCTTATTAAATCACTTGAGATCCAAAATCTCAAAGGGTTTGATATTTTTGATCGGGGGAGAATTTGTGATTTAATAATGAAATTTGATAAAAGATGATCGTTTTGATTCAATATGCGGTTTGCTCTCTCATATATGTGCTAACGCCATCGAAGCACATATTGAGGGGGAGCATTTCAAAAAGAAACTTTCAAGGTACAAAAGCTTTTATGTTTCAACATAAAGTACCTTGATTGATTTTCTAAAGGTTTCTTAATGGTTTTTGTGATCGTGATTGTACTTCAAAAGAACTCTTGCCTCTATGTGATAAAATGATTTCAAAAACTTATACACATATTGAGGGGGAGAATTTACCAAGAAAATCAATTGGCTTTTCCTATGAAAATTGTGATCAAAGAAAATATTTCAAAGTCCTCTTGCCTCCATGTGCTAAACAATTTCTAAATAATATGCACATGTTGTTTTCTAAATGATCAAAACTATTAAGGTATAAAATGCTTTGATCTCGTATCACAAGTACCTTGATTGTTTTTCCAAATGATTTTTCAATTGGTTTCAAGGAAGAATGAACTGTACCAAAAGACCGACAATTTTACTTTATGCATGGAGTTATAAAGATGGTTAGGTTAGGTATTAGTTCCCACGATCCGCCAGAACCGGAGGGATCTTCCCACGGACAATCCACTAGATAGTGTAGAGTCCTTAGGTATGATGAAAAAAAGGAGAAAAATGAAAATATGGGAAGAGTGCGGTGATTTGTGGCTAGTTAGAATAAGCTCGCTTGAAGGGAAATGAAGAAATGAAAAAGTAGCCTTAAAGAAAGCAGGGTTCAATACATATGCTCTTGGTGGTTACTAAGGTAACACTGGTATTGAAGACAAGACGTTGGTGACATGGCTGCTTAACTTCCAAGCTACTCAAGTTCCTCTTAAAAGGGCTTGTTTCATTCTCACAGGGGAACCTACATAATCTATCGACTTTCTCTTAGAGATTGTTGATATTGAAGAAAAAGACCCTCTCCCTAGTCTCCGGCATAGGAAACCAAATGTGCACAATTGAGTCTAGAGCCAAGAGATCATCCACAATATCTCATTAGGACACAAAATTCATGAAGACTTGCTGTTTCACACAATGTGGAAAGTGAGTATATATTAAGAGTCCTACATATCCTTATTAGTGATTGATATTCAGATGAAGATGGAAATCCTTCTAGAGCCAACATCAAACAAGCTCTTGGTGGGTGACATGTGAAATCTTGCAAAAGATCAAGCTTGTGACAACTGCATAGAAACGATGGGGCGATTCAATCTTGAATCAACCTTGGTCCAGGATTGGAATTGACGAATGCTTTTGGAAAAACCGTTTGATGTGCAAACCTTCTTTTCTCTAGCTCATCAAATGTGTATTCATATTTCAAATTCAAAAAGTATTTCTGATTGAAAATAATACTTTTGAAAAAACCGTTCGATGTGCAAATTTCTTCTTTTCTCTAGCACATCGAATGTGTATTCTCTTTCAAATACAAAGGGTATTTTTGATTGAAAATTGATCTTTCTCATAAAACCTTCGTCGTATTGCAAAACTCTATCTTAAGCAATACGATTTTTTCAAATCAATTTTTATCAATCGTTGAATCTCAATTATTTGGTTCACTCACTCGTGTTGTCTTCTTTGACGTTCCGGTTTGAGAATGGCTAGAACATTGCGAAACCTGTCAAGGAGATTCTTAGGAATCCTACCGATCACAGCGGTACTTGCGATCGGGAACCGTGGGCCGTGTACCTCAATTCAACGAAAGTGATCAAAGACACTGTGTGTTTTATTGCTAACTGTTGTTTACATTACATTTGGATGGTTCGTGCTAATCAGAATTGAGGAGTCAATCCAAAGCCGCATGCTCACAGCATCCACACTTAATTGAAGAAATCATGACTTGTGCATATCTACAGAACCTGGCTCTGATACCATTTGTAACATATTGGATTTCACAAACATACTAGATCATAACCACAAGTAGGCGTATAATATGGTTTTATAGAGAGAAAGTTAGAGGTTGGGAACTTTAGTGAGAGAAAGAAAAAATCTTATTATGAGCTCTAACTCTCTACCTTGGGAGGTAGAGAGTATTTATAGTCTTACATAAATCGCCACCTACGGTGTGGATCGGGTATCTGATGGGTAAAGACGGTCCGTCCTCCACGGTGTTACAAAACTAAATACTACTTAACACTAAATAATCTACGACTACGAGCTTTCTAACGATTATATATACTTGAGCTGTAGACTCTTTAATAACTGAATTTACTAAATCCCAACAATCTCAAATTCTGGAATTTACAATTCCACGAATTGTCAAAATGGAGAGAATTAAAATGCCTCCGAAAAGTGAGAAATTTTAATTTACTTAGAATTTTTTTTATAATTTTTTTTTCTTATTGTTTTTTGATAAACTTTTAAGTAGAATATTTATGAAGAACAATTTATAGACTTTTTTATGAATTTTTTATAAACTTTTTTTATAAATTTTTTATAAACCTTTTTTATAAAATTTTATAAACTTTTAAATAGAATATTTATTAAAAAAAAATCTATAAACTTTTTTTTTATAAATTTTTTATAAACTTTTTTTATAAATTTTTTATAAAATTTTTATAAACTCTTTTTTTATAAAATTTTTATAAATAATTTATAAACTTTTTTTATAAACTTTTTTTAAACATTTTTTATAAATTTTTTATAAACTTTTTTTATAAACTTTTTTATAAGCTTTTTTATAAAAAAATTATAATTTTTTTTATAATTCTTTTTTTTATAAACTTTTAAAGAGAATAATTATGAAATTTATATTAAAAAAATAAAAAAATAATTATAAATTTCTGTCAACCAAACCTGCGAAGGTATTTTAAATTCCGGAATTTTAAATTCTCAAGAAATAAAATTTTCTAGAAATTAAAATTCCCCAACCAAACGCCCCCTAAGGTTATTGTACAAGTCATCAATTGACAAGGTATCAACATCTTCTTTGGTTCTCATAGTCATTGCTAGATGTGACCATTCAGAAGGCAAAGACATGAGAAACTTATGATTAGTATCCTCAGTGGACACTTCAGCACCATGAGCTTCCAACTGTGACAAAAGTTGTTGGAATCTATCATACCCTTTCTCCAACCCTTCAGAACTGGACATATATAATAAATGCTTCAAATTGTTGTTTTAGAACAGCCTTCTGCATCTTTTTGGAGTTTTTATTCCCTCCAAACCTTGTTCTGATGGCTTCCCAGATTTCCTTAGCATCATCCATTCCATGGAATCTTCTTAGATGTTCCTTAAGAATAGCCATCAGTAAGATGCTTCTGGCCTTCCTTTCCTTTTCCACAGCACGAATCTCTGCAGCAGAGACTGGTGAAAGCACTCGAACAACACCATATTTTCCTGTTGAAATCCTCTTCCTCGAATTTCCATTATGAATAACCTTCCATACTTCATTGTCAATGTATTCAAGGTAATTTTCCATCTCCATAGCCCATATGTCATACTCCTCCTTCTTCAGAAGTGGGAGTTTTATGTTTGATATGGTGGTTGTAGCAGGAATGATTTGTTGTTGTTGTTTTGGTCGTCTGGTGTCTAATGCATCATCATGGTTAGACACTTCTTCATCACTGAGATGTTGAGAGAAATCATCATTAGCAGGGTGAGACATTTTTTAAGATTTTTGAGTGAATTGGTGTTTGTGATTTTTGTGTTTCTTCAAACAGTCCTCTAGGATCGATACCACTTGTAGATCCAAAGTAATGGATCTAAGTAGCCTTTATAAGACAATAATTAACTTGAATAAATCCAAATCAACTATATGAACAACTTTTAACAATGAATACTTTATGTTAATACGGAATCTTAACACAAGCAATAAGAAGAACACAATTACTATTTTACTATTAAACTTTACTAAGCTTCTATTATCAATCGTTCTCAATTATAACCGAATGCCTTAGGGTTCCTTTTATACACTAAGGAAACCCTAGCATCTTTACAAAACGTGTGAAAGGATATACATATCTTTTCCTAAGATATCTCTAACGCGTACATATCTTTTCCTACTATATCTATATCGAAACTATTATGTTTTATAAAAAGACTTCACTACTAAACTGCTAAACAGAACTAATTATGCCTACCAGACTTAACATTAGTACTTACAGACTTAACTATGTAAACTTAACTACCAGAATTAACTATTATAGCTAGCAATATTAAGTTTGTTACACAAATAATTCCTAACACTATGGATAAGATTGTCTGAGATACAATGGTTACAGCGTAACCAATTCACAAGGTTACACCGTAACTTTGACTTGGCTATAAATACAAGCCATAATTCCTCATTTTCACATCATATTCCCAACACACAACACCAAGGGACGAAAAAGGGCTTCCAGAGGGACGATATTCGACATACGAAGCATTTCCAAAGGAGAATTCACGCCATTAGCTACACAAGTTTTAGTATTTCGTATCAAACTTTTGTATTTAATTCAATGTCTTTCATCATGATTCTAAACCTTGAATTCTCTGCATTATTTAATATGATCGGCTAAACACCTTTGGTGTTGGCCTAGTTATGAAATTTTTATTGCCATTATTTAGTTTTCTCATTTTCGTATCTCTTTATGTGCATATTTTCTTTGCTTACTCGTGAACACCTTTGTTTCGGTAGTATTAATGTTTGGTGGTATCTAGGAATCTAGGAGAAATTGACCAAAGGGCCCTAGACGAATAGGTTGCGAGTAGTGGTAAGAATTGACTATAGGACTACCACTATCTTGCGTGCTTGACCAAAGGATCACCTTCCAAACGGAGATACTTAAGAAGTTAAGGGGGGACCTAAGTTACGAGGCCGGGTCTCCATAGAATAAGTCTAGATTATAGCTCGTACTTAATGACTCTATATATTTTAACCCACGAACTCTTGTAATCGTATAGTTATGGAATAAGAACCTATGGAACATAGGCTAGACGAATTTACCCGAGGAGTATAGTGACATTTACCACCACATGAAGCGATAGAAAACATAAATAGGAAAACTTTATTATGGCATAACAAGATTAGTAATTAGGCTAGCACATTTATCTCTGTTGATTGTTCACAACTTTTATTTGCTTTCATTTCGTTTATTATTAATCAACTCAAAACCCCTTTTAAAATCAGTGACATTAGAACTTAGATTAGATTCGCACTCATAGATCTTGGGACGACCTCGGCTTTACCGATTACTACACTACACACGACCTGGTACACTGTCCGTTAGTGCATTAGGTAGAACTTAGGTAGACGAGTTTATAAATATTAAAACCTGGTAAGAAATCCTGCATCAGTTTTCCCTTTTCACACATAGAGCATGGTTTGTCTTTTGAGTAGACAAGTGAAGGAAGTCCAAGGACCATGTTTTGTTAGCTAAATGATTTATGTTTTAGAAGTTTAAGTGTGAGAGTGTCTTATGCCAAAGCCAGTTGACACTTTTAGAGGCTTTAGCAATAAAACATGCTTCACTCTTAGATGAGGATGACATATCAAGAACATAAACATCCCTAACTCTAGGAGCAATCAACACAAGTTCATGATTTGCATAAAAATGGTTCCTTGTTTATCATTAAACTGAACAATATACTTAGCATCACCCATGTAACATCCTGATTATTATATAAAACATTAGCGGATATATCTATTACTTTAATTGATTAAATATTAAAGTCTTGCCCTAACAGATTTAACATTTATATTAAATGGGACTTGATATGCAATTAAAGATAACTAGTTGGAACTTGAGATGTAAGGAGAATTATCCATAGGGGGTATATGTGTCAAGTTAGCAAACTAGTGGTAAATGACTAAAATGCCCCTGGGATTTATCCACTTATATTACTTATACAAAGTCGGTTTAGGGAGATATCATACTCCTTCCATACCCCACGTTATACACAAGAAAAGAAGAGGATGAGAACATATTTTTTCATCATGAAGAATTCATGGTAAAGTATGATTTTAGCAATTTCTATAGCAAGAATTAACAAGAATCAAGCATAGTGACAAAGCTTATGATGTTATCAAGATTTATGGAGCTTTAAACGATTCTTATGATTCTCTTTAGTTTCAATTAAGTATCTAGTTATATGTTTAATCATGAATTCAAGCTAGAGGAAACATGAGGTTATGTTTATAAAGTGATTTACATGGTTACATGATAAATTTGTGATTTATGATCAAAGAGGTGATTCAATGATTGTGGGTTTATGATGGGATTATGTTAGTGATCAGGTTATGATTTTTAGGAGGTGTTTATGATGTATTTAGAAGCTAATACAAACACCCCCTTGATGAGATTTTGTGATATATAATGTTAGATAAGTTGTTGAAATTTTCAGAAAGGATTAGTCATGTTTGAAAAATCATATAAAATCAATAGTAGCTCGTATTGAATCATAGCCGGACTTTTTGGAAATCCTATTGAGTATACTTTAGCTGCTATGCTTTAAGTTTTTGTTTATTTAGTAGTTTAGTACAGCAAGGGCTGATCATGAAATGTGCAGCAGACCGAACTTTAAAAATTCATAGCGAATAAACCGTAGCTCCGTTGGGAGAATTCCATACCTTTTCGGAAAGCGAAAACAATATAATTTCAAGGAAAATTATCCTTATGACCTGGTTATGTAGTTAAGTAAGTCAAAAATATGTATTTGCAGGCTACTGCAAAAAATCAGTAATTTCTTTGTTAAGTGTTTTGATAATTATAGCATGACATTATGTTTTTACAAGTTCCGGGTAATTATATGATATGATAGCTTATATTATCAGCATATATGGTTATAATTTATGTTATACAAGTATAGAAAAAGGTGGCAAGACTTGGTTAGCTTAGCTCGAGTTCGCAACCATAGTAGTGCATGTTTGGCGAGAACTATGCCATAACTAGTTCATATGTTTATGCTATATAGTTAGTTTATGTGTGCTTAGTTGCACTTGTATTTGAAATATCATGTAATATTCATGCATAGTTATTATGTGTTGACATTATACATGTGCATCTTTCTTGACATAGGTGCTCGAGGCATGTTCTGAATCTTTCAACTTGCATTATACTGCCCAGGTGAGTAACTGATTTTCAGTTAACATGTTTAGTAGATTAAACGTGTTTAGTATATATTTCTTGTTATATGTCAAGTAATATGCAAGTCACGTATCATGTTGGCCTATGTGGTCATATTCATCATGTTGACCCGTGTGTCATATTCAGTACCATGTTGACCTGTATGGTCATATTGAATATCATGTTGACCCGTGTGGTCATATTCAATATCTTGTTGACCCATGTGGTCCTATTTAGTATCATCTTGACCAATGTGGTCATATTCGGTATCATGTTGACCCGTTTAGTCATATTAGGTATCAAGTTAACCCGTTTGGTCATATTAAGTATCATGTTGACCCGTTTTATGATATTAACTATCACGTTGACCTGTTTGGTCATATTCATCATCTTGTTGACCTGTTTGGTCATATTCATCATCATGTTGACCTGTTTGGTCATATTTAGTATTAAGTCGACCTGATTGGTCTTACTCAGTAATATGTCATGGCTTAGCCTCAGTATTATTTATAGCATAGTCTTACTTATATGCCATAGTCGGTCTCATAATTATGTTAAATTATGTTTTCAGTAGTTCAGCTTCAGATATGTGTCTCGCAGTTCAGTTTTAGTATTATATTATAGTTCAGTTGTAGTACCAAGTTATAGCTCAGCCTTAATTTATATATGAATATTATGTGTGAACAATTCCATAATCAGAACAGTTTAGTAATAATAAACTTAGTTTCACTCAGTCCTGTGTGGAATCATAGTGCTTTATGCACATTAGTCAGTCTCGAATGGGAATAGATGCTTTATGCATTCGATAAGGCGCACGAAGTGTTTTATGCACATAGTCAGGCATGCGATGTGTTTATACACATTAGTTAGTCCCAATTGGGTAGATAATGCTTAGGCATTTAATAAGGCACGCAAAGTGCTTTACACACTTAATCAGTTAGAATAGTACTCTAAGCACAAAAACAATATAATGTTTATGCACTCGGCCAATATAGTACTATAAGTACTGAGTCAGTATGTGCTTTACGCAGTCAGCATGTGCTTTACGCACTCAATATGTGCTTATGTACTCAGTCAGCTTGTGCTTTACGCATTCAGTATGTGCTTATGTACTCAGTCAGCATGTGCTTTAAGCAATCAGTATGTGCTTATGTACTCAGTCAGTATGTGCTTTACGCACTCAGTATGTGCTTATGTACTCAGTTAACATGTGCTTTACACACTTAGTATGTGCTTATGTACTCAGTCAGCATGTGCTTGACGCATTCAATATGTGCTTATGTACTCAGTCAGTTATGCACTCAGGATGTGCTTATGCACTTAGTCAGTTGTTGGTCAGTAGCGTAACCTATGTATTTAATCAGTAAGTGTCGTGCTTATGCACTTAGTCAGTAATGCGTTTCATGTAGTTAGAATAGTACTATATATATGCTTATTCAACATCATGCTTTATGCGTGTAGTTTTTATAGTAAGTTCCGGACATAGTTTTACTATCAGTTAAGTTGTCAGCGTTAGAACTCACATTCAAAATCAAGTACAGTATTGTATACAGTTTTTAATTCCATTGGTAACCAGCTCATAAACAGCTTATTAACTCATTCACCATCTAGATTTAATAATAGCTATTGAAGTAGTCATACTTGTGCCTTTGGCACTTAATTAAATAGAATCTTATTCAAGTTTTATTATTTGACCCATATTGACCCGTGCGGTCAAAGGTCGGAATTATATTGACTCGTTGGGTTTTTATATTATGTTTATTAGTTACGAAGTTATATTTCAGGTTTTATGCTAAATGAGCTCAAGATGTTCTGTGTGGAGTTTCCGGCTTCATGCTTAGTCAAAAATACATCTTATGCACATAGGTAGAATCGAGCTTTGTGCCATGATGTCAATCATGATGCTAGAACCGGTTAGACACCGGATATAACCGACTAGCCAAGTGAAGAAGCCGTGCTAGATGTGCATGTAGTCTTATGTTTATATATCATGTCTATGTTCAGTTTATGGTTCAGTGTAGTTCTGTTATCTCACTAAGTTGTATAGACTTACCGTTCTCAGTTTACATTTTTGTAAGTATGCAAGATGAGGCCATGTGCGTGCTAAATAGGGCATAATGGGTTAAAATGGTGTCGCTTGTGGGTTAGGTAACGAGCTTCTCATTTCCATCATTTGTTATCAGTTTGGAATGCCCCTAAATCAAGAATCAACTTTTGTACCAAGTTTAAAGAGTCAATGTTATGTATTTTGTAAATTTTAATATTTTAAAAAGGGGTATTTCAACACAGTTGATTGATGCTAATTATATTTTGCATATGTATATATTATTTAAAAAAAATTTGGGCATTTCAACACAGTTGACTGATGCTAATTATATTGTACTTCAGACCATTACAAATACAACTTGAGAGAGTACTATACCACCACAGTGTATAGAACCATACCCTTCAGTTATAGATGATTAGTTATCACCAAATGCAACTCTAGGTCTTGGTTGTTCCACATATTTGTGCAGATAAATATTTACACCAGTCATACTTCTTGAGCATCCACTGTCTATGTACCAAATGGGCTCCCTGATGTGTCTATGCACAAATACAAAAGATGGTCAGTTTTCTTGTGAACCCATTTCTTAATGGATTTTTTGTCTGAGAGGACTTAGTCTTTGTACTTCTTCTTCTTTGTATGACAATGTCATACTCAGAGATATAATGGGCATAACTTCCACATACATCACATCCAAGATATTCAAAACATGCATCAGGATGATGATTATTAAGTCCATAATAGATGCAAGGTGGAAGTGGTTCAGGTTTGATGTGATTAAGGTTTGGTTTATGATGATGAGGTGTTTACTGATTTTGTCTTACAGAGGATTCACCTAGAGTATGCATCAGCTTCTGCTATACAATAGTTCTCATGATTACAGAGGATTCACCTAGAGTATGATCAGTACCTTACAATATTTGCAATAGAGAACTCTATAGTAGTTGTTAGTGAGATGATTGGTGAATCCACATAGATCACATGGTTTATGGGTTTAGTCTGTCTTTTAGATTTTTTAGAAGACATTGATGCGTATTTAGAATTCTTAACATATTTTGATGAATCAAACTGACTTTGAATCACGTTTGATTCAGATTCCTGAGTCTTTAAGGGTGGTGTTAAAATAGATTCTACCTTTTTATCAAGTTTTGGTACCAAGTTTAAAATGTTAGAGTATTTGTCCTAGGCTTTAGACTCTTTTACTTCAATAGAAACTGAAGATATGATTTTGTTTCACCAGATGTAGTGATTACATCTTGTCCTTTTGAAGCATTCTTGCTTGAAGAAGCTTGTGACTCAGGTTGTATTTTCTTGACTCCTAAATATTTATTTGATGAAGTTTTGGAGTCACATTTTGGTTATTCCTCTAAACTTGGTTCATCTCTAACAAGTGGAGGTAGAGGTGTCTGAGTGACTGATTCAGTTTCTTCCACTGAATCTGAATCATTGTCATAAGGTGAGTTGTTAGTTGTGTGGTCTTAGATTCTTCCTGTGTTAAATTTGGCCATGTTTTCAGGTTGTTCATAGAAATTAGGCCTTACAATCCAATCCTTTTTTATTGGTTTAAAGTCAGGATCATATTCCAATGTTG
Source organism: Chrysanthemum makinoi (assembly GCA_910596185.1). Classification (NCBI taxonomy): domain Eukaryota; kingdom Viridiplantae; phylum Streptophyta; class Magnoliopsida; order Asterales; family Asteraceae; genus Chrysanthemum; species Chrysanthemum makinoi. The sequence goes on from OU343219.1 coordinate 165,044,687, forward strand.
TAAGAACAAAGATTGTCTCACTAGTCTTCTTAGATGAGCTTTTAGTGAGTTAATCTTCCCCAATAATTTTCTTCTTTTGATTAGGGATTTGTTCATTTATACACTGATTAACCTTATCAGAACTACTGAGCCATTTTTTATTAATGGCTTTTTCTTATTTCACTTCTTCTCTTAAGGTTTTATTCTCATTGAGAATTTCAGTGTTTTGATGTTGAAATGTAAGTGCATGCAGTTTAGCTTCTTTTAATACTATCAACTCTTCTCTACATTTACTGAATTCTAAGACAATTTATTATATTTTGAAAATAAATTTTGTCTTTGTTCTTCAACATATTTCAGATCAACATGAATATAATCAAAATATTACTTCCAATCAGAATAATCATCCATAGATAAAAAGAATATTTACCTTTTTCATTGTGATGTTGACCCACTAACCATTTCTTGCATAGTCCTTTCCCACTGCAAGCTTTTTCATCATCAGCCAGTGCCATGAGTACTTTGAGCTTGACCACTTCTTTTTATTAGATGATACATCTTCATCATCCCAATCAAAGACTTCAACAACAAGACTTTTGTTTTTAGCCTGAGTTGATTATGATGAGGTTGAGGGTTGTGAATTAGAGGGACTTGACCTTTTTATACTTAGACATCCAATCTTTCTGAATATTTGGTTCAGTTTAAGAAGATTTTCCAGAGGTAATAAGTGCAGGCTGAAAATGTTTTTGACCTTGTGAATGATAGGATGATGATGTTTTTACAAAACAATCTATTGCCATGTGTCCAGTTTTCCCGCATTTGAAGAATTCATCTAAAAAGGTTTTGGTTCCTTTGAACTTAAAAAAAATCTTTTAATAAACCTTTTTGAATTAGCAAGTAAAGCTCTTTTACATAACTCCGTATTCAGGTTATCCATGTATTCTTGATTGTTTCTTTCATTAACATCATCCTCTGAGTCATCTTGAAAATCTTAAACACAAGCATTTGAATAAAAGGTAGTTGATATGGGTGTTGACGTCAGGGCCTTTTGTTTTTCAAGATACATCTTTGACATGAGATTGTCTTCATAAACATATCTCCCATAAATTCAGCCAGTTCAAGATTAGCGAATTTATGGGAAGACTGTTTACAAAAGCAACATTTATCTCATGCTTGGACAAGATGACACCATCATTAATCAGTACATTCATCAGGGTCTTGTATCTGGTAAATGTATGAGAGAGGATTTCATGATCTTTGGCTCTGAAAGACTGATACTCAAGTTTCGGGTCTATGACCTTGTTTTCCTTGGTATAAGAGGGACATTCATGACTTAAAATCAGATATGTCCACGTTTGCTAAGCAGTAGGACAGTTTATGTGGATTCCCAAACCTTGGATCTAGAACACTTAGCTTGTAAACGTGTAGTTGCCTTGGAAGGTTCCAAAACAACAATGAGAAAATTTGTTGTAGATACACACAAGTTTGCGGAATCTACTTGAATGTACTTTAGAAGATTAAAGTAAACACAAATGTAACACCAACAGCTTCAATATTATTGATTAATAATACGAGTACTCTCCTAGTACTAGGGTTTACAACCTTGAAGCTTTTCTTAAGACGGCTAGAGTATTGGTATATGCTTGACCTAGCTAGGATCTCCATTTATACACTAAGGAGATCCCTTACAGAGATAACTATGCATTAAGTATATCATATCTTCTATTGGAATAGAAGATATGCTGTTACAAACCATACACAATATTCTTAATATAGATCAGTACAAACTCAACACTATCAGTACTAACTTTTGCACTATCAGTACTAACTAGTTAATACTTTTCTAATATCACTATCAGTATTAACTGTAAGATTATAAGTATTAACTCCCTAAAGTGAATTTCCCAACAATCCTCCCCTAAACTTGTGATTAGGTTTCTGAATCACAAGTTTCTTCAGACTTAGAGGATTCTTCCAAACTTCACTTTCTTCTGCTAGGTCTTCCAGCTTGGTCAAAGATCTTCAACAGCAACTCTTTGGCCATTTCTATTACATTTCCCATCCTTAGCCCTGCATCCAGCATTTGTAGTAGAGTTCCAAGAGCAAGTGGGTAGGTTCTTTCAACCAACATATAGATATCAGTTCCATTGCATGTAGTGACCAAGTGCAGTCCATAGGAATCAAGCAATGTCCAACTGAGGGCTTAATCACCAGGTTGAACTTCCATTGTTCTCCTGTTGGATCAGGTTCAAATATGTTCTGGAGTTCATAGAGTAGTTCCAGATCCTTGTCATTATCTAGATCTCTGTTCTTGAACTTGTTTTTAACTAACTCCCATAGCTTAAGCAAATCATCCCTGTCAATGGATGCAAATAGATCCACTAAGTACAAATAAGCACATGTCCTTCCACCAGCTCTGTGAATCCTCCAATGCCTCTTTCCATCTTCAGTGTAGATATCCCAGTTGAGAATTGGGTATCTGGTATTGATGGGCTCTGAGTACAATGCTTCTTCTGGAGCTTCAATTAACATCATCCTATTGAGCTCTTCTTTAGTGAGTCCACCTTTATCTTCATCAGAGGCTTTCAATCTTTTAGATGCAGTAGAGGAAGCTCCTTCTTCAGATGGCCTTTTGTAACTCCAAATGGGTTGTGACCTTTTAACAATATCATCGTCTTGCATAGGTTTGAAGTCGAGAAATCTCTTTTGAATTCTTTCAGCAAGTCTTTGGAGAGTCTCCCAAGACAATTGATTAAGCTGCTTCAGTGTTCTCCTATCTTCACCTGAGTATCTGATATACTTGCAAAGATACATCTTTTGCTGACTCTTGTTTGGAGGTTTTGAGGCCTTTTCAATCTCTCTTTGCTGTCTGAACTGGCTCTGTCTTCTAGCCAAGATCTTACTAAACAATTGAGTTGCTTCATTGATACTTGTACCCTAATCTGGTTGCAGCTTCTGTTGTACCTCTTTAGCAGCTTCTACTTTGGCTCTTATGTCATCCCATGTTTGCCAGTCTACAGCCATTTTAGAAATATTTTGCTTTTCTTTCTTTGCAGCTTCTTCCTGTGACTCTTCCTTACTCCATTGTACTGCAAGCTCCCTTGCAGCTTCTTCATTCAGCCTTTCAATCTCTTTCTTCTTCTTAGGTACTTCCACCAAGATGCCCTTGCCTTTGTCTTTTGGATCAATATTTGGAGCTGGGGAGGTTGGTGATGCTGGAACACCTCTTTCTTGGATAAAAACTCCCTTTTCTTTAGGCTTGGGTGCTGCTGACTTGGTCTTCTTCCTTAGGTACAAAACAAGAGGCTTCTTGTAAGTGGGAGAGATTGGGACTGTTTTCTTCAAGCTCTGAAGTCCCAATACAGCATGTTTCTCTCTTTCCTCTTCATCACTATCTTCATTAGGAGTGGTAGTGATGGTAGTGGCCTCTGTTGTTGTTGCTTGTTGTAAATCAGCTGCTATCTGAACGATTGGACTTAGTACTGATTGAAGAATTCCAGGAGTACTAACTATAGTACTATCAGTACTAACTATAACACTAACAGTACTTACTGGGAGAGTACTGATAGTGCATGTAGGAGTACTGAGTACTTCTTCTGCATCAAAGGTGACCTGAACTTCTTCTTCATCAGCGAAAGGACTTTGAAATGTTGCACCACCTTGCCATTGACCAAATTCACTTCTATCTTGAATATCAGAACTCCTCCCCTGTTTGGTAGAATCCTCTGTTGAGGTACTTGAGACTCTGAACTTGGCCTTTCTTTGGAGAGATGCAATGACTGGACATGATGCTGCAATAGGCTTGGAGAGAAGCTTGACTTGATGCTCTAACTTTTTCATCTTTAGCAGCATTCTGGTATGAACTTTTGCAGCAGCTTTCTTTTGTTCATCCAAAGCAATCTCCAGAGTGTTCACTTTTCTGCATAAAAATTTGTACAATTCCGTCATATCCTAGAGTGATAAGCTGCCCTCACCACTTCCAGCTGTGTTACCTGCTGAGAGAGGTGGGTCATTGGGCAATTGAGATGCACTCCCAGGCCTAGCCTGAGCAGATACACCCCCCCTTTTAGCCTTTGCCTGGGTCCACCCTGTGAGGAGTGCTCACTAGGTGTTGGCATGGGTTGGGTCTTATTTATGTTACCACTATCCTCACCAGCTTTTAAGCTTGGTTGAGTAGTGGCAGCCCTTACCATTCTATCTCCTACAGCAACTGAGATAGGCTCATCTGGTATAATGTTAGGAGGAGAATGGGGCTGAGCTGTCCCACTCTCCTGTCTGGAGTGCCTACTGGTTGATGAAAGTTGTTGATTTGGAGAGTTATCAGGATCTGTGGGTGTGTGTTGGGAGCCACCTGTGCTTGATGGTCCTTCACCCTCTGCAATAAGCATGTTTTGAAATAATGGCACTACAACCCCACTATATCCTACCACAACCCTTAACATATTAGAAAACACTTTGGCTGTGAGTATTTTATATGGATAAACATTTTTGTGAGGCTGCAAGTTTTGTCTCTGAAGATCCAAAAATATTTGTATGAACCTGTCACACCCCCAAATTTACGTGTTTTGCAGCGGAATGGAATACCTTGGGGAGGACTGTCATAGCATCAAAGTTACAGTTATATCGAACGACCTAAAGTGTCGTTTAGAAAATACATCGTTTGATTAATAAAACAATCAGAGTTCACAAAGTATAGGTCCCAAATGAAAATCATCTCGTGCGGAAATAAGTTTGTTACAATTCAAACGATGTTTTAAAGTATGTAAAACCCAAGTGAGACGCGTCGTCACCACGACTCCATGATGTGTCCAAATGCATGCCATGAAGTGAATGCCTTAGATACCTGAGATAAAACATGCTAAAAGTGTCAACACAAAGGTTGAGTGAGTTCATAGAGTTTGAGTTGAAATGTAAAGACTTTCAAAATCGTTTATGCAGCAAAGGCATTGTAAATCGTTGAAATGTAAAGACTTTCAAAATCGTTTATGTAGCAAAGGCATTGTAAATCCACTCAGTTCCAAGTCCCGCCCATACAAAACTTGCAACCTGTGTGTTCACAACCCACTGCCAGAATATGCATAGTTTATGTTCAAACAGAAATCGTCAAATGAATTCACAAAATAGTGCATGGTTCAATGTATCGAAATCGTTTATGCAGCAAAGGCATTGTGAATCCACTCAGTTCCAAGTCCCGCCCATACAAAACTTGCAACCTGTGTGTTCACAACCCACTGCCAGAATATGCATAGTTTATGTTCAAACAGAAATCGTCAAATGAATTCACAATAGTGCATGGCTCAATGTATCGAAATCGTTTATGCAGCAAAGGCATTGTGAATCCACTCAGTTCCAAGTCCCGCCCATACAAAACTTGCAACCTGTGTGTTCACAACCCACTGCCAGAATATGCATAGTTTATGTTCAAACAGAAATCGTCAAATGAATTCACAATAGTGCATGGCTCAATGTATCGAAATCGTTTATGCAGCAAAGGCATTGTAAATCCACTCAGTTCCAAGTCCCGCCCATACAAAACTTGCAACCTGTGTGTTCACAACCCATTGCCGAAATGTGATATAGTTTATATTCAACCACACATCGTCAAATGTATTCACAATAGTACCTAACTCGACGTAAAACCATAGGTTTAATTAATTCGTTTGAACACAATCATCGTAGTGTGAGTTAAATCGTTTCACACTCATCGTTAAAAACAACATCGTATTTATTTCACTAAGTTCATGACACCAAAGCGTAAACATCGCACCAATAAAAATTGGTAATCATCGTTTCATCGCCGCCCTAATAGGTAATTTGCCAATTTACCTTAATGATTCAAATATAGTGCGCTCGATTTCCCCTAAATGGGTCAATAAGAGCGGGAGTGTTAATTCCAATAGGCCTATTCACTATACTCGCGCTCACCCGCAAGTGACTAATGGTTCATGATGTAGGGACTTCGAACATGGCAAATACTTAGTGACAATAAAACATTCGGATATAACATGTAGTTCAAAGCATTTGTGTTCGATTAAAAATGTAGCATGTAGCTCCCCCAAGAGTTTGTAAAACAGTTAAAAGAGTAAAAGTGGGGCTATGAACTCACGGTTATTCATATAAGTTAAAGTACTTGTGAAAGTAAATGAAAACAGTTTGAGCATGTATCTCCCCCAAAAGTAATTCAAAACAATTTAAAAGAGTAGGGGCTATGACTCACGGTAATCCTTAAAAAGTTAGATTACTTATGAAAGTAAATGAAAATATTTGAGCATGTATCTCCCCCAAAACAGTTATGAAAACAAGTAAAAGCAGGGGCTACGAACTCACCTGGTGTGATTGATATGCTAACAAAATGAAATGCACGAAAGTGAGGCCCGAAACTATCCGCGACCTAAAATGAATGTTATGACTTGAGTTATGATATGTCGTCGTGAATGCATGATTTTGAAAACGTATCACCCAATATGCTACTTGAAAACTAGTTATATAAAAATATTGTTACTTGAATGTGTGACGGTTTCTTGTCAAAAATAATCACTTTTGAGTTAATGGTGAAAATGTAGTTAAAACTATGTAACGGTTTTAGTAATTGAAAAATCAGTTTACGTCGGACTTAATGTAATGTATACATAGGAAAACTAACTCGTTTTTAACGTCCATTTCCCCCGAAACGTCCGTTTAGGCCCTCAAAACCTTGATTAAAATCCTGACAGCATACTAATGCTGTGAATAGTGTTTTCAGCACGTTTTGACTCAAAGTTCGGTTAACCATAACTCACTCGTTTTAAGTCCGTTTTTCAAGTTCTTTATATCCACGCGAAGGTAATTAAGAGTACTAATATATTTTTAAACTTCGGAGACTTCACAGAAATTTTAAGGCCACTGTTTGGGTCAGTTAAAATTCGGACTGCATGTACAATTTTCCGGAAAATGGTAGTTTTTAAATCGTAACTTGGAAACCACGTATATTTTTCGTTATAACTCCGTTTTAGTCCGTTCAAAAGGCCACGTTCATAACTAAAAATCTAGTTTCTAAAACTTTAATAAAACTTATAAAAATGACTAACTTTTCGGAAAAATTATAAATTTCGACAGCGCTTCCGCGCTTATTTTAAAATTACCATTTTTCTACTTGTTTAACCACAACTTCACCACAAAAATCCCTTAATCTACTCATCACCAATCCTACTAGTAAAACAACTTCATTTGATCATACCCAAAATAAATATTCATTATGAGGCTAAAAATATATATACAAACTTAAATAAACATGTATAAAATTTATGTAATCATTTCCTCCAAAAATCACAACTAGACTTTGATGATCCATTTTCAAACTTATCATTTTTATAAACTTCTAACTAGTACATACTTGTTATAAAAATTAATAGGACACATATGGGTGATAACATTTGATAAACATGAATAAAAACTACAACTTGAGCAAAAATGATCATATGGACTTCATGAAATGTATGAAAAATATATATGAAAAAGTAAGAGATGAAGTTTTATTCTTACAAATGCTTGATGAGGTTTAGTGAACCAAGGATTATCCTAAACACCCTAGGTTTTTATTTCAAAACCTAAACAAAGAGTGTTACTAGATTGTGTAGAACTTGAATAGAAAATTTTTGATGATCACTTCCTTGATATCACCATGGTGGCCGGATTTTTGAGGGAAGAAGAAGAAGAGAAAAACAACTTGATTGAGACTTGAATTATTGGTGTGAAGTGTATGAGAAAGTCTTGGAGTGTAAGTATATAAATAAAAGAAAGATCTTGCATATCTAGTTGAATCTTGTATTAAATGATACATACCTTTTCTTTTTTTTTTTTTTTATTATGTTTATAAATGTGCAAGTGTAAGTAAATGTAAAGTTACTTGAAAGTAAGTAGTAATTTGTAGTATAACTTTGTAAGGTAAATGGTACTTTTAGGTACAAGTAAAATTTTAATAGATCAAAATAGAGTATAATGATATTATAAAAATTGTAAAAATACATTCCTTGTGAAATTTGAGTGATAAAATAATTATCGTATAATTTTTAAGAAATCGTCGTAATAATATAACTTTAACGATTTATGTACCAAATAAATTTAAAACACTAGGTAAAGTCAAAATATAGTTTTTATAAACTAAATGTAAGTATAAAAATATGTCGGGATCATTTTGAAAGTAACGGATTAAATATTTAAAATAATAACTCACGCGATAACGTTTATTTAATATAAAAAGTACGCGCTAAATGTGAAATGAAATGTCATGAATGAACTAATGCGATGCAAATGATGTCAATGAAATGTAGACTAATCTTAGTCCATATGAATTGTTCGTGATGTTATGATCATGAATTCGCCGCTAAACCATAAAGGTTACGCGAATTTGGAACAAGTAAACCAAGTTTACGATAAATGATGAAATTGTGAAGCATGAATTGTTTTGAGAAATGACCAAAAATTGAGAATTGTGACATTCTTCCCATGTCAGAGGAATCACGTCCTCGTGATTCGATTAATGATACTATGGCCCAAAACGCGACAAGGGTTCTAAAAGTTTATGCTCATGTATGATTTAAATGATTATGCCAATGCTCATGCATATGTCGTGACTATATCCCATTCTAAAGACATGCTCCCTTATGATTAGGCTCGATGAGGCAGGCTTTCCCATTCTCGAGCAAAATTTCCAAAAGACTTTTAGGTAACCGATTTTTGCTTAATCCCACAACTCATCAAACAAGAACTGTCATACGATTAGGCTAAATCGGTTTAGGTAACAACTTGTTTCTAGCTCGATCTTTGCAACTCATCAAACAAGAACTGTCACGCGGATCAAACTGGAAACAAGTGGTTTGAAGAAAATCTTTTGAAAATTTGGCTCGATTACGGAATTGCTTACTCATATGAGACTACTACTCCCTTCATTGCATGATTCTTCCCGAATTAGACATAGGTGATCAGGCTATGTATAATTTAGGAGTAACTATGCAATGCTTGGACTAATCGACTCATATGATGTTTGGTGTTGAGTCATAAGTTCGCATGTATAAAGAATATGCACTTATAATGATATGATGAGATGCTATGATGATGTGGTTATAGTCTAGGGTCAATGATGCAACCTAGTTCTCTATAACCAACGCTCTGATACCAATCTGTCACACCCCCAAATTTACGTGTTTTGCAGCGGAATGGAATACCTTGGGGAGGACTGTCATAGCATCAAAGTTACAGTTATATCGAACGACCTAAAGTGTCGTTTGAAAAATACATCGTTTGAATTAATAAAACAATCAGAGTTTACAAAGTATAGGTCCCAAATGAAAATCAACTCGTGCGGAAATAAGTTTGTTACAATTCAAACGATGTTTTAAAGTATGTAAAACCCAAGTGAGACGCGTCGTCACCACGACTCCATGATGTGTCCAAATGCATGCCATGAAGTGAATGCCTTAGATACCTGAGATAAAACATGCTAAAAGTGTCAACACAAAGGTTGAGTGAGTTCATAGAGTTTGAGTTGAAATGTAAAGACTTTCAAAATCGATTATGCAGCAAAGGCATTGTAAATCGTTGAAATGTAAAGACTTTCAAAATCGTTTATGTAGCAAAGGCATTGTAAATCCACTCAGTTCCAAGTCCCGCCCATACAAAACTTGCAACCTGTGTGTTCACAACCCACTGCCAGAATATGCATAGTTTATGTTCAAACAGAAATCGTCAAATGAATTCACAAAATAGTGCATGGCTCAATATATCGAAATCGTTTATGCAGCAAAGGCATTGTGAATCCACTCAGTCCCAAGTCCCGCCCATACAAAACTTGCAACCTGTGTGTTCACAACCCACTGCCAGAATATGCATAGTTTAAGTTCAAACAGAAATCGTCAAATGAATTCACAATAGTGCATGGCTCAATGTATCGAAATCGTTTATGCAGCAAAGGCATTGTAAATCCACTCAGTTCCAAGTCCCGCCCATACAAAACTTGCAACCTGTGTGTTCACAACCCACTGCCAGAATATGCATAGTTTATGTTCAAACAGAAATCGTCAAATGAATTCACAATAGTGCATGGCTCAATGTATCGAAATCGTTTATGCAGCAAAGGCATTGTAAATCCACTCGTTCCAAGTCCCGCCCATACAAAACTTGCAACCTGTGTGTTCACAACCCATTGCCGAAATGTGATATAGTTTATATTCAACCACACATCGTCAAATGTATTCACAATAGTACCTAACTCGACGTAAAACCATAGGTTTAATTAATTCGTTTGAACACAATCATCGTAGTGTGAGTTAAATCGTTTCACACTCATCGTTAAAAACAACATCGTATTTATTTCACTAAGTTCATGACACCAAAGCGTAAACATCGCACCAATAAAATTGGTAATCATCGTTTCATCGCCGCCCTAATAGGTAATTTGCCAATTTACCTTAATGATTCAAATATAGTGCGCTCGATTTCCCCTAAATGGGTCAATAAGAGCGGGAGTGTTAATTCCAATAGGCCTATTCACTATACTCGCGCTCACCCGCAAGTGACTAATGGTTCATGATGTAGGGACTTCGAACATGGCAAATACTTAGTGACAATAAAACATTCGGATATAACATGTAGTTCAAAGCATTTGTGTTCGATTAAAAATATAGCATGTATCTCCCCAAGAGTTTGTAAAACAGTTAAAAGAGTAAAAGTGGGGCTATGAACTCACGGTTATTCATATAAGTTAAAGTACTTGTGAAAGTAAATGAAAACAGTTTGAGCATGTATCTCCCCCAAAAGTAATTCAAAACAATTTAAAAGAGTAGGGGCTATGACTCACGGTAATCCTTAAAAAGTTAGATTACTTATGAAAGTAAATGAAAATATTTGAGCATGTATCTCCCCCAAAACAGTTATGAAAACAAGTAAAAGCAGGGGCTATGAAAACTCACCTGGTGTGATTGATATGCTAACAAAATGAAGTGCACGAAAATGAGGCTCGGAAACTATCCGCGACCTAAAATGAATGTTATGACTTGAGTTATGATATGTCGTCGTGAATGCATGATTTTGAAAACGTATCACCCAATATGCTACTTGAAAACTAGTTATATAAAAATATTGTTACTTGAATGTGTGACGGTTTCTTGTCAAAAATAATCACTTTTGAGTTAATGGTGAAAATGTAGTTAAAACTATGTAACGGTTTTAGTAATTGAAAAATCAGTTTACGTCGGACTTAATGTAATGTATACATAGGAAAACTAACTCGTTTTTAAGGTCCGTTTCTCCCGAAACGTCCGTTTAGGCCCTCAAAAACCTTGATTAAAATCCTGACAGCTTACTAAAGCTGTGAATAGTGTTTTCAGCACGTTTTTGACTCAAAGTTCGGTTAACCATAACTCACTCGTTTTAAGTCCGTTTTTCAAGTTCTTTATATCCACGCGAAGGTAATTAAGAGTACTAATATATTTTTAAACTTCGGAGACTTCACAGAAATTTTAAGGCCACTGTTTGGGTCAGTTAAAATTCGGACTGCATGTACAATTTTCCGGAAAATGGTAGTTTTTAAATCGTAACTTGGAAACCACGTATATTTTTCGTTATAACTCCGTTTTAGTCCGTTCAAAAGACCACGTTCATAACTAAAAATCTAGTTTCTAAAACTTTAATAAAACTTATAAAATGACTAACTTTTCGGAAAAAATATAAATTTCGACAGCGCTTCCGCGCTTATTTTAAAATTACCATTTTTCTACTTGTTTAACCACAACTTCACCACAAAATCCCTTAATCTACTCATCACCAATCCTACTAGTAAAACAACTTCATTTGATCATACCCAAAATAAATATTCATTGTGAGGCTAAAATATATATACAAACTTAAATAAACATGTATAAAATTTATGTAATCATTTCCTCCAAAAATCACAACTAGACTTTGATGATCCATTTTTCAAACTTATCATTTTTATAAACTTCTAACTAGTACATACTTGTTATAAAAATTAATAGGACACATATGGGTGATAACATTTGATAAACATGAATAAAAACTACAACTTGAGCAAAAATGATCATATGGACTTCATGAAATGTATGAAAAATATATATGAAAAAGTAAGAGATGAAGTTTTATTCTTACAAATGCTTGATGAGGTTTAGTGAACCAAGGATTATCCTAAACACCCTAGGGTTTTATTTCAAAACCTAAACAAAGAGTGTTACTAGATTGTGTAGAACTTGAATAGAAAATTTTGATGATCACTTCCTTGATATCACCATGGTGGCCGGATTTTTGAGGGAAGAAGAAGAAGAGAAAAACAACTTGATTGAGACTTGAATTATTGGTGTGAAGTGTATGAGAAAGTCTTGGAGTGTAAGTATATAAATAAAAGAAAGATCTTGCATATCTAGTTGAATCTTGTATTAAATGATACATACCTTTTCTTTTTTTTTTTTTTTATTATGTTTATAAATGTGCAAGTGTAAGTAAATGTAAAGTTACTTGAAAGTAAGTAGTAATTTGTAGTATAACTTTGTAAGGTAAATGGTACTTTTAGGTACAAGTAAAATTTTAATAGATCAAAATAGAGTATAATGATATTATAAAAATTGTAAAAATACATTCCTTGTGAAATTTGAGTGATAAAATAATTATCGTATAATTTTTAAGAAAACGTCGTAATAATTTAACTTTAACGATTTATGTACCAAATAAATTTAAAACACTAGGTAAAGTCAAAATATAGTTTTTATAAACTAAATGTAAGTATAAAATATGTCGGGATCATTTTTGAAAGTAACGGATTAAATATTCAAAATAATAACTCACGCGATAACGTTTATTTAATATAAAAATTACGCGCTAAATGTGAAATGAAATGTCATGAATGAACTAATGCGATGCAAATGATGTCAATGAAATGTAGACTAATCTTAGTCCATATGAATTGTTCGTGATGTTATGATCATGAATTCGCCGCTAAACCATAAAGGTTACGCGAATTTGGAACAAGTAAACCAAGTTTACGATAAATGTTGAAATAGTGAAGCATGAATTGTTTTGAGAAATGACCAAAAATTGAGAATTGTGACATTCTTCCCATGTCAGAGGAATCACGTCCTCGTGATTCGATTAATGATACTATGGCCCAAAACGCGACAAGGGTTCTAAAAGTTTATGCTCATGTATGATTTAAATGATTATGCCAATGCTCATGCATATGTCGTGACTATATCCCATTCTAAAGACATGCTCCCTTATGATTAGGCTCGATGAGGCAGGCTTTCCCATTCTCGAGCAAAATTTCCAAAAGACTTTTAGGTAACCGATTTTTGCTTAATCCCACAACTCATCAAACAAGAACTGTCATACGATTAGGCTAAATCGGTTTAGGTAACAACTTGTTTCTAGCTCGATCTTTGCAACTCATCAAACAAGAACTGTCACGCGGATCAAACTGGAAACAAGTGGTTTGAAGAAAATCTTTTGAAAATTTGGCTCGATTACGGAATTGCTTACTCATATGAGACTACTACTCCCTTCATTGCATGATTCTTCCTGAATTAGACATAGGTGATCAGGCTATGTATAATTTAGGAGTAACTATGCAATGCTTGGACTAATCGACTCATATGATGTTTGGTGTTGAGTCATAAGTTCGCATGTATAAAGAATATGCACTTATAATGATATGATGAGATGCTATGATGATGTGGTTATAGTCTAGGGTCAATGATGCAACCTAGTTCTCTATAACCAACGCTCTGATACCAATCTGTCACACCCCCAAATTTACGTGTTTTGCAGCGGAATGGAATACCTTGGGGAGGACTGTCATAGCATCAAAGTTACAGTTATATCGAACGACCTAAAGTGTCGTTTAGAAAATACATCGTTTGATTAATAAAACAATCAGAGTTCACAAAGTATAGGTCCCAAATGAAAATCATCTCGTGCGGAAATAAGTTTGTTACAATTCAAACGATGTTTTAAAGTATGTAAAACCCAAGTGAGACGCGTCGTCACCACGACTCCATGATGTGTCCAAATGCATGCCATGAAGTGAATGCCTTAGATACCTGAGATAAAACATGCTAAAAGTGTCAACACAAAGGTTGAGTGAGTTCATAGAGTTTGAGTTGAAATGTAAAGACTTTCAAAATCGTTTATGCAGCAAAGGCATTGTAAATCGTTGAAATGTAAAGACTTTCAAAATCGTTTATGTAGCAAAGGCATTGTAAATCCACTCAGTTCCAAGTCCCGCCCATACAAAACTTGCAACCTGTGTGTTCACAACCCACTGCCAGAATATGCATAGTTTATGTTCAAACAGAAATCGTCAAATGAATTCACAAAATAGTGCATGGCTCAATATATCGAAATCGTTTATGCAGCAAAGGCATTGTGAATCCACTCAGTTCCAAGTCCCGCCCATACAAAACTTGCAACCTGTGTGTTCACAACCCACTGCCAGAATATGTATAGTTTATGTTCAAACAGAAATCGTCAAATGAATTCACAAAATAGTGCATGGCTCAATGTATCGAAATCGTTTATGCAGCAAAGGCATTGTGAATCCACTCAGTTCCAAGTCCCGCCCATACAAAACTTGCAACCTGTGTGTTCACAACCCACTGCCAGAATATGCATAGTTTAAGTTCAAACAGAAATCGTCAAATGAATTCACAATAGTGCATGGCTCAATGTATCGAAATCGTTTATGCAGCAAAGGCATTGTAAATCCACTCAGTTCCAAGTCCCGCCCATACAAAACTTGCAACCTGTGTGTTCACAACCCATTGCCGAAATGTGATATAGTTTATATTCAACCACACATCGTCAAATGTATTCACAATAGTACCTAACTCGACGTAAAACCATAGGTTTAATTAATTCGTTTGAACACAATCATCGTAGTGTGAGTTAAATCGTTTCACACTCATCGTTAAAAACAACATCGTATTTATTTCACTAAGTTCATGACACCAAAGCGTAAACATCGCACCAATAAAAATTGGTAATCATCGTTTCATCGCCGCCCTAATAGGTAATTTGCCAATTTACCTTAATGATTCAAATATAGTGCGCTCGATTTCCCCTAAATGGGTCAATAAGAGCGGGAGTGTTAATTCCAATAGGCCTATTCACTATACTCGCGCTCACCCGCAAGTGACTAATGGTTCATGATGTAGGGACTTCGAACATGGCAAATACTTAGTGACAATAAAACATTCGGATATAACATGTAGTTCAAAGCATTTGTGTTCGATTAAAAATGTAGCATGTAGCTCCCCCAAGAGTTTGTAAAACAGTTAAAAGAGTAAAAGTGGGGCTATGAACTCACGGTTATTCATATAAGTTAAAGTACTTGTGAAAGTAAATGAAAACAGTTTGAGCATGTATCTCCCCCAAAAGTAATTCAAAACAATTTAAAAGAGTAGGGGCTATGACTCACGGTAATCCTTAAAAGTTAGATTACTTATGAAAGTAAATGAAAATAATTGAGCATGTATCTCCCCCAAAACAGTTATGAAAACAAGTAAAAGCAGGGGCTATGAAACTCACCTGGTGTGATTGATATGCTAACAAAATGAAGTGCACGAAAGTGAGGCCCGAAACTATCCGCGACCTAAAATGAATGTTATGACTTGAGTTATGATATGTCGTCGTGAATGCATGATTTTGAAAACGTATCACCCAATATGCTACTTGAAAACTAGTTATATAAAAATATTGTTACTTGAATGTGTGACGGTTTCTTGTCAAAAATAATCACTTTTGAGTTAATGGTGAAAATGTAGTTAAAACTATGTAACGGTTTTAGTAATTGAAAAATCAGTTTACGTCGGACTTAATGTAATGTATACATAGGAAAACTAACTCGTTTTTAACGTCCATTTTCCCCGAAACGTCCGTTTAGGCCCTCAAAAACCTTGATTAAAATCCTGACAGCTTACTAAAGCTGTGAATAGTGTTTTCAGCACGTTTTTGACTCAAAGTTCGGTTAACCATAACTCACTCGTTTTAAGTCCGTTTTTCAAGTTCTTTATATCCACGCGAAGGTAATTAAGAGTACTAATATATTTTTAAACTTCGGAGACTTCACAGAAATTTTAAGGCCACTGTTTGGGTCAGTTAAAATTCGGACTGCATGTACAATTTTCCGGAAAATGGTAGTTTTTAAATCGTAACTTGGAAACCACGTATATTTTTCGTTATAACTCCGTTTTAGTCCGTTCAAAAGGCCACGTTCATAACTAAAAATCTAGTTTCTAAAACTTTAATAAAACTTATAAAATGACTAACTTTTCGGAAAAATTATAAATTTCGACAGCGCTTCCGCGCTTATTTTAAAATTACCATTTTTCTACTTGTTTAACCACAACTTCACCACAAAAATCCCTTAATCTACTCATCACCAATCCTACTAGTAAAACAACTTCATTTGATCATACCCAAAATAAATATTCATTATGAGGCTAAAAATATATATACAAACTTAAATAAACATGTATAAAATTTATGTAATCATTTCCTCCAAAAATCACAACTAGACTTTGATGATCCATTTTTCAAACTTATCATTTTTATAAACTTCTAACTAGTACATACTTGTTATAAAAATTAATAGGACACATATGGGTGATAACATTTGATAAACATGAATAAAAACTACAACTTGAGCAAAAATGATCATATGGACTTCATGAAATGTATGAAAAATATATATGAAAAAGTAAGAGATGAAGTTTTATTCTTACAAATGCTTGATGAGGTTTAGTGAACCAAGGATTATCCTAAACACCCTAGGTTTTTATTTCAAAACCTAAACAAAGAGTGTTACTAGATTGTGTAGAACTTGAATAGAAAATTTTTGATGATCACTTCCTTGATATCACCATGGTGGCCGGATTTTTGAGGGAAGAAGAAGAAGAGAAAAACAACTTGATTGAGACTTGAATTATTGGTGTGAAGTGTATGAGAAAGTCTTGGAGTGTAAGTATATAAATAAAAGAAAGATCTTGCATATCTAGTTGAATCTTGTATTAAATGATACATACCTTTTCTTTTCTTTTTATTTATTATGTTTATAAATGTGCAAGTGTAAGTAAATGTAAAGTTACTTGAAAGTAAGTAGTAATTTGTAGTATAACTTTGTAAGGTAAATGGTACTTTTAGGTACAAGTAAAATTTTAATAGATCAAAATAGAGTATAATGATATTATAAAAATTGTAAAAATACATTCCTTGTGAAATTTGAGTGATAAAATAATTATCGTATAAATTTTAAGAAAACGTCGTAATAATTTAACTTTAACGATTTATGTACCAAATAAATTTAAAACACTAGGTAAAGTCAAAATATAGTTTTTATAAACTAAATGTAAGTATAAAAATGTGTCGGGATCATTTTTGAAAGTAACGGATTAAATATTTAAAATAATAACTCACGCGATAACGTTTATTTAATATAAAAATTACGCGCTAAATGTGAAATGAAATGTCATGAATGAACTAATGCGATGCAAATGATGTCAATGAAATGTAGACTAATCTTAGTCCATATGAATTGTTCGTGATGTTATGATCATGAATTCGCCGCTAAACCATAAAGGTTACGCGAATTTGGAACAAGTAAACCAAGTTTACGATAAATGATGAAATTGTGAAGCATGAATTGTTTTGAGAAATGACCAAAAATTGAGAATTGTGACAGAACCTGGGATACATCGGAAACTTGGTTTTGCTAACTGCATTTTTAAGCATACCCTCAAAAATATAATTTGAAAGATTGAACACCCTGCATGTTGCAAGGCAGATCAAGGCTGTGGCTATGTTTGTGGGAAAAGCATCCCAGCCAGTCCTTTTGTGACTCAAGCAATGTAAGAAGGTATGAATTAGAAACCTCCATTGTGGGGAAAACTGACTTTGTGAAAGTTAAAAGTGTTGTCATGTCTATACTCCATCAATGAGAGTTGTTCAATTATGTCAGTGGCTGGCAAAGTGCTAATACCTTCAGCATCTCTAAGATGAAGATGTTCTCTTAAAGAAGCTTCAGTAATAACGATTTGCGTGCCAATTAACTGTTGTACCCCTTCCTCGGTTGTTTAGGCAATAGCAGTTTGCCAAAACTTCCTAACAGGGGTACATAAGATATTAGGGTTTAAGAGTAAAGCAAACCTGATGCTGCTTCTGTTTAGAAAGGCTACTATCTCAGTGAATTCTTCATTGCCTTCCGGCAACTCCAAGCACGCCACCATGTTGTGCTTATCGACAAAATCAAGAGGAGCCATGAGCAAGAAGAATAAGGGTTAGTTAAGTGGGATTTGATCGCAAAAGCCTTTAGTGAATTGTGGTGAAAGCAATTAGAAAGTTATGCAATATATAGAGATTTGGAGAATATTAGTTGAACCGCCTTGTAAATATTTAAGGTAAGAAGTGAGGAGAAACCAATTAGGAAACCCTTTTATAAAGAAACATACGGTAACAACTCTATTTGCAAAAGTAATCATCGCATAACAGTCTTTTGGAATAAGTACTAACGGCTAGTTCATCAGTACTACTACTAACTATGCTTATCAGTACTAACTTTTAACCATCAGTATTATCTCATAGTTTGGAAATTTTAATACTGAAACCCCAATTTTGAGGGGATTAAGTGTGGTAACAGACACTCAATCAAGGTTGGCCTCACATGGCCTCTGGTTTGGTGAAAACCAATGGTTTCAGTGCATAGCACTGCCTGTGATGGATATTCCCATTAAAAGGGCCTTCCTGACAGGGTTTCCAGCTCGTGGCAGGCGTTGCCTCCAATACAAGTGTTGGATTCACGGTTGTTCGCTGTTCTCTGAGCCAGATGCCCTTGGGCTGGTCACACTATCTGTAAACAGATAGAATGGCAAAGAGTGGGTTAGTGCAGAATGACCTGACTAACTAAAACCATCAATTCATGTTCATTAATACCACAAGATGCCACATAATGCTTTGGAATCACAAAGTCCAGAGTTACAGCAAGTTCCATCATGTGGTTGCATCAGAATGAGCTTA
This sequence comes from Chrysanthemum makinoi, assembly GCA_910596185.1. Taxonomy (NCBI): domain Eukaryota; kingdom Viridiplantae; phylum Streptophyta; class Magnoliopsida; order Asterales; family Asteraceae; genus Chrysanthemum; species Chrysanthemum makinoi. The sequence goes on from OU343219.1 coordinate 165,063,716, forward strand.
AGTGAGAGAACCACACTTGCTGTAACAATCAGGAACCAAACTCCATCCATACTGCTTGTGCTATACCTGAAAAGTTAGTCCAGAACCAAGAAAACACAATCCAAGAGATTTTCTTGCCAATCCGTATTAACATTACACAATCAGTATTAACAAGATAACAATCAGTACTAATCACCAGTTTACAAAACTTTACAAAATAGAGAGAGATAAGACACATTATGGATGAAGCATCCCAATACTTGTGACCAAGTACTGGAATCTTCCCAATTCAAAAGCTTTGGTTAAAAGATCTGCAACATTAAACTCAGTATCAATCCTATCAACCTAAATGAGTTTCTTTTCATTACAGTCTCTTATAAAGTGATGTCTTATCTCTATATGTTTAGTTTTAGAATGAAAAACTATATTTTTGATAATGCATATAGTACTGTTGTTATCAATATAAATGATAGTGCCCATGAAATTATACCCATAATCAAGCATTTGATTCTGAATCCACAGAACTTGAGCACATCAACTTGCAGCAGCTACATACTCAGCCTCAGTTGTAGAGTTTGCCACAATGCTCTGCTTCTTGCGCTACCATGAAATCAACCTATCACCAAGAAACTGACATCCTCATGTGGTTGATTTCCTATCAAGACTTGCCCCAGCATAGTCACTGTCAGAGTAAGCTACCAGATCAAAGGGAGCGTCCTTAGGATACCAAAGGCCTAGTTGAGCATGGCCTTTCAGATATCTGAAGATTCTTTTAACTGCATGTAAGTGAGAAAGCTTTGGAGAGACTTGGAATCTTGCACATGCACACATTGCAAACATAATATCTGGTCTGGAGGCAGTCAAATACATCAATGATCCAATCATTGATCTGTAGAGGTGCTGGTCAACTTCTTCACCATCAGCATCTAGAAGTAATGGCTTATTATGCTCCATATGAGTGCTTGCAATCTTTGTATTATCATAGCCAAACTTCACCAAAATCTCCTTGACATACTTATCCTGACTGATAAATATGCCATCTGTCTTCTGCTTGACCTGTAGCCCAAGAAAGAAGGTGAGTTCTCCCATAGAACTCATCTGAAACCTATCATGCATCAACTTCTCAAACTCTCTGCATAGATCCTGCTTGGTTGAGCCAAAAATAATGTCATCAACGTAGATCTGAACCAGCAGGATATCATTCTTCACATTCTTGATGAATAGAGTCTGATCAATCTTCCCTCTTTTGAACCCATTGCCCAAAAGATACTTGGCCAATGTTTCATACCAAGATCTTGGGGCCTGATGCAGACCATAGAGTGCCTTTTGAACCCTGTATACTTTGTCAGGAAAGTTGGGATCTTCAAAGCCTGGAGGTTGACAGACATAAACTTCCTCCTCAATCTTTCCATAGAGGAAAGCACTCTTCACATCCATCTGGTATACTATGAAGTCTTTGTATGATGCAAAGGCCAGGAATAATATGATAGCTTCAATCCTTGCCACTAGAGCAAAGACCTCTTCATAGTCGATTCCTTCCTGTTGTGTATACCCTTGAGCCACCATTCTAGCCTTGTTCCGTATTACTACACCTCTTTCATCCTTCTTGTTTCTGAAAACCCATTTAGTGCCAATAGCTCTCTTTCCATCAAGAAAATCCACAAGAACCCATACATTCTGAAGTTTGTACTGAAGAAGCTCTTCTTGCATTACTTCTACCCATGCTTCATCTTCAAGGGCTTTGTAGACTTTCTTTGGTTCTGCCTGTGAAACAAAGCAAGCAAAGAGACATGTTTGAGTGTCCCCATGTATCCTTTCTTCATAGATGGCACTAAAGAATCCAGTCTCACTATGCTGAAATTTAGATCTTGTAGCTCTTTCAGCATGAACATCCCCAATAACATTTTCCAAGGGATGATCCTGATTGATTCTTCTATGTGGTGTAGCAGGAACAGCATAAGATGAAGCTATATTAGTAAAATCAATCTCATCAGCTTCACCATAGGGATCAAGAACCTCTGTATTAACTGATGGAATTGAATGAGGACCATCAGTACTAAATTCTGGCTCATCAGTACTAACATGTGGCTTATCAGTATTAACCACATTAGTACTGATCACTTGAGGTTCTATCACTGTGTCATCTGTATTGGTTACACCTCCTTCAGCATTAGAATCATTGGTCTTTTGAGGCTGATCATCATCTTTGTTTGCCTCCCCTGAAGAAGTGCTTCCAACTGAGCTATCCTTCCAAATGGGCAATAGAACACAGTCATCATCATCAGAATCTGCATCAGGACCTTGCTTTTCTCCTGCAACAATGTTAGAATCCACAGAAACAGGTACATAGTTCATAGATTCTGTTAGCATATCAATATCAAAAAGCCATTTTGGTCCTTGCCCCTCTACACTAGGTTTGTCCTCAAGAAACTCTATGTGCAGATTCTCCTCTATCCTTCTGGTTCTAGAATTATAAACCCTAAAGGCTTTACTATTCAATGAGTAGCCAACCAGATATCCACTATCAGATTTTCCATCAAACTTACCTAAGTGGTCAATGGTATTGAGAATAGAGACATGACACCCAAAAGGTTTAAGAAAGTCTAGGGTAGGCTTTCTACCTAAAAACAGCTCATAGGGAGTCTTGCCATGAGGCTTTACTACCAGTACCCTGTTCTGAACATAGCAAGCAGTATTAACTGCCTCAGCCCAAAAAGTTGTGGGTAACTTGGAATCTGCTAACATAGTCCTAGCAGCCTCTATCAATGTCCTATTTCTCCTTTCAGCAACCCCATTCTGCTGAGGAGTTCTAGCTACACTGTATTCTCTTTTAATACCCTTAAGCTGACAGAAATCATTCATCACTTGGTTTTTAAACTCTGTCCCATTATCACACCTAATGATTTTAACTTTCTTATCAGTAAGGTTCTCTACTGCAGTTATGTAAGACTTAAGGATTTCACTGGTCTCATCCTTAGTATTCATGAAGAAAACCCAAGTAAATCTGCTAAAATCATCAGTCACAACCAAACAATACTTCTTAAAATTCAGGCTGCTAACAGAGGTGGGGCCAAATAAGTCCATGTGCAGCAAATGAAGTGGTTGGGTGATAGAGTTAAAAACCTTGGGCTTACAAAAGACTCTATGCTGCTTCCCTTTGCCATTCCAGTTTGTTCTTGAGCTGAAGATGACTCAATGCTTCTTTTCTTCAGCTCAAATTGGTTGGTAGTTCTTGACGGTGAAAAAGAGATGGTCAGAAGCATGTGAGCGGCTTGTTCAGCTTCTACACCAACAATCCCTTTCCCTTTGTCATGTGTGATTGAAGTTGTTTGACGTGGCATTGGCTCAGGTTCTCTTATCACAACACCTCCAACAGGTGGTCTCATGTTCAAGCTTTCCAGGCTTTGTTTAATCCCTTGTTGCAAAGCAGCATCGTCTTCACCAATCAATCGTCTGTCACCCTTTGGAGCCTCGGTTCCTTCAACATTCTCCTTTTCAACATCATTCTTCCTCTTTTTCTGCTTCTGTGATGAAGTGTCGGTAGATTGAGATCTATCACGTCTCTTCTTGGGAAGGGCGGCATATGAGGTTTTAGAGGATGATTTAGTGCTGGAAGTAGACTTTGTAGACTTGGGCTGTGAGGGATCGGGAGCGTCATCAACATTGGATCTGGATACCCTTTTCTTGTATAATCTGAAGTAGTCAGTCTTCTTAATATCATCTGTGAGAAGTGCATCAGGAATTGGCATTCCAAAGATCTCTTTATTACCACCTCTGGCAACATATTTGAGGTTACCAAGTACAAATTCATCCCTAGCATTATGGAGAACTGATTCACTCCTAGGATTAAAGTTATGAGACTGTTGCAAGAACTGGATGACAAGCTTCGAGAATCTTATGCTAGGAATCACAAGTTTGTGTACTTTCTTTCTTCCTTGAGCTTGATTCTGAACATTTGTTCTATCGGTGATGAAAGTGTGCATCGACAACGAGAACTCTTCCCAAATACGTTCCGAGACATCAATGTTCACCCCTTTGATGAGACCCCATAAGATCTGCAGAATAGGTATCCTTACTTTATCGAACCCTGAGGTTTTTCCATATAAGCATAAGTTGAGAATAGTAGTAATGGCTCTCCAGGGTTGATACATATGTCCCGTGATGATATCTGAAGCCCTTGTAACGTTGACTTGATAACCCAAATCATTAAGAAAGTCCATTAGTTCTTCCGCACTAGGTGGAGGGACAGATTGTTTTGTAGGGTCACATGGCGTGATTCCTAGGGCCTTACTGAGAATGTCGGAAGCGATTACAAATTCCTTATCGTCAAGCATGCAAGAATAATTAGCTGTGATTTTGTCCCATGTAATGGTGTTCCAAAATTGTTGTAGGTAAATGGAGGGGATTGTGCATTGCTTGGTCAAGGCACTAAAGAAATTAGTGTTTTTAAGAATATCAATTGCCACTTTGAAGATTGGATTTTGTTGCAATCTTTCCATGTCCACATAGCAGTTGCTTTTTCCTATCTCTACCCATTTATCTTCTGGAAAAATTTCGTTGTCTGTAAGAACTGTGGGTGGAGCAGAAGTAGCAGGGTTCTCAGATGAGGTTGTGTTTGCCATTGAGAATCTAAAGACACACACATACAACAACAGTGTTTGAGAGCATGTTAGATTAGACATGGTTAGCAAAACAACTTTAATGCAACCTCATGACAAAAACACAACGAGTAGCATACATGACAGAATACCAATAAGCAGATTGAAATGCTTAGGAAATAGATTAAGTAGCTTTAGTAATTCTCAAAGTAACAAATCATTTTGACAAAGTTTTCAAGAGACAAGTTGTTTTGAGTCAAAATTGTTAAAAACAAAGTTGCTATAATAGGATTTCATGAGACAAGTTGCTATTATGGAAGTGTTATAACAAGTTGCTAAAACAAGTTGTCAAATCAAGTCGCTACAAGAGAAACCAGATACAAATTGCTTAAACCAAAAATGTTATAGCAAGTCGCTATGAGTAATTTGTCAAGAAAAATCGCTACAAGTAAACATGAACCAAGTCGCTAGCATGAAATAATTATAGCAAGTCGCTTTAAACAATTTGACAAAACAAGTCGCCACAAGAAAAAATAGTAACAAGTCGCCATTGTGAAAATGATATAGCAAGTCGCTTACTTGTCAATACAAGTCGCTATCAAAAATTACAAGGCTAAGTCGCTACTATTCGTATCACCCAGTTACACAGCAAGTCGCTAGCAAGAATGTATTAAGATTTCACAACTCGCCATGAGGAATATGTGAACCAACTTGCTACCAAGAACAGTTTGCTATCAGGTAATTCGCTACCAAGAACATGACATGACATACGCATAAAACAACAATCCAATCAACAGATATAACCATGACAACGACACAACCAAATCGTTTCAATGAACCAATACAAACAAACCACAAGCACAAACATAATCAGAACATCACAACGCAACAAACTCAAACAAAACTTACAACTATACGCGCAAAGACCCATTTAAACATACAAATCCACCATCACATCTATCCTAGTTAACCCAAACTACAACTAATTTAATATCAAGTGTTCCCATTAAGTGAATCCATTAACAAACCTAAACGAGTGAGTTAATTGACGAGGAAAAAATGCACGGTGGAATCTGTTAAGAGAGATGCGTTAGAGGAGGTATAAAATATACACGATTTAAAACAAAGCATTGAAATTAACCTACCACAATCAAGTCGCTACAGCAAAGGTCATGAGAGAAAGAGGGAAACACTTTTGGGATTTTGAAAATATGTGAGTTGTGTCAAGTTCTAAGGGGATAAGTACCGTTTACAAGTTTAGCATATTGACACATTTAATCCTTGTAAACGTGTTTAATGAGACAACTCGCTATCTTAAGGTTCGCATAAGAAACAAGTCGCTACCCCCTTACTAGAACCAAGTCGCTACCCATGATTTAAACAATTCGCTACAGTTTAGGAACCATTCCAAATTTTCAACTAATGACATATTTGGTCCTTGTTATTATGATAAATGGAGACAAGTCGCTACCTATCATAGTATCACACATAAATTTGTACTATTGACACTTTCAGTCCTTGTACTTATCAGATTGCATGCAGATACGGTGGATAGGAAGCATTCATGTAGAGTAATATGACAAGTACCATATATGACATAACATGTAGCAGCAAACAAGTAGGCACATCACATATATCAGACAATGATGCAGAGATAAATTGAAAGATTCTCCCCCTCAATCAATGTCACCAATTAAGAGTGAACATTGATTGAAATTCAACCCCCTGTTATAAAATAGAACATATCATTTGTTCAAACTTCATCTATGGACCCGTATCATTATTGAATGACATTTCTAGGACCGTAGATGTTATCGATAACAAGAGATACATCTTTTACCAGATTGTGGGTAAAGTTTTAATTACATTTTTTTTTTTGAAATAAGTGCAAAATTAATTTGTACACGGATTCATGAAAACGAGTCCTAAATCAAGTCGAACAGGAGTCAAAGTACGAGGTACATCTATTCCGACAGGCTACAATTCCTGAGTGAGCACTCTTCATTTCTAATGGAAACCAGGTCATGATGTTCATGATTGAATTGAGCATTGTACCTGAAAAAGACTGAGAACACTTTGCACTAATAGCACATGTAGTATTGCAATAAGATGAGTTAGTGGCATGAGTATCATCACTATTGGAAGTTGCACAGTTTGGTCTAGGAGTGTCATTAATAGAAAACCCTTTAGGTTCAATATTCTTGAAGATTTTTCTTGTAGGCATCCACTTAAGGCAAGATCTAGGTGTGTATGTCCGTTTGGATCCTGAAAACTTAAATAATCTACCAGTGGGAATCCATTTGAAACAACTTCTAGTAGATTTGGATGTAGCCACTTCCCTGTTTTGAACATTGGTCCTTTTGTAATTAGTTTGTTTCTTAGGGGATTGATCAGCCATTTGATGCTTCTTATAAGAACTAGATGAACTCCTAATATTCCTAACCTTAGGGCTTTGAACATTAAGCTGGGGATTGTTATTCATCATATCGGAATGAATTAGTGAAGTGACTGATTTTGACAAAACTGTATTCGCATCAACTTGGGAGGCAAGCTTAGATTTCGATGGTTTAAATCTTTCTGTTCTAAAAGCATTGGGCTACCTAACTACAGTACGTTCTGAGTTGTTCAGTACAATTGGTTTTTCCAAGGTTGATGGTTTTGCAAACTTAGTGTTCACCCTATTTCCAATAGATTTCCTAAGCTCATTTTTTAAGGCAACAATGGTGAAGCTCTTATCCTGAATTTGGGCTTTGAGGGCATCAATGTCTGCCAACAAGGAGTTAGTTTAATCTATCAACTTGGAATTGTTCTCTAATAAGTTCTTTCTTAAGGACTCATTTTCCCTTAATAGGTTGGACACACATAGAGCCAATTCATCATTCCTAGATTTAAGCGTACCACTCACCTCATAGTTATGATTGTTCATCCTTATATTACATTTCTTATGCAGATCTGAGAGTTGTAATTTCATATTGCATATGGTTGAATCTTTGTCCTGAATCTGGGTTTTTAAGTGGTTAATTTCAAAAAATTCTCGAAATTCTGGGAATTCCGGATTTATGCAAGGTTTTGTAGCAAGAAAACTTTCTTCTCTTTGTTGTATTGCAATTTCCAAGGAAATACAATGTTTTTCAAGAATTGAGTATTTGTTTGAAAGTTCATCATAAACCCCTTTTTCAACCATGTCATTTGTTTTAAAGATTTTAGATTCAGGCTCAACCAAGACACATTTATCAATATCATGTTCAGAGTTAGGATCAAATTGATCAGGTACATTAGCAAATGCATTATGTTGATCAGTTAAGGGTACCTCATCACATGACACCTGTTCATTTGTTGGTGTGACATCTGCATTCAAATCATGCATAACAGGAGTTACTGAAATGCCGGCTGTTTCTAGCATATCTGACTCTGAGCCTCTGTATTCAGTACAGCCTGTTTCATCATCCTTTGTTGTATCTGATATTCTGCATTCAGCATCATTCGTCCGTTCAACTGATCCATTACCCGACATATCACAACTTTCACTTAATTTATCTTGACACCCATTCAAAGCATTCAAATTATCATTCTCTTGAGCAGCTTCCTTAATGTACTTTTCCACATTATCCATAAGTTGGATAAATGTGTTGATGAACTCATGAATCTCCATTCCAGTATATTTCTTGAAGGAAATTCCAGTAACGTGTTGATCGAAGTCCTGACGGTGGAACACACTCTTGCGCAGCCTTTTGAACACCGTTTCCCTTTCGTCTTCTTTCCTTTTGGGAGACCTAGACCGGGTGTGTCTTCGGCCGCTACCACTTTGCGTGTTCCGCCGCTTTATTGACTCGAGCTGTTTCCGCAAGTCTCTCCTTCCCCTTGGTATTTCCGATTCATGATGATGCGGGGCCTCACGGTAATCCGTCAGGATTTTTATCGCTTTGGCTCTTTCTTCCCGTTTATGAACTTTCTCCGTCATAATAGGTAAGATCTGGTCAAAGTACTTATCGCAATACTTCCGGAGGGCTGTGTCGGACGCAGGCCCCTCAAGATCTGTTGAGACCGTGTGGTTTTCTCTTTCCACTGTACTCAGCAATGTGGACACGAAGGCTTGAATTGGTCCGAACCGAGTGCTCATGGTGAGTATTTTTTGGAACGCAGTTGTGTACTAGGTCCCACGGATGGCGCCAACTTGTTAGTACAAAAAGTGTGACGGGTTGTAATGGATATGAGTGTAGCTTGTCGGACTGGGCCAACAAGCTATTAACAGACTGGTCTTGTACTAATCCAAGTAATTTGATGGGTTTCCGTGAACAAGAAGAGTAAACCGTTAGCCTTACCGTGGGGACGGACCCCACGATTAGACTCCGGCGTGAGAGTAAGTACACATCCTTGTCAGAGAAAGTAATAGTGTGTGTGTAATTATGAGAGAGAAAGTTGTTGTACCTTGTATGGGGATTAGAGCCCCTTTTATAGGCGAGGCTTACCGCTAGGGTTTCCTGATTACTCGCATATAGTGGTCAGTCGCCAGAGTCGGACCCTTGTCGGACAAGGTTCCGTGTTAATCGCGGATGCGGACACAGGATACCTTCAGCGGCCGATGGCTCAGTCCGCTATGTATCTTGCGTGCGTCTTTAGGTCTGGACTGTAGCCAATTTCTTTGTTGGGCTTACCGTTGATCCAGAGTTCATAGTTATTTTATTGTTAATGGGCATGGACCCAATATGTGTATAGTGTGTATTGGGCCTAGTGGGCCTGTTATACATACTAACGTCATCAGTGTTGTTTGGTAAACGATAATAGTGATGACACGTCGTAGTTGTGATAATGTGAAGAAAAAAACAATATCAATTATTTGTATTGCAAAAACATCACGTTAACAAATTGTAAACAATCACTCTTTAATATGAATCTATCATCTCTTCATGGTCTTTTTTATACTAAAACAAGTAACTTATAATTTAACGTGAATTTAAAATTGTATTACAAAAAGTTAATAATGGTTATTTACTTAATTGTATTTTAAATATTTTTTGTTACAATCATTTATAAAATAATTTCATTTCAAAGAACAAGTGAGTTACTAATATTAGTATTTGATCAAATCTTTTCATAATAGCCAAGTGTCTATGTTGAATTTTTAAGCATTTCTATTTAGATAAAGGCCTAAATGTTTTATAATAATATAGATAAAACCAAAAATGTAACTAAGGTTAAATTAACTAACATTTTGAATAATTATTAACTGGGTTTTGATAAACAATGACTACTGGTCATTGTTTAATATTAATACAAAATAAATATAAAAATTTAATTTTTATGTTTATTTATTGTGCATTAAATGCATAATTACTTTAAATATAAAAAGAATAAATTGTTTAATGCGCCTTAAGCATTACTAGTGGTTAGCGTTTAGCAAAACCCTTATTAATTAAAGGTTAAGTAATTTAAATAGTTATCGAGGTAGGAAATTAATGATTATTGGTAATTATAAATTATGCAGGAGTTTAATAGTTATAGTAACTATTAAAATTGAAGGAAAATTAATTGTATTAGATTTATAAATTAATTGAAGGATTATTTTCCTTTAACTTAAGTATGTATGTAAGGATCAAAAGTATTTTTTACAAAAAGAGAAAACTTAGACAAAAACCCTTTCATGTGCATCTTAATATCTTATCATCTCAAAAGGACCGAAAGTGAAAGTATAATATTTAATTGGGGGAAGTTAGAAATATCTATCACTAGTTTCAAAGCTAACGAGATTTTTGGGAAGCGCTTTTACTAAAGTCACATGGTGTGGCTCGATACCCGCTTGTAATCAGTTGCCACGTGTGTGATGATATTTAAACGAAGCCGACTTGCTTCGTGAGGCCGGCTAGATTTTTTTCCCCGTCAAATTTTAGCCGTTAGTTTCTTGCTTACCTGTCTTACCAAGTCAATAAAATATGTGGATATTAGTTATTACCAAAATAATCTTACATTTTAACATGGACATTATAAGAGCTGTTTTATTTTTTATACAATTATTTTGATATTTACAAAGGACAAATTTTTACTATTTATTTAATTTGATTTAATAGTGGTGATTAATCTAAAATTTAATATATAAACTTAAGTTCATGTTTTTGGAGATGTTTTTCTGTTCTTTATCTTTTTTTCTTTCTCATTTATTCACTTTGTTTTGTTTTTTTTTTTTTAATTCACGTATTTTTCATCTAAATTCAAGTTTTTTTTTTTTGTTTTTTTGTTTTTTTATCGCTTTAATACATTTTCGTCTATTTTCAAACGTTTTCGTCCGTATACGTTTTCATACGTTTCGTCTGTTTTATTATGTTTTCGCCCGTTTTCGTCTGTTTTTATAACTATAAGTCTGTTTTTTTACATTTTCGTTCGTTTTCATATGTTTTCGTCCGTTTTCAGACGTGTATTTACACTGTCATACGTTTCATCTGTTTTCTTATGTTTTCATCTGTTTTCTTACGTCTTCGCCAATTCTCGTCCGTTTTCATATGTTTTCGTCCGTTTTCGATAATTTTTCATACGTTTTCGTTCGTTTTTATACGTATTTTTACGCTTTCATACGCTTTCATCCGTTTTCATACATATTCATTCTTTTTCTTACGTTTTTGTCCGTTTTCATACTTTCCGTCCGTTTTTAAATGTTTTTGACCGTTTTTGAACGTTTTCATACGTTTTTGAATACCACAAGTGATATTTTGTGCTATTCATAATATCGCAAGTGATTTTCTGAATATTATAAGTGATTTTTAACATGAAAATCACAAGTGATATTCAGAATTTAACATGAAAATCACAAGTGACATTCAGAATACCACAAGTGATATTTATAAAATCACAAGTGATATTTATAAAATCACAAGTGATAGATATTCAGAAAATCACAAGTGATATTAAAAAACGTATGAAAATAGACAAAAACGTAAAATAAAAGGACGAAAACGTAAGAAAACGTATGAATACGTAAAAAAATGGACAAAAATGTAAAAAAAACGTGAATTAAAAAAAACGTGAAATAAAAAAAAAGTGAATGAAAAAAAAAAGAAAAAAAAAACTTGAATTAAAAAAAAAAAAAAAAAAAAAACGTGAATAAGAAAAAAAGGCAAAAACAAGTGAATAAATATGAAAGACCAAAAAAAATAAAGAAAAAAACATGTACTTTCGTTTAAATATGAAATCGTAGGTTAATCCCACCATTAAATCAAATTAAATGGATGGTGAGAATTTTTCTCTTGGTAAACACCAAAATAAGGGTAATCAATTAAACTTTTCTCAAATAATAAAATTTTCATTTTTCTCAACATAGTATTTTTTTTTAAATAAAGAATTGGAAAATTTCATCGATAGTTAAAAGGACTAAAAGAAATATGGTTGTGATAGAAAGAACTACAACAAGCTAAATTTGTCACATGTTATGTACTTTTCAATAAAATCAGAAAAAAATTAAACAATTTATTATTAAACTTTGAAATATATAAAAAAATATATATATCATTTTTACAGTAGTAATGACGTTCTTAGAGTATGTATGTGCACACCTTCTAAGTTAAGTATGTTCGTCCATGATCGCATATTATTCACTTAAACTATACAATTTTGAGAAATTATATGCAAATTTTCTTACTAGCAATTCCTATTTTTCATCTTGATACATATTATCTTTTAGTTAGACACGAGCGGGTGATCCCGCGCGTTGCGGCGGAAGTGTTGTGAAACGTACAAAAGACTTAGCTTGCGACGACACTTAAACCTCAAGGACAATTTTTGCCATTTTGCCAAACTTACAAAGGACTTAACTTGCAACGACACTTAAACCTCAGGGACTATTGTTGCCATACTTAAACCTCAGGGACTATTTTTGCCATTTTGCCAAACTTACAAAGGACTTAGCTTGCAATGCCACTTAAACCTCAGGGACTATTCTTGCCATTTTGACAAAGATGGCATTTAATGCACCTACTTTGGGGGATTTGGTGTATGCCTTTTAGTATATTATACAATGTATTTAAGTATATATTTTATATGTGAATGTCTTCTGTACAATTGTAGATATTGACATATAAACTACTATGAAAACATTTGCTATTATTTACAAGATGCTCACTGATATGCCCGAAGATATAAACTCTATCTAAACCTTACATTATCTTTTGAATCAACTTGTCAATTGAGATTTGAGAACATTGTCATATGTAATGATAATAAGCTGAAATGAACTTTACTTATTGTAAGATATGATTTCTTTTATTGTTTGAGGGTTGATGGTTATGATGGGCAATGACGTGTAGCATATAAATGATATATATACACAGTCGATGAGGTATGAGACATTAAAGATAATAGGACCTTGTTGGCCAAAGCAGAAATAAGATTCTTCAACAAAAACTTAAGAAAACAACCTAGAAAAAAACTGATATGAAAAACCAACGCTAATATAGGACATCATCACTAGAGTGAAGTGAAACATCTTTCAAGCCAAGTATGTCGCCTTGTATGCCCACAAACATAGTTTAAAACTACTCCGGGAAAATCGATAGTAATCAATAATATGAGACAAGATAAATGTTTTGTGATATTATTGTGAGAAACCGACATGATGAATGAGACAATCTACACTGCTTAAGGTATGTATGTGTACACCTTCTAACTTAAGTATGTCCGTCCGTGATTGCATGTGATTCACTTACACCATACTATTTAAGAAATTAGATGCAAAATTTATTACTAAAAATTCCGACTTTTAATCTTGATATTATCTTTTAGTTAGACATGTGTTTAGGTATATATTTTAGTTGTGGATGTCTTATGTACAAATACAAAAATTGACATATAAACTACTATGAAAACATTTGATAGTATTGATAAGATGCTTACTGATATGCCGAAAATATAAACTCTATCTAAACCTTAAATTCTTTTTTGAATAAAATTGTCAATTGAGATTTGAGAACATTGCCATATGTAATGATAATAGGCTCAATTGAACTTTACTTATTGGAAGATTGATTGCTTTAATTGTTTGAGGGTCGATGGTTATGATGGGCAATGACGTGTAGCATATAAATGATATACATGTGCGGCCGCTGATGTATGAGGCATTAAAGATAATAAGACCTTGTTGGCCAAAGCCGAAATAAGATTCTACAACAAAAACTTAAGGAAACAAACTAGAAAACAAAAAGATTGATGGAAAACCAACGGTAATATAGGACGTCATCACTAGAGTGAAGTGAAACATCTTTCAAGCCAAGTATGTCGCCTTGTAAGCCCACAAACATAGTTTAAAACTACGAGAAATTTTCATTTGCTTACCTTTATTTTGATGTTTACCAATGGACAAATCCCCACCATCCATCTATTTTGATCTAATGGTTGGGATTAACCTAAGATTTAATATGCTTAACCTTAATTCTCCCAACTATATAAAGCCTTTTCTTCTTCATTTTTTTTCATTCGCTTTATTTTTTTCACACAGTTACTGTGTGTTTTTCTCCAAACATGCTCTCATCATTTCCCTCCAAAAATAGTTATTCCAATCAACTACTACTGTTTGATCATCACCAGTTGGATCAACATCACCATCACCATTCCGATCATCATCTCATCATCACCTCCTGATCATATCATCCTTTTTTTATGTCTTCTTTTGATTTGAATGAACCGTTTGTTTCATAAGCTGATTTGATTGATGTTGTTGCGGTTGATAATGTTGTTGATCTGTTGTTATTTATGTGGATCAAGTGGTTAACATGCCTTCTTATTAAGTTGCACACCAAGTGTTTGATGAAATGTGTGAGTGAAAAATGTTTGATAATCATGTTATCTGCTCATGTAATTCTGCTTATTAGTTAAGTTGTTAGTGGAATTTTTGTTTTTTTTTTTTTTTGAAAGGTTGGAATTTTTGTTTTTAACTGCATTTAAATGTTGTTTTTACGTCTGATTGTTGTTTCGAATCTGCTATGTATTGTACGTGTAGTATCACCAGTGATATTTGAAGCTGAACTGTATATGTGTATTATCATTAGTGATATTTTTATTATCACTTGTGAAATTTTGTTTATTTGATACTTTTAGTTTATGTTTTAGATTGTGAGTAGCATTAGGTTTTAGTATGATATCATTTTGGGATGGGTGAATTGATGGAAATTTGATGCATGGAAGGTGTTTGACAAAATGCTTAAGAGAGGGATGCACAAGTTGAGAAGCAATCACATGATCTTGTTTGTCCCTCATTTCATATATAATCAAATCAAACATATTTATTTGAATAAACAAGCTTCAGGGAATTAATCAAAGTGCACTGTAGTTAATGTAAATGAGTAATCATATCTTATGTTGCATTAGTTGATGTTTATTTTCACTTTTCTAAATGGCGTCCTTTTGAATTATTTTAGTGTGTTTTGTATTTTGCTTTCTCCATCACTCTACATATGAGGTGATGCAAATTTGATGTACTGTTCGATAATTGTGCAGTGACCTAGAGCTTAAGCCACAAAGACTGCTTACCTTAACAATCGTGAAGGCAAATAATTTGAAAAACATGAAAATGATTGGGAAGTCTGATCCTTACGTGATTGCATATATTCGGTCACTTGAAAAGTTCAAAAGAAAGGTTGTTGATTACAACTTAAACCCTGTTTGGAATCATGTAATTCGGTTAATTGCAGAAGATAAGAAGACCCAATGTGTTGTACTTGAGGTTACGCTTTTCTCCTTTTTGCTTTTTTGTATTGCTGGTTTCTCAGTTGTATCACAGGTGATATCAAATGTGATATCACAGGTGTGTCAGCTTTCTTTTATTTTGTTGAATCAGTTGTGGTAAGGGAGGATCTTATGATATCACATGCGATATCAAAGTTGTTTGAGCTTCTTTAATTTGTTTTGTGGAGCTGTTGTGCTTTTTTGAACCACAGCTGCAGTTGTTGTTGATTCTTTCGTTTGATTGAGCCGTTTTTTTGCAAATTGCAATCACAATTAGTTTGGTGATGTCGTCTCTTTTTATGCCACATACAAAACAAACAAGTATGCTTTTAATTTGTAATATCTCCTGTGAGATTTCATTGTTTTTTGTATATTTTGTATATATTATCACCTAAGATATTTCTCTTTCCAGGTACATGATGGTTTTTGTGCCTTTTACTGTAATTGACAATCATAGGAGATGTGTTATTGTTGGTTCTGATCTGCTTAAGAATGAAACTACTGAATCTTGTGTATGGTTACTCCAAGCATTCAAGAAAGCTTTTGTGTGTTATCCGAATATCATTTTAACTGGTCAAGATGGTGCTATGTGAAAAGCAATTGCAGCTGAGCTTCCTGGTTCCAAGCCCCGTCTTTGTCATAAATTAGAAGTTATGTATCTCTTGTGATAAATAGTTGGAATTAATTTTTATGAGGTGTTTGAGTGTTTATGAAATATTTTGTCTTTTTATCACTTGTGATAAAGCCTGAAAATGATGAAATATTTACATCATTCATGTGTTTACTTGTTTCTGCCATGTATTACTTGTGATATTATTCTTTAATTGATATATATGTTGACTTTTTTTTGCCGAATCGTTATGTTACTCAAAAGCAATGCTTAATTAATCCTATTCTTGTTTGATTTTGAGAATATATCATTTTTTATTTTCATAGTTTTCTTCATGAAGTCAACGGTATTTTTATCTGACTTTTTATCAAAAGAAGGTTATATTCAGATAAACCAAAAGCATTGTTTACAACTGAATAGAAATTACCATTGTTTACAATTTAAGTAGCAAGATAAAATTACAATTTAAGTAGCAAAAGAAAATTACTAATTGATGCTTTTGTCTTTTTATTTTCTACAACTCTCTTCTTGCCAGCTTTATGAGCATCCCCTCCTTTTGTCTTCTTTCCCACTTGATTCCTTTTATTTTGCAGCTTCTTCTTCTTCATTCCTCTTTTTCTTTTTCTGCAACTGTCTTTGCTTTCTTAAATGCAGTCTCTGTTGTCAGTTCAACAGTTACTGTTGGTGGTGTTGGTGGTTGTAGATCCTGTTATATCATAGATGTTTCTTTCAGTATTTGTTGGTGGTGTATTTGTTTCTGTTTTTGTTCTTCGTGTTTTCTAAGCTTAAATGTCTAGCAACGGATTTTGTTAATTTGCTTGGTATTGTTAGTGTTGTCGGTGATGATGTTGTTTCTTTGTTCACTTCTTCAGTTTGACTTGGTTGTTTTTCACGAAGGTCTTTTTCCTTTCACCTTCAACCCCTGCTTTTTTTCTTCTTGATAGTTCTTAGTTTTATATTCAAATCTGCATAAAATATATACCATGTTAGTGTATGAATAGTTCATTGTTTTTTAATATCATACGTCATATATATACTAAATAAGTATACGTCATCAAATATCATAGGTGATATACTACCAACAAGCAATCATTACAACTGTTGTATCACAGGTGATATACTACTAATAAGCAATCATTACAAGTAATGTATCACAGGTGATATACTACAAATAAGCAATCGTTGCAACTGTTGTATCACATGTGATATACTAATAATAAGTAATCATTGGAACTGTTGTAGTGATTGTACATGAGCTTATGCGATTTGCAATAGTTCAATAAGCCTATAAGCCAGCCAAACAAGCTTAAACAAACACCCCTAAAGAGATACTTTAAAATAAGGAGCTCATTTTTGGGACACCTAATCAGAAACCAACCGTATTGGACACGTCAATTCAATAAGTACTAATGACGATAAAAAAAAATACATAAATTATACCTTTCCCTCTATGGCGAGGAGTACACATCCGTGGAATAAATCCAAGGGAACCATGTTTCTGGTGCTCAAACTTCGTGTGTGATAATCTTCCACTACTTTACCTTAAAACATACAGCAAAAGCCCAAATTAGCACATTAAAACATGACATATATCATACCGAAAAGTGGGAAAATAAGCTGATCCAAACATCCCCTAATAGAACAACAAAACCCATACCATAAAAGTCTAAATTAAGATTAATATATAGGCTTAATTTCTTTTGAATAATAATGGAAAATCATCAGGGCCAAATTGTTTTAAATATTTCTTACCCGTCTTGTGTCACATGTAAATAATGACTGAAAATCTGCAATTTCATTGTCGTGATCACCTGTTAAAAAGAAAGTACATCGAGGCACATTAGTTAACCGAAATTACTTTAAATACAATTAGGAACAAAGCCTTCAATACCTCCAAAAATGCATGTCGCGCTGATTCCTCCTCGAAGTCTCTCATGCTCTTTGCTTCCAGTAAGCAATCATTACAACTGTTGTATCACAGGTGATATACTACAAATAAGCAATCATTGCAACTGTTGTATTACAGGTGATATACTAACAATAAGTAATCATTGGAACTGTTGCATCATAGGTGATATACTACCAACTAATATTAGAGTCAAATACCGCTTTTAAACATATCGAAGCATGCCCAATCTATCCATTATGCACATATATCTACCACAAATCTAACAAAAACATGTTACAGTCACAATATTTATTTTATCATGTTAAGTCTCTCATATTATCACAATAATCATCTAACTTTCACAACAATCCCTCAATAAACTACTAAAATCTACAAAAACAGCAAAGTGTTCATACTGTATAATAAATATCCGTGTTTTTAGGGATACCATTATATCATTCTACTGAAAGTATACATACACATTCTACTGAATGTGTATGTATCACTGGTGATATAACACATAAGCTAAATGTTAAAAAAAGGACGCCGCATACATTCAGGGTTTTATCACAGTTAATTTGTCTAAAGGAGACATGCTTATACGTTACAATATACTTTTAATTTTATGTATCTCTGGAGATGGAGTCAAAAATTTGATTGACGACAGAACTGCATTTACTCACAGTAAATAGTATATTATCAAAACTTTTAGCAAAAAAAAAGTTTAACTATAATTACAAAACAGCAACAATAAAATATTAAAAGTGATACTATACATGACATATAATAAATCTTAACCAGTAAACAAAAAAACCTATCAAATAAACAAAAATTTCACAAGTGATAATACAAATATCACTAGTGATAATACATATATACAGTTCAACTTCAAATATCACTGGTGATACCACACGTATGCTACTTTTCACTCACACATTTCATCAAACACTTGGTGTGCATCCATGTATACTAAGTGTTTTACTCAGAAACTCAACCAAATGTAAACACTAAAAAACACAACCAAAAGCATGTCACAATCACAATAAAAATCACACCAAAACAAATTCATTTTTCTGTATTTTATAACAACATTCATCAATTTATTATAACAATCCCTCAATAAACATATAAAATCAACAAAAAATACACATGCATCACATGAGATACTAATAAAACTCAAATAAGTATATAATCATCACATACATCACACAATATCACATCAAAAATCAACAAAAAATACACAAAATTCTTCATAAGTAGCAATAATATTCATAAATAAGTACAAAATCACTAGAGATTCAAATAAAACAACTAAATAATTAGTCAGAAGCATCGTACCTTCATCTTGAGACTTAGTAGGTTCATTTTGAACCCGTTTTTTTGTGTGGATCTGCTTGTGCACTCGTTGATCCTTCCATTTTTGTGTTTTTATTTAATTTTAACGGTTTAAAAGCGGTTGATTTTGATTTTATAAAGCAATTTTTTATTTTGGTTAGAGAGAGAAAGTGCAGATTTTGTTGATAGGGAATTTGTGAAAGTGAGAGGTTTGGGGGTGGGATTGGTAGGGGAAGTTTGATGAATTGACAGGGGTAGTCCCTCCGTGTTTTTTATTATTAAAAGATGTCTTTTTGATCCGACGGTTGAGATCCATCCCTTGGTAAGTAACAGTTTTTGGGTATCCAAAATAAAGCACCTCTAAAACTACTCCAGGAAAATCGGTAGTAATCAATATGAGATAAGATAAATGTTTTGGAATATTATTGTGAGAAACCGACACGATGAATGAGACAATCTACGATGCTTAAGGTATGTATGTGCACACCTTCTGACTTAAGTATGTCTATCCATGATTGCATGTTATTCACTTACACTAAACTATTTAAGAAATTATACACATAATTTATTACTAAAAACTCCTATTTTTTATCTTGATACATTTATTATCTTTTAGTTAGACATGTGTTTAGGTATATATTTTAGCTGTGAATGTCTTTCTGTAAAATTACAGATATTGACATATAAAATACTATGAAAACATTTGCTAGTATTTATAAGGTGCTCAATGATATGCCGAAGATATAAACTCTATCTAAACCTTAAATTATTTTTTAAATCAAATTGTCAATTGAGATTTGAGAACATTGTCATATGTAATGATAATAGGCTCCGTTGAACTTTACTTATTGGAAGATTTGATTGCTTTAATTGTTTGAGGGTCGATGGGTATGATGGGCAATGACGTGTAGCATATAAATGATATATATGTACAATCGCTGGTCGCTGATATATGAGACATTAAAGATAATAGAACCTTGTTGGCCAAAGCCGAAATAAGATTTTACAACAAAAACTTAAAGAAACAACCTAGAAAACAAAAGATTGAGATGGAAAACCAACGCTAGTATAGGACGTCATCACTTGAGTAGTTGAGTGAAGTGAAACATCTTTCAAGCCAAGTATGTCGCCTTGTATGCCCACAAACATAGTTTAAAACTACTCCGGGAAAATCGGTAGTAATCAATAATATGAGACAAGATAAATGTTTTGGGATATTATTGTGAGAAACCGACACGATGAATGAGACAATCTACGATGCTTACCGCACTCTATTAACACATATAATGCAACGTCTCATTTTTTACTTCAACAAGACTGTGTAGCTTAATCCGAGATAGTATTTGAGTGTCACTTTCCCTAGCAAGGATTATTTTATCACTCATATTCAACTACACATAAGATTGACCGTAAAGCACCACTTCTACCGGCCCGATGAAAAAATGAAACTGATGTTTCATTATAACTTCTACTTAAGAATATTTTTTGATATTTTTTTATGTACTCAGACCATGTAAACACTCATATAACGCCATTTGGCATATTTGACCAGTTAATCAATATTTAAGTTACAATATGTCATGTTCTTGCACTAAATTACCGCTTTAACAGTTATATAAACCAAATTTAGATCGAAAAAGTTGTATAAATGTAAATTTTACAGTTATATCCTTTTAGATTTTTATTTTGAGGTTATGACTTATGATGGTTCTACGATTCAATTTACGAATAAAAGCACGTGCTGAATACGATTAGTTGATTTAAATGATATTTGAAATGGGAACCAACAGATCTGCGTGGTTACATACTTACATGTAACTATTTTGTCTAAAAATAAATATAAGTATTGACCCAACAACAGAATTGATAGATATTCAAACCAACTATTTAATAGCATTAACTATGAAAACGTATCAATTTGATTAACGGATACAAATAAAACTTTTGTTTATCTAAAGAAAAAGACGAATAAATCTCATAGTAATAAAGTGGTTAATATTACCATCTATGATAGGAATCATTTGTACATACCTAGCTAAATATTAACGAAAACACAACATTTTCTGCTATAAACAATTGTATCATGTGTTACATGTCACGTATTTTAAAGACTAGATGTAATAAGAGGTTTACTCACGCGTTGGTGACCTCCCAAAAACGCGCCCTCTTTAAACTACCTTCCCCATAAGACGCATCGTTGATAATTGAATGGGAGAATTCGATTGATAGACCAACCGACTTAAAAAGTTGGTTGTTGGTGCATGTGAATTGTGATTTTAGTCTTTGTGACTTGTGAGGTTGTAACACTCCAATCCGACACGGGTCAAAATGTCATATTATGGTATCATACAAATTACAAAGCATATAAACTCAAGCGAAAGTCTTATTAAATAAAATACCAAGTCATATAAATGAATGACTTCGAAAGGAAATACATAATCCAACATGTTTAAAAGAAATGAAATATCAAAACAAATGTTCTTCAAAAAGAGTCCAAAATGATAAGGGGAAACTAGGGTCGGTTCACTCAAATACTCCTACTCTCAGCCCATCAAAGCCCAGCATCGCACTTGGTACCTGCGGCATGGAAAAGAAAATGTGGCTGAGCTTAAAAACCCGATATGACAAAACGAAAGCTACACATAATAAAAATACAAAAATGAATCAAATGAAACTTATAACGAAGTCGTAACGAATAAGCACAATGAGTCTATGAGGAACCTGCAGCACACAATATTAACATATATCCAGAAGGAACAAAAATCAAAGAAGACCCAAGCAAAGCAGCGCATTAGTGAACAAATATAAGCACATACAGTATAGATAACCAAACATACAAGTACCGAAACATAATAAAAAAGGAGTTGATGAACAATATCATAATCAAAACAAGTAACCAAACAATGTACAAACGTATCAGTCAACGGATCAACTAAACATAAATATGGCAAAACAAACAAATCAGATAATCAAATATATATAAGCTAAGCTGAATTCTATAAGCAGACAGAAGCAACTGAATAGAATGTAAGCATGGCAACCACACAAGTCATATAATCAACAATTAATAAACATAACAAATACCATAACAAGCGGAAATACCAACATATGTATCAAGTAGGAATAATGAACGAACATTATAATTAAATGAAGTAACTGAACAAGAATATAAAATGACAAACTAAACAAGTCAACTAAATAGATAACATAAGTTGAACGAAATTCTATCATTAAACGGTAGCATGAACAAATGTGTAAGTATTGCAGATCAACAAGTTAGGTAAACATCAATTACTATGCCAAACCAATATAATAAGCAATGAAAAATATCAAACAGAAGTGCAAGCATGGTAGTCACAAATAGTAGACAGGAATATTGAATGATAATCATTGCCCATGGAAATAACTCAACGAAGGTATAACATGATAACGGATGCGTCAAATAATTACATACTAGCATGGCAACCGGATGAATCAAATAATCACATAATAGCATGGTAAACATATGAATTGTGTAATCATATACCAGCATGGTAAACAGATGAATCGAATAATCACATAATAGCATAGTAAACAGATGGATCAAATAATCATATAATAGCAATGGTAAACGGATGCAGTGGTAATCTGAAGTATAAGCTTGGTTGCCAGAAGAAATGGAGTGAGAGTATAGTAAATCAAATGAAGCGGAGTATAGCATGGTAGTAAGATGGATCACATAAGGATACTGAGTGAGTATGTAATCAATGAATAACTGAATAGAATATGACATAGCAAACAAATGAATATGAATGTCAGAAATCACATAGTCACATACTCACATAATCAGAATACTGCCCACGAGCTCAAATACTAAAGGAGATACTCCAATAGCCACATATCAAATCACATATCATAGTCCGTCAAATCATAAGTTGTACACGGGAGCTGCATACTCCAAATGTACCAAATGTGAGGGGGTGTATTGCACACACTTACCACATCACCAAATCAAATCAATATACCTAGGATGCATCCATACGCTCCCTGCAAAACAAATAAAATATACATATGCCAGTTCGAGACTGTACATACGTATGCATAATGGCCAAGTGATCACATATATCATATCATATCAAAAGGGAACGCCGTGGACTAATCACACCGTCACATATAGTGTCATGCCACTGGTGCATTAGTGACATGGTTATGATACCTCCATGACTAGTTAGCTCGGACAACTGAACAGAACGAATCATATCAAAGCATATCCATAATCATATCATATCCAAACAGATCATATCAACATAACAAAATCATATCAAAGCTAAGGATATCAAACGAATATCATGGCAAACGAATATCAAATCAGATGATCATATCAAAGTGAATTATATCAAACGGAATCATATCAAACGAATCATATCAAATCAAAGCAAAGCGAATACGAATCGAATATCGAATATAAACAAGAGTCATGAGAGAAAGAACTTCATTACTGAAATGACGGAATATCTGTACCTTAAACCTCAAATGAAACAATATCAGAAACACAAGGATCGGAAGTTACTCCTTCTTCAGCGAATTTACATGAATTAATGGCCGTCTTATTATTTAAAAACCATTTCATAAGTTATTATTGATTTAGTACTGATTGTTGTTCAGATTGACATATTCAGGTTTTCCTGCTATTTATAGCAATTTCTCATATTTAGTAACTTTCCATATTTAGTAACTTTCCAGAATTAGTAACTTTCTATTACAATTCACAATTAATCAATGTGGAAAACTAGAAGGGAGGGTTGAATAGTTTTACCAATTTTGAAACTTCCTTTTAGATCGACTTATGTCAATCCTGTTGATACAAAAATTGGGCGTTCCTGGTTTGGAGCTCCGGTTCTCGTACCAATTAAGAATTGCTGCTTGAGACCTGCGCACTAAGAGACAAGAAACACCGTTAGGCTTACCGTGGGATTGTCTCCCACGATTATCCTCCGGCGTGAGAGTGAGTAATCGGTTTTAAGGTTTTAGGAGTTTTAGGGTTATGAGATCGTACCTTAAACGAGGGATATGGTTCCCTTTATATACGCACGGAATCCTTGTTGGTTCCGTGTTCCCCAACTTTCGGCGTATCCCGCCTAAGTCGGTTGGGAATGATTATCCCCTTATTTTAGAAGAGATCGGATATCTATTCCGTAAATAGATATGGGCTTGGGCTTCGTGAGCCCAAACGCTTATTGATGTCGGCCCAGGTCGTGCCGGGCTTGTGAGTATTGGGCTGTAGTCGGGTTTATGACCCGACTCCAGACTATACGTCATCATGTCTCCCCAGTCTAGTATGCGCAGTGCGTAACTGCGGATACTAGACTAATGACCGTAGTCCCAAATAAAATAAACTTACGAAACGTATTAAAGAAGCCATACACATACCGTAGGTGCATTGTATCTAGACATCAAAGTGAAATGTAAACGCCTCGTTATTCGGGGGAAAGTGACTGTCCCGCGTCCCATCAGAGTGATCTCAACCACACAAGTGGAATCCACGTGGCACGTATCGTGTGGATGAGAGAAGAGTATAAAACCACCCGTCATTTTCACAAAGTGATCCACCGTAAAAAACAATCCGCCATTGTTGAAATAGAACTCCAGCTGCAAACTAGAAATTAAACTACCTCAAGGTACCCGCGCGTGCGTTTATGTAAATCCACCACTATGGTCAAACAACTGCATGAGTTCACCTCCAATCTATCCACGAGTGATCTCTTAGAGTTCACTTCGGATTATTACATACCGCTTAGCGTACATCCGGTTGTTCCGGGTGCGCGATGGCGTCTATTGCCGATTTCCCCGAAGGGAAGGTGGGGGTATACACGCGTTTCTTCGAATTCGCGAATCAACGCGTGCCTCTATCCCAATTCCTGTGCGATATATTGAAATATTATAATCCGCACATATCACAATTGCATTGTATAGGCGCCGCTAAAATTACAAATTTTGAGGTGAATCTGCCGGATTCTGGCGGTGAATCCCACCATCAACCTTTTTCACGTGTTCTACCATACAACCTGGTCACATGGGTGGGTGTCCTTTGCTAAGAGCGCTGGTAGATTTCAATGTTATACAAAGAAGCTAGACGCGCTTAGGAATTGGAGGGAGTCCTTTTTCTGGGTAGACAGCGCTGTGTTTCCGTGGACCTATGACTTTCATACCCGGGGTTCGTTGGTGAAGGATGAGTGCCCCCCGCCTGGATCCTATGTTGCTGAGGATGCGGAATTGATAAACGCTAACCGCATCCCCATTAATTCCTATCCTGAGGAATTTTTGGTACACATGGGCATCAGCCGGAACTATTTTGGTCCCGAAGATGAGATCCCAATCTTTTTAGAAGTCAATGGCCAGGGTGGGTACTCTTTCTTCCGCACCTCCTTTTGTAGTAAGAATGATCTTCCTTTGTTCCCACATTATATAACCAATGCTGTTTGTTTGTTTCCTATTGCGCAGAGATGGACCTCTTTACTGTAGTTCGCTTGGCGAAGCCGATTGAGGTGGTGACAGGTACGCGGCCGTTGAGAGAAGGAGAGGAGCCAATCCTAGCTGCTACCGCAGGGCGCGTCATAGAGCTGAATGCGGGGGAGACAAGAACCAGTTCCTCAGTCGCAGTGGAGGTAACACCCCTACAAAGCCGCCCTAATCCCGAAGTAACTTCTCTTGTAGCACAGCCACCACCCGTAGCTGTGGCTCACCCTATGGAGGAAGAGGAAGAAGAAGAATCCGGGCTTAGGCGTAAAAGGACCCGAAGGGATGATGGTGCGGGCCCATCAAGGAAAAAACGCCCCGTGGTTCAGACTGTGGAAGTATCCTCCACGGATGAAGCGTCTTCGCACCCTTCTGCTGATGTCGCTGAGCCACAGTGAGTAAAGCCGTATATATATAATTTCCGTGTGTTGGTTGATATGCTAGTTGTTAATCTAACATTTCGCTGGTGATCATTCGCAGGGAGGAACAGGTGATAGAATCACCCCCCAAGGCTAGTCCTATACATTCAGCGCATTCTGAGCCGCAGAGCCAAGATAATGAAGACCAGTCCTGATGCGGATCGCCCATGGAGCAATTGGTTGAAGAATTGGTGCAGTCTCCACACATCGCCGCACTAATTGTGAAGCCGAAGACCGAGTAGCAGTGGTGGGGTGAACCAAGATTCACAAAAGGACCGACAATAGCCGTTGAGGCGAATCGCCACCCGGGTGAAATGGATAGCCCATGCAGAGGCAAGGGATTTGAGCACATACGCTCAAAAACAAAGCCGATGACAAAATGGCGCTAATGTGCCAAATAAATCAAGAGCGGCCTGATCTGCCAGAGACAAGTCTGCGTGCCTGGGTACTTAAACATCCTGGAGCAGGGTAAGGAAAATTTGTTTTGCAGCTTGGGGAGCTTGGGGCTACGTGGAGCTGGTCATTGGAGGTGCAAGAGGCAAAACTGCGTAAGCTTAGCATTGAATATGACGAGGAGTTGTATCCTCAACTTATGTCCACAATAGCGGAGCGCAGGTGGCTCATAGGCCACGGTATCCACCTAGCTGCCCTTAATACCCTGGAATCGCCAGAGGTGGTTAACGCCTTCGGGAGGTTGTGCGGCGCCTGGAGCGGTAAATCAGAAGCAATTGAAGAGCTCCATGAGGCAAAACTGTTGAAGGTGGCGGTTGATAAGGTACCGAATTATGATGCGGAGTCATATGATCATTTGGTCGCCGCCATGCAGAGAATGAAAGATTTAGAGCTCCCAATGATTTCGAAGCTTGAGCGCGATCAAGATTATCCGATAAATGTTATTATGGCGGGGTTGACCTTGGCGTCATCGCCGAGGATGCCAAACACACTGGACTATTATTTGAAGCCCCATGAGTCTCACTGCAAGTACCGTGTTTGCACGCCCTAGGGATAGCCAGAATCCCTTTGCTTTGGAAAAAGAGGTACCTTTGCAGGAGGTCTTGGAAGCGCATGCGACCCCTCTTGCTAAAAAAGAAGGTATTGCAGGTAAAGCTATTTTGTGCGTGGTGGTGCGGCTCACTTGCCAAGGTCCGATGGGGTGCCAGTCAGTGTGGCCACCGTGTCGCATCAAGATGCAGACATGTTGAAAAGTGTTAGCGAAGTTAAAGGTGCAACAAGTCACGTTGGCACCTCTGCACTTAAGCGTTGTAGCGGTAGTGATATGTTGCAAAATAACTCTCTCTTGTAATAACTCGTGGTTATGAATGAAAGTCTCTTTCTTCTTGTAGATATTTGCAATGTATATGTATATGTCCGTCGGCGTAAAAGGTGTATTTGTTGCCGAAGAGACAAATGTGTACGCCCGTGCAAATATATAGAAAATCCATAATCATGTACGAAAAATCCTAGTCTACTTGAGAAATAATTCCAAGTACTTTATCATAATCATGTATGGTATGATATTCACGTCTTTGTACATATCACATTGAGGAAACAAGTGTCTTGGTTCCTAAGTTGTTAAACGTGCACGTGTGCGCTGTTGCGCAACCATCGTGGGTTGCGCACATATCTTATTCCAACGTCTCGAGAACAAGGTGTTTAACAAGGATACATGATCCGATGTTGATGGGTTTGCAACCCTCTTACTCAACAAGTTATTTAGTATGTTAACTTATCCTTTTACCATCGTGGGTTTATTCATAGTGCATGCACGCCATCATGGGCAAGAAATAAAAATTGTTAAAGACCTACAGATATGGAGATAACAACTTAAAATGTGTCGCGGAGTTAGCTAGAAACCGCGGCATTTTATTGATACTTGCAAGTTTTTTGAGAGATAACAAAGAAAACAGTATATATGAAAAATAAAGATGAATACATGAATGTTTATTGAGAGCCGAAAGTGCTAAGCGTCTGCGCGTGTCGTAGCCATTCTTATAGGTAGCACCTCTTGAGGTTGCCGATGTTCCATGTGCGCGGTAGGTCACGACCATCTAAGCCTCGTAGCCTGACGCCTGTGCCTATTGCTTCAGAACCTCATAAGGTCCTTCCCATTTTGGTCCGAGCTTACCAGTATCTTCTGCGTGGCTCGCCTCATTGGCACGGTAGACAAAGTCGCCTGGTCGGAATGAAACACTGCGTACCTTAGCATCATAGTAGCCTTTCATTTTTGACTTCGACTTTGCCTCCCGTATGGGCTCGCTCGCGTCTTTCTTCCAGCAGATCCAAGTTGACACGTCTTTCATCGTCGTTTGTTGTCACATTGATCTCCGCAGTGCGGATGGTTGGCATGCCGATCTCGGTTGGTATAACGCTTCGTCCCATAGACTAGAGAGAAGGGGTGTCCCCCGTCGGTTTTATGGAGGTGCGGTGCGCCCACAGTACATGCGAAAGTTCTTCGACCCACCTTCCTTTGTGCCTATCCAGGCGCGCTTTGATTCCTTCGCCTGTGCTTCGGTTTGCGCTCTACTAAGCCATTGGTTTGTGGGTGCGTAATCGACGCGAAGTGTTGGGTGATGTTTAACTTCTCGCACCAATCTTTGAAGGGGTTTTCGCAGAATTGTTTCCCATTATCCGAGATGATTTCACCAGGTAATCCGAAGCGACATACAATGTTGTCCCGACAAAGCGTTTCACCTGGTTGCCGGTGATTGTCGCCACTGCTTTTGCCTCGATCCACTTGGTGAAGTAGTCTATGGCTACTATGAGAAACTTGAGACCGCCTGCTGCTATTGGAAAAGGACTTGCAATATCAATGCCCCATTTGTAGAATGGCCATGGCGCCGTGATTGGCGCTAGCTCGTGCGTGGTTGGCGCTGGATGGGTCTATGAACTTGGCAATCATTGCACTTCCTTATTAGGTCCCCGCATCTCGATGCATGGTTGGCCAGTAGTATCCTGATCGCATGGCGCGTGATACAACGGATCGCGGTCTGCGTGCATGCCGCATGAACCTTCATGGATTTCTCGCAGCACGTAATTTGCTTGTAGAGGGCCAACGCAGCGGAGCCATGGTTGGAGGAAAGAACGTCGGTATAGTATGTTGTCTCGCAATTTGAATCTCTGCGCTGTCGCCGTATTCTCGCGAGCTTCTGTCTGTTCTTGGGGTAATGTTCCTTTGCGTAGGAATTCCGTAATCGGTGTCATCCATGTAGGGCCATCCTCCTCTATGACAGCGGAGACTTCTATCTCCGATATTGATTTGCTTTTCAGTGTTTCCACCAAAGACTTGCTTTGATAAGTGTGCGAAGCTTGTCGAGGCGATCTTGCTCAGTGCGTCTGCCTTGCGATTTTCTCCTCTAGGGACTTGCTTGATAGTAAATCTGTCAAAGCCTTTGATCAGTGTCGTAGTCTTCTCAAGATATCAATCATATTCTCTTCTTTGGCCACGTATTCGCCCAACACGTGGTTGGCTACTAGCCGGGAGTCTACATTTGCTTCCAAGTTACGTACACCCATTCGAGCTGCAATGCGTAGTCCGGCGATTAGAGCTTCGTATTCTGCCTCATTGTTTGTCGCGGTAAATTCAAAACGCAGTGCGTAAGTGAATTCCATTCCTCCGGGTTTGTGAGAATGAGGCCAACTCCTGATCCGTCTACGCATGCGGATCCATCTGTAAACAAAATCCATGGATCTTGTAGTTCCTTCTGTCTTGGTGTGAGTACCGCATCAGTGTCAGCTCTCGATGATGAAGTCCGCCGGAACCGTCCTTTTATTGCGTACGTGGTTCGTAAGAGATGTTGTGTTCGCCTAGCAACACACTCCACTTCGAGTCGCCCGATGCATCGTTTGGAGATGATCTCGCTTGATGGGTTGATCTGTGATTACCACTATCGGTGCGCGCTTGGAAGTACCGGCGTAGTCGTTTGGCGGCAAACACTAATGCCAAGACTAACTTTTCCATGGCACTGTAGTTCATCTCCGCTTCTTGAGCGCTTTGCTTACAAAATAGATAGGGTTTGCACGAGTCCCTATCTGTTAGTAGCACTGCTGACTGCCCCATGAGTTGCCGATAAATACATGATCGCTCTTCCCTGGTCGGGTGCAACGAGTGTTGGGAGCGTTGCTAGATGCCGTTTGAGTGTAGTGAAGGCTTCTTCCGCCTCCGTCGTCCACCGGAAATCACTCTTTTTCATACACCTCTTGAGTGTTTTGAAAAGAGGTAATGACTTTTCCGCTGACTTAGACAGGAACCTGTTTAGGCCGGCCAGTTTTCCGTTGAGAGATTGGACTTCCTTCAGCGTGCGCGGTGAGGGAAGTTCTATTACCGCCTTTGTCTTTTATGGACAAGGTTTTATGCGTCAGGTTCTATCGTATCCTAGGAACATGCCTTCAGTAGCGCCGAAGGTGCATTTCTTAGGATTCAGCTTCATGTTGACCTCTCGTAGAGTCTTGAATGTCTCTTCTATGTCGCGCACAAGCTCAACTTCGGTATGGCTTTTGATGACCAGCTCATCCACATAGACTTCCGGTTGCGCCCACCTGTTTTTCAAAGGCATTGTCTACTAGCCGATAGGTGGCACCCGCATTCTTCAAGCCAAAGGGCATTTTTGTATAACAATAAACGCCTTGGCTTGTGTGGAAGGCTGTTTTTTCCTCGTCTTCCTTAGCCATCAGATCTGATGATATCCCTTGTACGCGTCAAGAAAACACTTTAACGGGTATCCGCACAAGGATTCTATTTTCCAGTCTATCTCGGTAATGGATAGCGTCCTGTGGGCATGCTTTGTTAAGGTCGGTGAAGTCTACGCACATTCTCCGCCTACCGTCGCTTTTTGACCATTACCGGGTTAGAAAGCCGGTCGTGGTAGTAGACTTCACGCATAATTCCTGCATTTACCAATTTCGTACCTCTGCGAGAATTGCCTGTGCACGCTCCGGGGCTTGGCCACGCTTCTTCTGGCGTATCGGTGAGTACCCTTGTCGGATTCTCAGTTTATGCTCTGTGATCGAGCGTGGCACCCCAGTCATATGTTTTGGCTCCCACGCGAAAATATCCACGTTCTTTTGTAGGAGCGCGCACACAACTGCTTTGCCGTTGTCCGACAATGACCCCCATGGTTATTTCCTGTTCGGGTATTCGGGTGAATCGCGACCTTCAGATTGGGGACTTTGGCGGCGCCTGCTTCGAATCGGTGCCATTTCGCATGTAACCGCGTTACATTCTCTGTTTGGTATCGTGGCATTATAAAGAGTAACAATGCCCCTTCTATGGGAATTTAAGCATCCCGTGCGCGTCGATGGCACCGCGCATGGTCGATATCCCGGTCTCCCAATGATGCCATTGTATGGCGAGGGAGATTTGATCACCATGAAATCCATCCAGGTTGTCGTAGAGTGCTCTGATTGCCAATGCCGACTAGTAATCGCAGTTGCCCCATGGGCCATATCTTCTCACCCGTGAAACCAGTGAGCGCTGTGGCCGCCGGGTTTAACTGGCTACGTATTTCGGTCGTAGTCTTTTAAAGCAATGCTCATACATGATATTTGCCGATGCCCCACCATCAATGTACATGCGGTGTATATCGTGACCCCCGCATTTATTTCAATGGTGAGTGGCTCGCTATGCGTTGTCCGCGGTTAGAGTAGGGAAAGAGATTTCGCTTCTTCAGGAAAACTCCTGGCTGACCTTTTGTCTAGTGATTCGTTGCCACGTTTGTATCATGTAGATTGTGTCGGCCTTATCTTTGGGTGTCTCCTTCTTGTTTCCATTCTTTTGTTTATCTCTTCCCTCTTTAATGTTTTTAACCAAGTGGTCTAGTCTACCCTCTTTGACCATCTTGTCGATGAGTTGGCGCAGCTGGACACATTCGTTAGTGGTGTGACCCTTTTGTGCGTGGTAGTCACAGTTCCATTCCCGTGCGCCGATCTTCGGTGTACGATCTGCGGCGGTCTTGGGAAATTCGCACCTTCCGTTGCGAGTATTTCCTTTGGGGTTTTGATCAGGGGCGTGTACTTGTCATTATCTCCGCCGCTCCTCGGCTGCGATAGTTCCTATAACGGTTACTACCTCGGTCGTTCGATTGTCTCCCGTGTTGTTCCCTGTGACCGGTAACTCGAGTAGTTCCTTTTGCTATCCGCCGCGGCGGCTTCTCCCTAGACAAAAGACCGAGAGCGCTTCATGAGTTCATCAAAGGTCTCAGGGATCTTGTCGTTCAATCTCTTGATGAGTTCTGGATTATTGATCCCGTTCATGAAGCCAGAGATCTTTAGTACCTCAGGGCATGCTTTAACTTGCATGCATTCATCCTTAAAGCGCTCCATGAATGCGCCGTAGATTCTCCTTGGTGCGCTTTACCTGGCGAAGTTCGACGGGGTTTTTAGCGCACTTTTTCGTTGAGTAAAATTTAGGCGGAACGCCTTTCTCAACTCCTCAAAACCATTTATGCTCCTTCGTGGGAGTTTGTTGAACCAGTTCTGCGCGCTTCCCACTAGCGTGGAATTAAACATGTGGCACCACACTGGTTGTGGCCAATTCTCAATGGTCGCGGGTGATTCAAAGATTTTAGGTGATCGCCGGATCACCTGTTCCATCATAGGTCTTGACATTTGTAGGCATGCGCCTCTTCTTGTTTTCAGATAAATCACTAATGCGTCCGTGAACGCATCCACTTTCTGACGGCGCCATGGGAGAGACATGTCTTCCTCTTGGCTTTCGCGTCTGTTTCTAGACTTCCAATGTCCAGATCGCTATCCTCGTTGTCCGAGGAGTTATCGAAGATGAGCTTCCCTTCTTACGGCGTTATGCCGCCTGTCCTCGTGAGTCTGACTTATAGTCCGGATCCGAGGGGCTCTCACTGGGGAATGCTTTCGTCCCGATCTGTCATGTACTTTACGGCTACCCACGGCATAGACACCGGTGCCGTTCTTCTCCATCACTATCACTCAAGTGTTGCGAGTGAGATGTCTCATCACCCTCGATTCTCCTCTCGATTCTATTGAATACCGGGTCGGCGGCTTTTCTTTTCGCGCTTCTCTTTTCGATAGCGCGTGGGGAAGCTTCATATTCGAATCGAAATTAAGTCGGGCTTTTAAGTTCCGACCGATCTCTTCTTCTCTTCCTCTTGCATGAGGGCAGTTAATGTTTCGTAGTTTTGGGATACAAAAACTTCTGGCGCTTAACTCCGCGCGACCCCTCAAGAGTGGGTGCGTTGCGAGCCGCTATACCCTTATTCCGGTCCGGTGCCTCCGGTACCTTTGTCGTTAGTTTCCAAAGACCGATTGGAAGGGAGTAGTAAAGACGGCGCGCAGTGGGTCTACTCCACTCGTGGTGGTTGTTGTGGCTTGGGTTGTTCCCGAGTGCGGTTCCCCTAAAGGGAAGATCAAGTCTTGGCCTGATCCCTTATTTTTAGCGCTGGTTATCCTGTGGGTCCGCTTAGGGTTAGCCCACTTTGCGACTTCTTCCCCATGAGGTCCGATTGCGATCGCCGATTCCGTGCTTTGTCATTCTAGTGTCGGTTCTTAGTGTAGGGTCCCACGGATGGCGCCACTTGTTGATACAAAAATTGGGCGTTCTTGGTTTGGAGCTCCGGTTCTCGTACCAATTGAGAATTGCTGCTTGAGACCCGCGCACTAAGAGACAAGAAACACCGTTAGGCTTACCGTGGGATTGTCTCCCACGATTATCCTCCGGCGTGAGAGTGAGTAATCGGTTTTAAGGTTTTAGGAGTTTTAGGGTTATGAGATCGTACCTTAAACGAGGGATATGGTTCCCTTTATATACGCACGGAATCCTTGTTGGTTCCGTGTTCCCCAACTTTCGGCGTATCCCGCCTAAGTCGGTTGGGAATGATTATCCCCTTATTTTAGAAGAGATCGGATATCTATTCCGTAAATAGATATGGGCTTGGGCTTCGTGAGCCCAAACGCTTATTGATGTCGGCCCAGTTCGTGCCGGGCTTGTGAGTATTGGGCTGTAGTCGGGTTTATGACCCGACTCCAGACTATACGTCATCAAATCCATTTGATTGTTTATGTTGGACGTTGATAGATGGATATATAAACGTTAAATGAAATATAAAGAGTAAGAAGCACATCACCACAACACAAGTTATTTATAGTGGTTCGGCTACAAGGACACCTTCCTTGCCCTACTCCACTCCCCGAGTCACCTACTCGAGAGTTCGTAAGCACTACACCAACTCCTTGTGGCGGAGAAGCCTTCACAACGCCGCTTAACCTTTTTCCGGTACAAAGCTAAATACCGAGTTCTTTCACACCAAAGGCGAACCAAACCTAACACAACGTCGCCTACCCTTTATATCGATTGCTAGGCTAACCACCGAGTTCTTTCACACCTTAGGAGAACTAATCCTATCACAACGTCGCCTACCCTTTATTAGGTACTAGGCTAAGCACCTTAGTTCTTTTCACACCTTAGGTGAACTACACCTTCACGACACAACACCTAATCTCAAGGAGATCTACTCCTTGTTACAACACCATCAAGGATATCACCATCCTTGTAGATAAACAAATACACATATGTATAACGATGCACCTCATCGATTATACGACCTAAGCATTCTCCCCAAATGCTACTTGATTTGATCCTTTGGCATCCTTCACTAATGCCTTTGACACAACGCTTGGCACCCTTCACTAATGCCTTCGTCTTGACACCTTTAGCATCCTTCACTAATGCTTTTGACACAACGTTTGGCACCCTTCACTAATGCCTTCGTCTTGACACCTTTAGCATCCTTCAATAATGCTTTGACACGGATGATGAGCACCTTTCACTAATGCTTTCATCTTGACACTTTCGGTATTCTTCACTAATGCCTTCAACCCAACATCTATGGAGAAAGGAAGAACTATCAACAAGAGAACCTTAGTAGTCTTGATGTTGTTGTTGTTGTTGTTGTATCCCCCATACCCTGCCTAGGCGGGATTGGGTTTGTTGTTGTTTGTTGTTGTTGTATCCTTCAAAAAAAAATTTGATGAGTGCAATTTTGAAGTGAGAAGGGGGAAACAAATTTTCAAAACGTAACCCAAAAACTTTTTTCAAAAAGTTTTTTGGGCAATTGCCTTTTTGAAAATTTTCAAAACGTAACCCAAAAAAAAAAAAATTACAAAACTTAAAAACTAACAAAAATACATTTTACTAAAACCTTTTAAATAAAAACGTTTTTACGAAAAAAAAACCACTTTGTTAATCAAGCATGTTGTTTACTTTTTAACAAAGCAATTTTCGACATTTTCAGAGCCCGGGATGCCTTTTTGAAGTGAGAAGGGGGAAACAAATTCAAAACGTAACCCGAACCCAAAATAACCATTTTACCCGTCCCCGATACCCAAAATGATCAAATTGCCATTTTAAACCAAAAACCAAAATCCCAATTAGCCTAATAAAAAAAACCACTTTGTAAAAATTCCATTTTTTCTTAAAAACAAATTCAGTTTTACGGAAAAAAAAAAAAAAAAAAAAAATTACAAAACTTAAAAACTAACAAAAATACATTTTACTAAAACCTTTTAAATAAAAACGTTTTTACGAAAAAAAAACCACTTTGTTAATCAAGCATGTTGTTTACTTTCAGTCTAGTTTAAATTTCTCGCATTGAATAAAAAAGGTCAAAATGGGGTATGCTCGTGAGTTTCTTTCATTACTTTACATGATTGATTGCTAGGGACTAGCAATTGCCTAGTGTGGGGGGATTTGATGAGTGCTTATTCACTCATCGTTTTTACCCGCCTAAGATCACAAAAATGCCCAAAAACACCCAAATACGATCAAAATATGTCAAAAATATCCTTGGAGTGTGTTTTATGTCTTGCATGTACAAAAGGATTGAAAACAGAGCGAAAACGAGCAAAATCGAGCCGAAAGCAGAAAAGTGCTGAAACAGACGTAGCCGAGGAGTGATTTTCGACATTTTCAAGCGAGACGCCTTTTGAAGTGAGAAGGGGAAACAAATTCAAAACGTAACCCGAACCCAAAATAACCATTTTACCCGTCCCCGATACCCAAAATGATCAAATTGCCATTTTAAACCAAAAACCAAAATCCCAATTAGCCTAATAAATAAAAATTTACAAAACTTAAAAACTAACAAAAATAACAACAAACCCAATCCCGCCTAGGCAGGGTATGGGGGAGGTAAGATGTAGACAGATCCTACCCCTACACCAGGGTAAACCCGAGTGTAGAGAGACTGCTTCCAATAAGACCTCCGGCAAGTGCATGTGTGCTAGTGCGAAAGTATAGAGATAGCATACGACAAAAACAATAGGCAAAAGCGAAGTAAAGGAAAGCAAGCAAACAAGCAAACAGGGCATACAGAAAAAAGAGCCACGCACAAGCACACCTAAAATAAGCCAATAGCAAAGCGCAACAGAAATAAAACCAAAAGCCCAGGCACACCAATAGCAGTCAACAAAAGGGGGCAACAGAGAAAGAAAAGTAGCACACTAGGCAAAGAGCTAATGCAAAAACACGTAGCACCAAAACCATACGCAGGGAGCAAGGCAAAGAGGCAAAACCGAGGGAGCAACAACAGAAGCAACGCAAACCACGTCACGGGCCTAAGACTACGGCAAAGCAAAAAGAGGCCACAAAACAAAACACGCAAGGAGGCAAAAGGGGACACCTAAAAGCCAGGCACCTAGCACCACTACCCGCAAATCCTAATTCTATCCCTCCACCCCTTCCTATCTGAGATCATTCCCTCGGTCAAACTAAGCTCCATCATGTTAGAAGGATAAATAAGTAAAAAGGAAACTTAATACTAACTAAAGGGCTGTTTGGGACAGCACAAACAAACACCACTTTAACACTTTTTAAGCAAAGAAATGAGCATGAAAAGCATTGAGTAAGCAAAATAAATGATGGATAAGCAATTTAGAGTAAAAAAATAAGCTAACTACAAAAGGGTAAAACTGAATGACAAAGGACAAGCAGTTGGCTATAAAGGGGAATCCTAAACTAATTAAATGGCAAATAGGCAATGCAAAAAATTTAGATAAGCTTCTAATAAGCACTAAGGTCACTAATCCTAAACTAACAACACTAATTAGTATCTACAAGATCTGAATAAGCTAGAGTTGAAACCTAATAAGCACTTAAAAGAAATGCACAGGTCTGCTGTTTGTTGTTGTGACAGGGCAGAAAAACACTAAACTTCCAACTTTGATGCTCAAACAGCCTAGTCAAAACATTTTTTTGAATTTTTTCCTTTTGAGAAAAGCTAGATAAGCTAATGAAATTACTGTTTTTAATTTTTAAAATTTTTTATAACACCTAAAAATAACTTAAATTAGCTTAAAAAAACTGAGAAAATCACTCTAGGGACTGTGATACAGAAACTTTATTTTTATTTTGAAATCATTCTAAAACTAGATTAACCAATTAAAACAACTATACTAAGAAAACATTGACTTATACAAACCTATTCTAGGAATCCAAAATGGGTTGAAATGGGTTTTGACCCAAGAACATTTCCAATCCAAACACTACTATGAGTGGTAAAAGTAACTGATGGGGATTTGAATCAAGGAAAGTTTAACTTTGATCAACACAACAAACTCAAACTGGTTCAAACACCTTTAACAAACACTGATGACTTCTAAACACTAACAATTAAATGAGACAGGATAAAAATCTTGGAACATTGAAACGGCATAAACCAAATTGAAATAAAACTGAATTTAAATTGCTTGGAAAATAAAAAGGGTACAATAAAAGCAAATGACAGTAGAATAAAAAAAAGGGACTAGAACAATAAAATTCTAGACAACCTTTTTCAAAATGCCTAATTGCCTATTTATACTAAAAGATGTGTCTGCTTTTCTTCTTGTCTTCTTTCTTGTGTGTTTCTTTTGTGAGGTAAAACAAACCTAGACAGATTCTTGTGCTTCTTTTGATCAATCTCACCCATCCATCGATTAGGTACACACCTTGAGCAATCCAGCCTTTGGTTTGGTTTTTGGCGCCTAAATAATCACATGGATTGCTGACTTGGATGTGGAAACTTGTGATATAGCTTTGGAGCTGGTGAAGATAGGTTGAGTGGAGCAGGAAAAGAAGTGTTGGGTGGGTTTCAGGTTATAGCTTGGGAAAAGGGATGAAGGAGGAAGCGTGTTTGACTGGGTTAGGAGGAGGAGGGAATATGATGGGCAAAAAGGGTTTGTCAGGTTTTGGTTTTCTGGGTTAAAGGAGAAGGAGGAAAAAGGGTAGGTTAAAAACGTTTTTATTTAAAAGGTTTTAGTAAAATGTATTTTTGTTAGTTTTTAAGTTTTGTAATTTTTTTTTTTTTTTCGTAAAACTGAAATTGTTTTTAAGAAAAAATGGAATTTTTACAAAGTGGTTTTTTTTATTAGGCTAATTGGGATTTTGGTTTTTGGTTTAAAATGGCAATTTGATCATTTTGGGTATCGGGGACGGGTTAAATGGTTATTTTGGGTTCGGGTTACGTTTTGAATTTGTTTCCCCCTTCTCACTTCAAAAAGGCGTCCCGGCTCAAAATGTCGAAAATCACTCCTCGTACTACGTCTGTTTCAACACTTTTCGCTTCTACATTTCGATTTTACTCGTTTTCGCTCTGTTTTCAATCCTTTTGTACCTGCAAGACATAAAACACACTCCAAGGATATTTTTGACATATTTTGATCGTATTTGGGTGTTTTTGGGCATTTTTGTGGTCTTAGGCGGGTAAAAACGATGAGTGAATAAGCACTCATCAAATCCCCCCACACTAGGCAATTGCTAGTCCCTAGCAATTTTGAAGTGAGAAGGGGGAAACAAATTTTCAAAACGTAACCCAAAAACTTTTTTCAAAAAGTTTTTTGGGCAATTGCCTTTTGGGAAACAAATTTTCATCGTTTAATTAGTTTAGGATTCCCCTTTATAGCCAACTGCTTGTCCTTTGTCATTCAGTTTTACCCTTTTGTAGTTAGCTTATTTTTTTACTCTAAATTGCTTATCCATCATTTATTTTGCTTACTCAATGCTTTTCATGCTCATTTCTTTGCTTAAAAAGTGTTAAAGTGGTGTTTGTTTGTGCTGTCCCAAACAGCCCTTTAGTTAGTATTAAGTTTCCTTTTTACTTATTTATCCTTCTAACAGCTTAAGCCTCAGGATTTGTTAGATTAGAGTTTGTAAAAAAATAGCTAAAAGACCATGGGATTCAGTAGCTAAAAGAAAAGAACAAAAAAAATAAGTGAAACAAAAAAAAAAGAGGATGGGATTCGAACACTAGACCTGTGATGTCTGCTGCACACGACCACACACCCAACACTCTCAACCAACTGAACTAGGTACTTTTTCTTGTTTTATTTTACACCATTTATTATTTAACTAACCTTTCAGTTCATAGCTTATTTACTTATTCGCTTTTTAACAGCTGATTTCCAAAAGCAGTGGTAGGTTTTTATAATTTTCTTAGATTTAGTATCATGTAAAGTAGTTTTCATAAAATTTTCAGATTTTTCCAAAATAGTTTAGTATTTTTTATCATTTAATTAGATTAAAACCGTTTTTAATTCGTAATAAATGAGTTAAAACTCAAAAAAATTCCCGGATTTTTTCTAAAATCATTTTTAGTCATGTAGCATGTAGGAAAATTAGTTTTGCACTCGTAGGACTTAAATTGCATATTTTTCACTTTCGGGGCTCCGTGAGTTCCCGGTTTTTCACGTTTTTGCATTTTAGCACCATAGGATGTAATTTAGCGTTGTTTTATTGTTTCTTAGGCTTAGTCGTAGTTTATTTAGTATTTTCTTTGTGTTTACATGCTTTATTTTCATTTCCGTTCTTTATTTTGTAGAATACGTAATCACAATTCCAAAAATTCGTTTAACCAATTCAAGTCCTAATCACGAAACTAAACGACACCGTCAATTTCACACCTCGTTGGGACACGACCCGGGAAATCATCTTCCCGGTATCACTTTTATCACATTCGTGAGGTTTGGCACGTTAACCCTTTTCCTAAAAGGTTGATTTGCCGAATCTCGCGTTAATTTGATATTTTGATATTGTGTTTATTTTTACCACTCATAACGATCGAATCAAATGATGACGAAGCATGGCAACTCATGGACTTGAGCTTGCACGTCTTCAAGAGGTGGTGATCTCTCCTTTAAGAGGAACCTAGTAGATCACACAAAAACAAAAGACAAACTACATAGATCACTTAGATCTGAGGTTAGAGGGTTAGAATACTTTGGGGAAGTATGTGTGAAAAACCATGTGTAGAGAGAAAGAAATGGCTCTCTATTTATAGAGGAAATTCTCTTCTGTTCCCGGATCCCACGGATCCCTACCACAAGGGATCCGGCTAGCACAAAGCTAGGGATCCGTGGTCCGTCCTCTTTGCCCATGGGTATTTTTGGTTATGGGTCATGGGTCATGGGTTATGGGTTGATCCATGGTTTTCTTTCTAGATACAATGAACTTGGTTAAGTGGTATATATAAAACCATGGGTTATGGGTCAAAACCATTTGCTAGTATTTTACCCATTTAGTATATACTTGTATTTACCCATTTTAGCATACACTTAGTTTTTACCCATTTTAGTATACTTAGTTTAAGTATATGTTTAGCCCAATATGTAAACACTAGTTGTTGTACATATGTATCTAAATCATAAAATCACTTATACTTGTTTTAGTGTTTTATGTGACAACTTAATTGTGTTAGAAAACTATTAACTCAAACTATTTACGTACTCTATTTGTTTCGTTAAAATGATTTTACTTTTGTTATCGACAAAACATTAGAAGATCGTAAAATATAAATAAATGTTTTTACGGCTTATTTGTATTAACAATCTCCCCCCTTTTGTTGATGACAAAACATAAAATTATTTTAAGGAAAAAGCTAAAATTCGTAAAAATTTGAATTTGTAGTTTTTACTTTCTTCTCCCCCTTTTTGTCGAAACAAAAAGAGCCTTGAAAGAAAGCAACACATTGTTTTTAAGAAAAACATGTGAAAGGAAAAAAAGAGGTAGAGAGCAAGTAACGAGAAAGGATCTCGTCTTTACTCCCCCTTGACGAGTCCATCCCTATGTGAGGCGTCAAGAAAGTAATACTAAGCTAGTTTGTTTGCAACTAAGTTTGCAAAAGATTTCGTCTAAGTGACGAATGTGCTCCCCTTGATGATTGCAATTTTGCAAAGGGATGTCGAGAAATGTAATCCTAATATTGCAAGTAATTTGCAATGTATTGTTTTGACACAAAGCTCCCCTAGCTTTAGGGTGTCAAAGGCTTCAAGTGTAGATTGAATAACTACAAAACAAAGGTTAGAAAACAAGTATAATGCACAATTTCCTGCATATGTGATCCAAGTTAGTAGAAAAATAGTTTTCTGTCTCACGGATCCCACGGTTCCCTCATAGTAGGGATCCGTCTAGGCAATTTTGAGGGATCCGTATAGCTGATGATTAAATTCAGCAATGGTGATGTAACAAGTAATGTTAACATCAAAATGAGATATGTATTCAACCAACAAACATATACTCAATGCAATATGGCAAGTAAAGCATCATTCAATAAAACATAAGAGATGATCAACAAATCTCTAAAAACTAAGAGAATGATTTAGCTATATTCTACTAAAACTAATAAGTGACCAAAGCTTAAGAAGCAACAATGTGCTTGAGTTTAGGGATGAGTAGACTTGTTGATTTGGTCCAATCTTTCAAGAAGATGATTAAACATGAAATGCAACTCATTTCGTACTTCTTGAACAAGTCCTTGGGTGATTAGACAATTAGAGCAATTATTGTCTTGATTAGGAACAAGATGTTTTAAGGAGGTTCTACAAATGATGGTGGAGGTACATTGAGTAATTTAGGATGAGGTTCTACTAGGAATGAGAGTGGTGGTAATGGAAATTCCTCCATATGATCAAGTCCTTGGTGGTTCCTTGTTTCCAATGATGGACTAGTTGGTGATGTAGGTGGTTCCCATTTTAACGAGAATGTTGGTGAATGGGAAGTTCTTGGTGGCGAATGCTCTAATAAATAGAGATTTGGGTGAGAGAGAGGCTCGGTGAAGGAGTGTAATCCATGCTCTAAGAATGAAGGTTTAGACATTTTGCTAGAACTAGGTACGTTTGGTTTAGAGCTCGATGATCCCTTTTCTAACCTAAAAGGTTTAATACTAATTATTGCGGTTCTCTTGGCAATTGTTGATTGGGTTTGTTGAGGTGAGATTCTAGCACTATTATCTCTTACGGATGATGATTCGGTGGATGGGAAATCCTACCATTTGTGGGTTTAACCAGAGATGATTCGGTTGAAGAAATTTCGTGTACAACACGAGCAAGTTTCTTAGGTGGTTCTTGGTTGGATGAGTTAGCACTAGGAGCTTTCCTCATGATGAAATGATTAAGGAAAAGGTTTCTAAATGTTGAGAATTATGTTGTGTTTGATGACTAATGGATTCTAGCAAGATGACTTATAAAGAGAAGGATTTGGCAAGTGCATTCAAGACTTAAGTCTCTAATATCCTTTGGAATGTGATGATTAGCATGCACAAGAGTCAACTTCAGAGTTTTACTGATCTAGGGATTTAATTAGGATGAGGTGGAGCGTTCAAGTTAGCAAGATGAGCTTGAAATGATTGTTCGAGCAAGAGTTGACATAAATCTGTCACCCGGATCCTACGGTTCCCACCAATGGGGGATCCGTCTAGGCTAATCCTAGGGATCCGGCTCTCAGCAGCTAGGAAAGGATAGAAGTGATGCTTGAAAGGTCTAAATCCTATACCTTTTTGAGTGTTTCAGTTCTCCTAAGTGTCTTAAATGAAGGGGTGCTTAAGTACTTGAAGGTAATGAGTGATGTAGCTAATGATCGTCTTTTATGGAAGGATTTGGAACTTTCGTGAGTACCAATAAATGAACAAAGATGACACTAAAATCTTGAGAGTGTCAAATGGAGCTAAATGATCCTAGTGATCAGATAGTGACTTAGGATAATGTCTTGGAGAAGATCCTAAAGGTTTTAAGGTGGAAGAACTAGAATTTGATCCATTTCGACCAATTTTGAGGTGAGGATGATTATGATCAATTTTGCCATAATCGAGAGATTTCTAAGTCTAGATGTGAGAGATCATGTGAGAAAAAATGAGTGATCTAGAGAGCGGAAGAGTGATGAGTTTAGGTGAAATGATAGATCGAAAAGCACTTTGAGTGTGATCCTTAATGAGCTATGAGTGGGTGTGAAGCTTACAAAGCTTAAGAAGGACTTAAGTGATCCTAATGTATTAAGTTCAGCTATGTGAAGTAGTCTAGGAACATGAGTTGAGGTGTAAAGGATTGAAACTCCACATCTATTTGCCCGGATCCCACGGATCCTTCACTTGAGGGATCCGGCTAGTTACAAACTAGGGATCCGACATCTGGGACCGTTTTACTTAACAGTGAGCATTTGTTCTAAGTACCGAACTTAGAAGCTAATGATCTCTACAGTAAGCATACATGTATACAAGTAAAACATACTAAGAGCATGTAGAAATAGCACATAAGCAATTAAATGAGATCTAGCTCACAAGTAACACATAGGTTTATCAAACTTAACAACCGCTATTCAAGAAGCTCAAAATAGATTTACGATCTATATTAGTAAATCATTTGTATTAACAATGGCGTGCAGAGTAGATGATGGTGTTCAAGACAATAGGGTTGTTTTGGCCAACGGAAGCAATGAACCATGTATAGTCATTACGGATGGTGATTAGCATACAATGAACTTCGTCCATGAAGTCATGTAGTTAT
This sequence comes from Chrysanthemum makinoi, assembly GCA_910596185.1. NCBI lineage: Eukaryota > Viridiplantae > Streptophyta > Magnoliopsida > Asterales > Asteraceae > Chrysanthemum > Chrysanthemum makinoi. The sequence goes on from OU343219.1 coordinate 165,107,519, forward strand.
TCTCGATCAAAGCAAGATAATCGCTTGATGAGGCAAGTGGTTGTGATTAATTAAAAGAAAATTTAATTTTACAACTTGTTTGATTAGTAATCTTAAGACAATGCAAAGTATTTCCATTGTAAACTTACTTAAGGAAAACATAGGAGTATAAATTTCCCAAGTGAGAGAATGAATATGAGACTATTACTAGCGGTGCTCAATTACGGCTAAACACGACAATTTTTACGGGCGATTCTACATACCCAACTTCTATCAAGGAAGCAAATCAACCGTTAGGTCAAATTGAGTTTCTAGTGCAATAAGTTCTCCAGTATTCATTCTCAAGTTAGGAAGATTTATATTCCTACAATGGCCTATCGAAGAGTGACAATGATGATACTTTGCTTCGTTTAATATTATACTTGAGACAACTAAGGTGATGAAGGTGTCATGTTAAAAATAAGTTTAAAAGTTGTCCATATGGTAATCAAAAAAATGATTGAATGAGCTAGTTCAACATATGTTGTTGGAAAGCTTTGAGTTTGGACTTTCGGATATGACCAATTATATTTTCGTTGCAAAATAATTTACTTGAATATATCGGATGAAATAATCAAGTTGTCAATCCTACTATGAAGCTTGGAGAGCGACCATGAAAAGGAAAATGGGAGAGTACATCATAACACAAGTGTAGGTTATGATCCGATGTACATTCTTGTTGTTTTTAGAAAATGATACAAGAACAAAAGAAATCATATAAGCACATAAAACATTTATGTTGCACAGACAAACTCAATCAAAAAATCCATTTAGTGTGTTATATGTTTTAAACATTTTTCAACCTATATGACTTATCTAAGTATCTAAACTAACATTTTCGACACAACTAGATGTTATCCCAAACACTCCTTCAAATAGCACATTGATTAGTAGAATATTACTAAATCGACAAACAAGAGAATGAATAGCAAGGTAAGGAAACCACATATTTTATTCAATCAAACAAGCACAAAAGCTATTTGAGATAAGCAAATAATCAAGTAATGCAAAGAAGACAATTTATCATTTAGCATAGCATACGAAAGTTCTTTTCATCGCTTTGTGTTAAATATAAACATGTATACCAAGCTTGATTAGTTTCTTTTATATTTATAAATATGATCAAAACCTTAATTTCAATAGAGGACACATTCTCTTTATATACTAAAAGGCGTACAATGGTGCCTTCACAATGCAAACATTAATTGCTAAGTTTCCCAACTTGGCAAAAATAGTCCCTGAGGTTCAAGTGGCGCTGCAAAGTAAGTCCAAACATTAAATGCAAAGTTTCACAACTTGGCAAAAACAGTCCCTGAAGTTCAAGTGGCGCTGCAAAGTAAGTCCAAACATTAAATGCAAAGTTTCACAACTTGGCAAAAACAGTCCCTGAGGTTTAAGTGACGTCGCAAAGTAAGTCCTGCATCATTAATTGCAATCTATAGCAATCTGGCAAAAATAATCCCTAAGGTTTAAGCGACGTTGCAAGGTAAGTCCTGTAGAATTAATTGCTAACTATAGCAACCTGGCAAAATTAGTCCCTAAGGTTTAAGTGTCGCTACAAAGTAAGTCCTTTTAAGCCAATCCCGCTGCATCGCGCGGGTTTCCACACTCGTTGTTATTCAAAAGCGAAAACATCCGTCTCCAATTAGATCAAAAGTTTGTGCAAAAGTTATGACCGAAAAATGACTTTCTATTATAAATCAATGATTCTGTAAATTATTGTTTTGAATCAGTTTATGAAATCATTTTTAAATGAAAGTAGACTCAAATACCTTTAAAACGATAGGTGGCACGACTTCTAACGACTTTAAAACAATTGTGGAAAACTAGAAGGGGGGTTGAATAGTTTTACCAATTTTAAAACTTCCTTTTAGATCGACTTATGTCAATCCATTTGATTGTTTATGTTGGACGTTGATAGATGGATATATAAACGTGAAATGAAATATAAAGAGTAAGAAGCACATCACCACAACACAAGTTATTTATAGTGGTTCGGCTACAAGGACACCTTCCTTGCCCTACTCCACTCCCCGAGTCACCTACTCGAGAGTTAGTAAGCACTACACCAACTCCTTGTGGCGGAGAAGCCTTCACAACGTCGCTTAACCTTTTTCCGGTACAAAGCTAAATACCGAGTTCTTTCACACCAAGGCGAACCACACCTAACACAACGTCGCCTACCCTTTATACGGTGCTAGGCTAACCACCGAGTTCTTTCACACCTTAGGAGAACTAATCCTATCACAACGTCGTCTACCCTTTATTAGGTACTAGGCTAAGCACCTTAGTTCTTTCACACCTTAGGTGAACTACACCTTCACGACACAACACCTAATCTCAAGGAGATCTACTCCTTGTTACAACACCATCAAGGATATCACCATCCTTGTAGATAAACAAATACACATATGTATAACGATGCACCTCATCGATTATACGACCTAAGCATTCTCCCCAAATGCTACTTGATTTGATCCTTTGGCATCCTTCACTAATGCCTTTGACACAACGCTTGGCACCCTTCACTAATGCCTTCGTCTTGACACCTTTAGCATCCTTCACTAATGCTTTTGACACAATGTTTGGCACCCTTCACTAATGCCTTCGTCTTGACACCTTTAGCATCCTTCAATAATGCTTTGACACGGATGATGAGCACCTTTCACTAATGCTTTCATCTTGACACTTTCGGCATTCTTCACTAATGCCTTCAACCCAACATCTATGGAGAAAGGAAGAACTATCAACAAGAGAACCTTAGTAGTCTTGATGATGACGAAGCATGACAACTCATGGACTTGAGCTTGCACGTCTTCAAGAGGTGGTGATCTCTCCTTTAAGAGGAACCTAGTAGATCACACAAAAACAAAAGACAAACTACATAGATCACTTAGATCTGAGGTTAGAGGGTTAGAATACTTTGGGGAAGTATGTGTGAAAAACCATGTGTAGAGAGAAAGAAATGGCTCTCTATTTATAGAGAAAATTCTCTCTGTTCCCCGGATCCCACGGATCCCTACCACAAGGGATCCGGCTAGCACAACGTTAGGGATCCGTGGTCCCTCCTCTGCCCATGGGTATTTTTGGTTATGGGTCATGGGTCATGGGTTATGGGTTGATCCATGGTTTTCTTTCTAGATACAATGAACTTGGTTAAGTGGTATATATAAAACCATGGGTTATGGGTCAAAACCATTTGCTAGTATTTTACCCATTTAGTATATACTTGTATTTACCCATTTTAGCATACACTTAGTTTTTACCCATTTTAGTATACTTAGTTTAAGTATATGTTTAGCCCAATATGTAAACACTAGTTGTTGTACATATGTATCTAAATCATAAAATCACTTATACTTGTTTTAGTGTTTTATGTGACAACTTAATTGTGTTAGAAAACTATTAACTCAAACTATTTACGTACTCTATTTGTTTCGTTAAAATGATTTTACTTTTGTTATCGACAAAACATTAGAAGATCGTAAAATATAAATAAACGTTTTTACGGCTTATTTGTATTAACAATCAACTTTCCAGAATTAGAGACCTACAACCTTCGAACAAAAAAACCAAATCCTACACCTCTTTCGAACAGAAAACACCCACGACCCACCAAGGCTTTCGTTGACTCACAAACCCGATCACCACCTGCTGCTAGGACATCCGTTCTCTCTTGAATCTTGGAAGAGAAAAATAGAACCGATCTTGATTATTGTTTAGCTTCTAGGGTTTTTCTTGTTTTCGTTTCTTGGATAGAAGTATGGAGAATTATTAAGAACCGATCATTATTGTGTTTTAGGGTTTAAAGTGTTTTCAAAAATGTGATATTCGGTTAAATTGTGATAAGAATGCCGAGTAAATGGGGATGTGGGCTGGACTTGTTCCTCCTCAAAAATTTAAATGAATGACCATATTTCAAAGTGTTATGTTATGTACAACATATGGTATACACTTAGTCAAATGCTCAAAATTTTAGGTAACATTCGTATTCCCATGTTCAAATGTCGTTTCGCGTTTTCAGGTAATTATAATTACATTTGTGTATAAGTGAATATGTTTGGGTAGTAATGTTGGTGATCTTATTACACTTTGTTGATGGTGTAGTGAAAATGTGATATGACGTGAAATTGGCAATGGTAATATTAGTTATCACTATACCCGTCCAAGTATCTTCACTTTTTTAAAACTATACACAATTTTTAAAAAGAAAAGAAGAAAAGTACGGGTTAATCTATACTATATAAAATGGAAAAATGGTCAAAGTGGAAAAAGTGAAAAATGTTGAAAGTTGAATGTTGAAAACATGGTCAATGGAGAGAGAAATAAATAATATAATTAATACTCTTATTAAAACACCCAATTACTTAAAAGTACAATAATTTATTCACATTGTACACCCAATTAAAAGCACATATACCAAATTAAAAACAACCAATTGAAACCGATACCGGGTTAACCCGTTGAAACCGATAGGGTTGACTGTTGAAACCGACAGGGTTGACCGGGGACGCTTCAAACCCGGCGGCCACCCGGTTTAATTTGACATTTTTGACCCAACCTATCGGTTTGACTCGGTTTAAATCGACTGTTTTTTATCGAACGGTTCAACCGGTTGAACCACCCGGGTGAAATCGGGTTTCAAATTTGACAAAATTATATGAGAAATGATGAAGTAGTTGTGGAACCCGTGACAATTTTTTTGAAAGGAGAGACCAAGTAATTGTAGTTTTGGTTTATTTTGCTTTGACACATGTAATTTGTCATTTGTATAATATTATTTTAAAAAATGTTGCTCTTGCACCATTTAAGGAACTAGCATATATGAATCGTCATTTAAAAGTTAATATATATTGTACAAAATTTTGTCCAGGTGTATCAATAATGTTTTGTAAGTTTATTAAAATCACAAAAAATAAATAGTATTGTTATATTTAGCGATAATTATTTGTACCTCAAACAAATTGCATTGAACAATGCATAAATATCAATACAAATTGATAGTACAAAATAATCTTATATGGTGATATCCAATTTGCAAAGTTACAATTTTAAAAGCCACACACTAAATGATAAACGTTACACATGTAAAAAAAATAGTTATCACTGCCTAAATTACTGACAAAACAAGAAAAAGCGGTCACACATGTTTGTTATACCTCTAAACTACAATATAATATTGTCAACTACATAATACCGTTCGCTTTTTGTAATGCTTGAATATATTGTTGAAAGAAACTTATGGGTCATCGGAACTTTGCAAGAAACTAGACATCGCTGCCGCTAGGCGCGGGTATTCGTCTATAATAGAAAAATGGTCAAATTGAAAAATGAAAAGTCAAGAAAGTGAAATGTGGAAAAAATTAAAAAGGAAATGTTGAAATAATTAAAAAGAAAGTAATTTCAACTATTAATACCTACATATGTTTCAAAATGAAACTATTAATACACATCGAAAACCGGGTTGACCCAGGACGCTTCAAACCCGGCGGGTTGACCCGGTTTAATTTGACCCGTTTTTTCGACCTAATCCATCGGGTTGACCCGGTTTATATTGATTCGTTTTTTAACCGGAACGGTTCAACCAGATTGAATCTCCCGTCGAACCGTTTCAAATATATGTTAATCCTCAATTTCTCAAACTTTTACTATTTTTCGTTTATAACCCATAAACTTTTTTTATCACTAAAACTATCTTATTGAAAAATACAATAAAATTTTCACAATGTACAATTTAAACAAGCTACAACATAATTCTAAATATAACATAATTAAACATACTAATTAATATTATTTTTAAAACACCCTAAAATGAAAAGTACATGTTGTTATAGACATTATACAAATTAATAAAACACACAAAGCTTCATACAAGCTAACAAGTTGATGGTACACATAGTTTTGAAAATCGGATCGGACCAACGGGTTCAACCGGAAACCGGTGTCGCCACCAGTTCGGCTAACCAATAACAGCCATCCGAAAATGAACTAGAGATGACCCATTGAAACCGATACAAACCGGTGAATCAGGTCTCATCGATATCTATTTCTCCGGTTAATCGTCACAGGGTACCCGCCGCCGCAACGCGTGGGGTACCCTGTTTAATTTGAAACTATTAATACATATTGAAAACCGGGTTGACCCTGGACGCTTCAAAACCGGTGGGTTGACCCTGTTTAATTTGACCCATTTTGACCAAACCTGACGGGTTGACTCGGTTTAAATCGACCCGTTTTTCGACGGGAACGGTTCAACCGGTTGAACCACCCGGGTCGTATCGGGTTTCAAAACATTATGTTTAATCCCCAAATCTTCAAACTTTTATTATTATTCGTTTAGAACCCATAAACGTTTTTTAACACAAAACGATTTGTCGCTATATAAATGTATTATATATATAAGTTTTTTTTCAAAAACGATTATAATGTTTTACAATTAAGAGAAAATATGTGCCCGTTAGTGCACATTTAACTTTTCAATAGGCTAAATACGCCCATTTCAAAAAAAAGATGGGGCTAAATGTGCCCAAATCTTTTACAAAATAGCCAAGATTAGCCCATTTTATTTTTTTATTTTTATTTTGGGCTAATCACATTCATGCTAATTTTGGTACTTGCATTCTTCTTAACAACGGCACCATTAATCCCATCCTTGTTAGTTTTACGCGACAAGTAACGTGTGTTGTTAGTTTTATCTCATAACTGATGTAATGTTTACTTTCATTTTCATTAAATGTTTTTATATGTTGTTTGATAGATATTAAGAATTTTGTCTAGATTTTAGTTATCGTATAATACAACCGTTTGCAATTGCATTTCATCGGTTCACGTTCTATTTTAAACGCTACACAAAACACTCACCACAGTATCACAAATCATTAATTATCTGACGCTAGAAACCGCTGCCGCTAGGCGCGGGTACTCGTCTAGTATATCAAATTTGTGTATTGATGCATTTTCAAACTTATAATTTTGTCAAGAAAATCTACATTTTATTTTGTCCAATTAAATATAGCCAATTGATTGAAATAGTGGTGATGTGGTGGCATGTTTTGTGCTGTCTTGTGTTTCCCAATATGAAAAAGAACATGTGTATGGAGGGATGAGGGATCTACGGGTCTGCTACTCGTGTGTGCGTATGTAGTTACTACCCAAATACATAGTTACGTACCACCTTAATATAAAAATATGATTACACATAAACAGCAATATATAATCGAACAATGATATTTAGAAAAGTCAAATTGATATTTTTATGGGTGAAGTATCTTACATTAAAAAAGATTGTAAACGGGATTGAAAGAACAAATTACGTAGTAGATATTATTCCTACGTATCTTTTCTAGTTTTCTATAATGATTTTGCACACACAAAATTATATTCCATTTAGTCATTTTTAGAGATAAATAAGTTGTACGTTTACATGATTCCACTTCTTTTACTTAAATCTTAGGTAATTCATCTTGCTTTTGAGAATGTTTTTTTTTACATGTTTCCCCTAGATGAGCTAAAAAATAAGTATCTACTATTTTAATATACAAGCTACTTAAAGCATCTCCAGTACAAAGATCCAACAACTACTTAAAAATCACTGAAAGAAACTATTGCACTAGAGCAAAGTGTTAGATTATTCTTTATTACAAGAAACATATTATGGAAGATTAAAAATATATTTGGCACACAAGATTATAAAAAGAGTATGCTTATTTTACAAAAATAAATAAATAAGCTATTTATACATTCAAGGGTTCTTTCAATGTGCGCTTTGGTCTATTTGGAGCTAGAGGAACAAAGAGGTGAACGCCTCTGTGGATTCGGTTGCAAACGAGATTGATATGGATATCTTCCCGCTTATACAATGTGTCTTAAAAACATGGATGTCTGCTTGCTGCTCTACAAGTATTGCTAATTGGAATGTTTGGATCCATCGTCCTTCTAATTTGTTTGCCCATTCTAGTTGATTGTTAGCGGTTACGGTTTTGTTTCTGTTGTTGTTTTTCCGCTCTTTTCTGTCTCTTGTATCTTGTATCTTTTTGGCCCCTCCTCGGTGCCTTCCTTATATACTATCTCAGCTTTTCTAAAAAGGGTTTTGTTTGACACATATAATTTCTTAAGATTATTATTTTTTTATTATTTTTTTTAAATCTCTTTTATAATTTTTTAAAATGAAACGATACTTCATGTAACTTATAAAAATAATTTTTATTTTTTAGTTTTCGTTCCATCTCTATCTACAACTGCATTTCCAATTTCATAAACGGCTAGTTTTGTAAAATAAATCTCATGGGAAAATTTAATGTTGTGTAAAGAAGTAAAATTTAATAATAAGTTGAGAGTCATTTTTTTAGAAAAAAATAGACCTAATGAGTTAATAATTGGTTGAAGATTTAAAAGGATTAATGCATTAAAGATGCTCTTATCTTAGTTTTAGTCCTCCAAAATATCAGTTTCTGTCTTCTCTGATAAGGATACGTTAAGCGAAGATGTAGACGATATGAAGTGAAATTTAGAGAATTGATGCTTCGATGATGGAGACGTATCACGACATTCTCTTGTTCGTCAACTCTATCTTCGTTAACTTACATCTTTGTATATGATGTTACAGATCGACTCATGTTTCAAGCAGTTTTGCTTTATATTTACATGTTATTATGCTGTATAGATAGACAATAAAGCATAGAATGATTCAAAATATTTCACATAATACTCTAAAACAAATGAAAACGTTAGATAAAGACAACATCTAAAGTTGTTACAACGGTTATGTTTAATAATTCGTTGACAGAATAATGAGTTTGAGTACAATATAAATAATCATGGTTTTAAAAGGCGTATCTTGGCAGCACTAAAGCGCCGTTAAGGCGTAAGGCGTGACATTCACATAACGAAATAGACTAAAGCGTCAACTATAGGCGTGACATGAAATGAGGCGGGAAAAGGTGTGATAAAACGCGCTAAGGCGTGGGGCCTGGCAAGTTTTTTTTTATTCAACTATGATAATTTTTATTTATTTATTATTTATTTTATTTTTAAAAAAATGAAGATGTTACATGTAAGGATATTTTCTTAACCTTATTCATTATATACAACGCTTTTTGTTAACTCGATATATATGAAATATGATATAAATATATAAATATTTTCATATTTTTGGCCGCCTTATGCCACGCCTTAGAAATGCAAAATCTTCGCTTTGGCCGCTAAGGCGTGAGGCTTGATCATGCCGCAACGCCACGCCTCACGCTATTTATAACCTTGTAAATAATAATAAATGATCAAACGGGCTTGGCTTACTATACACAAAACTAACACTAAATACTACTCCACTAACACCCTCTCCTGACAGTTTGAGCGGGAGGATGCATAACGCTTAAACTGGTCTGAAATTCATCAAATAGGGAAGACGAAAGACCCTTAGTGAAAATATCTGAATACTGATAGCGCGAACATGTTCTGTAGCAACTTGATCCCGAACAAAGTGAATGCCAATCTTGATATGCTTCGTTTATTGATGCTGCAAGGGATTGGAAGATAAATAAACCGCACTGACATTATCACAGTAAACAATAATTCCAGAATGTTGAGGAGAGTGAAGCTCTCGAAGAATATTACCCAACCAGGATGTCTCAACAACTGCAATGGCAACACCACGGTACTCAACCTCGACACTGGAATGAGACATAGTGTACTGCCTCTTAGATGACCAAGACAGTAAATTGATTCTAAGGAAAACATAATAACCTGAAGTAGAACGACGAGTAGTTGGGCAGCCTACCTAATCAGCATACGAATAGGCAACCAGAGAAGACGTCGTGGAAGAATACAATTGAAGACCATAATCCAAAGTGCCGCGAAAATAATGTAAGATCCTCTTAAGAGTAGCATGATGAGACTTACGAGGATCATGCATATAGATATAAACATGTTGAACCGCATAAGACAAATCAGGTCTAGTGAAGGTGAGATACTGTAAGCCCCAACAAGGTTCCTGTTAAGAGTCGGATCAGAAATAAGAGTGTCATCAGCCCCCCAACTTAGATTCCGTATCAACGAGAGTCATGCAAGAATGAAAAATGCGCATACCAACACGCTCAAGAACCTCCGTTGCATACTTTTTCTAGAAAAGAAACATCCCATTGGTGGTGCAGGTTACAGAGATGTCTAGAAAATAGTTCAACGAATTAAGATTAGTCATAGAAAACTCCTAATGTAAAGAAGCTATATTCCTTTGTAATAATATTGTAGAGGAAGCTGTTAGTAAAATATCATCCACATATAGTGATAAATAAGCAACATCGAAAACCCATTTATAAATAAACAAGGACGAGTCACATCTGCTGTGAGAGAAACCAATATGAGTTACATAACTTACAAACAACTGAAACCAGGCACGGGGTGCCTGTTTAAGGCCATATAACGATTGCTGAAGAAGACAAACATGATCAGGACGCTGAGGATACCAAAAAACAGGAGGCTGATGCATATACACAGTCTCAGATAAAGTACCAGGAGAAAAGCATTCTTGTCATCGAGCTAATGAACAAGCCAATGCCGAGAAACAACGAAACTGAAAACCGTCCTAATAGTTCCCAGTTAACTAACAGGCTAAATGTTTCATAATAATCAACACCTAGTTGCTGATTATTCCCATTAGTGACAAAACAAGCCTTGTACTTGTTTAATGATCCATCTACAAAATACTTGTGCTTAAATAATCACATGGAACGAACAATGTTCATGTCAAACGGTAGTGGCACAAAAATCCACGTATTATTTTTAATTAAAGCATTGAATTCGTCGAGCATAGCACAATGCCAATTAGGATATTTGATTGCGAGAGTGTATAACTTTGAAAGGGGAGAAATGGCAAGACACGTGACAACTATAACGCGAATTCTTTATATTGGTACAAACATGAAAACGCGTAACCATGAGATGAGTTGAAGTTGGGTTGGGGTGAGGTTAAGTGGCAGCGCTATTGGACACGTGAGGTGGGGGTTGGGCTGGATAAATTGATCGGGTGGATAAGAGTTTGTGCCTGATGGACCTAGGTTGCCTTGAGGCTGGGCCGGTGTTGAAGCAAGAGTAGGGGAGTGTGATGTTGGGTCGGCTGGGTTGGAAAAGGATGTTGGGCCGGTTGAGTAATTGGTTGCTCTAATACCAAGTAAACTTGTGTAATTCCTTGACTAAATAATGAGTTTGAGCAAAATACAAACAAAGCTATCACTAAATGCTTAATACTAGTTGACTAAAAAAAACTTGTGACACAACTAATGTATAAACAAAATTTATCGTCGAAAAATTTATGTTTTCTTATGCAAACAATCATATCGTGATGATAAGAAAGATAATGAATCCATATCTCAATTTCATATACGTAAGACGTAACTTATCACTCATCTCTTACAACGACCACCACGAAGTCACCAACCTTGTAGTCGATGTCGTCACTCCATTTAACAGTTCTAGTGTATAATTTTGAAAGGGACATCCTTATTGGAAAATCGGGTGTGGTGTGATTGCATAAATCCAAATTCGAAATAGACAAGTAAAGTTTTAGCTTTTAAATCAACCACATAAAACCAATTATCTACACATGTAGGTTAGAAGTGCACGATTTTAACAAGTGGTTTGAATTTTCTTGTCAAAGTCAAACTAATCAAAATATGAAAATATTTAAAGTTAATGTTACATCCTTTTCTCCCAGTTGCGTTATATTCGAAAAGGACATTTATTTTAGAGTAAATTACACGGATGGTCCCTAAGGTTTTTCTAAAGTTTCACTCACAGTCCCTGAAAGTTTAAAGTTGCATGGATAGTCCCTATCTCTGAAAAGAATAACACCTATGGTCCTTTATTTAACTGCTGTTAAGTAAGTTCCGTTATAATTTACACTTTTAGCCCTTTTGGTTAAAAATCATTGCCTCGTCAGTCCTTTATCATAACGGACGTATATAATTTAAAGATTTTCGAATTTAGACACGTTTTTATATGTTTTCTTACGTTTTCATCCGTTTTCGTCCGTTTTTTACGTTTTTGTCCGTTTTTATACGTTTTCGTCCGGTTTTATTCGTTTTTGTCCGTTTTTTACGTTTTCATCCGTTTTTCTTACGTGTTCATCCGTTTTAATACGTTTTTAACGTTTTAATCCGTTGCTTACATTTTTTATATTTTGGTCCGTTTTTGTACGTTTTTGTCTGATTTTAAACATTTTTCTCACGTTTTATCCGTTTTCGTCTGTTTTTATACGTTTTCATATATTCTTATACGTTTTCATCCATTTTTATTTGTTTTTGTTCGTTTTTATACATTTTCATCCGTATTTATACGTTTTTATCCGTTTTCGTCCATTTTTATTCGTTTTCATATGTTTTTATTCGTTTTCGTCCATTTTTATACGTTTTCATCTGTATTTATACATCTTTATCTGTTTCCGTCCGTTTTTATTCCTTTTTTTGTCTGTTTTAATTCGTTTTTGTCCATTTTTATACGTTTTCATCCGTATTTATACGTTTTTATCCATTTTCGTTTATTTTTATTCGTTTTCGTTTGCTTTCGTCCGTTTTTGTACTTTTTCTTACGTTCTCATACGTTTTCATCTGTTTTATACGTTTTTTAAAGAAAAAATTACATGTTTGGTCCCTATGGTTTACCCCAAATAACAGGTTTAGTCCTTAAGTCATTTTAATTACACCACACATACCTATTTTTGAAACCTGTTGCCCATTTAGTCCCTATTATGAGAAATAGGGACTATCCGTAATAAAAAATAATTACACCGATGATCCCTATTTTTTAAATAGGGACTAAATGGGCAACAGGTTTCAAAAATAGATATGTGTGGTGTAATTAAAACGACTTAGGGATTAAACTTGTTATTTGGGGTAAACCATAGGGACCAAACATGTAATTATTTCTTTTTTAAATATTATACATTTTTTTACATTTTTATACGTTTTCGTCCGTTTCGATACGTTTTAATTTGCTTTTATCGGTTTTTATACATTTTCGTTTGTTTTTCTTACGTATAAAAAAGTATGAAACGTATAAAAACGTAAGAAAATGTATAAAGACGGATTAAAACGTACGAAAAACATATAAAAATGGACGAAAACGTATAAAAATTGATGAAAACGTATTAAAACATAAGAAAATGGATAAAAATGGATGAAAATTTATGAGAACGAAAACGTGATAAAATGGATGAAAATGGATAAAACGTATACACGGATGAAATTATATGAAACGGATAAAACGATGAAAATGTATATAAAACGGAAGAAAACAGATGAAAACTTATAAAAAGGACCAAAATGTAAAAAATATAAGCAAACGAAGCACAACGATTAAAAGCGGATGAAAACTATGGAACGAAGAAAACGTGATAAAAAGCATGAAAACGTATAAAAGCGGGATAAAACGGATAAAATGTATAAAACGGACTAAAACGGATGAAAACGTAAGAAAACGATATAAAAGCTGCCTAAACTCGAAAATATTTAAATTATAAACGTTTGTTATGATAAAGGACTGACGAGGCAACGATTGTTAACCAAAAGGGCTAAAAGTGTAAATTATAACGGAACTTACTTAACAGCAGTTAAATAAGGGACCGTAGGTGTTATTCTTTTCAGAGATAAAGACTATCCATGCAACTTTAAACTTTCAGGGACTATGAGTGAAACTTTGGACAAACCTTAGGGACCATCCGTGTAATTTACTCTTTATTTTATCAACAGTTGATACCATTCTGTGACAATTTTTTTGAAAGGCACAAATACTTTTGATAATCGTTTAGTCTCCGACTCGTTGCTTATTAAAACCAGGTGTAATAAGGACACATGCGATTTTCATCTTTCTGCCATTTCAGCTTTCTTTTTTTCTAGACCACTTCATTACTAAAAACATACACATCTCACAAAAAGTCAAAAATACATTATAAATGAAAAATCACACACACAAACATGCATAGAAATCGGTCGCCTGCCCAACCCACATCTCCATTTTGGTGAGACGACCGACATGAGGACCGAGATGGTGTGATAAGAGGGTGAGACTAACCGATATTTTGAGGGTTATTATGCCCAGCCTAATTCTTCCATCTATAACCCTAGCATTTAAACATTTTTTTGACAATTAAGTTCTCTTTTACTAGTGGAATCTGAAACTGACTTCCAAGGGAGCAAAATAATTGACTGGCTTCATTTAAAATACTGCTGTGTATGTTAACAAAAATAAGACAGTACATTTGGTTAAGAATTGTAATACTTGACATTGTAGTCAATACTTTTTGTGATGTACTATAAAAAAGTAAGTAGAGTACTGTTATACCATGAATAAGGTGTTTTGAAATGCAAGTAACATTCATCAACTGAAAAGAAACACAATTATTGAGGTCCCATTGACAACTTTCAAATACATTACAGAGATCTTTATGACCATTATAACGCTCCCTACCTCTTGTACAAACTTATATTTGAGAATTCAAGTTGATGACCCTGTGCTTTTCTTTTCAAACTGAATGTTTATATAGACATACTTTAAATAAGTCATGTTACTTGAATTTAATCAACATGATCTTGTTATTACAGCACTAAATATAACCGATATCAGACACCTCTTTTATATATCTTAAGTATATGTTTTGGACTAGTAAAAATGAGTCATTTGGTGTTAGATTTTGTAAAGTTTCAGTTCAAACTGTTATAGCAAGCTTAACAGGATGACAAGATTAGCTGATGCGTATCATGTTTCATTTGCAGCTGCCCTTTGTAGTGCGAAAGAGAATGTACTACTGTACCTTAATACCATACGAGAAGGTTAGAATCTCGTAACTTAATATAAATGTCGTTTGATCAAACTGAACATTTACTTTTGAGCTCAAGAATTGTCGCTATAAAGATGCCGATATCTTTTATCACTTGGTATAAAGAATGCTAGAAGAATAGACATCTAAAAAATGTACCATAAAACAACAAAAAGATACATATTTATTTATATATTTTCGAAAGTTTTTCAATATAACATCTGAAAGAAACAGACAAATCATCAGTTCATAGTGATTTTATTGTTACCTAAGAGATCATATCAAATAAAAAAAGTAAGATTTTGTATAACCAGATACAATGAAAGGTGGGGTTGATTTGGTTTGGAAAGCTTAATAATTGTGTTGTTATGGTACTTTACCAACACTCAACAACTTTGTAGTGACCCACCGGCAAAGTAGTAAAATTTAAAACCAACACGCATCATTCCTATTAATAACCATGTGCTTTGCACATTGCACAAGTCCCACATCAACCATCTTTGAGTATAGACTAAATCTCAACTAAAATATTCACCCATTGTCCTGTTATAGGTGATTTTTCACCCATCTGACCCGAGTATCGTACCTACAGACTTGTAGCTTAGTGGTAACTATGAGAATGTGGACCTTTATGTCACGTGGTCATTCTTTCGACCTCACATGACGTCCTTAACCCCGATAAGGACTAGCTATTCATCCGCGGTCGATCCTCAGATATCTATCATTGTGTCGTGTACATCTTCCACCACCAATTCATGCGACCTAATTGCATAGTCATCATCTCGGCGACGACTTCTCTCAAATGATTTGGTTTTACTCTGGCTTCATAGCTTAAAGGGACATTCGACTTTTAACTTTTTGGGTCCCATCGTGGAGTGACTATGCTCCATCTTGGATTAGTCCATTACTCTTTATGGTGACTTAATATCCAGCGTGCAGTGATCTCATGCCCGGAACCCTCGCGACTGATTGGGAGAAAGAGTGAAAGCGAGAAAGATGGATTGTTATCCATCGGAAATTGATAGGAATTCCACGGGGCCATCCTCATTCTATTCCTCTTTATGGCTTCCATCGAATGCGACATTATGTACTTAACACGATATCATGTTATCCTCAACATCTCAGGAGACCACTCCCACCATTATTCCGTAACCAACACTTTTAAGAACTTTTGGGATAACGATATGAACGATTCTGCTTCGGTCCGCCTCGGTCTGACTTGACTCTGATACCACTTGTCACGGATTCATTCCTTCGACCCCGCCTGACTTTCTTAACCCGATAAGGACCAGACATATGTCTCGCGTATAATAGAGGTTCACTAGTTTCGTCCTGCCTTGGACTCATCAAGGGAGCGACCCCAACTCTCTACCAGTGTAGTGCCATATCGAGTGCTCTACTCGTGGCACGTACTACACCCTTACCGTTGAGGTACTCCAACAAAACCAACAGGATAAACCAAGAACCCACGCATTAAACAACGCTTCCAAACAAAACCCGACCCTTCAAATTTTGGCTCGTGACAATTAGCTAAAAGTGCAAGGTGTGGTAGCTCAATCGAGTCATCTCAGCGTCACCTCGGCATTTCTCCTTTTCACTTCTCTTATCACTAACACACCAAAATACCCCAAGCCAAAATCTCACTTTTGAGTCCCTCAATTTATTTTGTTTTTCATTTTTTTAAACCAACTAATTTTTTATTCATAAATAAAAATACAAATTTTATAAAACTAAAAAAAAAATGCCAAAAAAAAAAAATACATAAACTTTAACTTGCTTATTAAACAAACTTTCTAAATATTAGAGGTATAAGTTAAAACTTTTAGACATGTAGAAAGATTAAAAAAGAAAAAAAGCTCATCTTACTTTCCATAGTTGACGGTCAAAACCCAAACCAAAAAACTGTGTCAAAACATAACACAATCAACACGTACTCGAAAAAAAAAAAGAAAAACCATTTGGCTCAAGCCACGGGACTCACTCGCGCCTTGGCGCTGGGCGGCCCAGTGTGGTTGCGCCGGCTTGGCATCGTGCCACCTGTGTTTGGCTTTACTATACCTAGAGCTCTAACCGAGTGGTTGTAAGCTCAACTTCCGACTTAAACAAATGTGTTGAAAAATAACAACAAAAGGTAAAACTTTCAAGGGTAGACGTTTTTACTGATATCCGAGACAAGCTTTTTCAACGGTTTATGCAACATACTTTTCCTTGTATTAAACAACCCTATAAGAACATAATGAGACGGGCAAATGGAAAAAGCTAGTACAAGATGAGATCTTTAGATTCTTAAAGATAAAAGGATGAAAAGATTCCAGACAAACAGAATATGAACTAGTGTGTGCTTTACATCTACTCTCGTCATGCTTACAACAACAAAAAGAATTGGTTCAATTGTGTGGTTCTAAGCAGCTGAAGCTGTTTCGGGTGACTCATTAGCTGCCGCAGCCGCTCGTTTCTTTGCAAAGTATTCGTCGGCACGAGCCTGGTTCTTGGCAACTGATGGTTTGACCCATTTCTTTCTGCCTGGCAATACTGTCAATGAACAACCAGCAGCTTCAAGCTTTTCTTTTGCTTGAGCAGAAAAAGCACGAGCCTTAAAGTTCAACTTTACACTCAGTTCACCGTCACCAAGAATCTAAAACACAAAGATGGCGTAAGCATATGTTGTATCATTGAGTATAAGCATCGTCTAAAATTATATGTGAAATTGAACATTCAGAATATGACAACAAAGAAAGTCGATCTACAAATTTGTTGCTTTAGGAAGTATAAGTAACTAAGGATTGGAAAGCAGTTTGATGCACGAAAAGTACATAATATTCTAGATTTGTGCAAGATGAAACATTCTTTAACATATGGCACTTTTGGGGATAGGGGTCAACTTTTCATTCCTAAGGCAAAGGCCATTCTACTCAAGTCGTTACACATCTTGTGTGAATGTGTGATGTTCAGACTTGTTGAGAAATGAGAACTTGGTCATTGTCTAACGTCTATCAAGTAATACAATCAGCAACTTTTATTTGCTTTAAATACTTTAATGCGATAACTGGCAGATATAAACTTGCCATTTGGTGTTATCATTCTTAACATTCTAGGAGTATTAATCAATTGTCGGTGTGAAACCTTACTCAAGCTGATCATATAATGCTGACTTCTCGTGACCTCAACAATGAAAGTTTCACTATAAAATTTATAGTTGCATTCAAGTGTAACTTTCAACATACGAAAATAGGTTATAAGACAGGGACCTTGATGTATAAATCATTTAGTTTAGCTGGCATAGCGCTTTAGAGTATCTTTTGTTCTTATATGTAAATATATGGGGCATACAGTGCAGTATGGCGTATATATTTAGTTACTTGTAGCAATCTCTTTTAGTCACATATAAACAAGAACAATATCGTAAGTATTTTTGGCTATGGAGTCTGATTTAGGTTGTGAGGTATTCAGTTATAAAAGTTTAGGATAGCAATTTTAATGCGCTATGACCTTATCCTTTTGCTGTCTTTTTTTCCCAATATATAGTAGCTTTCGGGTATTTAAACTACAATAGAACTCATAAACCATACAGCAATGCCCATGGATACAAGCAATTTGCAGAGCCATGTACTCTTTATATTAAATTTTCTTTTGCTGCAATGGTGATTGAGTATATGATTAAAATAAGTTACGAGTGGTTGAATAAAAAGCATTTGATTTTCTCAGATTTTAGCGGAAAATTTTATTTGGCAATTCGCATAATATTATACCTTGAGAGGAAGTCTCCTTTCTCTTCCAGATGGATTAATCAGACCCTTCTCTTTCAGAGACTCCAGTGAAACCTCTTCCCCCTCTTCAAATCCAGCTGTTGCTATGTCTTTTAAGTTCACTGGAACGTATTTTGATAGTCCAGCATGCATACCTTGATCCGACGAAAAAACAAGTAATATAAGTGACCATAAAACATAGCTTAAATAGATCTGCAAAAACTAAAAAATCAAACCAAGACTGGAACCAATATGACAACTTGAAAACAAGCAGAGTTAAAAAAACCACAGTTCCGATTTTTGGTTTTAAAAATAATTTCTTTTTAGGTTTAGTTTGTTTTATGTGCGAAATGTTTGCAAGCGGACAAACCGACCATACCATTTATTTGTACATTAAAATGACATCATAGAGTTAATGATTCAAGTTACATATCTGATTGATTCTTTAAGCTATAGTATTCATATTCCTTATTAAAAAGGAGTTTGAAGTACCAACATAGTAATCTGAACCAGTCTATATATAATTCCAGAATCCGGGCAGGCATTTTGACGTCTATAGTAAAAAATCATCCACACATTTTTACATGGCGGACCAAGTATAAACAGGAGACCAAGAACGAGCACAAAATTATATGTATCCTGGAGAAAAGAACGATGTTACAAAAGTTTGTACAAACCAACTGACCAAAACCAAAAAGGGAAGAAAACGAGATTAAAGATCAAAACCAAACCATAATAAACAGAACCCAAAACCAAACCCAGACTACATTGGTTTTGGTTTCACGCCAAAACTGACCCGGCACGACCCATGTTCACACTTATAGCAAGTATACAGTAAAAAATACACTTGTAACTAGGGGTGTCATATTTCCCGACCCGACCCGGACCCGGACCCGGACCCGAACCCGACGAAGGATATTCGGGTCGGGTTACTCGGGTCCAAAATCCAATTTGGGTCAATCGGGTCAACCCGATTACCAGTACGAACTTAAATTGGTGTCGGGTTCAAAATATTTGAAAATTCGGGTTCGGGTCGACCCGTCCAAATTTTTTTTTTTTTTTTTTTTGCCCAATCTTTATTTAATTGAAAGGCCAAATTAGTGCATGAACATATATTGCTTCATATATTTGGTTTTATATTCATTTTTATTCTATATAATTGACTTGATTGAAAACAAATGCATTACAAAAAGAAAATGTGTAAATCCAACTATAAAATGCATGTATTAGTGCATTGCTCTATTGGTATGAATATAATAACCTTTTAAAAACCAATAGACATTATATTCATAACGTTTGGTTACTAAATTTAAGAAATTAAATTCTAGAATTATATAAATGGACTTGACCCGAACCCGACTTGACCCGACCCGACTTGACCCGAACCCGACCAACCCGAATTCAAATAGAGTCGGGGTTAAGTATATTATTTTCTGGCTTGACCCGACTTCGACCCGACCCGACTGACCCGAACCCGACCGACCCGACCCGAATGACACCCCTACTTGTAACAATATTGTCGTCAAGTATTTTTGACTAATTTCTAGAAACACTGAAACTTTATGACAGGAATTCTTTGTTTTCACAACCATTTATGCATCGTTACCACATATTTAACAAAGGGATTCCTTGTCGAGCCAAGACTAGTAAGATTAAATTGTAATCTTCATAATAATGCTTCATACACCAAGGGTTTGGAATTGGTTATTTTAAACACCATATTGCTTAAAAAATAAAGGTAACAAAACATACAGATAAGCAGTTTTATCGAAACACTCAACTACTTAGACGTGCAAACATAAGCAAATAAGAACTTTACGGAAGCGTTTGGCTAAGCTTAAACGCTTGTAACATTTCAAAATCCTCACAAAAAAACAAGGTTTTTCATTTCTAAAAACAAAATATCAAGCTCCTCAAATAAACATTCCTAAACACGCCTAATTAGCAATCCCAAATCCTGTAGAATATCAGCATTCTGTTTCCACATAGTAAACAATACACATTTATGATCACCCCTAAACTACACCCCATATACCATCAAAACCAAAACAATCGTGCTAAACTGTGAACATAACATAACATAACATAACAACAAGAATTATCAATTATAGCACGAAAAGATGTCGAATTTACCTCCAGCAATACCCCTCAACTTAGGCAACCTCCTGTAAAGAGGCATCTGACCACCTTCAAAACCCGGTCTAACACCAGGCCCAGACCTCGACTTCTGACCCCTCATTCCAAACCCACAGCTCCCTCCTTGTCAGCAGCATGCCCCTTCCTTTCCTTTTTCCTATTTTTCCTAGAACCCGGTTGTGGGCCCAAGTTATCCAACCTAAACACATTTTGAACTCACTACAGCTGTTGGTATCCTTCAGCACCACTTGCTTCACTACCAACAACAACCTTAATTCTTGTTTTTTGGTGTTTTTGCAAATGGGTATTGTTGGAAATTGGCATGTGTTTGAGTTGAGGTTTGTTTTGGTGCCTTGTTTGAATGTTGAAGTGAGTAGTGTTGTGGGTGAAAATGGGGAGATTATGGATGCCATTTTGGAAGTGAAGTGTAAAGATGAAATGTGTTATGAGATTATGAATGGATATGATGATGATGAACTGATGAAGATTGTGTTATCGGGTTTTGTTTCGTGGGTTGGGTTGTGATGTGAAAAAGATTTTGGGCTAAAACTAATTTTGGCCCGGTTTTCTAAGAGTTCAGTTTTATGACTTTATATATATGAACCTAGGCATCTACCTTTATATCAATTTTTAAACATTTAATATTTGTTTCAAAGTTTTCATTTATATTGTTGAGATAATTTCATATATATCTCTCATTTGGTTCAAAATTTCAAATATATCCAACTTAACTTGAAATTTTCATATATATCCAATATAAAACTTAAAATTTTTATATATGTCCAAATACCCAATTTATATTTAATTAAAATCTTAAAATACACATTTATTATCATTTAATATTAAAATGACCATTATACCTTTCGTTTTTTTTTAAATTACGTATATATTTCTTATTTCCATATAAACAATCTCTCAAATCACTATATTAGTACACATGAGTTACGAATATTATTATGATCTGTAATAAACAATTTCAGTACACAAACATATGTATACTTCATGGCTCCAAATACAATATATAAATCATAAAAGCATGTTTCAAAGCATATATGATATTGAATATTCACTATATATGAAATTCTCCCTATATTGTTTTAGTTTTATCTAAACTTTCTTTTTTATGCTAGAATTTGTATACCTTAATTAATTTTCATCACTGGCGGAGCTATGAAGGGGCAAGGAATGGTGGTGCCCCCCACAATTTTGTCCACTAATGTATTTTTGTTGTATTTTACATGATAAAAAATTTACATTACATTTTTTACCCTCTTAAATCATGAGATTTACAAGTTTGGCCCTCCCACAATTTATAGTCTAGCTCCGCTACTGATTTTCATCCCTTAATCTCTTCAAACTTTGAGAAAGTTGATGTAGAATATTCACTGAAATTTTCCGAACAATCTTGAATAGACGCCTTTTTCATTTGAACTCAAATGTTCGACTTCTTGATCAATTAACTTCTTGTAGACTATCACAGTTTCTTTCAATCTTGCTTGTTTTGTTTGATGTTAATCTGTGAGGCTTTCAATGTTTCACACAACTATTTCTTTTGTTTGATATACTTGATGGCATTTATTTAATTGATAAATTGCTATTGATGTCTTTGATGTTGTTGGTAAAGTAATGATCTTGATTGTTAATGACTTTTTAATCTTGATATGTTTGTTGTTGATGACAGAGTGACTTTATTGAGGGTGATCATTTGATATATGAAGTAGCGATCTCAATCGAATTTATGTTTCATAATACATTATCACGTACTTCAAAACTTTGTTGTTCTATCTCTTCTTTGTCATTTTCGAACATGTCATCCATCTTTCTATCCATTATCGATCAACAAATAAGAACCACAACCTCAAAGACAAATCATATCTTTTATGAAAACTATTTTAGATTCATGTGGACTTGAATCATAAAGTCTTAAGAGCATCAATAATGAGTCAAGTTGTGTAAAGCTTTTTACTATTCTAAAAAGCTTTTTGAAAGAGTTTTTTGCATCGCATCAAAAGCTTTTTGAAAGTTTTTGAAAAACATTTTTAAAATGACTTGGTAAATTTCAAGTCTTTGATGTGCACGCCCTATACTTTGACCGATTAGAGGATGTTTTTGTTCGGATGTTGGTATGTTTTTGGTGAAGGAGTTAATGCATCATAAATGTTTGGTTGCATATACTTTGCTCGTCAAAATTAATTATTATCATTATTATTATTTTTTGTTACAACGAGCACGTGTAAGATTGTGATTGGTTTGAATAAAGTCTCGCGAGCACGCCCCATAACTTGCGCGTCATATCGAACAAAATTGTGAAAAATTGGTAAAAAGGTGGTGGTATAAGTTAAGAATTGTAAAAGCGAAGTAGGGCCGGACGGACACAATTTCTGAGGCTAAACGAGCTATAAGGCCAAACGATTAGCCGGGCTAATGAGCCGCGAGGGCTAAATGGAGCCGCAGCGAAAGCGAGAACAATGTTATACGAATCGCTTTTAAAAGACCTAAAAACGTGAAATAAATTCCTCGAACGTAACACCTTATTTATATTTAAAAAATTAAGTATAAGTTTTTTTTTAAAAACAATTTAATGTTCGAGAAAAACATGTGCCCATTATGCCCATTTAACTTTTAAATGGGCAATACATGCCTATTTCAAAAAAAGAAGGGGGACCAAATGTGCCCAAATATTTTAAAAGTTTACATATTTAGCTAATTTTTTTTTATTTTTGGCACAAATTGCCACCTCTAATATAAGTCTATAATGGTAATTTTTTACTGTATTTTTTTTAATTTAAAAGTTATATACACATCTTTTGTTAATTTGTTTTTTCTTACAAATTTAAAGGCTGCTAATGGAATGTTACTCTAGAGAAAATAGACAACGAGAAACGTGGCCGTTATCTTAGACTGCTTCCTTCGCGAAGGCGTGAGCAAGCTGCTTATGTCATCACTTAAAGTACGTCTTTCGTTACTGTTTAGAAACCAAGACCAAATACGGAGCTTGACCAGTTGACCTTCATCTTTCCTTGCACCCTCCGTTACTCATAAATTAAACTAAACAATTCTATCCTCATTACCGTTTGACTTAACAAACTTAGTTTATCATTGAATCTTATCTTCTCCTTTTTAGTCTAACATTTAGTTTTCTGAGACATAATTAGGGAATGTTTGTTTAAGATTATATATGGGCTTATAAGCTTATTTTGATTTCGGCTTGTGTTTTATAAGCCTTGGTTTTATTGCTTATTTTTGAGTTTATGGGCTTATATAAGCATATAAGCCATAAGTCTTATAATAAACAAAAAATTGAGACTTATGAAATACAAGTTGGAATCAAATAGAAACATATAAATACTTAGAAGCTTAAACAAACACCTTCTGATCAATATCAATAACATGATTTTAAGCGTAAAAGGATATAAAAATTAGGTCTGCATGATTTTATTATCTTTTGTGGTGCCCTTTCAACGATGGTCGTCAATATCTTGGTTAAGCGAGACTTAAGTAAAATAAATATTTATGATGACACTTACGACTACACTAAATAATTTCGAAAACGTTGTCATAACATCGTTAACTGAGTCACCATGCCGATAAAAACGCACAAGCACACAATAAGTACACATACACACAACGCGGTTTAGATTCGAAAATGGCATTAGGGCGGGGAAATATCGAGGGACCGTGTTCCCTATCAATCCTTGGTTTCACTCCGAAACCCATCTTGGTCAGAAGAATGATTTATAATTTCCATCGCACATATTCTGATTTTTCTCCCCTAGCATATAAACACAATAGTCAAATGCACTCACTGAAAATATAGAGTTTGACCCATAAAAATATCTTAGCAAAACTTATATTGTTTATGGTAGATTAACCAATTACCTTCCGTATTTGATGCGTATTTGACGCATCGTAAATATATGTGTAGGTTCAGAACAAAATGTTGATTGAGAAATATATGGTAGCGCTTAAGCGTATATACTATAAGTTCTTGATCCTTTAAATACACATGTGCATATACATGTTCATGCAATACCCGTCCCCGTTATACAAATCTCCGTCCCGGTTTTACCAAATTGATGATTCTCCATTCAAATCTAATACAGGGATTGGTGAGATCAATAAAGATCACATAAAAATTAAAAATCAAATTGATTAATTTCTATCATTTATTTTTGAACAAATTAATTAAATTCACTTTCACCTTTATATTTAAAAATTAAATATCTCACAAACCGTTAATAGCTAGATAAAACTAATTATCACAATTGCAAAAGAATACAATTATCACTTCTATTGGGAGATACAAATACTATACATCGCAAGCCGAACTTATTTTATCATTTTTGGGTTTTGATATATTGCACAATAAATGAAAATTTAAAAATACTCTTTTGTGTTAACACAACCCCTAAACTACAAATCCTAAACCCTAAAAACCCCAACCCCTAAACCTAAAACCGAGAACCTCTAAAACCTTAAACCCTATCCGAACTAAGTAAGAAACCTAAACTTTTAACCCCTAGAAAACTTAACCAAAAAAAGTCAAACCCCTAAACCTTAAAAACCTAAACCCTAAACCAACAAAAAAGTCAGACAAAAATTAAGTCAAAAAGTATATAATGTGGTATATTAAATTAAAAGTAATTTTATGTTTTGTAAATGATAGTATGATTAGTTTAGTTTAACGATCAATGGTTTTGTAGAAATATTTAATTTTTAAAAATGAAGATGAAAATTTATTTTATTATTTTTGTGAAAAAAATAAATGGTTGAAAATGATTTATTTGATATTTAGTTTTTAACCAAACTCATCTGGGGATAAGGTGATATGAATTTTCTTGCCATCTTTAGGTTTAAATCACATTGGAAGATACCAAGTGGGGTGTGATAACCTCAATTAAATTAATACGACACAACACCACCATGTTTTCAAGAAATTTTAGTTTTATATCACGTTAGCATCTATTTAATGCTAAATCTGGATTAAAGTAGCCTAATGCTTAGAAATTTTAGGCTTTTAGAAAATGATGGCTTTTAGCGGTCGAACATTTTGCACATGCTCAAATCCGGGACTTATTGATGGCGAGAGAGAGGGATTCAAGGGATGTGCAAGTGGTGCGTTGCACGAGCCTCTTTACTTAAAATGAACCACATTTTCTTATTCTTATATATAAAACGTTGATATTAAAATATATGAGACATATAATTCAAATTCACATACAATTTCTTTTTAGTTTACAAATATAATAGGACATTTTTGTTGGTCACCGAAAATCATGTAATGGCCAAAAGTCTAGTGACCATTAAGAGCACCGGTGTGGCAATATCGTAAAGCTCGCCGTGGAGTACCGTGGAGGCTGTAGATCCCTCTTTCACCACACGGGTGGTCCGTCGTGGCTAAAATTAGATGCCTTGCGACGAGCGTTTTCAACATCTTTATTTTATTTTATTTGTGGAGTATATGAATATTTTTGAAGGTGAAGTGTTTTTTATAAGATTGATGATTTCGGAGAAAAAGTGCAAACATAAAATTAAAAACACAAATTACATTGAACATTTATGCAGAAAGCAGGGAAATACATATACGGCTTAAACATTAAAAACTACAACGAGATTGATGAAAATAAAACTACTAAAACTTAAGAATATGAATATAGGTTCAACCCTCATCATTTGAAGAGGAATCATCACGTGTTTATTTTTTTTTATTGTTGTGGTGTTTAATGTATTTTAATTAGTAATGAAATAAATTTAGTTTATTTGGAAATTTGATAAAAAAAATAAAGTTGTAGTGGTGGGTAGGGGTGTTAACGAGTCGAGTAATTAATGAGCTACTCGAGTTCGAGCTCGTTTAGCTCGACTCGAGTTTGATAAAATTCGAGCTTCGAAATTCGATCTCGGACAAAATTTAATGCTTTCGATTAGCTATAAGTCGAGCTTAAAAATGTAATTTTAAGCTGACTTAAAAAGCTCGTTTATTGTATCAGGCGAACGAGCCGATCAAGTTTTCGAAGCGAATTACCACCGAACTTGGCGAGCGAGCTTGCATGCCCGACTTCTTTATCTCAAAATGTTGGCAATGGGATTTGAACTCGACCTAAGCTATAAAAGACTATCGTTAACCAACTTTCCACATGCTTTTTTATTTTATTGTCTTGTAATTCAAATATATCACCTGTTTTTTTTTTGTTTAATATGTATCTTTGTTTTTGTGCGTATTTGATACATTTTGAAATCTAATATAATGACGTTTGTTGTTTTCTTCCATAAATTCTTAATTGAAGATGTTATATACTTATATTGAAACTTTCAATATCTTTATTCCATACGTTAATATTAAAGACATTAAATCATACTACAATGAAGTCCATAACCATAATGCAACCATAACATCTGAAAAATCAAAACTCTAACTTCATTTATTAGAACATGGTTTCCAAATGTAAGCCTCAAATTAGAGTTCGAAGAGTTGGAAGACAGCGGTAGAATATTCCGCATCTTATGCAAAAGAGCTTGGTGTTTTCCGTCTTTCATTATAAGCTGATAATTTTCCATATGGTGGATAAGCGATGATGATTTTTGTAGCACTTCGTAATCCATTGAAAGTTCAAAGAAAATGTAAAAATCAAATTACTACAAGATAAGATATTTTAGTGGTTTGTATAGCAATAAACTACAAGTTACATGATATTTATAGGAAAAAAGTTGTTAGATATGGTGGTTAGTATTTGGCGAGGTAATAAAAATTAGTTTGTTGGATGTTGGTTAGAAGTTGATTAATGTAATTGTCGTTGGGGCTAAAAATCTTCCTTGGCTATATAATCGTGTGGTTTCACGGGGTAAATCCTCGATCCTAGCTAGTTTGATCACAGCCGAAATAAGGTTCGGTTGGCTTTATGTAGAAGAAGCCTATCTTTCTAGCCTAAGTGAGCCATATCTCGGTCTTGTCACCAAACCTTACCGTTGTGAAACGTTCTCTTTTTCATACACAGGGGAGGTACTCAGTATGGGTGCTATGCATACCTTCCAACCAATCGGCCAATCACGCTATCCTTGTAACACCCCCAATTCTTGATATGCAGCGGAATTCAAACTGGGTATTACTTGATGGCATAACAGTCATAATAATAGAGCGATCTCTAAAGAGTCGTTTTTAAAAAGGCTTTATCATTCAAATATATCAGAGTTTACAAAATAGGTTCCAGTTGGTTCCATTGATTACAAAACACATCAATATAAAGTTTTTGATGTTTGGTGAATGATAAATTATTTATTTATATAGCCTTCTTGATCTTGCCCTTCCGTGCCGACTTCGACATTATGGACTGAAATACATGCTTAAAATCTGTCAACACAAAGGTTGAGTGAAATTCATAGAGTTTGTTTGATGGTTGAACATATTATGTTGGTAGTGTGAGTTAATTAGACTCACACCAATGGTTTGAAAACAAAGCAGTTATTATTAGACTAAGCATCATGCAATCAAAGGCGTTAGCGTGTTCCAAATTTTATTGGAGAAATTGTTGGTACGTGCCCTAGTAGGTAAAATTGCCATTTTACCTAATGTTACTCAAATATAGTGCGTTTGTTTGCCTCTAACGGGCCAACACAAATGGGATTCGTCAATCCCAATAGATCTATTCACAATATTCGTGCCCACTCTCACATAGTGATTAATGATTCATGATTTAGGGACTTATGTTTGGCAAATGCGGTAACTTAGTGCTAATAAAACAATCAGATAAGCATACAGTTTGAAAGCAATGTGTTCGGTTTGAAATAAAGCATGTATCTCCCCCAAGGGTTTGTAAAACAATTAAGTAATAAAAATGGGGCTATGAACTCACCGAGAGTTGATGATGTTAAGTACTAACGGATGTGATGGATAAGTCGAAAGACTTCTACGTGCAACCTAAAAATGAAATGTTGCGACTTAAGTTTTGAATAATGTTTAAGAAAACATAAACCATCCTATATATATATATATATATATATATTTCTATGTTGATCATGATGTAGTCAATTATCATATGATGTTTATAGAAAGATCTTTAATATGTGAAAACGTATTTAGTTTATAGATATCGTACTACCGTTAGGGCCATCATAATTCAGAGGTCATGCGATGCGTTGCGAGGAGCTAGGACACTTTAAATCGTAAATCCAGCAACTCGTCGATACGTTTTACTCAAAAGAACCCCTCACATGAAGCTCCCTACTATTGTAGCACTTAGTAGATACAACATATGTTTTGAGTGAAGATTGTTATATATATAAGTTTATCATGTTCTTACAAGTTCTCGTCGTTTCATAAATATAATTACCTTAGTTAACGGTCTTGGGCAAACAAGCCTTAAGGCTTTAGCCATGGTCTTGCCATGACTTTGGTCTTGACTACCATTGTCTTGAGACTCATCCTTGACCTTAGCCATAGCCGTGGTGTTGGCTTATGGCCATTAGGCCTCTTGGTTTGCTTTTAGTTGTGACAAAAGTATAGTTGTGAGACTATATTTATGGCAGTTTCTGTTTTTGAAAGATTTTGGCCTATTTATGCGTTTTCAAGGTCCGAGCTTCTTTGCTATTGAAGGAAAACGTCGTTTCGGACAACTTTCGTGTTTAACTTTTGATGATTCGGACCATAAGTACCATTTTAAAAGTAGAGAACTCAAAACAGAAAGTTATGGGCAGTTTCGGCGTTTAGGTTTCGCTAACTTCTTTTGCTTATAACTTTTGACTCGTTTGTCCGTTTCGGGTGATTCAAATTGCTATGTTTACCTTTTAATCTTGTCTACCATATTATTTAAGTTATAAAGTCCTTATGTTACTGTTTTTAATGGTCTCTCATGTGTAGAATATGACTAGTTTACTAGTTTGTTACTTTTATGACAATATGTGAATTAAAACAAGTGATTGAGTATATGTACATCATGAATCAACATAGTAACTATATATATAGCATGAAATAGTTAAGATTATGAATAATAAAGATGAGATGATGGTGGTGATAAGTTTCTTACAACTTTTGGCTTTCAAAATAGAAAGGAGTAACTTAATAAGGATAGGACTTTGATTGATCGGGTAAGACTTTGTATTGAGCTAGCTTTCCACACCTTGGCACCCTTGCAAACTTGAAGAGTTGGTGATGAAGTACTAAGTGACTTGAGTGGATTTAAACTCAAGAGGATCACTTAAACTTGCTAGAGATTTGATGAAGTAGCTTGATCTTTGGAACTTCCTTGCATAAACTTGGAGTTTATAGATCAAATGATGGAAGATGTGAGTGGTTTAGGGTATGAACGACCAAAATCAGTTTGTGAGTGAGTTTATGATGTATTTCACTTCCTATTTATAGGAGGGTAAGTTTGGTTAACCATATATTGGGTTAATTATTAACCATGGTTAAGTTAGGACACTTGTAATGATCAAAATGATGCATGCTTAGGATCAAGCCACATAAATGGTGACTCCCCACCCTTAGGTCGGTTTCAATACATGACAAGGCTTAGATGAGAAGCCTTGGTCTTATCTTGAGGTTAGAGTAAGTTTTGGTTCCGTTAAATGCCAACCGTAAGTCGTTAAGCCATAAAACGTAGAACCGGGTATCGTAAAATCTGAAACTTACAGGAATGATGAGACTCATCATTATACTCCATCTAAAAATATAAAATGAGTGATAAGTCTCAATGGGTGCAAAAAGCGCCAAAGGAAATTTTGGCGAAATCGGGTAAAAAAGCGTGTAATTCAGCGTAAAAGCATTGAACTAAGAAAAACGTAAAATTCCAAAACTTGTGGAATTGTCATAAAATGGTAGAAATACATATTTATAATGTTTATATGGTTTCTTGGACATATCGGGATGTCCGAATGGCGTTTAACCTAAAGTAGTTCTCGGACGGTTTAGGTAAGCGGTTGAATGGATTCAACGTGCGCCGTCGGGGACGACTTGTCGAGTTTATTTATCTTGTCATGATAGTAAAATAAAAAAAAGTATGGTATGAATAGTGAAAATGAATAGTAAAAATGAATAGTAAATTCTCGAAAATGAAAAATAACACGAAAATGCGGGTGGTTCACAGTCTCCTCCGTTGGAGAAATCACGTCCTCGTGATTTAATTATTTCTTGATGGTGATGCTTCTTCAAAAAGGTGAGGGTACTTTCGGCGCATTTGGTCTTCGTTCCCATGTAAATTACAGGCCCGTTGGGAGTTCAGTGAACTTTGACAATTGGTATTCGACTACTGTTTTTAGTTGTTTGACCTCTCGGTCCATGATCTCCATAGGTTGTTCAATGAAGAATGGGTGTTCTTTGAGTTTGAGTTCATCGAGTGGAATAACAAGCGATTCATCGGATAGACATTTCTTTAGGTTAGATACAAGAAAAGTGGGATGTACATTCTTGAGTTCGATGGGAGCTCAAGTTTGTATGCTGCTGGACCAACCTAGCGAGGATTTTGAATGGACCTATGTATCGTGGGTTTAGTTTTCTAGGTTTACCGAATCGTATGACACCTTTCCAAGGTGAGACCTTTAGCATAACCTTGTCTCCAACTTGGAATTCCAAGGGTTTGCGTCGTACATCGGCATAACTCTTTTATCTATCTCTTGCTTTTGTAACGATTTTTGACTTGTATGATTTTCTCGGTTGTTTCACGAATGAGTTCGGACCCGTGAGTTGAACATCTCCCACTTGACCCAACAGAGACGGTGTCGGCACTTTCGACCGTAAAGTGCTTGAAGGAGTCTTTGCCTTGATACTCGGCGTGATAGCTGTTATTGTAGGAGAATTTGACCAATGGTAAATGGTTATCCCATCCTTTTCCAAAGTCGATTATACAAGCTCGAAGCATGTCTTCCAGCGTTTGAATGGTTCGTTCACTCTAACCATCGGTTTGAGGGTGATCTGCTATACTCATGTCTAGGTTTGTTCCAAAGCGTCTTGGAGTGTACGCCGGAAGTTTGAGGTAAATCTACCATCTCGGTCAGATATGATAGAGATCGGTGCACCATGTTTAGAGACTATTTCCTTGCGTATAGTCAGTCAAGTCTGGCGATCCATCTTGTAAGTCTCTTTGATTGGTATAAAGTGTCGCGGACTTGGTGAGGCGATCCACTATGACCCAGATGGAGTCATAACCGTTGGATGTCTTTGGGAGTTTAGTGATAAAATCCATTGTGATTCGTTCCCATTTCCATATCGGAATCTCGGGTTGTTGTAAGAGACCGGAGGGTTTTTGGTGTTCAGCCTTCAGTTTGGAACAAGTAAGGCATTCTTGGCGTAGGTGGCAATGAAACTTTCATGTTTGGCCACCAATAGAGTAGTTTTAGATCATGATACATCTTATCAGATCCTGGATGTACGGAATATTTGGATTTGTGGGACTCAAGCATGATTAAATCTCGTAGACCACCATAAAGTGGTAACCAACTTCGTCCTTGGAAGCATAAAGTTCCGTCGAGCGGGTTTCAAATTTCTTATCGTATCATGCCATCTAATTTCTCCTTCTCAATGTCTTGTTGTTTTTACGCTTGACGAGCATTGAGTATTTGGCGAGGGAAATTTGAGTTAATGGTTAGGACTAAAGCTCGAACTTCGTAGAGGTTTAACCCTTTCCTTCGGCTCGGGGCATACACGCTACTACGTTGGCTTTTCCCGGATGATAGCGAATGTCGCAATCATAGTCACTCAACAATTCTAGCCATCGTCGTTGCCTCATGTTTAATTCCTTTTGATCGAGAATGTGTTGGAGGCTTTTGTGGTCGGTAAACCACAGTACATCTGATACCGTATAGATAGTGTCTCGGATCTTAAGTGCAAAGACTGCGCTCCTAACTCCAAGTCATGAGTATTGTAGTTTTCTTCATGTTTCTTGAGTTGTCGTGAAGCATAAGCCATGAATTTTTCTCGTTGCATGAGTACGGCTCCTAATCCTTGGTGCGAAGCATCACAATGACTACAAAATCTTCGATCCCATCAGCAAAGCTAGAATAGGGGCACTACAAAGTTTTTGTTTTAGGATTTGGAAAGCTTCTTCTTCATCTTCGTTCCAGATGTACTTCTTGTTTTTCCGAGTTAGCGTAGTCAAAGGTTTAGCTATTGGGAAAACCCTCAATAAACCTTCGATAATAACCGGCCAAACCTAGAAATTGGCAATTTACTGTAGGTGTAATAAATGGTGTTGGCCAATCCTTGATAGCCTCAATTTTAGCGGGATCAACATGTAGACCCGTGTTATCGATAACATGCCCAAGGAATGTCGAATCCGAATTCACATTTAGAAATTTTCGCGTTACAACTTTCTTTCTTGAGCAAATCTAAAATCGTTCTCAGATGATCTTTATGTTCTTCTTCGCTTTTGGAGTATATGAGAATGTCATCGATGAATACTATCACAAACTTGTCCAAGTATGGCTTACACACCCGATTCATGAGATCCATGAATACGGCGTACGTGCATTCGTCAAAGCCAAAGCGGCATTACTTGGAACTCGTGATGACCATAGCGAGTTCTAAAGGCTGTTTTTGGAATGTCTTCTTCTCGAACCTTAACTTGATGGTAACCCGATCGAAGGTCTATTTTTGAATAATAGGTCGAACCTTGTAGTTGATCGAATAGATCATCGATTCTGACAAAATTATCGGTTCTTTATGGTTAATTTGTTTAGCTCACGATAGTCGATTTTACACATTAAGTAACGATCCATCTTTCTTTTTCACGAACAAGACGGGAGCTCCCCAAGGTGAGGAACTAGGTCGGATAAACTCCTTGTCTGAAAGTTCTTGTAGTTGATTTGCGGTTCTTGCATCTCGGATGGTGCTAGATGCGTAGGGAGCGCGGGCCACTGGCGCCGCTCCTGGCACTAAATCAATGTGAAACTCTACTTGGCGTGATGGTGGAAGTCCGGGTAAGTCTTCGGGGAAAACCGGAAATTCACGGCGATAGGAGCGTCTTCAAGTCGTTTTTCTTTGGATTCCTTCTCGGTAACATGAGGAGCTAGAAATCGTAACATCTTTTTCAATGTACTTCATGGTTTTCATACATGAGATGATGTTTAAGCGAGTTCCACTTTGATCACCACGGATGACCAAAGTTTCATTGTTACAACGAATGTGAACAACTTTTAAGCCAAAAATGATGTTGGCTCGATGTTTTGACAACCAATCCATGCCAATAACCACATCGAAACTTCCAAGTTCGATTGGCATGAGATTGGTGTTGAATGGATGATCTAAAAGGTTGAGGGTACAGTTTTGGAGCACAGTATTGGTGTTTACTAAGTTTCCATTGGCTAATTCAATACTATAATGAGTATCCATAGTGATTGGTGCAATATTAAGTAAAGGTGCAATTTTGGAAGATATAAAGCTCATATCGACACGGTCGAATAAGACCTTAACAAGATGATTATTGGTGAAAATGCATTACCAGTGTGACGACGTTGGTCTTGTTGAGGTTCACCGTTGCCCATAACATAAGCTCTACCACGAGCATCTCCGCCTTATTGTGGCCCGCGGTTTGAGGACAATTGGGTTTGACATGTCCTTTCTCCCCACACCAGAAACATGTAACTATCGGTTGAAGGTTAGCTCCAGTAGCCACAACTTTGCTTCTACAGTGTTTAGCAAGGTGTCCGGTTTTGACACTTGTGACACTTGGCTGGGCAAGGACCCATATGGTGATAGTTGCATTTATTGCACTTTGGGTAGGTTCCATCATAATTTCCTCCAGTGGTGCTTTATAACATAAGCCGTTGGGGCTTCTTGTCTTTTGTTTTGTTGCTGATGGTGTTGGGTGTTACGATTTTGATTGTTGAAAGTGTTTCTTTGGTTGTTATCCCATTGTCGTTTGTTGTTGTTGTCTCGGTTGTTGTTGTTGTTTATTTGGTATGGTTGTTGTTATTACGGTAGTTGGTGTTGTTGGTGGTAGTGTTGAGATTCTGTCTTTGGGTAGCTCCTGTTTGAACCACTTGATCCATGAGACTTCGAGACATTCGCATAGCATCATCAAGTGACTTTGGATCAAACAATGTCACATTTCCCTGGATGATAGGCGTAAGTCCCGGATATATCTCTCTAACTGACTTTTCGGTTGTTGGAACCATTGATGGACATAGTATCGCCAATTCTTGAAATCGTCGGTTGTAAGTAGCAATGTCAACACCTTTAAGAACATGGTTCCAGAATTCCACTTCAATTTCGTATCTCACTCACGAGGGCAATACTCCTTGATCATTAAACCCTTTAGAACAACCCAAGAGATTTGATAAGCACTCATGATGCCTATTGGTTGAGCAACTGTATTCCACCATGATAATGCACGATCCAGTAGTGTACAAGTGGCATATTGAACCTTGTCACTTTAAGCGCATTTTGATTGAGAACACAGATTCCATTCTTTCAAACCCGTGAGTTAAACCACGGCTCCTTCTGAACCCTTGAAATTTGTGGTTTTGCAACTCATAAATTCTTTGTATGAGCAACCTCTAGTTGCACTAGCTGCGGCAAGCCTAGCGACTTCGGCGGTTGGCTGACGGCGACTCGGCGGCAGTACGAGAAAAACCTCGGCGGCGGCCAGCGGCGTGGCGGCGGCTGCGGTTGTTCGCGGCGCGGCGGTAGCGGCGGTATTTCTGTGGCTGCTTCAAGCGGCGGTGGCGGCAGGACTATGGTACGCTCGTTCAGCGTTAATTGTTGCATTCACTCGAGTAGTAATCATTAAGCTCAATGGCAGCTGGAGTCATTGGTTGAGGTGCTTTAGCTTTCTTTGGCGGCATGATTCTATTAAAAAGAGATATCAAGAGTTTTAAAAAGATCATGATTTTTGATGGAAGGTTAGAAATAATAAAGTTTGGAGTTTTAAACCATAACAAATGATAGCATAAAACCGAGTTTTATTCACATAGCGTTGATTGATTTACAAAATCGAAACCTATTACAAGCTTCTTCAAAATTTACTAACTGAAACTTTTAGTTTAGTAATTACAACGCTTTACTCTTGTTAGCTATTACATGAGTTACACAAAGTTTTCTAACTGAGTCTAATAGGTTTAGAAGTACAAAAAAGATAACTAGTATATCACATAGTCTAAGATTGGTTGAACGAATCGATGTTTCCATATACGGCTAGAACATTGATGCTATCACTTATACCAGTTTTTCTTGACCTCTTTTTGATGTATTTTCTGTTGCATGGCATTCATAGAAGATTGCATATCATACAACTCTTTTCGAAGACAATATCGATTGGAAGTTAACTAGCGTCTAGTCGGATCTCTGTCGAGCTTAAGTGATTTCGTAGTTCTTGAATCATTGCGGCGTCTTGGCCTTTGGATTCTTTCCACTCTTGATAACCTATCTTTGATGTCTTCCCATCGGTTAGTGGATGGAAGATGGTGTCTGCAACATAATCCAAGTCCCTCTTCACATAACTCATATCTAGTATGAATAAGTCCAAGCGTTGGCGTGCATGGATGGCCTCGGTTTTAGCGCAACTACAAATGATTCTTGTTGATTCATCTGCCATGCCATACTTTGGACTTTATGTTGAGTTAGGTCCATGTGTTTTTTTAAACGGTAAAGTTCGTATTGGGCAGAGTTTATGAAAGCAGGTATCATTGTGGATGACCCGCCGACTTCATGAGTGGATGTTGGTCCTTGAGTAGGGTTAGTAGGATTAGGTTCGGAAGATGTTTCTGAGGCAGGAGGTGGTTGTTAGTGCAAATATTACGATATTTAATCTATACAGTCTCGTTTGTTTTGATTGATGACAAACATGTAACTTGTAATACATAACGTAAAATGTACAAGTTACTTGTAATTACATTTGTCTCAACATACATTCAGCACCTCTCGATGTCTCAAGTCCTCGTATGTTACAACCACGAGTTCGTACATGTTTGTTATGTGGCATTATGATCAAACACATTAACAAATCATTTAGAATGTTTAAAATACATTTAGAGTCACTAAGTATTTTAATAGGTTAACCATTCTATTTCGAACCTCATTTTACATTTTGCATTCACAAGTATTTTAAACAAATACATCTTTTGTAAAATGTCTAACAAATATATACTTTTATTTGTACAAGTAAACTAACTATAATAATACTAAAGTTTACTTACACTTGACAAAATATATTTTATATTGACAAGCACTCAACTAGATATTTTATTTTACAAAAGGTTACTTACATTTTATTTACAAGTAACTTACCTTTTTAATAAGTATATACATTTGTTTAAATGTATTTTTCATAAAAAAGGAAAACACTCTTTTATTACCTCATGCATAGTGTCATCTAAATCTTTAAAAGATTTTGGAAGATATTCTAAGATATCAAATCTAATAAATTATTATATTTTTGATTACCACTTTTGGTTATAAATACCATCCCATGGTTTTCTTATATCATCATCTCTTCCAACATACATTCTCTCTAACATTCTTTCATCACTTAGATCTATAGATAAACATGTAGTAGCATACATCAATCACCCTCACCATCACATGATCATAATGCTTCTAACATTCATCTTTGTTGTAAGCATATTTTACATTTTGATCAACCAAGGAAAGCTTGGAGATCTAGCCATCCTCATTCACCAAAGCATATCAACATATGAAGATTCAAGATCTCTTGATATCCTCATTGATTGAAGACTTCTTATTTAAGAAGATCATTTAGATTAGTCATTCATATCCATTAGACATTTATGTCATGGATCATCATTGTAAACATCATTGCATCATCACAACACTTTCACCAAACTAGATTAGATGGTTTATGTGTTTGTACCATAAAACACAAGGTTTGTTATGTTGGGCCATAAAACATAGTGGGAGTGGTTGTACCCTTGAAAAGAACTCGACATCTAGCTTAGTGTCGGAAATATTGTATAGGCGATGTTAGGTTGGTTCTACCTCGAACTAGAACCCGGTATTTAGCTTTGTACCGGAAAAAGTGTAAGCGGCGATTGTAAGGTTTTCTCCGCCGAGAAGGGAGCTTGTTGATTTAGTGAAGTAACACTCGAGTTGGGTACTCGGGGAGTGGAGTAGGGCGGAGAGGAGATCCGTGAACGAACCACTATAAATCCTCGTGTTCGGTTTGCACTTTCCTTTCTTTATCTCTTTACTTTTATAATTGCTTATGATGTGGTTTGATGATGATGCTTGTGTGACAACTTGGTTTACTATGCTTTATATTAGTCATAAACAATAATTGATACTTTCATATATTAACAAGCTTCATAAGTGATTTGATACAAAAGATCTAACGATTTTTAAGCGGTAAGCGTATTCACCCCCCCTCTCGTTTTCACAATTGGTACGAGCCTGGTAGCTCTTATTTTCAAAACAAATGGTTTTTAAAATGGAGCACGATCCATGTATCAAATTACCATTGAAGAGAAATATAATATGAAAAATGTTTTGCTAATTATACTTAGAAATTTTGTTGTTAAATGTTTAGATAAGTCACATTAGTAAAAAATAATAAACAAAATATGTGTATTATATTTTCTATCAAATCTAGTAAGTCCTACACTTTTTAAGCCATGAGTAAGTACATTTTTCAACTTTCATGAAGACCACGGTGATTTGGCTAGGAACCAAAAAAAGGGCTCCTTCCTTGTAAACTTTTGGTTCCTTGTGAGTGCACTTGCCGAGTCACTTGGAGTTTTTTTGCCAACTTAAAAAATTCATAACTTATTAACCGTAAGTCCTTAGGAGTCGAACCACCTATCATTTTAAAGGGAATTGAGTCTACTTTCATTTAAAAAATACTCTCATAGTCTGAGTCTAATTTTAAATAAGTGAAATAGACCAAATACTAGAGTATGTCTAAGATATTAAGTTTCACTTTAACAAAAAAAATCAAAATTTTGAATCAAGCAATTTAAGTTGGTATTCTTAGAACTTTGATACAATTTCTTTTGAAAATAAATAATTTGGTAATATATTTAAAGAAAACTAATCAAGCTTGGTATACATCATCATATTTAAGCGATAAATGACGAAAAGTGTTTTCTTGTTATGCTATGCTAAATGACCACTTGTTTATGTTGTTTGCATATATGTTGCTTGCTTATTTTCAAATTGTTGTTTACACTTGTTTGTTTGCATAATATAAGTGTCAATCATGCCATGTTATTTATTAAACGCTTGCTTGCGATTTCTTGTTTATGCACAATAGGACATTTGCTAGATTTTGTGCACTTAGTTTGAAAATTGTTTTACCATCACTTATAGACTTAGATCACTTCCTTTGCATAGGTTATACTAACATCTCGCATAACTTATGAAATGTCATGACTCGCTTAGCAATGAGTACTAAGTAAATTAGTCAAGTACTTTGAAAAATGGAGGTTTTAAGAGAGTGTTTGGTACAAGGACAAAAACAATGTTGTATGATGTAATTTATTTGTTTTTACTTTGTAGGATCATAATATGACTTAAAACAATGTTGTATGCTAACCGGTTTATGCAGGTGGATAGCACAAGTGTGTTATCAAATTTTACCCATTTTCACTTTTATGTGAAAATCGTTAGCCCTTGGTCAAAGTCTATGCTCCACTATGTTTGTATATGTGTTATCGACTTTTCCTAACTAGAAGTAATTAATGTCACATGTTTTAAGCAAAATTTCAGGTTTCGAAAAACTCCCCGACACCTAAAAAATGGGTTTGTGAACTTTTACGGTGTCACGGATCGGACGGCACCAAAATGTTGGTACCGTCTGTTATGCATTTTGGTACGCCATACATGCAGGCGGACCAAGCGGCACCAATTTAAGGGTTCGCCGTGTAAAGAAATGGTGCCGTGGATCCTACAGGTAAGTTGTTGAATTTTACTAAATCCGCAATCTAATTTACCAAATCTCGTTTCTAGGATACTTGTTAATGCATATCTTTCATATTTCACTCAACACATCCTCAATGGATTAACTTAGGATGTTTGACATGATCTTAGACACTTCCATCTCATTAGAAACTACCATCTTTGTATGGATTAACATCAAATAAAACACATATCTCCGTGAATCCTTAGCTCCATAAATCGACACATTCAGGATGGTCATTTTCACACCTACATTGTTACTTTTCCTTAAGCTTAGCATTTCTTAAAGCAAAGTCAAAATGACTAAATCCTCAACCTCAAATAAACCACTAGGATTAGCATTTGATCTTGTTGCTTCATTAAACTTGAACTCTTCATCCTCGGACTCGTTACCTCTCAACATCTCATCACCCATTCAAGATGTGAACTTTCTAAACTTAAGTACTCCAACTCCACCACCAAAATCACCCATCATTATGACTACTTCACAACCATTCAAAACACCTTCACAACCAAAGTCTCCAAAACTTGTACTTTGTGCAACACCACCAACATCTCCTCACCCGTTTGCGGATGACTTAGATGACTTATCGAGACTAACAAATCTGGACTCATTATTTGCAAAGATATCATACACAAGTCTAACATATGACTATAGATATTGTTTTGTATCTACATGTATTGCCTCACTTGGTTAACATGAAAATAATGTGTCATCCTTCAAGACGATAAGTATTTACATAGAGTCATAACTCACACGCATGTTAAAGACATACTATCAAGTCTTGTTATCCTTGAGTTCAATCTAAGCTTTATAATCTCAACAAATTAGGATTGACAACTTAAGTATTTCAATCGAAATATTCAAGTATATGCGACTTACGATTGTAGTCATTAAAAGTCATATCCGAAAAAAACAACACCCAAGTATTTTAACAACACATGTTGAAACACTTATCCAAAACAAACAACCCACTGTGCCACTTATTCCTCTTTGACACCTACTATCCCTCTTCCATCTTTTGGCACCATTAAGCGTATTGCTCATGAACTTTCAAGAGCATCCTTTAAATCAAACGTGCCCTTTCAAGGTGAACCTATACCTCAACCCCTAAGCTTCATAGACATAACAAAAACTTCAAGCACTTCACCCACTAGTTATAGCAACCAATGAACCATAAGAATTAGTATCCGTACTTTTTGTGTTCAACATCTATGGACAAATAATCAACCTAAGTACTCCCATAGCACAACAAACCCCTACATCACCACATCCTTATTTAGACACACTAGAAGACCTACCACCTAGATCAACCAATCCACCATCCTTACCATCATTTGAATTCGTTGAGTGTATTGCTCAAAAAGCCCTTGTGTCTAACACTTGTACTAAATCAAATGCATGTTTGAACAAACTCAAACATCCTTTCCTACATATAAGGACTTAGATAATTCATTATGGCTAGAATCTCAACTATCAAATAAGCATGGTGCTCTTGGTAATTGTTGTCAATTTCCACTAGGTACAAGTAGTACTACCTTCACAAATTATCAAAGTATTAGTAATACTTTGTTGTTAAACTTCTACATAAATTTTGTTAAACCTCAAATCAATATTTTAACAACGTATGTTAAAATGCAATCTCAAAGCCAACATCATACACCCAAAGAAACAATGACTCTTGAGGAGTATACATAAGAAACTCGAGTGAATTCCTCTTGTCATCATCTAGTGAATATAATCTTGAGACCAAGTTTATTTAGATGGGACTATCCGATTCAAACACTTTGGCTTCATATCTTCATTTAGGAAAACATGATGTTTTGAAAAACATTATGCCTAAGAAATCATGCGTTAGGTATTCATCTTGTTAAAAGGATATTGTATATCCTATGCATCATTCTCTCCTTGCGACATAAATGGTTGTGTTACAAGAGATTTCATTACACCTCATTGGCTAAATGATCTTGAAACGAACATCTACAAGTTCTATGAACTAGCGTATCAATTCATCTTGTCATACTTATTTTCATAAGCATGATAACTTTATCCCATGCGATAATCTCATTTGTTGAAAGATACTATTTGTATCCATTTCCTTTCAAGCATACATCATAACCTAACCTTGCTCAAACCTTGTGCACATCCAAGGTTAAAACTACACATCTCTAGAACATACACATGATCTATTGAAGTTGGTAACCTTATTTAGATTCTTGTTAAATAAAAAGGAGCTTTCTTGAGAACGTTCTTAATTTAACATATTCCATTCCCTAGTCTTAGATAGTATACATTTCAACTCAACACAAAAGATGTCATTCATTAGATCTTACAACCTTAGATTCTAAACACAAGATTAAAACATATTGTTAAAATTCATGTGTATAACATGACATCTTCATCACCTTAGTTATATTGCATATTAGTCAAGTCACATTAAGCCAAGTATAGTTAAACTATCATCATTTATGCACTTTAATAGGCAAAAGTAGGAATTCCCATCTTTCTAACATGAGAATGACTACTGGAGAACTATTGCACTAGAAACTCAATTTGACCTAACGGTTGAATTGCTTCCTGGAGAGAAGTTGGGTATGTGGAATCACCCGTTAAAATGGTCGTGTTTAGCCTTAATTGAGCACCGCTAGTAATAGTCTCATATTCATTCTCCAACTTGAAAAATCTGTTTTCCTATACTTGCCTAAAGTAAGTGTTAAAACATTGATAGTTTGCCTCGCCTTAGGAATACTAATCAAACAAGTAGTATATATGACTTTTCTTTTAAAACCACTTGCATTGCACTTACATGTGTTGATTACATGTTCTTGTTTGATACGATAAGTTGATTTGAAATTATCTTAGTGTTTGATAACTAGTCAAATGTGTAAAGCTTAGTAAAACCACTTGCATTGCACTTACGTGTGTTGATTACATGTTCTTGTTTAATATGATAAGTTGATTTGACATTATCTTAGTGTTTGATAACAAGTCAAATGTGTAAACCTTAGTGCGGTTTTATCTTTATAATGCTTGTATTCTTGTTTCATGCTACTAAACGTTTAAACCTAAACTTTATTTGCATGATACTTACTTTTGAATTAATTTTAGCATGATTAACATGTTACTTATGAAATCATAATATGTCATTTTGATACGTGATAATTTTGATATGATATGTTTGTGTTTGAAAGCTATTAGTTGGCATTAATTATATCTATGTGTAGTGATCAAATGATACATGCTCCAAATTGTTATGTCTTAAACATGGCTTGCATGAATCTTTCATCTTGTTTCTTTTCTTCTTGTCACACTATTTGTTTGCTACGTGTGCACATATAATCTGTCAAAGTGCTTTTGGTATGACAAACTTTTAGAAGCCTTTTATCTTACAAATTAATCACATAGATTATTGTATATCCAAGTATGCTTAAGTGTCTAAGTCTAACGACAAAACAATCTCATAATGAAATGTCTTGAATAAAGTTGTATTCTTGCATAATATGATTGTTTTGATGCTATCTTGTATGGTGATTTCTTGTCTACTAAGTGCAATGTGTTGTTTTTGCTTATATAATATGTTATCATTTGATTTCTATCATGTTAACATCTTTTGTCACTAACAAATTTGTTTTGTAGGTTGATAACAAATTATTTGTTATCTCACTTGGTTCTAACTTTTATATGCTCATTTTGCATAATCCCCTTTATTGCTACGTAGATTAGTACTATGCTTTATGGGACCCTACACTTGCATATAGTTTAAAAGCATATAGAATTAAGTTCTAGAGGGTTTGGCTTTGCATTTTTGTCTTTCAACCGACCTCTTTCCAAATCTCATTTTGCTTCCGCTTTCAAAAATCACCTCCATCATTATTTAGTTATAACAATACTCTAATCCTCTTCACTTCCTATTAGGAAACCACATGCCTCATCATACGATCATATCGTATTAATCGAGAAGAGGTACGTGACTTTAAGGATGAAGTTCATTGTATGCTAACCATCATCGAGAAAAACATCACTAAGCTCATCTCTTTCGTTAACTCGAATAACCTCCTAAACACTTTGTTGTCATTCCTTATTTGATACACATTATGTTGGATGTCCACCAATTAAGGGGAGAGAAATCCATTCACATAATTGTCTTTTGTCAAATTTTATGTCTCTTAGACTCTAAAATACCAACACATAGGTAAACACCACTTAGCTAAAACCGGTTCACAAAACCACAACTAGTTCAACCTTTTAACCTTATATCACAAGTTTGCACCAATACCTCATCAAGTGAAAAACACATCATGTGTTTTACAAACTTCTTCATCTCCACAATCAACGAATCTAGGATTTTCCTTAAACTAGCACCTTACAACTTCACTATCTAGAACACCATCATAGGATCTTATCTTTTTCTCGCTTGACATATATCATGCATGTCATTGTCGATTGCAAAGCGATATATTAATCAAAACAACCATTTCCAACACGTTGGTCCATCCAACTCTCACTTATATGATGTCATTCTCATCCTCATAAAGGTACTCATTATTATATTAGTATTTTCCATATTGTCTTCACTT
Organism: Chrysanthemum makinoi; assembly: GCA_910596185.1. NCBI lineage: Eukaryota > Viridiplantae > Streptophyta > Magnoliopsida > Asterales > Asteraceae > Chrysanthemum > Chrysanthemum makinoi. The sequence continues at coordinate 165,151,635 of OU343219.1, forward strand.
CTTTTCAAAGTGATAATCATCCATGTCGGTCAAAACCATGCTAATACTACCTTTCCCATTGTCACCTAGAATAGGTCATTTCTATAATTCGTGTCAATCAATGAACGAATTTATCTTCATCATTATCACTTTTATATAGTCTTAGATAGAACGCATTATTGATTACTATTGGGTTGAAGCATATGAGAACTTGCTCAAAACAATAGGTTGTTAGCATCAATAAATCACTCAAATCATAACCCTTATGCATCATTGAAATGCAATGTCCATTCATATTTTTTTTTCTTAGCTTTGGTCACTTGACATGATGAAAGGATTGCATGAATCCATATTTTTTATATTTGCTATACATATGAGTTTCTAACTCCTTAATAGCTTCCTACCTAATCACCACCACCTTCCATCACCACTTTCACTAATCATCACCACCATGGATTAGCGAAAACTTACTTTTGTAAATCTCGAGTCATCTACCATCACCACATGAATCCTACTAGTAAACCGACACCAACACTAGCACCACTAGTGGCACACCCGGTGGGAGACTTCATATCTTCTTTCTAGGAACTATTTTGTAGGTTTTTATCATATTATATTCTCACTTTTCTTATGATTGTAATTAGGAGACTACACTTCATGAGATATTTGATTATATCATTTATATATATCACATATATACATCTTATTTTTCTTTGTCAAAAAGATGAAATATATTGCACTAATGTTTTTCATTGTAGGTTCATCATCATATACACTAGATTGTATATAACTTACTCATCTAAGGATGAAGTTTGCATCAATTATTTTTCTTATTTTAGGTGCTTCTTGACACCCTCGAACAAGGAGGAATATCCTTTAAGCACTCATATTGCATCGTCTATACACTTGGTTGTATATGACATATTTGTCTAAAGACAAAGCTTCTATTATACTAATATTTATTTTGAAGGTTCATCTTGATGCCCTAGAGCAAGGGGAGCTTTCATCAATTTATTGAATGCATCTTATACACACTTTGTTGTATATCACTTACTTATCAATGACGAATATAGTTTTGCACTAATATTTGTTTTGTAGGTTTTAATCATACCCTGACGCCTCAAACAAGGGGGAGCAACCGTCAAGGGGGAGCATGCACGCATTTAGCATCATTCTCACTTTTCTTTTTCATATATTTCTTTTTCATATATTTCTCATAATTTTTGTTGCATAAAACTAACCTTGATGTAGGTTAAGCCTCTTTATTTGATCCATGGATCCGCTACCAAACAAGGGAAGGATTGAAGTGGGCGATTTAACTTCACTAGGGATGATGCAAGCTCGCCTTTTTGGGGAGAAATTAAGTTAAACTCTAAGGACACGCCCTTTTTGTTTCGACAAAAGGGGGAGAAGAGTGTAAACGGAGAAGGTAATGTAAAGGTAGTAAGGATACAAGTAACTTTTTACATTTTACTTTCTATTACGTTTACATATCTTTGTCATCATCAAAAAGGGGGAGATTGTTAGTGCAAATATTACGATATTTAATCTATACAGTCTCGTTTGTTTTGATTGATGACAAACATGTAACTTGTAATACATAACGTAAAATGTACAAGTTACTTGTAATTACATTTGTCTCAACATACATTCAACACCTCTCGATGTCTCAAGTCCTCGTATGTTACAACACAGGTTCGTACATGTTTGTTATGTGGCATTATGATCAAACCCATTAACAAATCATTTAGAATGTTTAAAATACGTTTAGAGTCACTAAGTATTTTAATAGGTTAACCATTCTATTTCGAACCTCATTTTACATTTTGCATTCACAAGTATTTTAAACAAATACATCTTTTGTAAAATGTCTAACAAATATATACTTTTATTTGTACAAGTAAACTAACTATAATATTCATACAAGTACTAAAGTTTACTTACACTTGACAAAATATATTTTATATTGACAAGCACTCAACTAGATATTTTATTTTACAAAAGGTTACTTACATTTTATTTACAAGTAACTTACCTTTTTAATAAGTATATACATTTGTTTAAATGTATTTTTCATAAAAAAGGAAAACACTCTTTTATTACCTCATGCATAGTGTCATCTAAATCTTTAAAAGATTTTGGAAGATATTCTAAGATATCAAATCTAATAAATTATTATATTTTTGATTACCACTTTTGGTTATAAATACCATCCCATGGTTTTCTTATATCATCATCTCTTCCAACATACATTCTCTCTAACATTCTTTCATCACTTAGATCTATAGATAAACATGTAGTAGCATACATCAATCACCCTCACCATCACATGATCATAATGCTTCTAACATTCATCTTTGTTGTAAGCATATTTTACATTTTGATCAACCAAGGAAAGCTTGGAGATCTAGCCATCCTCATTCACCAAAGCATATCAACATATGAAGATTCAAGATCTCTTGATATCCTCATTGATTGAAGACTTCTTATTTAAGAAGATCATTTAGATTAGTCATTCATATCCATTAGACATTTATGTCATGGATCATCATTGTAAACATCATTGCATCATCACAACACTTTCACCAAACTAGATTAGATGGTTTATGTGTTTGTACCATAAAACACAAGGTTTGTTATGTTGGGCCATAAAACATAGTGGGAGTGGTTGTACCCTTGAAAAGAATTCGACATCTAGCTTAGTGTCGGAAATATTGTATAGGCGATGTTAGGTTGGTTCTACCTCGAACTAGAACCCAGTATTTAGCTTTGTATGCCGGAAAAAGTGTAGCGACGATTGTAAGGTTTTCTCCGCCGAGAAGGGAGCTTGTTGATTTAGTGAAGTAACTCTCGAGTTGGGTACTCGGGGAGTGGAGTAGGGCGGAAAGGAGATCCGTGACCGAACCACTATAAATCCTCGTGTTCGGTTTGCACTTTCCTTTCTTTATCTCTTTACTTTTATAATTGCTTATGATGTGGTTTGATGATGATGCTTGTGTGACAACTTGGTTTACTATGCTTTATATTAGTCATAAACAATAATTGATACTTTCATATAATAACAAGCTTCATAAGTGATTTGATACAAAAGATCTAACGATTTTAAACGGTAACGTATTCACCCCCCTCTATGTTTTCACAGTTTCGATCTTCGTTTTGGCGGCATTTCTGCAGTAAGAAAGGTAATGAGATACATAACCTTTTAAACAAGGTAAGTGCAAAAATGCAAGATGTGGTTGTGCAGAATGATCATATGAACAGTAATCTATAAAGGAAAGATAATAGGATAGGAAAATAAGTTTGACATAGATAGAAATTTGGTTACAAGGTTTCTAAAGTACCTGATGAGATACTAGATGGAATACAACAAATACAGCGGAAAACAATGGAAATACAAACCGAAATTAAAGAGTGATAACTAACACTAACATTTATAAATCCAGTTTAGTGTGATACATCATAAATCATATCTAAGGATATCCACGTGTGCGAATTAAAATCATGGTAGCAATCAACTTCGCTGGTATCCTCCAAACTCGTTGTCGTCTCATCGAGATGCTAACAGACTCTAAACCGATGATCCTCGCCACTCCTCTCGGCGGTATCTCTAGCCATCCCGGGCCAGCTCGCTCTAGTCGTCTGTGCATCGGAAGCGATACTCGCCCAAGGCCGTTTCTGGCCCAACTTCTCGACATCCTCAACGAGGTCTCAACCCAGACCCGGTCGAATCCGGCTCGTGTCTCTCCAGGCTCCATGCTCTCAAACAATACATCAAGTACTCGGTCTAAACCCTCAACACGTTGCTGCGCAAACTTACAAGCGTGTTGGATCGTTTCTGGCGTCATGATGGACTCCTTTGAGTGGAGTCATGAGAGTCCGGTGAATAAATATCCTCTCGGTGAGGGTCGGATCACCATCCGGAGATCGATAGATGCGGCTTCGGGCTGACCCGCCTCAACCGGTGCACTTCCTCAATGGTTAAAGCTGTGCCCTAGTGGCGAACCGCTCAATGTCTGCTTGCAGATGGTATGAATGAAGGTGATGATGGACTTTGCTTGGATTCGGTTGCAAGATGTGATGCAGGCGTCACGTCACACAATCAATATCCTCCAGTAGCCATACCCTCTCCTCGGCTATGGAGGAGCGACTCGTCCTAATCCAAATGGTGCATCAATATCCATGTCCTCGCTCATACCGAGAGCCATCCCGGAGCTCTGTCTTGGCTCTGAGAATACTATGGACAATCTCAGGCTACGTGTACTTATATCCGCCTGCTGTCTAACATATCGTGGAACACTCTCATCGGCATAGGCTCACGTAGTTCCTCCTCGGATCCTCTTCCTAGGATCTTCCCGGATCTTCCTCTCAGTAGGAATCGATCATCTCGTAGTCTCCTCGGTGGTGACTCGCAGATGATGGTGTGTCGTGACTTCGAAGTAGAAGAAGGACCCATGGCAGTAGCGGGTCATCGGCTAGTCGGGGCACAAACGAATCACGCTCTCGATATCCGTACCCTACAATCATGGGGGTTTTTCTGGCTGCGTCAACAAAGATGGAGTGGTGGTAGGGTAGGTATAGATGGGGTAGGTGCAATAACCGGTGGCTGCTAATGTGGCTTGAATATCTGAGGATCGCTGGCTAAGTCTGCAAGGACGGTGTGGTAGGTGGTGAGCTAGTAGGATATCCTCCCCAACACGAGGGAAGGCGATGAGCATGGTATGTGACAAGACGGTGCATATGTGTAAGTATGTGCAATATATAATGAATATGAAATAATGCATAAGTAAATAGGAAATAAAACATGTAATCCTATTTAAATAAATTCTAAGTAGAATAGCAAATGCAAGGCCAATGACGGTCGGCGATAAGTAGTATGTTTTGGTGAAAAGTAGTTATAGTTTAGGGTTTATATGTACCTAGTTCTCTATAACCTTGGCTCGATGCAATCACATAACACACAAAATTTGGGTTTAGCCAGGCATCATGTGTTTGGGGCGTTAGTTGGTGGTCATCACAAGTGATAAAGACGAATACATACTCGTTTAAATTCATAAAATATTTTAAACCATTATCTTACAATATTGTTTTAGATAAATGGGCACTTCCCATAATTTCTAGTGGTCCCAAAGTAAAACACTCATTCACGTGAAAACACTTCTTTAACACTACTACGACCATTTATCCGCTTCTTGCCTTGCATCCATGATCACAATTAAACACGAGAAAATATGTTAAAGGGTGACTAAAGTGGTGAGTTCATAGGTTTAAGTTTAAAATAGTAAGTGTGGACCATAAAAGCAAATCATATAATCATTACAACGAATATAATGATATATGGATGAAAGTCTAATACGTTAGCTCTAAGTTCATGCAACCGATACTACGACGTTGTATGCTAAAGATGTCATACAATATAGGGCCCATAGCAAGTGTTTTGTCCTCAACACTTGATTCGACATGGTCGTTTACGCCTTTTAAGCAATTAACCGAGGAGTCACCCTCAATAGATCTATTTATAACATTCGTGTTTCCCAATGGGGAATTGACGGTTCATGAAAAAGGGCATTCACTAGGGACATAGGGGCTTAGGCTAAACCACGTAATAGTAATCATGTAATAGTTTTGGTCCATAAAAAGGTTTTGCATATTTCTCACGCCAAAATGTATAAAAACAGGTTTATCAAGAAAAAGAGGGCTATGAAAACTCACCTTAGCAAATGTGCAATCCAAATGTGGGTTAGTGATGATGATTGTGGAGCGGCACCGACACGCGACCTAGATAAGGAGGGCAATGTTTTAGTTCTTTGTTTTAAGTATTACATACTTAAAATGGTTCAATATAATTGTATTAACACCAAACGTAAGTTTGCAAAATTATTAATATAGTTTTACTGGTAAGTATATGAGTGTGTATATACTTTTCATGTTGACACTATAATGTTTAAAAAAAAATCCACAATTTGGTTTGTAAAATGTATACGATTTTCTATTAGTAAGTATATATTGGTATATATACTTATTTAAGTTAACATATAATAGTATTGTCAAGATCAAATATTAGTTGATTTATTTTCCAATTGTCTCTAGAAAATGCTCATGTTAAATTTGGATACTCTCAAATTCATTAAGTGATAAA